>CM074728.1:48291559-49505800 GCA_037306005.1 Rhinophrynus dorsalis | reverse complement strand
GCAATGTTAATAAAACTGTCTTGTGCAGACACATTTTTCATTGACATCATGAATTACGTTTTGGGTTCAGTTGTAGGACTTCCTGCATTCAGTCTCATTATAGTATCTTATTTTTGCATCATCTCTACCATCCGAAAGATCAGTTCTGCTAAGGGCAGAAAGAAAGCTTTCTCCACCTGTACATCCCATCTTAGTGTTGTTCTTCTTTTTTATGGTTCCACTTTTATAACTTATGGCAGGCCTTCATCTCAGTATTCAGCCTCCCAGTCAAAACCATTTACTATTATCTATACTGCTATGATTCCATTAATCAACCCATTTATCTACACACTAAGAAACAAAGATATTAGAAAAGGAATCTGTGCTTTATAAGATAGCAAATGCATTTGTTGTAGCATTAAATGGCCAGTTGTACTGTAGAAATGGAATCAAATGTGTACTTTGGTATCTGTTGAATGCAAATGTGGAATTCTGCATTGTTTTAAAAAACTTAGGAATTAGTAGTACTTGACCTGAAAATGAGAATTGCTCTCTTAAACCTTTGAGTGCCAAAGAGGTATGTATTGCATACCCATCTGGCACTCAAATGGTTATAATATTAACTGTTATTCCAAATAAAAAGGTATCGCTGACACTGAGCTCCCTCAGTTTCCAGAGAAAAAAAAATACAGAACACCAGTGGTGCAGTCATAGTGATAACAGAATACTCTCTGCAGACAGAGATCCAGGAAGGTCACTGTCAGGGACTTAAAAATATAAAGAAAATAGGTGAAGAATAAGAAGTAAATAAAAAGTACGGCAACTTTACTTCCGTGTTGTAATATAAAGTGAAGTCAAAATAAAAGGTTGTTGTCCCTTTAAAATGGGCTTTGAACCCCTTTAACACTACAGAGATCTGCAGGGTATTGTTTTGCAATGTGTTGGGTACCTCAAGTGAGTTAAAATTCCTATTTAAATCAATGGGACTATTTTTTGTGTGAGTACCAAAGGAGTATCCAATGCAATAGAAAGGGTTGAACTGCAGCAGATGTCCAGTTGTAGTAATGCAAGTATATGAGTGATTGGGTATCTGGTTAATGCAAATGTAAAATTCTGCATTATTTTAATACATAGTGATTGATAGTACTTGTCATGAACATAAGAATGGATCTCTTAAATCATAAACTGTTCATCCAAATAAAAAGATATTGCCAATTACCAAAGCACTCATATTGTTGCATTAAGTAAGCAACTAAAATGTACTATATCCCAGATATATTTTTTTGTGTCATGAATAACAGGCAGGGGTTCTTTACAGTAAGGGCGGTAAGGCTATGGAATTCTTTGCCTCGGGATGTTTTGCTTGCAGATAATGCAACTGCATTCAAAAAAGCATTGGATACCTATCTAGCACAGAACAATATTGACAATTATGACAGATGGCTTCAAAGCAAATAGGATATTGATCCGGGGAACTATTTGACTACCAACTGGAGTAAGGAAGGAATAATTCCCCCCCCCCCCCCACACACACACACACACACACACACACACTTGGGACTAGATTGGAAATGACTCCAGAGGGCTTTTTTTTACCTTCCTCTGGATCAACAGGGGTGTTTTTGTCATGGGCTGGACTTGATGGATGCATGCCTTTTTTTTCAGCCTTATCTACTATGTTACTGTGTAAACACGAAAACACTCATATTGTTGCATTAAGTATGCAACTTAAATGGACTATATCCCAGATATATTTTTTTGTGTCAGGAATAAAAGTAAAGTGGAACAAATCAGGAGAAAAAAACACCTACACCACGGGGCAGAAATAAGCTTTCCAAGATCCCTTCAGATTTAAAAGCATAGTAACCTTTTAGTTAGACTCAAGTGTAGACTAAGATTGCATATACTCTGTTTATCCTCCTACTTTTTACACTTAGTGATAAAACGTAATAAAGATGCAATGTAGATAAAGATACAATGTAAAAAGCACAAAAGAACAACAGTGCTGCATGGGTTGTGACTCTGATAAAAAAACTCTCTGGCATCAGAAACACAGGGAGTTTACTGTCAGGGACTTAAAAGTAGAAAGAAAACAGGTGAAGAAGAAATAAGAATAATAAAAAATATAGGTGGTTTGACTTTCCATATTGTGCTTTTGCAGAAAATGTAAATGCAAAATAAAAGGTTGCTATCCCTTTAAATGTGGAGTTGAACCTCTTGCAATGTGTTGGATACCTCTCTAGCACTCTAGTGGGTTAACGTCCTGTTTAAATCAGTAGGAATATTTACTTATCTCCTATATTTGCCCATGAATTGCTCCACTTTGCATTTTTCTTAACTCTTTGAGTGCCAGGGGATAATCAACACTCTGCAAATCAATCTGTTGGATATCCACCTACCACTCAAAGGGTTAAGCTGCTTCTCTGTAACTACAACAGGAATACAAAACAGTTTTTATACAATTACCTGCTTATCTAACATAGTAACATAGTTGATGAGGCTGAATGTGTCCATCAGGATTGCTCATGTGATATCACTCTTTGTGAGCCAGGGAATGGCATAAAAAGAACCCTTGAAGCCATTTCTAATTAAGCAACAAATGGGTAAAAGAAAATTCCTTCCTGACTCCAGAAGGCAGACGGATATTTCCTTGGATCAGCATCTGCTTTAAAACCAACTGTCTGTCTCGTATATAAATTAATTTACAGTGTAGTGGACAACCTGTATGCAAAAAATGCAGTTTACATGACAACTGGGCTACATGCATCTGTGAATTAGAAATACTATTGTCTCAAAGAGCAGAGGAAGTTACGACGAGGCTATGTACTAATCCAATTTTGTAGTACATTGTATAACCCTTTGATGCCAGAGAAGTATGAAATTTCCCAATGCATCACGCACCCCATTGTCAGTCCAAGGTTCAATATTTGCATCAACTTAATTTAGTGTTTTTGAGGGTTAAGCACAGAAATAAAATTCATAGCATCTGTTTTACGGTAAATTCGGAATGTTGCTGTTTTCTAATAAGAATTTAATTAACCCTTTGAGTGCCAGCGATGTAGCCAATACATGGCAATCGCTGACTCTTAAATGGTGAAGGAGCAGTAAACTTTTATTATGGAATTATAAGCTACATGGATTTTCCTTCTGACTAAATCAAGGGCACTACTGAGAGATTTTTCATTCAAAAGTTATTACAGGGGTGTGGCCTGCTCCCGAGATTCTGGGCTACTTTAAGCTACTTGTACACCCTGCGGTACTCAAAGTGGTTAATTTTACCTTGGTGTTGAACCCCTCTGTGACAGGAAATTAAAAAAAGGGCTTTGAAACGGCCCTCATCTAAGAAGATCTCAGATGTTTTGCCTGTGAGATGTGGAAGTAGTGGTGTGGCAACCTCCTCACTCAAAGAGCTTTGTGACTACGCCAATTCTCACGACACAGGGTTGGGGGACCACACTGACCCAACGACAAGGGACTCTGACCCATACATTGATCCACAAGCTATGGTAATGAACAAGAAGAACCGCCCTACTATAGCTCCTTCATACTCTTCGATCACAAAGGATGACCTGGCACCATTCCTCACCACGGATGACATGCACATGTTTTTGTGTGATATGAAGCAGGAACTGAAACAAAATGTTAAATCCTAGACTGAGGACCTCCGAAGGGATCTGGTCCAAGTGGGGCAGAGAATACATGTCCTGGTGGATGACAGAGAGGCCACAAAGTAACATAGTAATCTAGGTTGAAAAAAGACTTGCGTCCATCCAGTCCAAACCTTTTCCCATTCCTGTTTACCATTGTTGATCCAAAAGAAGGTAAAAAAAAACCCTCAATACAGCAATTTCAAATTCTACCTTGAATGGGGGGGGGGGGAATTTTTCCTTCTTGATTCCAAATGGCAATCAGATTTCAACAAGCACTAACTAAATATTAATCCCAATACTAACGTACATAGCCCTCTATGTTCAGCTCTTTTAAATAAGTATCCAGGCCCTTTTTTGAAAGGCATCTAATGTATTCGATAGCACCACCTCCTCAGGCAGTGAATTCCATACCTTTATTGTCCTTACCGTAAAGAAACCCTTCCGCTGCTGTAGATAAAATCTCCCTTCCTCAAGTCTAACCGGGTGGCCCTTTGTACTGTTCTGTTCATGAACAGGTCTTTGGAGACCTGTCATGGTTTTCAAGACACTCAGACCAGTTGGTGAAATAAAACACAGTTTTATTAAACAAAAAAAAAATAAAAGAAAGGATCGTCCTCTGTGGGCAGCACTGAGTAATACAAGGAGGCAAAAATAGGACCAAGATACAGATAATAACTTAATAGCTCAGGCACATAACAGATACTGAGAACAGAGATACAAGGGTTAACACAGTAATCAGTCCGTCTCAGTTGTGGTGTTTGGAACGCCCAGGGTGGAAATAGGCAGTGAATGGTGTAGTAAACACAACACCTAAAGTTCATAAAACGGAGATAACTGTTCAGCAAAGAAGGACCTGCGACCCAGAGCTTGCTGAAACTTGAGCCAGTAGCCCTCACGGGCGTAATAACGTAAGCAACCGTATTGCAAGAGCTTGAGCCAATAGCCCCCACGGGCATGATAACTGAATAAACCGGATTGCAACAGCTTGAGCCAATAGCCCCACGGGCATGATAATGGAGACAACCGAATTGCAAGAGCCTGAGCCAATAGCCCCCACGGGCGTGATAATGGAAGCAACTGGATTGCAAGAGCTTGAGCCAATAGCCCCCACGGGCGTGATAACTGAAGCAACCGGAGTGCAAGAGCTTGAGCCAATAGCCCCCACGGGCATGATAACGGAGGCAACCGGATTGCAAGAGCTTGAGCCAATAGCCCCCACGGGCGTAATAACAGAGACTAGCACAGTAGCAGCTAAAGCCCTAGCACCACACCACACCAACGTAAACCAACTATACTGCAAGGAGTGGTATGAACCATCGCCTCACAAGGCTATACTGAACCGGCTCAGCAGTAATAGTGGCTGGAAATGTAACGGCTTTAGCAAGAGTAGCAACGCTCTGTACCAGACTGGAGGCTCAGAACCGGAGGCACAGCTCTTCACGAGGAACGGCTCAGTAAGCAGGAATAAGCTCTGCACGGGTGAACGGCTCAGTAGGAGGAGTACAGCTCTGCACGGGTTAACGGCTCAGTAGGAGGAGTACAGCTCTGCACGGGTTAACGGCTCAGTAGGAGGAGGACAGCTCTGCACGGTAACAGCTCGGTTAGCAGGAGTCCAGTTCTGCACAGGTTAAGAGCTGCAGTAGCAGGAGTACAGTTCACTGGAGGAAGTCAGAATGTCGCCTCGGCGACAGCAGGGAGCTGAACCGTAGTCTAGGTTGGTGACACCAGTGCAGGTCACGGAGCAGGAACGTCATTCAGGCAGGGTCGAATCACGGAGCAGGGTTCTCAGACAAGCCAGATCAGATCACAAACAGGAACGTCTGCCAAGCCGGGTCGAATCACGGAGCAGGTTCTCAGACAAGCCAGATCAGATCACAAACAGGAACGTCTGCCAAGCCGGGTCGAATCACGGAGCAGGTTCTCAGACAAGCCAGATCAGGCCACGAGCAGGAACATCAGCCAGGCCGGGTCAAATCACGGAGCAGGAACACAGGAACAGAAGTCTAAGCAAGCTAAATTGGTACACCGGAATCAGGAACACAGCACAGCAATACTGGCTGAGGAACACCACGAAAGGGCACCTGACAGGTGCCAATGGTCAGGTATAAAAAGATCACCAGGGGCGGGCCAAACAGGCTCAACCAATAGGAGCGTGGCACAAGTGAGAGTGACAGAAACAAGATCACGGGCACCATGATAGTACCCCCCTCACAAAGGCCCACTCTCCCTGCAGGAGGTCTCGGCTTCTGGGGGTATTTAGAGTGGAATTTGCGCAACAGTCTTGGAGCATGGAGGTCCTTATGATCTACCCAGGAACGTTCCTCAGGGCCATAGCCCTTCCAATGGACCAAATATTGCAACTTCTCCCTAAATCTCCTAGAATCAATGATACTCTGGACTTCGTATTCGTCTTGGCCCTGAACGTCCAATGGCCAAGGAACTACTGGAGTGGTAGTGTAGCGGTTGCAAACCAAGGGTTTCAATAGACATACATGGAACACATTATGTACGCGCATAGAGACTGGGAGTTCCAGAGCGTATGAGACAGGATTCACCTTGCGGATAACTTTAAACGGACCAATGAACCTAGGAGCCAGCTTATTGGAAGGCACTTGCAAGTTAAGATTTCTGGAAGAGAGCTATACCCTGTCCCCAACCTGGAAGGAGACCTCTGGCAGCCGTCTACGATTGGCATGCCGCTGTTGTCGCTGAAATGACTGACCGAGGGTCCTCTGAACCTGTGCCCAAGTGGAGCGAAGCTGCTCGATATGCTTATCCAGAGCTTTAATCTGTTGTGACTGAAATTAGTTCGGGAGCAGGCACGGCTGGAGCCCGTAGTTGATGAGAAACGGGGAGCTCCCGGACGATGAATTAACTGCACAGTTCCTGGCGAACTCTGCCCACGGCAACAGGTCGGCCCAATTGTCATGATGATCACCCACAAAGCAACGCAGGAACTGCTGCAGTCCCTGATTGGCACGCTCAGCGGCTCCATTGGTCTGGGGATGATAGGCGGAAGAAAAGGACAATTGGATGCCCATCTGACCACAAAATGCCCTCCAAAATCTGGACACGAACTGGCTCCCACGATCAGACACCACCACTCCGGGTACCCCGTGCAAGAGAAACACTTCTTTGGCGAAAATCATAGCCAACTCCTGGGCCGACGGGAGACCAGAGAAGGGTATGAAATGAGCCATTTTTGAGAATCTGTCAACCACCATAAGAATAAATGTGTACCCCTTAGAGACTGGCAGTTCTCCCAGAAAGTCAATTGATATATGGGACCATGGCCATTCACCATTAGGCCCACTGGGAGATGCCTGGGGGTCTTGGCATGGGCACAGGTGGCACAGGCTGTGGCCTTAGAAGAATGGTACGTCTCTAACAGACGGGTATGAAATGACTCATCCACGAAACACTTGCCCATAGGAGTTTCTGGGGGAGCCCTTGTTTGAGACGCCAATATCTCCTCCCCTAGTGGCGAAGTGATGCTAGTACATACAGTAGCCAAGATACGATCAGGCTGAATAATAGGTACTGGTGTCACGGTTTGTTAAGACTCTCAGACGTAAGGTTTAGGTAAGAACATAACTTTATTGAAAAGTTAAAGGCAATCCCGTAGGGTTTTCATACACATACAAACAATACATAGCAGATAATGACAATAGCAAATAGGTTCTACCGGCCTTGCCAATATACCGGGCAAAGCAACCCAGGCGAGTCTGGAACAAGAGGCTCTACCGGCCCAGCCAATATACCGGGTTGGGCAGCCTAACGGGATACCAGTGTAGTAGGCTCTACCGGCCTTGCCAATATCGGGTAAGGCAACTTTAAGATGGAAAAGTATGCGGTTCTACCGGCCTTACCAATATACCGGGCAAGGCAGCCTGACGGAATACCAATAAGTAGGCTCTACCGGCCTTGCCAATACCGGGTAAGGCAACCGTAAGGTGGCAACATAAAAGGTTCTACCGGCCTTACCAATATACCGGGCAAGGCAGCCCAAAGGAAGGTGACAACCACAGTGACTGTGAGGCGCCGCGTGGCGGCCGGTAAACTGAAGCCCAATAGCAGGTAGATGCTCACCCGTATATAAACACCACACCCTGGGGAGGCTAGATATATGACAGTCCCCCAAGATGTAGGTCACAACACAGGGGCAGGCTGTGTGGTCCACAGGACAGCAGTGGTCAGCTAGGATAGCCAGAGGTCAGGAGTATAGATATCAGCGGAGGTCAGTTTGGATAGCCAGAGGTCAGGAGTACAGATATCAGCGGAGGTCAGTTTGGATAGCCAGAGGTTAGGAGTATAGATATCAGCGGAGGTCAGTTTGGATAGCCAGAGGTCAGGAGTATAGATATCAGCGGAGGTCAGTTTGGATAGCCAGAGGTCAGGAGTATAGATATCAGCGGAGGTCAGTTTGGATAGCCAGAGGTCAGGAGTAAAGATATCAGCGGAGGTCAGTTTGGATAGCCAGAGGTCAAGAATATAGATGTCAGCGGAGGTCAGTTTGGATAGCCAGAGGTCATTATACTGTGCCTGTGGTCAGAGGTCCAGGAGGGAGCAGACTGAGCCAGAATCACGACTTCCAGGGACATGCAGGAATACCAGGAGACTGGAACAGAAGCTGAAGCAGGTAGCTGGTTGACAGGTAACAGGTAGGCTAGCTTGCAGGTAGCAGGTAGCTGGTTGTCAGGTAGCTGGGAACAGGGAACAGGTAACAGATACCAGGTAACAGGTATACTGGAGTTCAAAGAACAACTAAGCTCCGATGGAAGGGCGTTCAGGGCTTAAATAGGCACTGAACAGCGTGACCTCATCACGCCGCTCACCTGCTCGACAGACCAACCCCCCTAGAGAAAAGGACGAGAGGAGAGAGCACTTCCGCCCTCTCCCGATGCTGCAGCAGCACCGTTGCACCCCGCCGACGTCATCCGTCGACGCGAGCCACAGACCGTCCGCAACCGCACCGAGATGGAGACGGCAGACCTCCCCTCCCCTCCACACTGACGGAGGCGGCAACTGTCAGCGGCGAGGGCTTGTGAGTACGAGCCTTACAGTACCCCCACCCTTAAACGCGCCTCCGGGAGCGTACGGGGCCAGGACGATCAGGATGGAGACGGTGAAAAGACCGTAGTCTAGTAGGAGCATGGATGTTGGCAGAGGGTTCCCAAGATCGCTCCTCCGGGCCATAGCCCTTCCAATGAACCAGATATTCCAGACGTCCTCTGCGCAGACGAGAATCCATGATCTCTTGTACCTCGAACTCCTCCTGCCCGTCGACAAGAAGAGGCCCAGGAGAAGGAGGCTGTTGACCAGGGAATTGGTTCAAGACCCAGGGTTTGATCAGAGAGACGTGGAACACTGGATGAATGTTCATGGTCACGGGTAATTGCAGACGAACAACTGCTGGGTTAAGCACTTGCATGATCTCAAAAGGTCCGATATAACGGGGTCCCAGCTTCTTTGATGGGCAAGAGAGGCGTAAATTGACAGTAGAGAGCCATACTTTGTCTCCGATCTTATAGGCAGGGGCGGAGGAGCGCCGTCTGTCGGCATAGTATTTGTACCTCCGTTGGGCGGCTAACAGCGATCTCCGGATGCTCAAGTTGGTCTGGGCCATAGTGGTCAGGCGATCAGAAACGCTAGGGACAGGACAAGGTACTGGAGATCCAGGAAGCATGATGGGGTGAAGACCAGTGTTGATGAAGAAAGGAGTCATATTGGTGGATCGGTGAACTTGGTTATTAAAGGCAAATTCCGCCAAAGGGAGAAGGTGGATCCAATCATCCTGGAGATGTGTGGTGAAGCATCTAAGGTATTGCTCCAGTACCTGATTGGTACGCTCTGTTTGCCCATTCGTTTGGGGGTGATAGGCTGTGGAAAGAGATCTTTGGAGATGAAGACCCTGGCAAAAGGCAGACCAAAAGCGTGAGGTAAACTGCGTCCCACGGTCAGAGACTATGGTTTGGGGTAGACCGTGAAGTCGGAAGATCTCCTTGATAAACAGGGTCGCGGTTTCAGAGGCTGAGGGTATTCCTTTGGTTGGTATAAAATGAGCCATCTTCGAGAACCTGTCCACCACCACAAAGATGCAGTTGTACCCCAGCACTGGCGGAAGATCTGTGATGAAATCCATAGACAGGTTTGACCAGGGCCGTTCTGGTACTGGCAATGGCTGTAGGAGGCCAGTAGGTTTAGCGTGACGGTCTTTGGACCGGGCACAGGTAGGACAGGATGCAAGATAGTGTATAACATCCCTTCGTAATTGGGGCCACCAAAAGGAGCGCAGGACTAGTTCCTCTGTTTTTCTCTGACCTCCGTGACCTGCCATATGGGAGTCATGACACATCTGAAGGACCTCAAGGCGGACCGAAGGAGGGACGAAGATACGATTCTGGTATGTGAGTATTCCATCTCTAGGAATCAAATAGGGGTATTTCAGGGATAGAGATAGGTCGGTCTGTAATCGGAGGCGGTCCCAAAAGGTGGAAGAGGTTGCCAGGAAATGATCGTGACGAAGGACTGTCTCAACCAGCTTAGGTGGTTCTTGTGTGGGACTCTCGGTGCGAGACAGAGCATCAGCCTTCCCATTCTTGGCACCTGGGCGGTAGGTTATATGCATCTGGAAACGGCTAAAAAACAAGGCCCAGTGGGCTTGCCGAGGACGAAGTCTACGGGCTGAGCGAAGGTACTCCAGATTCCTATGGTCAGTGTATATCACTACGGGATGCAAGGATCCTTCCAATAAGTGTCTCCATTCTTCCAGTGCTTGTTTAATAGCGAGCAGTTCTCTGTCTCCAACGTCATAATTCCTTTCTGAGTTAGTGAGGCGACGTGAGAAGAAAGCCACAGGGTGGAGTAGGTCCTTCTCACCCTTTCTTTGGGACAGCACTGCACCCACTGCCGTTTGGGAGGCATCAACCTCTACTACGAATGGAACTTGAGGATTAGGAAGCATCAAAACAGGTGCTGAAGTGAATCGATGTTTCAGGACGGTGAAAGCCTCTTGTGCCTGGTCCGACCAAAAGAAACGTGCTGACTTTTTTGTCAAGGCTGTGATGGGCTGAATTATGTGGGAGAAGTTGCGGATAAACCTCCGATAGAAATTCGAGAATCCCACAAAGCGTTGTACTCCCTTTTTGTCAGTAGGTGGTGGCCAATCCACTACTGCAGATACCTTCCGGGGATCCATCTGAAGACCACTGGGCGACAGTATATACCCCAGGAATTCTACCGTGTCGGTGTTGAATACGCACTTCTCCAACTTAGCGTACAATTTGTGTTGGCGCAAACGTGAGAGCACCTTGGTCATATGGATATAGTGTTCCTCCTGGGTTGTGGAATAGATAAGTATGTCGTCCAGATATACTACGACGAAGACATCTAGATACTCTCTGAACACATCATTAAGGAAGTACTGGAAGGTAGCAGGGGCATTGCAAAGACCGAAGGGCATTACCCTGTATTCATAATGCCCATAACGCGAATGGAAAGCTGTCTTCCACTCGTCGCCCTTACGGACGCGCACCAGGTTGTAGGCTCCCCTTAAGTCCAGTTTGGAATAGACATGAGCTGTACTCAACCTGTCCAGGAGTTCTGCAATCAAG
This sequence comes from Rhinophrynus dorsalis, assembly GCA_037306005.1. Taxonomy (NCBI): domain Eukaryota; kingdom Metazoa; phylum Chordata; class Amphibia; order Anura; family Rhinophrynidae; genus Rhinophrynus; species Rhinophrynus dorsalis. Next base: position 49,494,558 of record CM074728.1, on the reverse strand, counting down.
GGTAATGGGTACCGGTTTCTTACTGTGACTTCGTTCAGTTCTCGGTAATCCACACATGGACGTAATCCACCATCCTTCTTGCCCACAAAGAATATACCTGCTCCTGCAGGTGAGGTAGACGGACGTATAAAGCCACTCTTCAGGTTCTCTTCAATGTATTCCTTGAGGATCTTCAATTCTGGCTCAGACAGTGGAAATATCCGACTGAAAGGAATAGGGGATCCTGGGAGGAGATCAATGGGGCAGTCGTAAGGACGATGAGGTGGTAATTCTTCTGCTTTCTTTTTCTCGAAGACGTCTGCGAATGATGCATAAACGGATGGTAGAACAGTCTTCGTCCCTTCAGAGCCCTTTGGTTCCATGATGAGACATGTTTCGGCAGTAGAAGGGAAGCAGCGGTGTCTGCAATGAGTCGAAGTAAAAGTAATAGTGCCAAAAGACCAATCAATCAGAGGATTGTGGAGGCGGAGCCAAGGCAACCCAAGGATAAGGGGAAACAAAGGAGAGAGCACCACGTCGAACTGCAAGGATTCCACATGACGTGACCCAAAGGAGACTCGCAAGGACACTGTCTCCTGGGTGACCGGGCCAGACTTAAGTGGACTCCCATCCGCCACTTGTATCTGAAGAGGAGAAGCTTTCGCTAGGGTAGGTATGCCAAGAGAGGTAACAAGGTCACGGTCGATAAAGCACCCGCTGGCCCCGGAATCGATCATGGCATGGACCGGAACGGCTCTTTCAGTCCACTGTAGAAAAAGAGGAACAGAAAGATGAGGAGAAGTGGCTCCAGAAGGGAACGGTGCGTTGAAGTTAGGAACGAGGAGCTTACCTCTGGATCTCTGGGGTCTCTCCTTGCAGTCGCGGATACGGTGGTCGGGTTTGCCGCAGTACAGACAAAGATCCTGTGTTCTTCTGCGCGTTCGTTCGGCGGCGGTGATAGGACCCCGGAACAGGCCGATTTGCATGGGCTCTTCTGTCTCAGCATGAGAAGCAGGAACGGAGGCAGGCACTGTATTAGGACGGCGCTGTGGAGGAGTACTAGTGAAGGACCTCTCCTGGCGTCTCTCCCTGAGACGTCTGTCCAACTGGATAACCAGGTGTATGAGGGCCTCCAGTGATGTGGGCATACCGATGCGAGCAAGCTCATCTTTGATTGGATCCGACAGTCCAATCCTGAACTGGTCAACTAACGCTGGTTCGTTCCATGCTGTTTCCAAGGCGAAGCGCCTGAAATCCGTGACATATTCTTCGGCAGGGCGACGTCCTTGCTTAAGAGATCGTAAGGAGGCTTGAGCAGAGGAGGTCTTGAAAGGGTCATCGTATAGGGACTCTAAGGCATGGGAAAAGGAAGCCCAGTTGTCTAAGAGGGTGCTGTTGGTCTGAAGCAAATGGTGTGCCCAGGCTTGTGGTTCGTCAGTCAATAGGGAAATCACGGTACGGATTTTGACGAAATCCGAGGAGTAAGTGCAAGGTTTTAGAGAGAAGAGGACTTGGCAGGATGTAAGGAAAGAACGGAATCGGGTTCTCTCCCCTGCAAATTTCTCGGGTAGGGCAACCAGAGGTTCTGGAGGAGCGGTGGCTACCTCGGCCGGTGGTATGGGTGGTGGAACAGGTCCTTCTGGAAGTGCAGCCAAAGTAGACCGCATCTCTTGTAGCTGATGCTGAAGGTTGGCCTGACCGGCCTGTAAGTCATTGACTGTCTGGGTGAGCTTGAAGATTTGCTGGGTCAAGGCAGCCATAGCCTGTGCCATACCTGCGGGCTCCATAATGGCTTAGTCGTTATGTGAGGCGCCGCGTGGCGGCCGGTAAACTGAAGCCCAATAGCAGGTAGATGCTCACCCGTATATAAACACCACACCCTGGGGAGGCTAGATATATGACAGTCCCCCAAGATGTAGGTCACAACACAGGGGCAGGCTGTGTGGTCCACAGGACAGCAGTGGTCAGCTAGGATAGCCAGAGGTCAGGAGTATAGATATCAGCGGAGGTCAGTTTGGATAGCCAGAGGTCAGGAGTACAGATATCAGCGGAGGTCAGTTTGGATAGCCAGAGGTCAGGAGTATAGATATCAGCGGAGGTCAGTTTGGATAGCCAGAGGTCAGGAGTATAGATATCAGCGGAGGTCAGTTTGGATAGCCAGAGGTCAGGAGTATAGATATCAGCGGAGGTCAGTTTGGATAGCCAGAGGTCAGGAGTATAGATATCAGCGGAGGTCAGTTTGGATAGCCAGAGGTCAGGAGTATAGATATCAGCGGAGGTCAGTTTGGATAGCCAGAGGTCAGGAGTATAGATATCAGCGGAGGTCAGTTTGGATAGCCAGAGGTCAAGAATATAGATGTCAGCGGAGGTCAGTTTGGATAGCCAGAGGTCATTATACTGTGCCTGTGGTCAGAGGTCCAGGAGGGAGCAGACTGAGCCAGAATCACGACTTCCAGGGACATGCAGGAATACCAGGAGACTGGAACAGAAGCTGAAGCAGGTAGCTGGTTGACAGGTAACAGGTAGGCTAGCTTGCAGGTAGCAGGTAGCTGGTTGTCAGGTAGCTGGAAGCTGGTAGCTGGGAACAGGTAACAGATACCAGGTAACAGGTATACTGGAGCTCAAAGAACGACTAAGCTCCGATGGAAGGGCGTTCAGGGCTTAAATAGGCACTGAACAGCGTGACCTCATCACGCCGCTCACCTGCCCGACAGACCAACCCCCCTAGAGAAAAGGACGAGAGGAGAGAGCATTTCCGCCCTCTCCCGATGCTGCAGCAGGACCGTCGCACCCCGCCGACGTCATCCGTCGACGCGAGCCACAGACCGTCCGCAACTGCACCGAGATGGAGACAGCAGACCTCCCCTCCCCTCCACACTGACGGAGGCGGCAACTGTCGGCGGCGAGGGCTTGTGAGTACGAGCCTTACAGTGACCTAATGACTGTCAGATGATAATGACAGTAAGATGGAATATAGAGGTTACCAGGTCAAGTGGTTTCACAGTAATCAGAAACTCTCGTGCCCATATACTGTAGGAATCAATGGTGTTAGGACTGGACAGCGCACTCGGATCCATCAAGAACCTGACTGCAAGTCAGGGAGTAAACCAGCGCCCTACGTTAGGAACATACAGGCTGAATGAGAGCCACAAGGCTTAGTGGAGCAAACCAGCATCCGCACGCTGGGACCAACAGACTGAATGTGAGCAGCAAGGCTAATGGAGCGAACCAGTGTCCGCACGCTGGGACCAACAGACTGTAATGAGATCCGCAAGGCTAATGAAGTGAACCAGCGTCCGTACGCTGGGACCAACAGACTGTAATGTGAGCCGCAAGGCTAATGGAGCAAACCAGCGTCCGCACGCTGGAACCAACAGACTGTAATGTGAGCCGCAAGGCAAATGGAGCAAACCAGCGTCCGCACGCTGGAACCAACAGACTGTAATGGGAGCCGCAAGGCTAATGGAGCGAACCAGCGTCCGCACGCTGGGACCAACAGACTGTAATGAGAGCCGCAAGGCTAATGGAGCGAACCAGCGTCTGCACGCTGGGACCAACAGACTGTAATGAGAGCTGCAAGGCTAATGGAGTGAACCAGCATCCGCACGCTGGGACCAACAGACTGTAATGAGAGCCGCAAGGCTAATGGAGCGAACCAGCGTCCGCACGCTGGGACCAACAGACTGTAATGTGAGCCGCAAGGCAAATGGAGCAAACCAGCGTCCGCACGCTGGAACCAACAGGCTGAATGTGAGCCGCAAGGCTTAGTGAAGCAAACCAGCGTCCGCACGCTGGGACCAACAGGAGGAAATGTCGCCGAAGCGAATGAAGAACAATATCGCCACAGATGCAGGAACTGGAAGCAGGAAACAACAGGAACCAGCAGAGAAGATCAACCAGATCAAACGCGGCCAAGCAGACTGGCAACAGGAGCATCAGCTACTGATGAGAACAACCGGAACCGGACTGGAACTAACAAAGCAGGCAGGAATTCAGGAACAGGTTGACTCAGGAACTCAGCAACAGGCCCAATCAGCTACTGCAGTCAGGAGGAAGTGGATGCTGTCAAAGACACCATGAAAGGGCAACCAGAGGGTGTCCAGACTGAGTTTAAAAAGGCAATGTGAGGCGGGCTGAAGGCAGACAGCCAATGGGAGCCCCCTACAGGTGATAGACACTGAATTGCAGCAATCACGGGCACCGTGATAACTGGTTCCTCCTCCCTCTCAATGTCCGAAGCAAACTGTCTGAACAGCGCATCTGCCCTGACATTCTTAGAGCCAGGTAGATAGGACACTACAAAGTTGAAACGAGACAGAAAAAGTGCCCACCTAGCCTGTCGTGAGGACAACCTTTTCGCTTCAGAGAGATATGTCAAGTTTTTGTGGTCAGTTAAGATTAATACTGGGTTCTTAGTGCCCTCCAAAAGGTGACGACATTCTTTAAGTGCCAGGATAATAGCTAAAAGTTCCCTGTCGCCAATCTCATAATGGCTTTGGGCACTGAAGAGTTTTTTTTTAAAAGAACCCACAGGGCTTCAGGGGACCAACTCCCACAGGACGTTGGGAGAGTACTGCCCCAACCCCGACTTCAGAGGCATCGACCTCCAATGTGAATGGTAGGGCAGGATTGGGGTGGGACAGCACTGGAGCAGAAGAAAAGGCAGATTTCAGAGTCTCAAAGGCAGTCTCCGCTGCTTCGGACCATTGAGAGGGATTAGCACCCTTATGTGTCAAGTCAGACAGTGGTTTCACAATAGTAGAAAAGTTCTGGATAAACCTCCTATAATAATTGGCAAAGCCCAAAAAGCACTGGATGGCTTTTAACCCCTTGGGACGAGGCCACTGTAGGACTGCAGCCAATTTTTCTTGGTCCATGGCAATGCCATCCTTAGAAATCACGAACCCCAGAGATGGTACTTGGGACCTATGAAATTCGCATTTCTCTAGTTTGCAAAATAGTTTATTTGTACGTAATTGTAACAAAACCTCAGAAACATCCTTAACATGCTGTGTAAGATTGGAAGAGTGAATCAATATATCATCTAGATATACTACCACGCAGGATTGAAGCATGTCTCGATGGATGTCATTAATGAACTGAAATACTGCCGGAGCATTACATAAGCCAAATGGCATCACCAGATATTCGTAATGCCCTGATCTGGTATTAAATGCCATCTTCCACTCATCCCCAGCCTTGATTCTGATCAGGTTGTATGCAGCCCTTAGGTCAAGTTTAGTGAAGATGGAAGACCCTTTCAACCTGTCAAATAATTTGGTTATGAGAGGAATAGGGTAGGCCTAAGTTTGTTCAAGCCCCGGTAATCGATACATGGCCTAAGCTCGCCATGTTTCTTTTTCACAAAGAAGAAACCGGCACCAGCCAATGAGGTAGACTTGCGAATGATCCCTCTTTTGAGGGCATCCTCTATGTACTCCTCCATAGCCCTGTTCTCATTGCATGAGAGAGGATAAGTGCGACCCATGGGAGGCACCACACCCGGCGCCAGAACAATAGCGCAATCATAGGGTCTATGCGAGGGCAATGCGCTAGCCTCCCCCTTGCTGAATACGTCACTGAATTCTCGGTATTCAGCTGGCACGGAGGGGGAGGTACAACAAATCTTGACAGGATGGGACAAACAGTTCTTAGTACAGTATTCAGACCAAGACTTAACCTCACATCTCTGCCAGTCAAACTGGGGGTTGTGTAGTAGTAGCCAGGGAAACCCCAGTATGACTGCATGATGAGGAGATCGAATTATTTGGAAGAATAATTCCTCCTTGTGGAGAGCCCCATTAGACATAGAAATAGGAATAGTTTCCATAGTAATAAATGCAGGTTCCAAGGGTCTGCCATCAATGGCTTCAACGGCCAATGGAGATTCCCTTTTGAGTAACGGAATCTTATGCAATTCAGCAAAAGATTGGTCCATAAAGTATCCTGCTGCACTGGAGTCCACCAGTGCCATGACCAATATAGACAGGTCTGCCCAGTAAAATGCCACCTGGATGGTGGGTTTCCGTGTACTCGAATCTAGGGACTGCTGTACGCCACTTAGGGCCTGTCCCTCAAGGTACCCTAGGTGTGTCCGTTTCCCGGTATTACCGGACATGTGCGTATTAAGTGCCCAGCCTTGCCACAATATATGCATAAACCCAGCCTCTTGCGGTGTGCCCGCTCCTCCTTAGTAAGTCTGGAAAAACCTAGCTGCATTGGTTCACCCATCTCTGGGGATCGTTCAGGAGGAATGGGAGGTGAGGGTGGGTTAAAAAGGTTACCATGCCCAATAATTCTGGATTTCGCCCTTCTTGCCAATCGTCTCTCGCGAATGCGAGAATCGATGAGCTGTCACGGTTTATTATGACTCTCAGACACAAGTTTTAGGTAAAAATCAATTTTATTGAAATAATAAATTGATAACGTAGGATGGCAAACACATACATACAGACACATACAGAATATAACAAGACAGAATGCAGACTCTACCGGTCCTGTCAATATACCGGACAGGACAGTCTGAAGAAGCAGAATGTTAGGCTCTACCGGCCTTGCCAATACCGGGTAAGGCAACCTGCAGATGGAATAGCATAACGGTTCTACTGGCCTTACCAAATTACCGGGCAAGGCAGCCTCAAAAGATTCACAATGTAGGCTCTACCGGCCCTGCCAATACCAGGTAAGGCAACCTCAGATGGAATGTGACAAAAGGTTCTACCGGCCTTACCAATACCGGGCAGGGCAGCCCAGAGATAGTAGCATCAGTCAGATGGTAATGGCAAATTGACAGGATTGTAAGCAACCCAGTGTACACACACTGAGACCAACAAGGAGTAGTAAAGCCGCAAGACTTTGGAGCAAACCAGCGTCCGCACGCTGGGACCAACACAGGATTGTATAGCCGATAGGCTTTGGAGCAAACCAGTGACCGCACACTGGTGTAACAAGCGAGTTTGTATAGCCGCAAGGCTTTGGAGCAAACCAGCATCCGCACGCTGGGACCAACACAGGATTGTATAGCCGATAGGCTTTGGAGCAAGCCAGTGACCGCACACTGGTGTAACAAGCGAGTTTGTATAGCCGCAAGGCTTTGGAGCAAACCAGCGTCCGCACGCTGGGACCAACACAGGATTGTATAGCCGATAGGCCTTGGAGCAAACCAGTGACCGCACACTGGTGTAACAAGCAAGTTTGTATAGCCGCAAGGCTTAGGAGCAAACCAGCGTCCGCACGCTGTGACCAACACAAGACTGTATAGCCGATAGGCTTTGGAGCAAACCAGTGACCGCACACTGGTGCAACAAGCAAGTTTGCATAGCCGCAAGGTTTAGGACCAAACCAGCGTCCGCACGCTGGGACCAACCCAGGATTGTATAGCCGATAGGCCTTGGAGCAAACCAGTGACCGCACACTGGTGTAACAAGCGAGTTTGTATAGCCGCAAGGCTTTGGGAGCGAACCAGCGTCCGCACACTGTTACCAACACAAGACTGTACAGCCGATAGGCTTGGAGCAAACCAGTGACCGCACACTGGAGTAAGCAACAATGTCGCTGACGCAACCGGGCAGGAGGTCGCCAGGAGGCAGGCAATGAGATGACAGGAACCAGCAACCATCAGTCAGGTCAGGAAACAGCAGAGAAGAAGAACCGCAGGAACTGCAACACCAGAGACTAGGCCGAAACCAGGACTGGAACAACTCAGCAGGCAGGAAACACTGGAACAGTAGAGATCAGGAACTCAGGAACACATGAGATCAGGAACACTGGAACAGAGGCCCAGCTATCACTAGCATAGTGATAGCAAGAAGGTCAGAAACAACACTGCCCAATCCAGGTTTAAATAGGCAATGAGAGGCGGGCTATCTGCAGACAACCAATAGCAGCCTCCTACTGGTGACAGACAAGGAACTGCAGCAATCACGGGCACCGTGATAGTACCCCCCTTTCAAAGACCCCCTCTCCTAGAATAGGGTCTAGGTTTCTGTGGGTGATTGGCATGAAAGGCCCTAGTTAGCCTAGGTGCATGAAGGTCTGTACTATCTACCCATGATCGATCCTCAGGACCATACCCTTTCCAATGTACCAGGTACTGTACCCCTCCTCTAAGCCTACGGGAATCAATAATGCTCTGAACCTCGTATTCCTCCTGGCCCTCCACCTCAACAGGTCCTGGCACCACAGGTGTGGTGGTATAGCGATTGCAAACCAGAGGCTTAAGAAGGGACACATGGAACACATTATGGATACGCATGGATGCAGGTAGGTCTAGTGCATAGGAGACAGGGTTAATTTTACGAATAACTCTGTATGGACCAATAAACCGGGGAGCCAACTTATTAGACGGAACCTGCAGCTTGAGATTTCTGGAGGAAAGCCATACTCTATCCCCAACCTGAAAGGAAACCGCTGGAAGCCTTCTGCGATTAGCATGGCGCTGATGACGCTGAAATGACTGACCAAGTGCCCTCTGAACTTGTGCCCATGTGGAACGGAGTTGCTCGATATGCTCGTCCAGAGCTGGAATCTGTTGCATCTGAAATGAATCTGGAAGCAAACAGGGCTGGAACCCATAATTAATCAGAAACGGAGAGCTCCCAGACGAAGAATTGACCGCACAGTTCCTGGCGAACTCTGCCCAAGGCAACAAGTCGGACCAATTATCATGATGGTCAGTAACGAAACAACGGAGAAATTGTTCCAAGCCCTGATTAGCTCGTTCAGCGGCTCCATTGGTCTGGATATGGTAGGCAGAGGAGAAGGACAGCTGTATGCCCATCTGTTGGCAAAATGCCCTCCAAAATCTAGACACAAACTGGCTCCCCCTGTCAGACACCAGTACCCTAGGCACTCCATGCAACCGGAATACTTCTCTGGCGAACACCATTGCCAATTCCTTTGCTGAAGGAAGGCCACGGAGGGGCACGAAATGAGCCATTTTAGAAAACCTGTCCACCACCATGAATATAAAGGAGTACCCCTTGGACATAGGCAATTCTCCCATAAAATCAATGGAAACATGAGACCAGGGGCGTTCGCCATTAGGCACCGGTTGAAGCAAGCCCACTGGGAGATGTCTCGGGGTCTTAGCACGGGCACAGGTGGCACAGGCATTCGTAAATTCAGCACAATCGTTTCTCATGGAAGGCCACCAAAATAACTGAGAAAGGGACCATAACAATTGGTCTCTACCAATATGTCCCGCAGCCTTAGAAGAATGGTAGGTTTCAAGCAGCCTAGTACAAAATGGTTCAGCGACAAAACATTTGCCCACTGGAGTTTCATGGGGAGCGGACCCCTGAGAGGCCAGGATCTCCTCCCCTAAAGGAGAAGTGATACTCGTGCGTATAGTAGCCAGTATTCTATCAGGTTGAATGATAGGTGCTGGTGCTTCCACTCTGTCACTGTCGGCCTCAAATTGTCTTGACAGTGCATCAGCCCTGATATTCTTTGACCCCGGTAAGTATGATACAATGAAATTAAATCGAGACAGGAACAGTGCCCATCTGGCCTGACGGGAGGACAATCTCTTGGCCTCCGAGAGATAAGTCAGAGTTTTATGATCTGTTAGGATTAATACATGTACCTTCAAGCAAATGACGCCATTCCTTAAGAGCGAGGATAATGGCCAATAATTCTTTGTCACCTATCTCATAGTGGCTTTGAGTGACAGTCAACTTTTTAGAGAAAAACCCACAAGGTCTGAGAGTTCCACCTTTATCGTGTCGTTGCGAAAGTACTGCCCCGACCCCAATATCTGAGACATCAACCTCTAACGTAAATGGAAGTAGAGGATTGGGGTGGGATAACACAGGAGCCGCAGCAAATGCCAGCTTCAAATTCTCAAAGGCATTCTCAGCAGATACCGGCCAACAAGAAGGATTAGCACCCTTGTGCGTAAGATCGGACAGAGGTTTGACAATGGAAGAAAAGTTCTTAATAAACCTCCTATAATAATTAGCGAAACCCAGGAAACGCTGTATGGCTTTAAGACCCTTGGGTTTTGGCCATTGTAAGACAGCTGACAACTTATCCTTGTCCATGGCAATGCCATCATTGCCAATTATGAACCCCAAGAATGGCACACTGGTTCTATGAAACTCACATTTTTCCAGTTTACAAAATAATTTGTTCTCACGGAGTCGTAGCAATACTGCGGATACATCTTTGATGTGCTGTGCCATGTCTTGAGAGTAAATCAATATATCGTCAAGATAAACCACAACACATGTCTGTAACATATCTCTCAGAACATCGTTTATCAGTTCCTGGAAAACTGCGGGGGCATTACACAGCCCAAATGGCATTACTAGATACCCGTAGTGCCCAGCTCGAGTATTAAAGGCAGTCTTCCACTCATCACCTGCTCGAATGCGCACCAGATTGTAAGCAGCCCGTAGGTCCAATTTGGTAAAAATCGAAGCGCCCTTAAGCCTGTCAAAAAGCTCGGTGATGAGTGGTATTGGGTATGCGTTTTTTGCCTTTAGTTTATTCAAGCCCCGGTAGTCAATGCATGGTCTTAATTCGCCATTTTTCTTTTTTACAAAAATGAACTCAGCCCCAGCTGGAGAGGTAGATTTTCGTATGATCCCTCTAGCAAGGGCATCAGAAATGTAATCCTCCATAGCCTTATTTTCCTCACAAGATAATGGATAAGTGCATCCTTTGGGAGGTACTGCCCCAGGCTGCAATTCGATGCAACAATGATAAGGTCTATGCTGGGGTAGCAAACTGGCCTCTCCTTTGCTAAAAACATCGCCAAACTGTTGGTACACATCCGGTATAGCCGAGGAGGTGCACAGGACCTTAATAGGCTGGATGACGCACTTGTCCATACAAAACTGGGACCAAGCAGCAAGTTCACACTTTTTCCAATCAAATTGTGGGTTATGTAATTGTAACCACGGAAATCCCAATATTACCGCATGGTGCGGAGAATTAATCAGTTGAAACTGCTGCTCTTCATCGTGAAGTGCCCCAATAGTCATAGACAGTGGCATAGTTTCAAATATAACCTGAGGCGGTTCTAAGGGTCTGCCATCAATCGCTTCAATAGTCAAGGGGTTTTCTCTTTCAATGCGTGGAACTCCGTGCAATTCAGCAAAGGTATTATCCATAAAATACCCTGCTGCACCAGAGTCAACCAAGGCCAAAACCTCCACAGAGCGTTGTGCCCAAGATAATACCATCTGTATGGTGGGTTTCATTGCGCCCGACACTGGGGACGATTGTACACCACCTAGGGCCTGTCCCCCGAGGTACCCTAGGTGTGTGCGTTTCCCGGACGTACCGGACAGGAATTTAGCAAATGCCCTTTTTTACCGCAGTATAAACACAACCCTTGTCTTTTGCGATATAGTCTCTCATCCTTGGTTAGTCTTGTGAAGCCTATTTGCATAGGTTCACTTGTCTCCCGTACAGGTTCACTAGACTTCAAAGCCAGGGGAGGGATGGGTGGGCAAAACATGCTACTAGGCTCATTATTCTTTGACCGTGTCTTACGATCTCTGGCAATTGATCTCTCACGTATTCTGGAGTCAATTATCATAACATACTCAATGTAGTCATCTAGATCAATAGGTAGATCTTTAGCAGCGATTTCGTCCTTAATGTGGTCATTCAGGCCTTGAGAAAAAGCTGCCAATAATGCCTCGTTATTCCAACCTACCTCTGCTGCCAATGTGCGGAATTCGATGGCGTAGTCGCCTACTGTACGCCTGCCCTGTTGTATCTCCATAAGGCGTTTGGCAGCAGAGGTGGTTCTACCAGGAGGCTCAAACACTCTTCGAAAGGATTGCACAAATTCTCTAAAGTTCTTAGTACAAGGTTTAGCATTCTCCCACATGGGGTTAGCCCAAGCCAAAGCTCTGCCAGTGAGCAAAGATATCGTAAACCCCACTTTACGACGATCATTGGGAAATGCGTGTGCCGTCAATTCCATAAAGATTTCGAGTTGGTTGATGAACCCTCTTCAGAGACTAGGGTCACCATCATATCTTAGCGGCAAGGGTGCAGAAGCCGTTAACCCTTTAACAGTGCCCCCTAGGGGTCTGGTATCACTTTCCGGTGTCTGACTTGGCGAGACCACCGGGCTAGAGCTAGATTTGTCAGCAAGTATCGTGCGTTCAAGGATCGTTTGAATTGCAACTGCCAACTGATCCAAACGTTGCTCGTGCACATTCATCCTCCAATGGATATTCTGTGCATTACGTTCACCTTTACTGTCTGAGGTCATGGCCCTTTCGTACTGTCACGGTTTATTATGACTCTCAGACACAAGTTTTAGGTAAAAATCAATTTTATTGAAATAATAAATTGATAACGTAGGATGGCAAACACATACATACAGACACATACAGAATATAACAAGACAGAATGCAGACTCTACCGGTCCTGTCAATATACCGGACAGGGCAGTCTGAAGAAGCAGAATGTTAGGCTCTACCGGCCTTGCCAATACCAGGTAAGGCAACCTGCAGATGGAATAGTATAACGGTTCTACCGGCCTTACCAAATTACCGGGCAAGGCAGCTTCAAAAGATTCACAATGTAGGCTCTACCGGCCCTGCCAATACCAGGTAAGGCAACCTCAGATGGAATGTGACAAAAGGTTCTACCGGCCTTACCAATACCGGGCAGGGTAGCCCAGAGATAGTAGCATCAGTCAGATGGTAATGGCAAATTGACAGGATCATAAGCAACCCAGTGTACACACACTGAGACCAACAGGGAGTAGTAAAGCCGCAAGACTTTGGAGCAAACCAGCGTCCGCACGCTGGGACCAACACAGGATTGTATAGCCGATAGGCTTTGGAGCAAATCAGTGACCGCACACTGGTGTAACAAGCGAGTTTGTATAGCCGCAAGGCTTTGGAGCAAACCAGCGTCCGCACGCTGGGACCAACACAGGATTGTATAGACGATAGGCTTTGGAGCAAACCAGTGACCGCACACTGGTGTAACAAGCGAGTTTGTATAGCCGCAAGGCTTTGGAGCAAACCAGCTCCCGCACGCTGTGACCAACACAAGACTGTATAGCCGATAGGCTTAGGAGCAAACCAGTGACCGCACACTTGTGCAACAAGCAAGTTTGCATAGCCGCAAGGTTTAGGACCAAACCAGCGTCTGCACGCTGGGACCAACCCAGGATTGTATAGCCGATAGGCCTTGGAGCAAACCAGTGACCGCACACTGGTGTAACAAGCGAGTTTGTATAGCCGCAAGGCTTTGGGAGCGAACCAGCGTCCGCACGCTGTTACCAACACAAGACTGTACAGCCGATAGGCTTGGAGCAAACCAGTGACCGCACACTGGAGTAAGCAACAATGTCGCTGACGCGACCGGGCAGGAGGTCGACAGGATACAGGAGGCAGGCAATGAGATGACAGGAACCAGCAACCATCAGTCAGGTCAGGAAACAGCAGAGAAGAAGAACCGCAGGAACTGCAACACCAGAAACTAGGCCGGAACCAGGACTGGAACAACTCAGCAGGCAGGAAACACTGGAACAGTAGAGATCAGGAACTCAGGAACACATGAGATCAGGAACTCAGGAACACTGGAAAAGAGGCCCAGCTATCACTAGCATAGTGATAGCAAGAAGGTCAGAAACAACACGGAAGGGCACCCAAAGGGTGCCCAATCCAGGTTTAAATAGGTAATGAGAGGCGGGCTATCTGCAGACAACCAATAGCAGCCCCCTACTGGTGACAGACAAGGAACTGCAGCAATCACGGGCACCGTGATATGAGCATAACATACTCAATGTACTCATCCAAATCACTGGGTACATCCCTGGCAGCAATTTCATCTTTGATGGAATCTGACATACCCTGAGCAAAAGATGCCACCAGTGCCTCGTTGTTCCATCCGACCTCTGCTGCCAAGGTCCGGAATTCGATGGCGTAATCGCCCAAGGTACGTTTGCCCTGCTGGATCTCCATTAACCTTTTAGCAGCAGAGGCAGCTCTACCAGGAACCTCAAACACTCTGCAGAACTTTCTTACGAATTCATCAAAGTTCCGAGTGCAGGGTTTGGCATTTTCCCAAAGAGGATTGGCCCATGCCAGTGCTTTAACCTTTAGCAGTGAAATCATAAATCCGACCTTACTACGGTTGCTAGGAAGTGCCTGGGGCGTTAGTTCCAGAAAGATCTCTAATTGATTAATAAAGCCCCGGCATAGGTTAGGTTCGCCATCATATCTTAATGGTAACGGCACCGCCGCCATTAGGCCTCTGGAATGAGCAATAGGAGATACCGACTGATTATCCAGTGTCGTAACTGTGGAGACCACCGGATTCTGGTTAGGTTTGTCAAGGTGTACCGTTCACTCAAGTAATGTTTGTGAGGCCAATGCCAATTGGTCTAGGCGCTGCTCGTGAACATCCATTCTCCAGTGGATGTTTTGTGTATTACTCTCACCCTTACTGTCTGAGGTCATGGCCCTTTCATACTGTCACGGTTTTCAAGACACTCAGACCAGTTGGTGAAAAAAAACACAGTTTTATTAAACAAAAAAAAAATAAAAGGATCGCCCTCTGTGGGCAGCACTGAGAAACACAAGGAGGCAAAAATAGGACCAAGATACAGATAATAACTTAATAGCTCAGTCACATAACAGATACTGAGAACAGAGATACAAGGGTTAACACAGTAATCAGTCCGTCTCATTTGTGGTGTTTGGCACGCCCAGGGTGGAAATAGGCAGTGAATGGTGTAGTAAACTCAACACCTAAAGTTCATAAAATGGAGATAACTGTTCAGCAAAGAAGGAGCTGTGACCCAGAGCCTGCTGAAACTTGAGCCAGTAGCCCCCACGGGCGTAATAACGGAAGCAACCAGTTTGTAAGAGCTTGAGCCAATAGCCCCCACGGGCGTGATAATGGAGACAACCGGACTGCAAGAACTTGAGCCAATAGCCCCCACGGGTGTGATAACGGAATCAACCGGATTGCAAGAGCTTGAGCCAATAGCCCCACGGGTGTGATAACGGAGACAACCGAATTGCAAGAGCTTGAGCCAATAGCTCGGCACAGGTTAACGGCTCAGTAGGAGGAGTACAGCTCTGCACGGGTTAACGGCTCAGTAGGAGGAGGACAGCTCTGCACGGTAACGGCTCGGTTAGCAGGAGTTCAGCTCTGCACGGGTTAAGAGTTGCAGTAGCAGGAGTACAGTTCACTGGATACACTGAAATGGTTTAATATCAGTTTTACTGCACTATTATTATTGTACATGAGTATTCTAGAGGAGCATACAGTGAATTATTAGCGCTTTTAAAAATGTATGTTCTCAGACAGTCCTCCATATCTGAAGTCTGAGGATTACAAGTATCTGGATGGCCAATTACAGAGTAGCTACTGATAAAGAGGCCACAGATGGCCAGGCCAATATTTCACTTTAAGAAGAAAGTATCCCTTTACGTACCTTAAAGAACACTTTTGGCATTAATTATAACTTGTAATAGTCCAATAGTAAACTACAATATAAATATATATTGATCTACTATGACTAGTCTTACATTGTGAAACTTTGTTTTTATTTTGTAATCATGTGTTCTGCAACTTCATTGTTTCTTTTTACTGCTCAGAGTGGAACATGCAATACTTTTGAGGGTTTTTCATCAAGGGAAGTGCTGAAGAGTCACGAATCTTTGTTACAATCTCTTGAGCTTGTAAAACCTTTAGGGGTTATTTCCTATGTTGCTAATACAGTAAGACACATTACATCTGCCTTACAGATTGATAGCATATAAGGAAAACAAATCTTGACTGAGCAGTGTCATATGCATTATTTCTTGAGTACGTATGTGATGATCTGGGCTAAATGGCTACTTTATTTTAATATTTATATTATTATCATTGTGAATTTCTTCAAAGCTATGGAAAATTATATTTTGTGTTTGAAAATTATATAGATGTTCCAAGACTTTTCTGTACATTCTTATAGAATGAAAAACATGATGAGGTATGTAACAGGGCAATAATGGGGCAAATTAATTTTACCTCATATAACAATTACATTTCCCATGGACTTAAATGAGGCTCTCAGACACTTGGATGGTAGACAGAGAAGCAATGTGCTGGAGTCCTTTTTTGGATCCAAAACATTAAAAGGTCCAGTTAAGTCTGTGGTCATTTGTATTTGTTTCACATGGCTCCACTGATTTGCACAATAATTACACCACTCTTTCCTGTGTACATATATCTCATTATCCTTTATACAAAATATTGTTTTTATTGGATGAGTATGCTTTGTTGGATGATGGTAACTATAATGTTTACTGATAAAGTTTTAAAGGTTGATTAGAAAATACACCTCCATTACAATCAATGTACATTTAAAATACAGGCTCTCTCTTTGGGTGAATATTAGTTTAGATGATAAGTTTTATCTTTTGGATTTATTTACAATGTTTGTCTAGACTGCAATAGTAATAGATCATATAAAATCCATTGATAAAGTGTATCACCTACAATGGAATTCATTTTTTTGTTGATGGGTGACTCTTTTTTTATTATACAATATACATTACGTTGCTACTTTCCATTTTCAGATTCAGATATAAAAGAATTATGCCAGACCAGAATAAAAACAAAACCAATGGGTTCATCCTCCAGGGGTTTTCAGAATATCCAGAGCTGCAAATTCCACTATTCTGTGTGTTTCTCCTTATGTACCTTCTCACTTTGCTGGGAAACTTCCTTATTTTAACAGTAATTTACCTGAACCCTGCACTGCACATCCCAATGTATTTTTTCTTATGTAGTCTCTCTTGTATTGACATCTCTGCCACTTCAGTGTCACAACCCAAGCTTCTCTCTATACTCTTATTAGGAGACAACACCATATCATTTAGTGGCTGCATGGTCCAACTACATTGTTTTATGTTTTTTACATGCACTGAGATTGTTTTATTGACAGCTATGGCCTATGACCGTTATGTTGCAATTTGTAATCCATTGAGATATTCTGTTTTAATGAATAAGAGAGTTTGTGTACTACTGATCATCAATTGCTGGGTTTTTGGTTTCTTTGAGCCATTATCACACACATTGCTCATCTCACAATTATATTTTTGCAGGGCATATGTGATTAATCATTTATTTTGTGATACTGCAATGTTAATAAAACTGTCTTGTGCAGACACATTTTTCATTGACATCATGAATTACGTTTTGGGTTCAGTTGTAGGACTTCCTGCATTCAGTCTCATTATAATATCTTATTTTTGCATCATCTCTAGCATCGTAAAGATCAGTTCTGCTAAGGGCAGGAAGAAAGCTTTCTCCACCTGTTCATCCCATCTTATTGTTGTTATTCTTTTTTATGGTTCCACTTTTATAACTTATAGCAGACCTTCATCTCAGTATTCAGCCTCCCAGTCAAAACCATGTACTATTATCTATACTGCTATGATTCCATTAATCAACCCATTTATCTACACACTAAGAAACAAAGATATTAGAAAAGGTATCCGTGCTTTATAAGAAGGCAAATGCATTTGTTGTAGCATTATATGTCCAGTTGAACTGTAGAAATGGAATCATATGTGTACTTTGGTATCTGGTGAATGCAAATGCAGAATCCTGCATTGTTTTATAAATCAGTGTGTTTAGTAAACTTGACTTGAAGATGAGAATGGATCTCTTAAATCTCTGAGTGCCAAAGAGGTATGCACTGCATGCCCCTCTGACATGTAAGGGTTAAAATATAAACTGTTAATCCAAATAAAAAGGTATCACTGACACTGAGCTCCCTCAGTCACTTTCCAGAGAACTTTCTGTGCGTGTTTGTGGAAAGCAGGGAGAGTGATACAATGAAAAAAAAAAAGTAGCATAACAGAAGAACAGTGCTGCAGTCGTAGTGATAACAGAATACTCTCTGCAGGCAGAGATCCAGGGTGGTCGCTGTCAGGGATTTAAAAGTATAAAGAAAAGAGTTGAAGAATAAGAAATAAATAAAATGTATAGGCAAATTCACTTACATATTGTGCTCTTACAGAAAATGTAAAGTCAAAATAAAAGTTTGCAGTCCTTTTAAATGGTTGCTTTGAACCAATTGGATGCTATAGAGATCTGCAGAGTATTACTTTGCAATTTGTTGGGTACCTCTCTAGCACTCAAGTGGGTTAAAATTCCTATTTAAATAATTAGGAATATTTTATGTGTGAGTGCCAGAGGAGTATCCAATGCATTGCAAAGGATTGAACTGCAGCAGATGTCCAGTTGTAGTAATGCAAGTATTGTGAGTGATTAGGTATCTGGTGAATGCAAATATAAAATTCTGCATTGTTGTAATACATACTTAGTGATTGGCAGCACTTGTCATGAACATGAGAATGGATTGCTTAAATTATAAACTGTTCATCCAAATAAAAAGATATTGCCAATTACCAAAGCACTCATATTGTTGCTTTAAGTAAGCAAAGTAAATGGACTATATCCCAGTTATCTTTTTCTGTGTCATGAATAAAAGTAAAGTGGAACAAATCAGGAGAAAAAAAGCACCTACACCATGGCGGTAAAATAAGATTTCCCAGATCCCTTCAGATTTAAAGGCATAGTAAACTTTTAGTTAGACTCAAGTTTAAACTCAGATTACATATACTGTTTATCCACCTACTTTTTCACTTAGTCATACAATATAAAAAAGATACAATGTAAAAAAGATAAAATGTAAAAAGATAGCATAAAAGAACAACAGTGTCGGATGGGTTGTGATAATAAAAATCTCTTGCAACAGACACGCAGGGAGTACACTGTCTGGGACTTAAAAGTAGAAAGAAAATAGGTGAAGAAGAAAAAAGAACACATCTAACTGAACTTGATCTTTCTGTCGTCAAACGTACTCCTATTTCCTTGGACTTTGGCATTTTGCACTTTTTTTAGGCGGTAGTCGAATAAAAGCAGACAGCCCCATTTTTGTTAGTTCTCTGAAATGTGGTGTATACGCCAGTTTAGTTTTACTGTGGTTCTGCAACAGAATACCGATGTAACACATGTTTGCAAAATTCACGTTGCTTGTTTTTCTTGTAATGCCGGTTTTAGCGCTGGTAATAGAATCAAGCCCTTGGTGAGCCAGAAAACAGCATAAAAACCTGTTGAAACAATTTCAAATTAAGGAACAAATGGGTAAAAGAAAATTCCATCCTGACTCCAGAAGGCAGATGGATATTTACTTGGATTAACATCTGCTTTCAAACCAACTGTTTGTCTCATATAAATCCATTTACCGTGTACTGGATAAGCTGTATGCAAAAAATGCAATTTATGTAACAACTGGATTATTCTGTAAATTAGAAATACTTTTGGCTCAAAGAGCAGAGAGAGTTATGTTAAGTTCATGTACTAATTCCATTTTGTATAACATTTTATAACCCTTTGATGCCAGAGAAGAATTAAATCCCCCAATGCATCACGCACCCTGCTGTGAGTTCAAGGTTCAATATTTGCATCTACTTAATTTAGTGTTTTTGAAGGTAATGAACAGAAATTAAATTCATGCATCTGGTTCACAGTAAATTCGGAATGTTGTTTTTTACTAATACAAATTAAATTAACTCTTTGAGTGCCAGAGAGGTAGTCAATGCATAGCAATCTCTCTGGGACTCAAATGGTGAAGGAGCAGTAAACTAGTATTATAAAAATATAAGCTACATGGAGTTTCCTTCTGAATAAAACAAGGGTACTACAGAAAGACTTTTCATTCAGAAGTTATTGCATGCATCTGTCAACTTTTGTTGACCCATAGGAAGGCAAAGAAGAAGGAACCATATTGAAGCTGTTTCCAAGTGGGCAAAAACTCCTTCCTAGTTCCAAAAGCAACTGGATATCTCCTGAGATCAACATCCCATCTGCATTGAAATCAACTGCCAGACTTATCTTATTTGATTTTACCAGACTTAACCAACTAATTTTCAAAATGCCTTTTTAATGCACTCTGTAGTAGAATTTGAATCATTGACCCCCCTTAGTAAGTGATAAGAACAGTGCCCCCTGGTGACCAGAATAAAAAAAAAAGCTATAATAACTTGTGAATTAAAAAGCTCTCAGCAGTTGGAGCAGCCTTGTTTTACTCAGCAGAAAAAGCCTGCAAAATGGATATATTTACTCCAAACAAAATCACCAGATGGCCTCAATGAGGGACTTACATTCCATCTGTTCAGTAAACATTATTAATGGAAAGTGAAGAGCCATTTGCTAACACAGAAAGGCATAATAACATTTCTTAACAACATTATGAACCAATTAGTATCTATTAGATTTAACTCCTCCTTATTCCTAATCAACAGATAATTATTTAATCGAACTTATCAAGTGCAACAAAACCATAGCTAACAGAGAACTAAATCAATATATTTATTAATTTATTTGGTGTAGTTGGGGTTCATATGTTTTGTTTTGAGTTAAAGAAAATATAATAAACTGAAAGATGGAGAGCACTAAGAAATTGGCTATAAAAATGAAATCTATACAGGATAAAAAAAGATACAGCCATAAGAGGACCATCACAAGTTGCACCTATATATAATATAAGAACAAACAGCAATGTGGTTATCCAGTTAAATACAGTGAAAGCAAACAAAGTATCTCTCATGGATCACTCTTGTTGGCATTTTACACAATGGGATACAAATCCCAAGTGGATGTTAACAAACAGACGAGCCCCCACTGAAGTCAGCAGTACACTAGGTGGAGCAAATGTTACATCATTAAGGAATGCCTCAAACTGAGGCCTTAAATAGAGTGAAGGTCAGGGTTCCCATAAATTAGAAAGTCCCCTGAAGAAGCCAAGTGCAGGAGCAGCAAAACAGGTAGGGCGGTTCACAAGGGTTGATTGCAGTTATCCACGCAGTAGGGGATGACTTTGCACTGTGGTCCCTCTGGCACTGTTTTATAACTGATGTGACTTATGGAAGGTATACCAAGTTGGAACTCCAACCTGGGAGGAAATACAAGTGCCTAATCCCGTAATAGGCTCTTGCAACCTTTTCTATAACTTTCTCTTCAGGTTCTTCAACGCTCTGCGGATTAAATGTAAACCTTTATCACTAATGCTTGTATTTTAAATATATACACAGAGGATAGGGCTATCATCCATGCATCAGTAATTTTAATATTATCTAATGAGCCAGGAGAACCTTTTAATTTAACTGAAATAAAAGTTATGTTTTAGCTCATTGCTAATTAATTGTATTTCGAAATTACATTGCTCCTCAAATGCTGAACAGATCTCTTGACAATGGTTACAAAGGTGTACAATACATTCCACTATATGCAAACGCATCTGTAGATTCTCATTTATGTTTAACCCCTTAGCGACCCTTGACGTACCAGGACCGTCAAGGGTAAATGCGACCCAACGACCCTTGACGGTCCCGGTACGTCAAGGGTTAAACTCTCCCATCGCGGCCGCACGGAGCGATGGGAGAGCGCGGGCTGCTTGTTACTAAGTGTCCCGATACCGGGACACTTAGTAACAACCAGTAGAAAGTTTGTTGCAACATGCGATTCGCTTGATGAGTGAATCACATGTTGCAAATGCTGATTGACAGGGACAGTATTTGTAAATACTGTCCCTGTCATATAGCTCTGTCTCCCTCCATCTTGCACACTGCTGAGGTGGAGAGAGACAGAGAGACTTTGTGTTAGAGTGTGTTCCAGTGTTCCTGAGTGAAAAACCTGCAAATAAACCTGAAAATTAACCCTTTGATCACTGTTTTACAGTGATCATCAAGTTCCCCCCCATCTGATCACTTTTAGAGTGATCAATAAACTGCAGATCAGCGTCTGCTGATCTGTGGGATACCCCCCATCCCCCTTGTATCCTCTGAATTTTTTTTTTTTTTTTTTTTATTAAAAATTGATATAAAATATAATTTAGGTAGTTTAGGTAGGTAGGTGGGTAGGTTTAGTGTAGACTTGTGTTAGGGAAAAAAAAAAACCCCAAAAAACCAAAAAATTATTAAAAAAAAAATATATATATAATAAGTATAGTTTAGATAGGTAGTTTACTTGGGTTAGGTGGGTTCTAGATATACGTAGGTTAGGGTAAGTTTTAGGGTTAGAGTTAGGTTTAGGGATAGCGTTAGAGTAAGAAAAAAAAAATTTAGTGGGCAAAATGCAGCGCAGTTATAGCGTTAAAGAGGCATATGCCTTTTTGGCATCTGACTCAGAGGCAACAGATACTGCATCAGATTTTGAAATAGAGCAGTTTTCAGAAACTGAGAGCAGCTCTACTGACGACGCTGGGCCTTCTATCAAGAAAAGACGCACTGCCCCAAGAGCTGCCCTGGCAACTGCCCCAGCACCTGCCAAAAATCCTGCCCCAGCACCTGCCACAAATCCTGCCACAAATCCTGCCACAAGATCTGCAAAAAATCCTGTCACAAGATCTGCCAAAAGACTTTGCAAAATACCTGCCAAAAGGAATGCCTCAAGTGCTGCCCCAAGAGCTGCCCTGGCAATTGCCCCAGCACCTGCAAAAATATCTGGCCAAAGAAATGCCCCAACACCTGCCACTCCTGATCATAATGAATGGGTATCCCCAATCAATTTTTCCCCACAAATACCAGAATTTACAGGCACCCCAGGGATTCAAATTGATGTTGAGGGATTTAACTATGATAATTTTTTTGATTTATTTTTGGGGGAAGAAATTTTAGGGGAAATTGTGTCCCAAACCAACTTGTATGCAGCCCAGTATACTGCCGCCAACCCTACAGCTTTTGTAGTTAAGGAAGAAAGATGGAAACCCATAGACCTCATAGAATTTAAGCAATTCTGGGCCTTAATAATGGCAATGGGTATAATAAAAAAGCCAAGTATTCGATCCTACTGGAGCAAAAACCCCGTATGTGATACCCCTATATTCCCCAAGACTATGAACAGGTCCAGATTTGAAATCATTTTGCACTTTATGCATTTTAGCGATATTACCCTGTGCCCCCCACAAAAACACCCCCAGTATGATAGACTGTACAAAATTCGTCCCCTAATAAGCCATTTACAGAAAAAGTTTGCCCAAGTCTATATGCCCCAAAAAGAAATTAGTGTAGATGAATCCCTAATGAAATACAAAGGCAGGTTAGGGTTCAAGCAGTACATCCCCTCAAAGAGTTCCAAATTTGGTGTAAAATTTTATAAATTGTGCGAAAGTGCCACAGGCTACACCCAGGCTTTTAGAATTTATGAGGGCAAGGACAGCAAACTTGATCCTCCTGGGTCCCCCGAATTTATGGGAACAAGTGGGAAAATAGTTTGGGATTTAATTTACCCCTTATTAAATAAAGGCTATCAATTATTTGTTGATAATTATTACACCAGCCCCCTTTTATTTAAGTCTCTGTTTTATTTTGACACCGTGGCCTGTGGCACTGTCAGGCGCAATTGCAGGGAGTTGCCCAAAACACTAGTAGATAGCAAACTAAAACCTGGGACGTCCTTATCTTTGTCCCAACAGGAGCTGCTGGCAGTGAAGTTTAGGGACAAAAAAGATGTCTACATGCTGACCACAATGCATGAGGACAGATCTGTGGCAGTCACTGTTCATGGCAAGTCAGTAATAATGAGAAAGCCAGTCTGCATCAAGGACTATAATAAAAACATGGGGGGAGTTGATCTGAGTGATCAACTAATGCAGCCATACCTCGCAATGAGGAAGTGTAGGGCATGGTATAAAAAAGTTGCCATCTATATGATGCAGACTGCTGTACATAATTCCTTTTTACTTTTCAAGCTGGCAAACCCCAATCAAACATGTAGCTTTTTACAGTACCAGCTACAACTTATTTCCATATTTTTATTTCAAGGTGCGTCTGAAATAATTCCACCAAGACCCGGGTTAGTACATTTTATTTATAAAATCCCCCCAACTCCCCAAAAGAACAAACCACAGAAGCGCTGCAGGGTTTGCTACAGAAAGGGAATACGGACAGACACCACCACTTACTGTCCTGATTGCCCTTCCAAACCTGGCCTCTGCATTGGTGACTGTTTCAAGGAATACCATTCAGGCACAATGCAGTAGTGCTGTAAAGGTTCTTTTATTATTTGGCCACTTTTCCCCCCGAAATATCCTGTTTTTTATTTTTCAAAACACATCCCTCCTTAGATCTAACACTATCAAAATTTATCTCTGATAATGGAAACACATATGTTCCCTACTGGGCCTAGTAGCTCCCCCAAACCCTGACAAACCTATGCATATGGGGCATTGCCGTACTCAGACAATGTAACTCAACACTAATGTAAAGCATTTAAAAAATCTGCAAATATCATCTGATTGAAATCCAGAGCAACACTAAAATAGAAATGTGAAAAATGGTGTTTCTCTGCCTTACTGCAGATTTTGGGAGGGATTGGTGATACAGTGGCAGCGAAAAAATTGATAAGATGCAGACAGAATGAAAGCCAGGGTTGTCTACTCTTCTACAAAATATACTTTTGGGGGTAAAATTAATTGCAGCATTGCCAAACAGACCGAAATGAGACAAGGCACCAGCTGTAAAAATGGCATGTCTGTAAAAGGAAACTAACATGTTCCAACTGGGCCCAGTAGCTCCCCCAAAACCCCGACAAACCTATGTATATGGGGTATTGCCGTAATTAGATGAAGGAGCCGAACACTAATCAATGCAGTTTATAAAATCTTCACCTGTTCTGTGCTTGAAATTCACATCAACATTGAGGGCAAAGCGTGAAAAATGCTGAATTTTTTTACTTACATCAAGTTTTCACAGGCTTGGTGGTAAAATGGCTGTTTGCAAGATTTGAAAACACACCTAAAATGAAAGCCTGGGGTGTCTACTTTCAAAAAATAAACACTTTTGGCAGGAAATCTTAAAAAAGAGCAGTGTTACACAGCCCAAATGAGAAATGGCAACAGTAACGCAAGCTGTGAAGATTCAAAGTGTGAACCTGGAAACGCGCATGTTCCAATTTGGGACCCGTAGCTCCCACAAACCAAGAAAAAGCTATCCATATGGGGTATTTCCGTACTCAGAAGAAGGAGCCGAACACTAATCAATGCAGTTTATATAATCTTCACCTGTTCTGTGCTTGAAATTCACATCAACATTGAAGGCAAAGTTTAAAAAACGCTGTTTTTTTACTTACGTCAAGTTTACGAGAAAGTGGTGGTAAAATGGCTGTGTAAAAAATTTAAAAACACACCTAAAATGAAAGCTGGAGGTGTCTACTTTCCAAAAATATACACTTTTGGGGGGAAATCCTAAAGTGGAGCACTGGAACATAGCCCAAAATGAGTAATGGCACCAGTTAAGCAGGACTTGAAAATTCAATATTTGTTCAAAATTGGGCCCTGTAGCTCCCCCAGACCTTGAGAAACGTATGCATATGGGGTATTGCCGTACTCAGAAGAAGGAGCTGAACACTAAACAATGCATTTTTAAAAATCTTAACCTATCCTGTGCTTGAAATTCACATCACCATTGAAGTGAAAGTGTGAAAAACGCTGTTTTTTTAACTTATGTCAAGATTTACGAAAGATTTGTGGTAAAATGGCTGCGTAAAAAATTTGAAAACATACATAAAATGAAAGCCTGGGGTGTCTACTTTCCAAAAATATATGCTTTTGGGGGGAAATCATAGAGTGGAGCACTGTTACACAGCCCCAAATGAGCCAAGCTGTGAAAATTCAAAGTGTGAAACTGGAAACG
Organism: Rhinophrynus dorsalis; assembly: GCA_037306005.1. Taxonomy (NCBI): domain Eukaryota; kingdom Metazoa; phylum Chordata; class Amphibia; order Anura; family Rhinophrynidae; genus Rhinophrynus; species Rhinophrynus dorsalis. The sequence continues at coordinate 49,468,900 of CM074728.1, read as the reverse complement.
CTTATGTTCCAATTTGGGCCCCATAGCTCCCGCAAACCTTGAATAACCTATGCATATGGGGTATTGCCGTACTCAGAAGAAGGAGCTGAACACTAAACAATGCATTTTTAAAAATCTTCACCTATCCTGTGCTTGAAATTCACATCACCATTGAAGTGAAAGTGTGAAAAACGCTGTTTTTTTAACTTATGTCAAGATTTACGAAAGATTTGTGGTAAAATGGCTGCGTAAAAAATTTGAAAACATACATAAAATGAAAGCCTGGGGTGTCTACTTTCCAAAAATATATGCTTTTGGGGGGAAATCGTAGAGTGGAGCACTGTTACACAGCCCCAAATGAGACATGGCACCAGTGATGCAAGCTGTGAAAATTCAAAGTGTGAAACTGGAAACGCTTATGTTCCAATTTGGGCCCCATAGCTCCCGCAAACCTTGAATAACCTATGCATATGGGGTATTGCCGTACTCAGAAGAAGGAGCTGAACACTAAACAATGCATTTTTAAAAATCTTCACCTATCCTGTGCTTGAAATTCACACCAACATTGAACCCTAAGTGTGAAAAACGCTGAATTTTTTACTTACATCAAGATTTACGAAGGATTTGTGGTAAAATGGCTGCGTAAAAAATTTGAAAACATACATAAAATGAAGGCCTGGGGTGTCTACTTTCCAAAAATATATGCTTTTGGGGGGAAATCTTAGAGTGGAGCACTGTTACACAGCCCCAAATGAGACATGGCACCAGTGATGCAAGCTGTGAAAATTCAAAGTGTGAAACTGGAAACGCGCATGTTCCAATTTGGGCCCCATAGCTCCCACAAACCTTGAATAACTTATGCATATGGGGTATTGCCGTACTCAGAAGAAGGAGCTGAACACTAAACAATGCATTTTTAAAAATCTTCACCTATCCTGTGCTTGAAATTCACATCACCATTGAAGTCAAAGTGTGAAAAACGCTGTTTTTTTAACTTACGTCAAGATTTACGAAAGATTTGTGGTAAAATGGCTGCGTAAAAAATTTGAAAACATACATAAAATGAAAGCCTGGGGTGTCTACTTTCCAAAAATATATGCTTTTGGGGGGAAATCGTAGAGTGGAGCATTGTTACACAGCCCCAAATGAGACATGGCACCAGTGATGCAAGCTGTGAAAATTCAAAGTGTGAAACTGGAAACGCGCATGTTCCAATTTGGGCCCCATAGCTCCCGCAAACCTTGAATAACCTATGCATATGGGGTATTGCCGTACTCAGAAGAAGGAGCTGAACACTAAACAATGCATTTTTAAAAATCTTCACCTATCCTGTGCTTGAAATTCACATCACCATTGAAGTCAAAGTGTGAAAAACGCTGTTTTTTTAACTTATGTCAAGATTTACGAAAGATTTGTGGTAAAATGGCTGCGTAAAAAATTTGAAAACATACATAAAATGAAAGCCCGGGGTGTCTACTTTCCAAAAATATATGCTTATGGGGGGAAATCGTAGAGTGGAGCACTGTTACACAGCCCCAAATGAGACATGGCACCAGTGATGCAAGCTGTGAAAATTCAAAGTGTTAAACTGGAAACGCGCATGTTCCAATTTGGGCCCCATAGCTCCCGCAAACCTTGAATAACCTATGCATATGGGGTATTGCCGTACTCAGAAGAAGGAGCTGAACACTAAACAATGCATTTTTAAAAATCTTCACCTATCCTGTGCTTGAAATTCACACCAACATTGAACCCTAAGTGTGAAAAACGCTGAATTTTTTACTTACATCAAGATTTACGAAGGATTCGTGGTAAAATGGCTGCGTACAAAATTTGAAAACATACATAAAATGAAAGCCTGGGGTGTCTACTTTCCAAAAATATATGCTTTTGGGGGGAAATCTTAGAGTGGAGCACTGTTACACAGCCCCAAATGAGACATGGCACCAGTGATGCAAGCTGTGAAAATTCAAAGTGTGAAACTGGAAACGCGCATGTTCCAATTTGGGCCCCATAGCTCCCGCAAACCTTGAATAACCTATGCATATGGGGTATTTCCGTACTCAGAAGAAGGAGCTGAACACTAAACAATGCATTTTTAAAAATCTTAACCTATCATGTGCTTGAAATTCACATCAACATTGAAGTGCAAGTGTGAAAAACGCTGTTTTTTTAACTTACGTCAAGATTTACGAGCGATTGGTGGTAAAATGGCTTCGTAAAAAATTTGAAAACATACATAAAATGAAAGCCTGGGGTGTCTACTTTCTAAAAATATACACTTTTGGGGGGAAATCTTAGAGTGGAGCACTGTTACACAGCCCCAAATGAGACATGGCACCAGTGATGCAAGCTGTGAAAATTCAAAGTGTGAAACTGGAAACGCACATGTTCCAATTTGGGCCCCGTAGCTCCCCCAAATCTTGAGAAACCTATTAATATGGGGTATTGCCGTACTCAGAAGAAGGAGTTGAACACTAAACAATGGATATTTTTACATTTTCAACTATCTCGTGCTTGAAATCAACAGTAATATTGAAATGTAAGTGTGAAAGCTGCAAAAAAACAAAATTTGTCCAGAATTTTGAAATTTTTTTCTGGAAAAATAGCTGCATAAAAAACTTCAAAATTCTCCTGATTAATTACCTTATGTTGTCTAGTTTTCAGAAAGATATACCTTTGTGGGACATTTTTGGTTCTGGCACCGTCAGCTAAGCTATGATGCTCACATGCCAATTGTTGAGAAATTACAAGTTGGAAATAATGGCATCCATCTTGTAATATTTACCTTGTAAATGTGAGGAAGTGATTGAAATACTAGGCATATGGGGTATTCTTATATTCAGGAGAAGCAAATGAATATATTTAGGGGTATTTTTTTGTCATAAACTAATTGTATGCAAATCCTGACACGAAAATATAAGCAAATTGTTGTTTTTTTTACATTTTTTTGCTCTTTTTTTCTATTTTAATCAAATTAAATGATGAGGTATTCATATAATTGTGGTATCAAAAGAAAGCCCTACTTGTGCTTAAAAAAACAGTATATAATTTATGTGGGTGCACAGAAGGAATTAAAGAGAAAATATGGTTGAACAAAGACATAGTCAAAAAAGTCAAAATTGCTCCGGTCCTTAAGTCAAATCTAACTCAGATTTTCCCGGTCCTTAAGGGGTTAAGCCATCTACAGAAATACATGCTCATACACAATTTTGGTATGTGAATGTTTTTTTCCATAGAGCACAAATGTTGACACCTACTCAGACCAGACTAAGTTGTTTTATCATAGTCCTGAAAATGTTTTCGTGTTGACAAAATAGGCATTGAAAATTGCTGTGTGTTCTAGTATGGTTTCAGCTTGGCATTTTGTAAACAGAGCCTCTAGTTCAATGGGTGATTTTGGTTTAAAGGGCAATTATCAAGTTTTATTAAGTCTGCATACTCCACAACCCCTAAACCGCTCCTATAAGCCATTCAGGAGTGGGGTTAGAAAATTGACTCTCTTGCCTGGAACACTATCAGAAAGTATGAGACTCTCACATATTAATAGACAATTGTAAATTACAGGATCAGATGTACATCCCAAGTGTCCCTAGGTGAGGCACTCTAGGTGCTCTTAGCTCCACCCATGGCCCTACCTCCAAACCTTACATGGTCCCGCCCCCAGTGTCATCTGCTACTTCATAGCACAGACGATACCCTTAGCCTGTGACAAACGAGGACAAAAAATGTTTTAACCTCTTGGTTGTTAGAGAGATCTCTGGTGCATCTCCTTCATTGTAAACTCCTGGTTTAGGTGGCTTATTCCATATGCACCAGCCTCTGTTGGGAGTAGTATATTCAACTCTGGCTTGATGTTCTAGACTCCAGAATTCCCTGATCTTTTATGGTTCTTGTCACAAAGTGTTATATATGCTGGATTGTACACTAACTCCATTTGCAACTGTGCTGATGCTCAAATGTCTATTTTGTACTTGTTTACATGTTGTGAAGAGCTTTGTCCTTTCTTTGTTCTTGTTTTTATTCAATAAACTCATTGAAATAAATATATATATTGACACACTGAAATGGTTTAGTATTGGATTTACTGCACTATTATTATTGCATACTCTACTGCATATACTGCATATTCTAGAGGAGCAGACAGTGAATTATTAGCGCTTTTAAAAATGTATGTTCTCAGACAGTCCTCCATATCTGAAGTCTGAGGATTGCAAGGATCTGGATGGCGAATTACAGAGTAGCTACTGATAAAGATTGTGGAGGCCACAGGTGGCCAGGCCAATATATCACTTTAAGAAGAAAGTTGCCCTATAAGTACCTTTACGAAAACTTTTGGCATTAATTATAACTTGTAATAGTCCAATAGTAAACTGCAATATAAATATATATTGATCTACTGTGACTAGTCTTACATTGTGAAACTTTGTTTTTATTTTCTAATCATGTTTTCTGCAACTTCATTGTCTCATTCTACTGCTCAGAGAGGAACATGCAATACTTTTGAGGGTTTTTCATCAAGGGACATGCCTCAGGGTCACACATCTTAGTCACAATCTCTTGAGCTTATAAAACCTTTAGGGGTTATTTCCCATTTTACTAATACAGTAAGACAAATTACATCTGCCTTACAGATTGATAGCATATAAGGAAATCAAATGTTGACTGAGCAGTGCCATATGCATTCTTTCTTGAGGAAAGAAATGAGATTAGACATGTTACCTACAAAGGACAATATAAAGTAAGTTTGTGATGATCTGGGCTAAATGCATATTTTATTTTAATATTTATATTATTATTATTGCGAATTGCTTGAAAGCTATGGAAAAGTATGTTTTGTTTCAAAATGATATATTCTGAGACATTTGCTATACAATCTTATAAAATGAAAACATGATGAGGTATGTAACAGGGCAATAATTGAGCAAATTAATTATCCCTCATATAACAATTACATTTTCCATTGACTTAAATGAGGCTCTCAGACACTTGGGTGGTAGACAAAGAAGCAACGTGCTGGAGTTCTCTTTTGGATCCAAAACATTAAAAGGCTCAATTAAGTCTGTGGTCATTTGTTTTTATTTTATATGGCTCCATTGATTTGCATAAGGATTACACCACACTATCCTGCGCACATATGAATCATTATCCTTTATACAAAATATTGTTTTTATTGGATGAGTATGCTTTGTTGGATGATGGTAGCTAAAGTGTTTCCTAATAAATTTTTACTGATTGAATGGAAACTATGCCTCCAGTACAATGTAAACTTAAAATGCAGTCTCTCTGTCCTTTTTAGATGACACATTTTATGTTTTGGAATTATTAAAAAATTGCCTAGACCACAATAGTAATAGCTCAGATAAAATCCATTGATAAAAATGTATCACCTAAAGTGGAATTCAGTTGTTTATTGATAGATGACTAATTTTTATTATACCATATACAATACATTAATACGTTTCCCTTTGCAGATGCATGGATAAGTTAATTATGCTAGACCAGAATAAAAACAAAACCAATGAGTTCATCCTTCAGGGGTTTTCAGAATATCCAGAGCTGCAAATTCCACTATTCTGTGTGTTTCTCCTGATTTACCTTTTCACTGTGCTGGGAAATATCCTTATTTTAACAGTTATTTACCTGAACCCTGCACTGCACACGCCAATGTATTTTTTCTTATGTAGTCTTTCTTGTATTGACATCTCTGCCACTTCTGTGTCACAGCCCAAGCTTCTCTCTATACTCTTATTAGGAGACAACACCATATCATTTAATGGCTGCATGGTCCAACTACATTGTTTTATGTTTCTTACATGCACTGAGTTTGTTTTATTGACAGCCATGGCTTATGACCGTTATGTTGCAATTTGTAATCCATTGAGATATTCTGTTTTAATGAACACAAGAGTTTGTATTCTACTGATCACCATTTGCTGGATTATTGGTTTATTTGAGCCATTGTCACACACATTACTAATTTCACAATTATATTTTTGCAGGTCATATGTGATTAATCATTTCTTTTGTGATACTGCAACGTTAATAAAACTGTCTTGTGCAGACACATTTTTCATTGAAATCATGACTTACATTTTGGGTTCAGTTATAGGACCTTCTGCCTTCATTCTCCTTATATTATCTTATTTTTGCATTATCTCTAGTATCCTAAAGATCAGTTCTGCTAAGGGCAGGAAGAAAGCTTTCTCCACCTGTTCATCCCATCTTATTGTTGTTATTCTTTTTTATGGTTCAATTTTTATAACATACTTCAAACCTTCATCTCAGTTTTCATCCTCCCAGTCAAAACCATTTTCTATTATCTACACTGCCATGATTCCATTGATCAATCCATTTATTTACACACTAAGAAACAAAGATATTAGAAAAAGTATCTGTGTTTTATAAGAAGGCAAATGCATTTGTTGTAGCATTATATGTCCAGTTGTACTGTAGTAGTAGAACCATACTATGTATGTACTTTGGTATCTGGGGAATGCAAATGAGGAATTTTGCATTGTTTTAAAAACCAGCATGTTTAGCAGTACTTGATCTGAAGATGAGAATGGATCTCTTAATCCTTTGAGTGTCAGAGTAGTATGCAACCTAATGCAAATCAATGCGTGCATACCCTGTTGGCACTCAAAGGGTTAAAATATAAACTGTTTGTCCCAATAAAAAGGTGTCACTGACACTGAGCTCCCTCAGTCAGTGTCCAGAGAACTTTCTGTGAGCGTTTGTGAAAGCAGGGGGAGTGATACAATGTAAACACATTTCAATGTTAAAAAAACAAAGGTAGCATAACAGAACAACAGTGGTATAGTCATAGTGATAACATAATACTCTCTACAGACAGAGATCCAGTAAGGTCACTGTCATGGATTTAAAAGTATAACAAAAATACATGAAGAATAAGAAATAAAAGTATAGACAAATTTACTTCCGTGTTGTAATATAAAGTGAAGTCAAAATAAAAGGTTGTTGTCTCTTTAAATTAGGCTTTTAACCCCTTGAATGCTACAGAGATCTGCAGGTTATTGCTTTGTAATGTGTTGTGTACATCAATGAGAATATTTTTTGTGTGAGTGCCAGAGGAGTATCTAATGCATTGGAAAGGATTGAACTGCAGCAGATGTCCAGTTGTAGTAATGCAAGTATATGAGTGATTAGGTATCTGGTGAATGCAAATGTAAAATTCTGCATTGTTTTAATACATACTTAGTGATTGGTAGCACTTGTCATGAACATGAGAATGGATCACTTACAATATAAACTGTTCATCCAAATAAAAAGATATTGCCAATTACCAAAACACTCATATTGTTGCATTAAGTAAGCAACCTAAATGGACTATATCCCAGATATCTTTTTTGTGTCATGAATAAAAGCAAAGTGGAACAAATCAGGAGGAAAAAAAAACACTTACACCACGGGGGAGAAATAAGCTTTCCCAGATCCATTCAGATTTAAAGACATAGTAACCTTTTAGTTAGACTCAAGTGTAACTCAGATTGCATTTACTCTGTTTATCCTCCTACTTTTTACACTTAGTGATAAAATAGAATAAAAGATACAATGTAATAAAGATAACATAAAAGAACAACAGTGCTGCATGGGTTGTGATAACAGAATCTCTGGCAATTGACATACAGGGAGTTCATTGTCAGGGACTTAAATGTATAAAGAAATAAAAGAAAAATATAAAAAGTATAGGGGATTTGACTTTCCATATTGTGCTTTTGCAGAAAATGTACAATAAAAATTATTATATCGATCGGCAGCTCTTTCTCGTCTGTTCATGTGTCAAGAAAAAATTAATACTATGTATTCAAACACTCACCCATTTACTTATGATTTGGCATCCCGGAGCAGCTCCTGTCAGTCTCAGCAAGATCCATCAAACTAGAAGGCACAGTAGAAGAGCGCTCAATGGGAACGCCTAAGCATCAGAGACCAGAGTATCCACCAATTTAAAAACTGGTATTTTATTTCCTCATTTAAAAACATTGGTAGATTAGAGGACAAAACACATACATGATTCGCCTAACGCGTTTCGTGAAACAAAGTATCACTGAATCATAGGCTTACATTACAATCACATCACACTCCATTTTAAATAGAGGAACGGTATCAAAAGCTGACCAGTCAGGATGGATTTTTCAAATTCAAAACTAGGTAACCGATCAACTAAAAAGCGTTCCCATAAGAAAACCCAGTTAAATTCATCCTCATTGGCCATATTCCAAATAAACAAAGTTTGACCTATTAACCCATTCCCCACCTCAAACTGATACACACATATATAAAAAAAGAATATATACATCTATATCAAATTGAAATCATAAACAAAAATCCATATTCCATAGCCATTCACATTATTATACACAGTTACAAACCTTAACGTTTGATAAAGAGGGAGACATCGTGCTCCGAATTCAGACCCGCTGATATCCTTGTCTCAAGCTGGAAAATCCACTTTACCTCACAGCGATCCAAAAGAGCATCAATGTCCCCCCCTCTCTCAGGGATAATAACCCTTTCAATGCCCTGAAAGGAAAACTTATCTAAATCAGCATCGCTACATCCTATAAAATGACGAGCCACTGGTTTAGTAGTATCTTTATTTCTAATAGATGACACATGTTCTCTAATCATCATTTTCAAAGCTCTCGTGGTCTTACCCACGTACTGTACCTTACATTTTTGAGATGTAATAAGGTACACCACGTGTGTAGTTCTACAATTAATGTAATGTTTTATATTATAAATTTTATTATTATACGTACTCCTAAATTCTGTCCCAGCATGCACAAATAGACATGATAAGCATCGTCTCGCACCACATCTAAACATGCCAGAGCAGGATAACCACGTTGGGACTCCTTGCTTAGAACTCCTATAAAGGCTTGGTGACAACCTGCTTGCTAATGTTGGTGCCTTTCTAGCCACAAATTTACAACCTTTATCTACCTTACCCTTTAACCTCACATCTCCAAACAGCACAGGAAGATACTTATTAACAATATTTCTAATTTTATTGAACTCCATACTATATTCAGTGACAAAACAGAGTTCCTGTTGTGAATCCTGCCCTCTACCCAATCTACCACCCCTTTTTCCAGCTTTAACCAAATGATCTCTATCGATATTAACTGCTCTAATTAATGCCCGTTTAACTACAACCCGCGAATACCCCCTATCTAGGAATCTCTCAGCCAGTTGCCTTGATTGTCGCCAAAACTCACCTTCAGTGGAGCAGTTCTTTGAACTCTCAAGAACTGGCCCACCTGTATTCCCCTTATAACATGCCTAGGGTGGCATGATCGGGCATGTAACAGGGTATTACCAGCACATGGCTTCCTGAAGGGTGTAGTCTGGATAATATCTCCCTCAAACGACAATCTGAGATCTAAAAACATTATTTCTTTAGCATGAAATTCAAACGTAAAATGTAAATTAAATGCATTATCATTAAGATAAGAAGCAAAATCACTGAACTGAACTTCATTACCTGCCCAAATGAATAAAAGGTCGTCTATATATCTTCTATACATCCTAATACATCCACAATAAGCATTCCTCACCCCATATATATAGGTTTCGTCAAACCACCCCATATATAAGCTCGCAAAAGAGGGGGCGAATTTCGCCCCCATTGAGATGCCCCGGATTTGTAAGAAATACTCACCGTCGTATTTGAAAAAGTTATGTTGTAGAAGATATCTAGTCAACAAAATCAGAAAAGATTTTAAATCTGTAGAATAACTAGTATAGTTATCCAAATTATATTCAATAGCCTGTATCCCCTGATTATGCGGTATAACAGAATGAAGTCGCATGACTAGTGGCTGAAGATAGGTATCCAAAAAATCAGAAAGGTTCTCATTCAATGAGGAAATTCCCGATACAATGGGATGTCCCACTGGAGGCCTTTCCTTTTTATGGACGTTAGGAAGGTGATGGAATATCGGCGTAACTGGACATTTTACCATCAAGAACTCTGATTCATCCTTAGTAAGAACACTCAAAGATACCCCAAAACCTACCACATCAGCCAACAATTTGGAGAAAGCCTTTGTGGGATCCCTGTTCAGCATTGTGTCACCAAGTTGTCTCAAGGACTCATTATCATAAAACTCTGAATCTAGAACAACAACACAGCCACCCTTGTCAGCGTTCTTCACCACTATCATAGAGTCTGAGGCTAATATGTCTAATGCCTCCATTTCTAATCCTGACAAATACTTTTTTCTATTGTCAACATGCTCACTATAACAGGTCTTATATAATGTTCTCAAGTCCCTTTCTACCAATATCTGAAATACCTCAATAGAGGAACTTCTAGATTATATAGGGTAAAAATTAGAGGGTTGCCTAAATCTCCTGAACTTGATATTATCATAACCAATGACTCGTGTTGCACTTGGTTCATTTTCTTTCAACAAACTTTCATGATCACGTAGAGAGCATATATTGTGAGAATTAAATATATCATTACTAGAGCAGACATCAAATGTCTCTCTTACTCCAAGTGTCACATTAGTCATTTCCAAATTGACCTACCCTCCAAATCTACTCCCTGAGTGGAGAAAGTACTCCTTCCACACCCATCGCCATTATCTAGAGTACCAAAATGCTTTAATAATGTAAGCTTTCTAGCAAATTTATTAACATACAAAACAGTATTCAAAAGATTAAAATGTTTTGTCAGGGAGAAACCTAAACCCTTTGAAAGCAAAGAGAGCTTCGTGTCATTTAATATTCTAGATGACAAATTCAGGACCTCCTGCACCAACCTCTTGGAGCTCGTCCACGCCCTCTTCCTTCCTGACGTGCCTCGCCTTGTTGTTCTGGCGGATGTCCTAATGACCATCCCACATTTTGATATTGATAGGGGCGTTGACAGCCCCGCCCTCTCCAAGATTTTTTTGTGAATGTCTGGGATTGTCCCATCCCCCTCTCCAAAAAGACTTCATTCACCAGTGAGGATCCATTATTCTGTGGAAGAAAAGTAGAGGCGGCAGTATCTTGCTCAATATCTGACTCCCCAGGTTCTACGCTTGAAAAGCTAACCCTCTTCAATTCTGCACTAGACCAAAGAATGGACCTCCCCACACTTCCTCGGAAGGATCTCATTCTCCAAATCTTCCTCTCCGTAGGCCATGTATATACTCTCAGTTTGTCATAATCTTCCTTATCCCTGTTGAATTTTTTAGATTTAAGTACAGTGATATTATACTCTAACCGTTGTAATTTCATCTTTATATTTTTATCAAATTCAACATAAACAAGCTATTAGCTTGTACAACATAAACAAGCTATTAGCTTGTACAAGATCCTGTAGTTCCTCAATTTCAGCTTTATAATCAAGAATGAAATCCATTAATTTAAAGGAACATTCTGACAAGACCGCATTCCACTTAGTCATAAATAAATCTTCATCTTGCGCAATTGTGGGGGTTTTACTCATCCTTAATCCTCTCAGGATCATTGTACAAGACACATATTTCTCTATAGTTGTTATATCCCACCACATGCACATTTCTTTGTGCATTAAAACATCAAGTTTATGCACTGTGATATCATCAGTGAGTAAATCATCACCTTTATAAGGTGTGTCCAAAGAAAACACCTGAGTAGCTTTAAATAAACCCTCAGCATAAAAATATGTATAGAGCGTCATATTGGACACATCTTCTCCCATCTGTGTATGCTGTGTCAAATCAAACGTATCCTCCACAGTATCCATAATTCTCTAAATCAATAATTCATCAGTGGTGTCTGTAATTAGCATTGGGGTATAATTACATTATAACAAACAGCCACCAATTATATAAATGGGGGCTCATCAATCAAAACTGAAACATATACAATAAAAATTATTATATTGATTGGCAGCTATTTCTCGGCTGTTCATGTGTCAAGAAAAAATGAATACTATGTATCCAAACACTCACCCCGTTACTTATGATTTGGTGTCCCCGAGCAGCTCCTGTCAATCTCAGCAAGATCCAGCAAACTTGAAGGCACAGTACAAGAGTGCTCAACGGGAACGCCTAAGCATCAGAGACCAGAGTATCCACCAGTTTAAAAACTGGTATTTTATTTCCTCATTTAAAAACATTGGTACATTAGAGGACAAAACACATACATGATTCGCCTAACGCGTTTCTTGAAACAAAGTATCACTTAATCATAGGCTTACATTACAATCACATTACACTCCATTTTAAATAGAGGAACAGTATCAAATGCTGGCCAGTCAGGATGGATTTTTCAAATTCAAAACTAGGTAACCGATCAACTAAAAAGCGTTCCCATAAGAAAACCCAGTTAAATTCATCCTCATTGGCCATATTCCAAATAAACAAAGTTTGACCTATTAACCCATTCCCCACCTCAAACTGATACACACATATATAAAAAAAGAATATATACATCTATATCAAATTGAAATCATAAACAAAAATCCATATTCCATAGCCATTCACATTATTATACACAGTTACAAACCTTAACGTTTGATAAAGAGGGAGACATCGTGCTCCGAATTCAGACCCGCTGATATCCTTGTCTCAAGCTGGAAAATCCACTTTACCTCACAGCGATCCAAAAGAGCATCAATGTCCCCCCCTCTCTCAGGGATAATAACCCTTTCAATGCCCTGAAAGGAAAACTTATCTAAATCAGCATCGCTACATCCTATAAAATGACGAGCCACTGGTTTAGTAGTATCTTTATTTCTAATAGATGACACATGTTCTCTAATCATCATTTTCAAAGCTCTCGTGGTCTTACCCACGTACTGTACCTTACATTTTTGAGATGTAATAAGGTACACCACGTGTGTAGTTCTACAATTAATGTAATGTTTTATATTATAAATTTTATTATTATACGTACTCCTAAATTCTGTCCCAGCATGCACAAATAGACATGATAAGCATCGTCTCGCACCACATCTAAACATGCCAGAGCAGGATAACCACGTTGGGACTCCTTGCTTAGAACTCCTATAAAGGCTTGGTGACAACCTGCTTGCTAATGTTGGTGCCTTTCTAGCCACAAATTTACAACCTTTATCTACCTTACCCTTTAACCTCACATCTCCAAACAGCACAGGAAGATACTTATTAACAATATTTCTAATTTTATTGAACTCCATACTATATTCAGTGACAAAACAGAGTTCCTGTTGTGAATCCTGCCCTCTACCCAATCTACCACCCCTTTTTCCAGCTTTAACCAAATGATCTCTATCGATATTAACTGCTCTAATTAATGCCCGTTTAACTACAACCCGCGAATACCCCCTATCTAGGAATCTCTCAGCCAGTTGCCTTGATTGTCGCCAAAACTCACCTTCAGTGGAGCAGTTCTTTGAACTCTCAAGAACTGGCCCACCTGTATTCCCCTTATAACATGCCTAGGGTGGCATGATCGGGCATGTAACAGGGTATTACCAGCACATGGCTTCCTGAAGGGTGTAGTCTGGATAATATCTCCCTCAAACGACAATCTGAGATCTAAAAACATTATTTCTTTAGCATGAAATTCAAACGTAAAATGTAAATTAAATGCATTATCATTAAGATAAGAAGCAAAATCACTGAACTGAACTTCATTACCTGCCCAAATGAATAAAAGGTCGTCTATATATCTTCTATACATCCTAATACATCCACAATAAGCATTCCTCACCCCATATATATAGGTTTCGTCAAACCACCCCATATATAAGCTCGCAAAAGAGGGGGCGAATTTCGCCCCCATTGAGATGCCCCGGATTTGTAAGAAATACTCACCGTCGTATTTGAAAAAGTTATGTTGTAGAAGATATCTAGTCAACAAAATCAGAAAAGATTTTAAATCTGTAGAATAACTAGTATAGTTATCCAAATTATATTCAATAGCCTGTATCCCCTGATTATGCGGTATAACAGAATGAAGTCGCATGACTAGTGGCTGAAGATAGGTATCCAAAAAATCAGAAAGGTTCTCATTCAATGAGGAAATTCCCGATACAATGGGATGTCCCACTGGAGGCCTTTCCTTTTTATGGACGTTAGGAAGGTGATGGAATATCGGCGTAACTGGACATTTTACCATCAAGAACTCTGATTCATCCTTAGTAAGAACACTCAAAGATACCCCAAAACCTACCACATCAGCCAACAATTTGGAGAAAGCCTTTGTGGGATCCCTGTTCAGCATTGTGTCACCAAGTTGTCTCAAGGACTCATTATCATAAAACTCTGAATCTAGAACAACAACACAGCCACCCTTGTCAGCGTTCTTCACCACTATCATAGAGTCTGAGGCTAATATGTCTAATGCCTCCATTTCTAATCCTGACAAATACTTTTTTCTATTGTCAACATGCTCACTATAACAGGTCTTATATAATGTTCTCAAGTCCCTTTCTACCAATATCTGAAATACCTCAATAGAGGAACTTCTAGATTATATAGGGTAAAAATTAGAGGGTTGCCTAAATCTCCTGAACTTGATATTATCATAACCAATGACTCGTGTTGCACTTGGTTCATTTTCTTTCAACAAACTTTCATGATCACGTAGAGAGCATATATTGTGAGAATTAAATATATCATTACTAGAGCAGACATCAAATGTCTCTCTTACTCCAAGTGTCACATTAGTCATTTCCAAATTGACCTACCCTCCAAATCTACTCCCTGAGTGGAGAAAGTACTCCTTCCACACCCATCGCCATTATCTAGAGTACCAAAATGCTTTAATAATGTAAGCTTTCTAGCAAATTTATTAACATACAAAACAGTATTCAAAAGATTAAAATGTTTTGTCAGGGAGAAACCTAAACCCTTTGAAAGCAAAGAGAGCTTCGTGTCATTTAATATTCTAGATGACAAATTCAGGACCTCCTGCACCAACCTCTTGGAGCTCGTCCACGCCCTCTTCCTTCCTGACGTGCCTCGCCTTGTTGTTCTGGCGGATGTCCTAATGACCATCCCACATTTTGATATTGATAGGGGCGTTGACAGCCCCGCCCTCTCCAAGATTTTTTTGTGAATGTCTGGGATTGTCCCATCCCCCTCTCCAAAAAGACTTCATTCACCAGTGAGGATCCATTATTCTGTGGAAGAAAAGTAGAGGCGGCAGTATCTTGCTCAATATCTGACTCCCCAGGTTCTACGCTTGAAAAGCTAACCCTCTTCAATTCTGCACTAGACCAAAGAATGGACCTCCCCACACTTCCTCGGAAGGATCTCATTCTCCAAATCTTCCTCTCCGTAGGCCATGTATATACTCTCAGTTTGTCATAATCTTCCTTATCCCTGTTGAATTTTTTAGATTTAAGTACAGTGATATTATACTCTAACCGTTGTAATTTCATCTTTATATTTTTATCAAATTCAACATAAACAAGCTATTAGCTTGTACAACATAAACAAGCTATTAGCTTGTACAAGATCCTGTAGTTCCTCAATTTCAGCTTTATAATCAAGAATGAAATCCATTAATTTAAAGGAACATTCTGACAAGACCGCATTCCACTTAGTCATAAATAAATCTTCATCTTGCGCAATTGTGGGGGTTTTACTCATCCTTAATCCTCTCAGGATCATTGTACAAGACACATATTTCTCTATAGTTGTTATATCCCACCACATGCACATTTCTTTGTGCATTAAAACATCAAGTTTATGCACTGTGATATCATCAGTGAGTAAATCATCACCTTTATAAGGTGTGTCCAAAGAAAACACCTGAGTAGCTTTAAATAAACGCTCAGCATAAAAATATGTATAGAGCGTCATATTGGACACATCTTCTCCCATCTGTGTATGCTGTGTCAAATCAAACGTATCCTCCACAGTATCCATAATTCTCTAAATCAATAATTCATCAGTGGTGTCTGTAATTAGCATTGGGGTATAATTACATTATAACAAACAGCCACCAATTATATAAATGGGGGCTCATCAATCACCTTTATAAGGTGTGTCCAAAGAAAACACCTGAGTAGCTTTAAATAAATGCTCAGCATAAAAATATGTATAGAGAGTCATATTGGACACATCTTCTCCCATCTGTGTATGCTGTGTCAAATCAAACATATCCTCCACAGTATCCATAATTCTCTAAATCAATAATTCATCAGTGGTGTCTGTAATTAACATTGGGGTATAATTACATTATAACAAACAGCCACCAATTATATAAATGGGGGCTCATCAATCAAAACTGAAACATATACAATAAAAATTATTATATTGATTGGCAGCTATTTCTCGGCTGTTCATGTGTCAAGAAAAAATGAATACTATGTATCCAAACACTCACCCCGTTACTTATGATTTGGTGTCCCCGAGCAGCTCCTGTCAATCTCAGCAAGATCCAGCAAACTTGAAGGCACAGTACAAGAGTGCTCAACGGGAACGCCTAAGCATCAGAGACCAGAGTATCCACCAGTTTAAAAACTGGTATTTTATTTCCTCATTTAAAAACATTGGTACATTAGAGGACAAAACACATACATGATTCGCCTAACGCGTTTCTTGAAACAAAGTATCACTTAATCATAGGCTTACATTACAATCACATTACACTCCATTTTAAATAGAGGAACAGTATCAAATGCTGGCCAGTCAGGATGGATTTTTCAAATTCAAAACTAGGTAACTAATCAACTAAAAATCGTTCCCATAAGAAAACCCAGTTAAATTCATCCTCATTGGTCATATTCCAAATAAACAAATTTTGTCCTATTAACCCATTCCCCACCTCAAACTGATCCACATATATATATAAAAAATATATATATACATCTATATCAAATTGAAATCATAAACAAAAATCCACATTCCATAGCCATTCACATTATTATACACAGTTACATACTTTAACATTTGATAAAGAGGGAGACATCGTGCTCCGAATTCAGACCCGCTGGTATCCTTGTCTCAAGTTGGAAAATCCACGTTACCTCACAGCGATCCAAAAGAGCATCAATGCCCCCCCTCTCTCAGGGATAATAACTAGTGATGAGCGAGCACCCCAATGCTCGGGTGTTCGGGTGCTCTGACCGAGCACCCCCTGAGGCTCGAGTGCTCGGCCGAACACCCGAGCCCCATTGAAGTCAATGGGAGGACTCGAGCATTACACCAGGCACCCCCTGCTCTGATGAGGGGAGGGTGCCTGGTCCATAGGAAAAGGGCAGAAAATGATGGAAACACCACAGAAATGGTTCAGGGACAGCATAGGGAGGATGTCTGGATGCATCTTGGACTCCAACATCGCTGCTGGGAACGATCTTTCGCCCGTAGTACGCCATTTTTACAGACTGACCATAAAACACACAAAAAGGAAAATAAAAACGACTTTAGGCGAAAAATTGTTACCAAACAATATTTGCTGTATATTTACTTGTATATCATCTGCAAATTATCCCAAAAATTTCCTTGATTTTCGGAAGTGAGGCCATGATTAAGAGGGAAACGTGCGCAGAGGCAAATTCTCCCAAAAATTTCCTTGATTTTCAGAACTGAGGCCATGATTAAGAGGGAAACGTGCACAGAGGCAAATTCTCCCAAAAATTTCCTTGATTTTATTGAACTGATGCCATGATTAAGAGGGAAACGTGCGCTGAGCTGACCATCTAAAACATTATGGGTGAGGGTCTGCTGCAGAGCTGACCATCCTAAACATTATATGCGAAGGCCCGCTAGTGAGCTGACGCTATAAAACATTATATGAGAGGGCCCGCTAGAGAGCTGACCCAATAAAACATTATATGAGAAGGCCCGCTGGTGAGCTGACCTATATAAAAATTGGGAAACAGGGCCCGCTGGTGAGCTGGCCCTATATAAAAATTATATCACAGGGCCCGCTGGTGAGCTGGCCCTATATAAAAATTATAGCACAGGGCATATGGAAGAGGAGGAGGAGGATGAGAAGATTAAGAGTCAACCATATACCCGTTTTTTGGGTGGAAGGGGTGAATGGGAATACAGAGTATTCACATCATTGTAAATAACATATATAAAGTGAGTTTATGTTCCCCCGGGGCTTTCCTCCAGTGGAGTGGAGAAGTCAGGGGAAATCCAGGCCTTGTTCATTTTTATAAGTGTCAACCTATCAGCATTGTCGGTGGAAAGGCGGATACGCTTATCTGTTATGATGCCACCAGCAGCACTAAATACCCGCTCAGACAGAACGCTGGCGGCAGGGCAGGCCAGCACCTCCAAGGCGTAGAGTGCCAGTTCATACCACGTGTCCAGCTTGGACACCCAGTAGTTGTAAGGCACAGAGGGATCATTGAGGACGCTGACACGGTCTGCTACGTACTCCTTCACCATCTTCCAAAACTTTTCCCTCCTTGTGACACTAGGCTGCGCATCAGGGTGAGGGTGCTGGCGGGGTGTCATGAAGGTGTCCCACGCCTTGGAGAGTGTTGCCCTGCCTTTCTCGGAACTGCTGTGTGCTCCCCTTTTCTCCCCTTCTCGGTTGGCCAAGGTAGCACGTACTCTGCCGCCAGCGTTGTCAGATGGAAAATTTTGGAGCAATTTTTCGACAAGAACCTTCTGGTATTGCAACATTTTGCTTGTCCTCTCCACCGGAGGAATGAGAGATGAGAAATTCTCTTTGTAGCGGGGGTCCAGAAGGGTGAACACCCAGTAATCCGTGTTGTCTAAAATGCGTACAACGCGTGGGTCACGGGAAAGGCAGCCTAACATAAAGTCAGCCATGTGTGCCAGAGTACCAACAGTCAAGATTTCGCTGTCCTCACCAGGAGGATGACTCTCAATATCCTCATCCTCTTCCTCCTCTTCTGCCCACCCACGCTGAAGAGATGGAACTAAAGTTCCATGGCTACCCTCTGTAGCGGAGGCAACCGTGTCTTCCTCCTCCTCCTCCTCCTCCTCCGCCTCCTCCAATTGTCGCTGAGAAGACGAAGTGAGGGTGCTCTGGCTATCACCTTGTGTAAGCTCTTCCTCCCCCATTTCCACCTCTTCCACATGCAAAGCGTCGGTTTTAATTGTGAGCAGCGAGCGTTTCAGTAGACACAGAAGTGGGATGGTTACACTGATAATAGCGTTATCGCCGCTCACCATCTGTGTCGATTCCTCAAAATTGCGTAAAACCTCGCAGAGGTCTGACATCCATTCCCACTCCTCACTTCTGATTACAGGAAGTTGAACGGAGAGGCGACGACCGTGTAACAGCTGGTACTCCACTACTGCCCTCTGCTGCTCACAAAGCCGGGCCAACATGTGGAAGGTGGAGTTCCAGCGCGTGCTCACGTCACACAGCAGCCGGTGAGCTGGCAATTGTAAGCGCTGCTGCAGCTTCAACAGGCCGGCTGAAGCTGTTGATGACTTACGGAAATGTGCACACACGCGGCGCACCTTGGTCAAGAGATCATGCACATTGGGGTAGGTTTTTAGAAATCGCTGCACCACTAAATTAAATACATGCGCTAGGCATGGTACGTGTGTGAGCTTGCCGAGCTCCAAAGCCGCCACCAAGTTACGCCCATTATCACACACAACCATGCCTGCTTGCAGGTTGAGTGGCGAGAGCCACTGCTCGGTCTGGTGACTAATCCCCTGCAACAGCTCTGAGGCCGTGTGCTGTTTGTCCCCAAGGCAGATCAGCTTCAGCACGGCCTGTTGACGCTTCCCCACTGCAGTGCTACACTGCTTCCAGCTACTGGCTGATGGGGGAGTGGCGCTGTGTGTAGAGAATTCGGAGGTGGAAACGGAGGAGGAGGAGCCAATAACGTAGGTGCTGGTGGAAACCCTGATGGAGGTAGGGCCCGCAATCCTCGGCGTGGGTAGCACCCGTGCCATCCCAGGGTCCGAGTCGCTTCCAGCCTCCACGACATTCACCCAGTGTGCCGTCAGGGAAATGTAGCGTCCCTGGCCACAAGCACTTGTCCATGTGTCAGTCGTTAAGTGGACCTTCCCAGTAACTGCGTTGGTCAGGGCACGGGTGATGTTACGGGACACATGGTGGTGTAATGCGGGGATGGCACACCGGGAAAAGTAGTGGCGGCTGGGGACCGCGTACCGAGGGACAGCTGCTGCCATCAGGCTGCGGAAGGACTCAGTGTCCACAAGCCTAAATGGCAGCATTTCGATGGCCAGTAATTTTGAAAGGTGTGAGGTTAGTGCTATGGCCTGTGGGTGGGTGGCTGGGTACTTTCTCTTGCGCTCAAATGCCTGGGGTAACGACATTTGGACGCTGTGCTGGGACAGGGAAGTGGATGTGGTCGCTGATGGTGCTTCAGATGCTACAGGTGCAGGGCGGGAGGTATGCGGGCCTGCGCCTTCGACAGGCGATTGGCCGGCACCGAAAACAGGGGAAGAGGAGGCAGTGGTGTGGCCTGCAGACACAGATGGGCGATCCAGGCGTTCCTCCCACTTACTACGGTGCTTGGATGCCATGTGTCGGATCATGCTGGTGGTGGTGAGGTTTCTAGTGTTCATGCCTCGGCTCATTCTGGTGTGGCACAGGTTGCAAACTACAATTCTTTTGTCGTCCGCACTTTCCTTAAAAAAACGCCATACCGCTGAACACCTACCCCTTGGCAAGGTAGATTTACGCAAGGGGGTGCTCCGTGGAACATTTGCGGGCCGGTTTGGTGCGGTCCGCCTTCTTTCTGTAGCCACACCACTGCCTCTTCCAGCCTGTTGCGGTGCTGCAGATGGCTCACCCTCAGGACTGCTGTCATTGCTCGGCTCTACACCTTCCCAGGTGGGGTCAGTCACCTCATCGTCCACCAAGTCCTCCTCCACTTCCTCACTCTGATCATCCTCCTCAAGTCTTGATCCCACCACATACTCAGTCATTGACAACTGTATAACATTCTCCTCAACAAGGTCTTGAGACGGAAATAGTGGTTGATTTAATGGCAACTGTGTCTCATCATCATCATCATCATCCACTACTTCCTTTGACCTTAAATGCCGTTCACATCTGTCATCTTCTTGTGATTGGGTAGCCTCTAGAGGTTGTGAATCAGGGCACAAGATGTCATGTTCCTCTGCAAGCGTGCTTGGAGAGAGGGTCAAATGAAGGATTGGTGATGAGACGAGCTCCTCACTATATCCCAGTGTGGGATCACTTCTTTGACCAGACCGTGTATGGTGGGAGGAAGGATGATCAGAGTGAGGATTATGTTGACCAGACTCTTGGCTACTGAGAGTGGACTTGGTGGAAGACAGGGTGGTGCTTAACCGACTGGAAGCAGTATCAGCTGTCATCCAACCGACCACCTGTTCGCAGTGGTCGGACCTCGAGAGTGATGTCCTGCGACGCCCTGTAAAATTACACATGAAGCTAGGTATGGTGGATGTCTTTCTTTCTTGTGCTCTGGCACCAGGCACAGTTTCTCCGCGTCCTGACCCGCGCCCTGAACTTTCAGGATCACGTCCACTTCCCCGTCCCTTTTTACCCGCCTTCTTCATCTTACACAGAATATGTGACTTTAATATTTGAGTTTGAAAACTTAACAGTATTTCTTATTATTCTGCAACTCTGCAGAGTACACAGAATAGGCTGCTAAACGGCGGTGATACACACTGAATGGAATATGTGACTTTAATATTTGAGTTTGAAAACTTAACAGTATTTCTTCCTATTCTGCAACTCTGCAGAGTACACAGAATAGGCTGCTAAACGGCGGTGAAACACACTGAATGGAATATGTGACTTTAATATTTGAGTTTGAAAACTTAACAGTATTTCTTATTATTCTGCAACTGTACAGAGTACACAGAATAGGCTGCTAAACGGCGGTGAAACACACTGAATGGAATATGTGACTTTAATATTTGAGTTTGAAAACTTAACAGTATTTCTTATTATTCTGCAACTGTACAGAGTACACAGAATAGGCTGCTAAACGGCGGTGAAACACACTGAATGGAATATGTGACTTTAATATTTGAGTTTGAAAACTTAACAGTATTTCTTATTATTCTGCAACTCTGCAGAGTACACAGAATAGGCTGCTAAACGGCGGTGATACACACTGAATGGAATATGTGACTTTAATATTTGAGTTTGAAAACTTAACAGTATTTCTTCCTATTCTGCAACTCTGCAGAGTACACAGAATAGGCTGCTAAACGGCGGTGAAACACACTGAATGGAATATGTGACTTTAATATTTGAGTTTGAAAACTTAACAGTATTTCTTATTATTCTGCAACTGTACAGAGTACACAGAATAGGCTGCTAAACGGCGGTGAAACACACTGAATGGAATATGTGACTTTAATATTTGAGTTTGAAAACTTAACAGTATTTCTTATTATTCTGCAACTGTACAGAGTACACAGAATAGGCTGCTAAACGGCGGTGAAACACACTGAATGGAATATGTGACTTTAATATTTGAGTTTGAAAACTTAACAATATTTCTTATTATTCTGCAACTGTACAGAGTACACAGAATAGGCTGCTAAACTGCGGTGAAACACACTGAATGGAATATGTGACTTTGATATTTTAGTTTGAAGACTTAACAGTATTTCTTCCTATTCTGCAACTCTGCACAGTACACAGAATAGGCTGCTAAACTGCGGCGAAGCACACTGAATGGAATATGTGACTTTGATATTTTAGTTTGAAGACTTAACAGTATTTCTTCCTATTCTGCAACTCTGCACAGTACACAGAATGTGCTGCTAAACTGCGGCGAAGCACACTGAATGGAATATGTGACTTTGATATTTTAGTTTGAAGACTTAACAGTATTTCTTCCTATTCTGCAACTCTGCACAGTACTCAGAATGTGCTGCTAAACTGCGGCGACGCACACTGAATGGAATATGTGACTTTGATATTTTAGTTTGAAGACTTAACAGAATGTGCTCTAATCTGCAACTTTGCACACTAAACAGAATGTGCTCTAATCTGCAACTTTGCACACTAAACAGAATGTGCTCTAATCTGCAGCTGTGCACACTAAACAGAATGTGCTCTAATCTGCAACTTTTCACACTAAACAGAATATTTTTTTTTTTTTTTTTTTTTTTTCCCCCCCCCCACACAAAATAACCTGCTGCCCCCACACACAGTAGTCCTAAAAAGGACTTTTGGTTCTTTTTTTTCACAATTTTTTTTTTTCCTCCCTACACTGCCTTTCCCTTCCTATCCTCAGCTCTCCCTGGCTCAGACTGAGCCGAACTCGATGGTCAGGTGCTATACAGCACCCGACCACGGGTTCTGGCCAGCCAATCAGTGTAATGCCAGCAGCCAACATGGCTGCTGGCATTACACCGATGTCAGAGCCTCCCTGCACGTTTATTGGCTGCGCAGCAGCCGCAAAACGTGCGGGGAGGAGACCCGAACATGGCGGGCGAGCACATGCGGTACTCGTACGAGTACCGCCATGTGCCGAGCAGAGCGATGCTCAAGCCGATCCGAGCATCGGCCGAGCATGCTCGCTCAACACTAATAATAACCCTTTCAATGCCCTGAAAGGAAAACTTATCTAAATCAGCATCACTACATCATATAAAATGACAAGCCACTGGTTTAGTAATATCTTTATTTCTAATAGATGACACATGTTCTCTAATCCTCATTTTCAAAGCACCTGTTTTGCAGAAAATGTAAATGCAAAATAAAAGGTTGCTATCCCTTTAAATGTGGTATTGAACCCCTTGCAATGTGTTGGATACTTCTCTAGAACTTAAGTGGGTTAATGTCCTATTTAAATCAGTGGGAATATTTACTTATCTACTATATTTGCCCGTGAATTGCTCCACCTTGTGTTATTCTTTTTAACTCTTTGAGTTCCAGGGGGTATCCAACACTGTGCAAATCCATGAGTTGGAGACCTGCCTGCCACTCAAAGGGTTAAGCTGCTTCTCTGTAACAGCAACAAGAATACAAATCAGTCTTTATATCATTACCTACTTATCTAACATAGTAACATAGTTAATGAGGCTGAATGTGTCTATCAGGTTTGTCCCAAGCCATATCACTCTTGGTGAGCCAGAGAATGGCATAAAAACCTTTTGAAGCTATTTCTAATTAAGCAATAAATGGGTAAAAGAAAATTCATTCCTGACTCCAGAAAGCCAATGGATATTTCCTTGGCTCAACATCTGCTTTAAAACCAACTGTCTGTCTCATATAAAATCATTTACAGTATACTGAACAACCTATAAGCAAAAGCAGTTTACATGACACCTGGACTACATTCATCTGTGAATTAGAACTACTATTGGCTTAAACAGCAGAAAACATTACGACAAGGTCATGTACTAATCCCATTTAATACTACATTGTATAACCCTTTGATTCCAGAGAAGTATGAAATCCCCAATGCATCACTCATCCCACTGTCAGTCCAAGGTTCAGTATTTGCATCTACTTAATTCAGTGTTGTTGAAGGTTAAGCACAGAAATTAAATTCATAGCATCTGGTTCACAGTCAGTTTGGAATGTTGCTGTGTACTAATAAGAATGTAATTAACCCGTTGAGTGCCAGAGAGGTAGCCAATGCAGGGCAACCTCTGAAACGCAAATGTTAAAGGAGCGGTAAATGTTTATTATGAAAATATAAGCTACATGGAGTTTCAAGGGTACTAATGAGAGATTTTTACATGCATGTGTCCATTTTAGCCCATGCCATATAACTTTTGTTGACCCATAGGAAGGCAAAGAAGAAGAAAAACATATTGAACGCATTTCCAGTTGTGTGCCAAGTTAGCAAAAATTCTTCCTAGTTCCAAAAGCTATCAACATCCTATCTGCATTGAAACCAACTGCCAGACTTATCTTATTTTAACCAACTTGGACAGCTAGTGTTCAAAATGCTTTTTTAATTCACTCTGTAGGAGATGTTGAGTCATAGGAACAGTGCCACCTGGTGACAAGTAAAGAAGCTGTAATAATTTGTGAATTAAAAATCTCCCAGCTGTTGGAACAACCCTGTTTTACTCAGAAGGAAAAGCCCTATAACATATTTTCATAAAAAAAAAAAATAATAACTTCTTTTAAGTCAGAAGAAATACTAATCAGTTAAGTGGACCACTGAAATCTGAATCAAAGCAAAATCGATAATGGTTGAAATTGTGAACCCCTTTTAGTGGTAGAAAGCTTTCAACATTTTGCTTCACAATGCATTATATACCTAGCTAGTGTTATGTTAAAATACACTCTGGCACTGTTTTATATCTGATGTGACTTAGGGAAGTTATACCAAGTTGGCACTACAACCTAGGAGGTAATACAAGTTCCTAATCTCCTAGTAGGCTCTAGAGACCTTTTCTATACCTTTCTCTTCTGGAATGATATACTAATTATCCTCATGGTCTTTGACATATTTTGATACTCAAATACTGCTGTGTGGATTAACTGTAAACCTTTATCACTAATGCTTGTATTTTAAATACATGCATGGAGGAAAGGGCTATCCTCCATGCATGAGTACTTTTAATATTATCTAATGAGCCAAGAGAGCCTTTTAAAGGGATAGTAATGTTTAAAAATGAAAGCAGCGCCAATTAATCTTCATAGTGTTTGGGCCATGGAGAGTGTTATTTCAATACTGTCAGATTTGTAGTTCAAGAGTAATTGAATGATAAAGTATCCCCCCTCCCACCCCTTTTACTGATGTAACCACTCAGAACAGAAAGGCGGTGTCCAGATAGCTTGCAGAGAGGGACAATCTTCAATTAAGATAAGGGAAAAGCCTGAAAAACCTGTCGGGCAGGGTTTTCATTGTTCTCACAGTTAGAAGAGTGTCCCTTGCTGTGAGCTGTCTGGTCTTAAGACCAGATTCCACATCTGAGGGGAGGTGGCTTACACTAGGTAAAAGGGGCGGGAGGGAGAAACTTTATCATTCAATTGCTCTTGTACTACAACTCTGACAGTATTGAAATAACACTCTCCATGGCCCAAATACTACAAAGAATAATTAGAGCTGCTTTTATTTTGAAACATTACTATCCCTTTAATTTAACTGAAGTAAAAGTTATTTTTTAGCTCTTTGCTAATTAATTGTATTTCTTAATGACATTTCTCCTCAAACGCCAAAAGGATTTCTTGGCAGTGGTTGCAAAGGTGCGCAATATGTTCCACAATATGCAAACACATCTGTAGCTTATGGTAATGCCATTGACTGAAATACAGTTGTTTTATCATATTCTTGAATATGTTTTCCTGCTGATGAAATTGGCATTGAAAATTGCTGTATCTTCTAGCATGGTTCCAGCTTGGTCTTTCGTAAGCAGGGCCTATAGTACAATTTAGTTTGAGGGATGATTTTGGTTTAAAGGGCAATTATCAAGTTTTATTAAGTCTGCACCTACAGGAGAATACTTTTTAAAAAGCTGGGAGCTATTCACCACAACCCCTGAACCGCACCTGTAAGACATTCAGAAAACTGATTCCCTTGGCTGGAACACTATCATAAAGAATGAGACTCTGATATTAACAGACATTTGTAAATTACTAATGACAGGGTCAGATTTACATCCCAAGTGTCCCTAGGTGAGGCACTCTAGGTGCTCTTAGCTACACCCATGGCCCTACCTCCAAACCTCACATGGTCCTGCCCCCAGTGTCATCTGCTACTTCCTGGCACAGATGATATCCTTAGCTTGTGACAAACAAGGACAAAAAAATGTTTAAAGTGATAGTAATACTTAAAATGTAAAAAAACATGTTGTAGGGTTTATCCCCCGAGTAAAACAAGGGTACTCCCACTGCTGAAAAGGTGTTTTATTCAAAAGTTATTATAGCTCAAACTGAATTTTTTTAGGTGCAATATCACAGTGGACTGAAATTGTACAGCGGCACTGTTGCTACACCATCCTATGGAGATTTATGGTCCCGGGACCAGAGCTGTCCATAGGATCGTGTAGTAACAGCTCCATTGTACAATTTTAGGCCACTGTGATATTGCACCTAAAAAATTCAAATTTGAACTGTAATAACTTTTGAATAAAACACCTTTCAGCGGTGGGAGTATCCTTGTTTTACTCAGGGGGATAAACCCTACAACATATATTTTTTTTTACATTTTTTTTAGTGTTACTATCCCTTTAACCTCTTGGTTGATAGAGAGCCCTCCAGTACATTGCTTTGAATGCCCTGGAGATCTCTCTAGTTAAACAGTAGCTTGTAAATGGGTATACAACTGGTGCAGGGACACTTAGATTGCTCTGGCTACACCTATAATTCTGAATGTGGGTGTGACCAGCACAGTTGAGGCACCACCATCAAATTTTGGAGCTTTAGGCAGCTGCCTACTCCTACTAATGGGAAATTCGGCCCTGTCTACAGAGACTTCATATGCCCAATTCAAGGAAGCGGTTTTGTATTTACTAACTTTCTGAAATGGCCCATATAACTTCCTTCTGACTGTTAACTTAATTTGAATATTCTTTTTAAACCTTCAGGACACTGTTTTGTTCTATTTTCCTGAATATTTAGTGTGATTTAATTATATTTATTACTTATATATTTAATTATATTTCCTTCTAAAATTTAGCTCCCAGACTGTAGGGCAATATTGGCTAATGGTCCGTTAGCAAAAAGTGCTAATGGAGCAGTTCATTTAGCCTACTAACTGAAACCACAAAGGACGTTAGGCCGAAGAATCTGACTTATGGCCAAATGGTCTTTGTGTGTTTTAAGTTCCCAAAACCTACACTAAATAGCGTGAGTAATGGCAGCATCATAGAAAAAGAGCTACCCTATACTACCCCTAATACTGAAGTTCAACAAGACTACGCCTAACACTAACACTAGCCTTACACCCAGATCTGTGTAACACTTACCTGTCATCCACTGTCTGTCTTCCATCTTCCGCCTTCATTTTTTTCCTCTCTCTCTCTCTCTCTCTCTCTCTATCTTCTGTCTTCTTCTCTTTTGTCTTCAATCAGTTTACTGTAAAAATAAAAATACATGAAACATTAAAAATGTGCCAAAAAATACCTTGGAAATATGTATATTGTTTAACACTTTGAGAACCAGAAGGGTATGTAGAGAAATGTGTTGCATACCCCTCTGGCACTCAAAGGGTTAAAACACATATCCCACGTTGAAATACAAGATTCTCACGAACAAAAAAACATTTTCCTAATCCTTTTCTCTTAATAGTAATTCTTTGTTTGAAATAGAAATGTTATTCCTGAAGTGAAAATATTATTACTTTGTTTAAAAAACTCCCAGCCAGTCAGCTTCTAGCTGGGAGGTGGGGGAGACATTTTGAACAAAGACTGGCCATATAAAATGGCAGTCTCTTTTCAAATTTCCCACATATTGGATTGGACATCTGCCCGTAAGGTACCAAAGGGTGAGGTTTGACTGTTCCACTTCTAGCCGCCACCGCAGGTGACAGCGGCGGAGCCTACAACTAGGGTTTTTTAAATAAAGCAACATTGTTGCTTCTGGAATAAAGTTTCTATTTCAAACAGAGAATTTCTATATAGAGAAATGGATTGGGAAAACTTTTTTTATTTGTGGGAATCTTGTATTTCAACTTTGGATATGTGCATTACTTTAAACAAAGCACATATTTCCAAGTTATGTTTTGTGCGCAAATGTAATGTTTCATGTCTTTTTCTTTGTACAGGAAACTGATTGAAACAAGGAAGAAGATGGAGAAAAAGAAGAAGGAAGATTGAAGAAGATGAACAGTAATTGGCCAGGGTGCTGAAAACTCTGCTGGACATCTGGATTACTAGTAAGTGTTTATTGGCAGGGGCTGTTTTTCAACTTGGTTGGATTAACCCTATGAGTGCCCGTGGGGTAAGCATACTACACTGGCAACCATAGGGTTAATTCTACTAACATTTCATACATTTTGAGAGTGCTTTGGATGTATTGATATGGGTCTTAGTGCCACTGGTGAATTAGGGTTTTATTTGTTGGGTTTTTTTACTTTTTTTGTTTTTTTGCAAAATCATTAACGGATCCAGCTCCCAAAAAAACTGGTTGCAGATTTTCACCTGTTAAGGTGGGTCCCTTAACACATATTCCTGCTAACTCATTCAATTGAATTGCAACTTCAGACTTTTTGTACTGTGTTTCTATGGGTTATAATGGGCGCTAACTTTTGCTCCCAACGTATTTTTATCCTGCCAGTATTTTTTCATAACGCAGGTAAGATAGTTGGTTACTGTGCTTGAACAAAGACCAGCAGGGTTTATTTTTACGTCGGGGGGAATTGAATCGAGCCCTTAATGTCTTGTTTTCATGGTGTAAGAAATTATATCTTGCCCCTTCTTACCAAGGGTACAATTACTCTTTGGGGTAAGTTGTGACAAAGAAAACCTCACAGAAAAGTGGTAATATTAAAGATGATTGTATTATGTACAGAATCAAAATACTGTTACAGTTTGGATAGTATATGCATGAATAAAACAGTATCAGAAGTCACAGAAATTGAAAAGATGGCATTGGATACCAGTAAATTATATGATGACCGTCTCCTCACATCCTGCTTCTCTGCTGTGCTCACATCAGGATTCAGGTTTTCCTCCCAGGCTGCTCTTCTCTCATGCTGTTCTCTCTTACTGCTCACTCCTTTCATATGTAACTAGGAGAGGCCTTCCTTTGAGTTCTCAAATGCCTAAATAAGGAATGCATCCTGTCAAACCACTTGAAGCAACCTTTATTGGTGTAATTGTGTGACCCCCTGCAGTTTGGGACAGCTGAAATTGCCCTGGATTCTTAATTAAAGAAACAGATTTCCCACGGTATCTCTTAAGCCATAATACAGATAATTAATTTTACACATGTATTCATAGCTACAGACATGCCTACACACATCTCTCTCTCTCTCTCTCTCTCTCTGTATATATATACACACATGTCTATATCCATATAGATACAGACATGTATTCATACATAAGAACACATATATCTCTACTGACACAGCCCTGTTATAAGTCATATTTGATCAATTTGACTTTTTTACAATGGCATAGGGACAAATGTAAGAGTTGGTGCTGATGCTGTAAGCCCTTTTTGCAGTCATACTAGAAAATAAGATGGGTTATGAAGTCAAATTATTTGTTTGTATGCTGGTCGATGCCTGCATCAACAACCTGTTTGTAGACTTAACCACATAAACTAAAATTAGTAATAATACATTTAGAATGCCTCTGTGTACTAATAAGAATTGTATTAACATCTTATTAGAAAAATGTTATTTCCTTCTGAATAAAACAAGGGTACGTCTGAGAGTTTTTTCATTCATAATTTAATAAACACATCTATCAAGTTCAGCCCATGCCATATAACTTTTGTTGACCCAGAAGAAGGCAAAAGAAAGCATATTGAAGCCATTTCCAATTAAAGGGATAGTAATGTTTCACAGCAAAAGTAGCTCCAATTAATCATCATGATGTTTGGGCCATGGAGAGTATTTTTTCAATACTGTCAGAGTTGTAGTTCAAGAGGGTTTCCAGCATGACTGAGGAAGTGATGGTAACTAGTGTGGAGCCCCTGGGAGCTTGAGCCCCAGGGCTGAATGGATGTGGTAGGCTTGATTAGAGGGCAAAAAAGAAGAGCCCTTTCATTTTGCTGAAAACAGAGGCTTTAAATAACTGATGTCATGTGTAACACCCGGCTGGAATATGTGCCAGTGTCACTTAAGCAAGAAGTTAGTGTTGTGGGCAAAAGACAAATGTACTAAGTCTGCTAACAATTTTTTTCAAGGCATATGTTGCTGTAGGGCTCATAACTTTGAGTTTCAGCTACTTATTTCTCCACTGAAGCCCACAGTATAAGTAATTTGGTGGACTGGAACATTTCCCGACTTTTCACCCACCCCTAATTTACTCAATTAAACAACTCTGGATCCCTTTATATATCTGTCTGCCTATTCTTGCTATTATCAACAATTCAGTAGCTTTATTCCTCTCTTCCACTTTTTTATTCAGGTGAGTTAGCATTGCAGGATTACATAGTGAAACTTCACATAGGTCGAATTTGCATTTTTATCTTGAATTTCAATGCAATAAAAAAAGTGGAAAATAGCATTATAAACAGACATTTTTGCAGGAATTTCTTCAAAAAGTGGGACATGCTCTTCTTTTGCATGTTTCACTCTTGTGGTAAAACATTTGCCCATAGTATAAATATAATTTTGTTCTTATATAGTGCATTCAGTTTTCATGTAGCACTATACACACAATTGTTCAGGCATAGTGAATCCCTGCCGTGTAGTTTTTACAATCTAAGTTTTGACGCAAGAAGCCAGATAGGTGAAGTGACTTACATAAGATCACAAGGAGCTAGTACTGGGAATTGAACTAGGTTTTCACAACGTCACAGCCAGTGTCTTGTCTTCAAAGTAAAACCAACTGAGACACTCCTTTACCAACATTTGCCATTCCCTAATCTTTGCACAACTTGTGATCATTAACAGTCCAATCACTTGGACAAACTTGTTGAAGATATTCTGATCAAGTCGAAATATATATATATATATCCTCTAGACTTTAAGCTCTCACGAGCAGGGCCCTCTGATCCTTCTGTCTCCACATTTGATTGTACTATTTAATACCCCTGTATGTCTATTCCCAATTGTAAAGTGCTGCGGAATTAGTTGGCACTATAAAAATAAAGAATAATAATTATATACCACCAAAATTTAAGTATCAGAAAAATTATACTATAACTAATGTAAGCTTCGGATAAAAAGCCTACTTTTTACCTAATATTGACAATTATTATTTTTTCCTTCATTTTAGGCTGGGGGTTGTACATTCCAATTCCTTCTCAGTCTTTAAACTTCTTAATAACTCCTCTGCCTACGTATCACAAAAATAAACACACAAAGGAGGTGAGGGCAGAGAAAGTAAGCATACACTATAGGACTTCTTCAATCTCCAAAAGTGTATGAATACAATCATGAGTTGTGTATTTATATATATTTTGGAGTCTGAGCACTAGTTGCTGGAGTCGTGTATCCTTCTCCTTTATGTGTATATTTGCTTTATGATATATATGCAGAAAGTTTAAGGTTGCTGATAAATTGGCATGCATGGACCCTGCTGGAAAATAAAATGAAATAAAATAGTTGAGATTGCTTAGAAATGAGGCCTATTATTTTAAGCTTATCCTAATCAGATACAGTAGAACCTGACAGGTTGTTTAATTTTGGTGATATATACATTTCAACATATAGATTGTTTCATATATAGATATTTATCGAGAAGCTTGCCTAGCGATTGGATTGCTGAAATGCCATACATCTAGAGCCTCAGGTGACAATGTGGGATGGTTGGGAACAAAATTCAGCAGGTGGCTTGGTCTGTTTTTGATCAAAGACATCACTTTTAAATGAGGAGTTTTTTTTTCTGTTTAATTCTCCTTACAAAGGGAACATAGTAACAAGGTAAATTAGGTTGAATAAAGAAACAAGTCCATCAAGTTCAACCTTTGCCTCATATCCCAGTGACTGAAAATTTTATAGCTTTCCTGCTACCAAATAAGTTAGTTTTTATCAGGCCTTTGTGATCTGCCTGCAGTGTAACCCTCTATGTTCCCTTTTGAAAGAAATGTGTCTAATCTTCTCTTAATTGTATCCATTGTATCTGTCATAACCACCTCCTTGGGCAAGGAATTCCACAATTTAACAGACCTTACTGTAAAAAAACCCTTCCTCTGCTGAAGTCTTAACCTCCTTTCCTCTAATCAAAAAGGGGTGTCCCATGGTCACCCAATCAGGCTTTGGAATAAATAGCTCACCGCAGAGATCCATGTATTGACCTCTCATATACTTGTACAATGTAATAAAGTCTCCTCTTAGTCGTCTTTTCTCTAGAGTAAATAAACCAAGTTTGTCTAGTCACTCCTCATACGTCGTCCTCCATTCCCTTAATTAAATTTGTTGCTCTTTGCGGTACCCTCTCTAGTTCTAGTATATCCTTTTTCAGAACTGGTACCCAAAAGTGCACTGCATACTCAAGGAGAGGTCTTACCAATGATTTGTGCCATGACAAAATAATGTTATCCACTCTTGAATTTTACTTAGGGAAATCGTAGGGAGTTTTATTGTTTTTATTAGTGATAACATGGTTTTAAACTTAACATGAAAGGAACATCTACTTAAACCAGACTACTTGTGGCAATCCATAGTATCAGATTTAAAATCTGTTATATTTATTTGACAAATTTGTCCATGCAAGAAAGTGGACCTTCTACTTAAGATGAGGAAGAAAAAAGGCAGATCTTCTATCAAACAGACCATTGAGGGCAAATTCTCTAATATTTTAAGAGAATGTTCTTGTAATATATTCAAGATGAGCAGACATTATTTTGGAAGTTAACTATTGATGCACTGAAATGGATTAATAGTAGTTATACTACAATATTGATAGAATTGTAGATACATATTTTAGGGAGGCAAACTGTTTTATGTTCGTGGCTTTGGGTGAATTAATTTGGCGCAAAAGGTTGCACAATAGCAGCTGTGTTAAAATCAATGTAGTTGTGAAGAAACTGCAAACTCACACCATGTGCTTTACAAAATGGCGTCCTCAACCATGTGGAGACCGGCTGGGGCCTAGCAAGATGGAGTCAGACCATTTGTTTGCTCTGAGATAAAATCTATGAACAAAGACAAGGCCTACAACTTGCTCACACCACACAAACCCAAACACAGCTATTAGAAGCAATATGAATTTGCCCACACCCAAAAAGCCAACCCTTTAATTAAAGGATATATCCAGAGAAATTTGTCCTAATGACCAATACCACAATTAACACAATAACACCCCAGTACTAGCAGTAAGCAATAATATTTAATAACAAACAATAATATTAACAATACACTGTATATTATCAAATATATTCTAGCTAAAACATTTAATAATATTAACTAGACAATTACTTACTGCAGTGCAAATAAAACACATAAAACAACAATTATAGTAGAAAACACTATACGTTTGTTACTAAGGTATTTTTCCTAGAAATATTATAGATAGTATGAAAATAATAGAGAGATACTTAGTTTCTATACTCATCTATCTGGAACAATGAGGATGGTGCTGCAGGGGAAAAACAGGCCAGGATCCTGGAACAGTTCTTGGGGCCTAGGCAAGGCATGGCCCCCTTGCTGCTGGTCACATCTCCCTTTCCATAGCTCTCCTGCCCCAAGACCCTTCTTTTCCCAAGACTCCTTCAAGACTGCCCCCTTTGACTCTCTGCACACCTCTCTTATTGTTGGCAAGCCCCGCCCATCACCAGCCCACTTTACCTGATTGACACACCCCTCCTCCCCTCTCCTAGAAGGAAGAGAAACAAAAGAGCAGGTTGTCCTTCTTTGTCATTTTCCCGCCCAAACAGACCAGGGAGACAACAAAGGAAAATGGTGTCTAAAACACTAAATGTGATTTTATGACAGGGGAGCATATCCATGTAATGGACGCAGTTTTTGTCGCAAATTCTGAAGCAACATACCTGTGTCCATAACACAAACATAGTGAATTAAAAGTGATTTAAATAATGTTTCTTGTAGAAATCTAACACAGTCCCCTACAACTACAGTCTTGAACTTCACTTGTGGAGACAGACATGCTTCTTGCCTCCCTTACACATACGTTGGTGGGAGTTATCTTCTGTTTTCTATGTCTACTAAACATGGCTCAAATAAATCTGATCTTTTTTTGCTCAAGGCACCCCTAATAGACAGTCTGGAATTTTCAAGACACACCTAAAAGTCATTTGTGATGGAGTAAGAAAGGGCATAAATACATGATATACAAAAACTAAAATATTGTGCATAACCATTTCCATATCTATAAATCTGAAACTCAAAGTTCACATTTTTGCCAAAGGTTTTATTGAAATGAAAGGGCAACTGAAGTAGATATCTGTGACATGCCAAAGTACTATAACACCTTGGTTGAGAACCAGTAAGCAAGGGATCACTAAGTTCCTGATGGCCAATTACAGACTAGACATTGGAAAAGCTTGTGGAGGTGGCAGAAGGCAAGCACAATATAGCTCTGGGCTAAATCACTTTAACGTGGAACTTTCACCCTAAATAAATCCCCCCAAAAATTAGTCATATAGCTATAAGCTTAGAAATAGGACTATAAGCTTAGAAATAGAACTATTAACCAGCATAAGTATCACGTTATTAAGAAATCCTACTTCTTCTGAGACTGACGGCCAGGCTTCTTGCTTTAGAGGCTTCTGTGCTCCTGTATCATCAGTACCTTCCTGTTACCTTAAGGTACAATGCAGGAGACTGGCACTGACAGTGCAGGTGCACAGAGATGTTACTAAGCCAAGATGTCTGCACTGATCCCTGGCCATCTGTCTCAGAAGAAGTAGGATTTCTTAGTACGCTGTACTTTTTCAGGATAAAAGTACTATTTCTAAGCTTATTGCTATATGACTAATTTTTGTGGAGGTGCTTTATTTGGGGTGATAGTTCCACTTTAAGGATGAAGTTCCTCTTTAAAGGGATAGTATTACTTCAAAATTACTATCCCTCATATTGTAGCCCTTAATAAACTGAGTTAAATGACACCAGCGGCATCTCTCAGACCTTTATGGTTTAAGAGATAGCCGCTTTCAAAGTTTCCTCTCCCCTGCTGTCAGCGTTCTGCTGCCAGCAGGAGAATCCGTTCTCTGAATCAAGAGGAGCCTCTTCAGCAGAGCCGATATCTCGTTATGAAAGGAAAAATGATGAATTGAAACAGTCTTCTAAGTGTGCTTGGTAACCAAGCACACGTAGAAGACTGTTTCAATGAATCATTTTTCCTTCCATAACGAGATATCGGCTCTGTTTAAGAGCCTCCGCCTGTCCCGGGACCGGATTCCCCTGCTGGCAGCAGAATGCTGACAGCAGGGGAGAGGAAACTTTGAAAGCGGCTATCTCTTAAACCATAAAGGTCTGAGAGATGCCGCTGGTGTCATTTAACTCAGTTTATTAAGGGCTACAATATGAGGGATAGTAATTTTGAAGTAATACTATCCCTTTAAGTCAGTTTTTAACACTTTTGGCATTACTTATATCTAGTAATTGTTAAATAGTAAACTTCCATATAAAGATAAATTGATCTGCTGTGGCTGGTCTTACATTGTGAAATTGTCTTGTTTTTCTAATCATCATATTGCTCAGAGAATAACAAGCAATACGTTTGAGAATTTTCAGTCAAGAGTAGTGCTGGTAGCATCACAAATCTTAGTCACAGTCTCTTGAGCTTATACAATCTTTAGGGGTTATTTACCATTTTACTAATACAGTAAGAGAAATTTCAGTAGCCTTATATATTGATAGTATTTAAAGAAAGCAAGGCAATGTAAAATGCACTCTTTGTTGGGCAAAGAAGTCAGGTTAGAAATGTTATCTACAAAGGACCATATAAAGTAAGTTGATGTTCTGGGTTTAATGCACTTTGTATTTTAGTATTTGTATTCATATTATCATTGTGAACTAATTGAAAGCTACGGAAAAGTTTCAAAATGATAAAGATATATTTTTTTATTATGAAAGTATTTTACCAGGAACAATACAATGAGATTGTCTCTCCTTTTAAGTATATCCTGGAGTCATTTTATTTACCTCAGAGGGGTGAAAGGCTGAGCTGACCTTGCCAGGACTAGAACCTGCCTCCTTGTGGTTTGAACATATCCTACTGTTGGTGCATTAAAGTGGTAATAATACTTAATTTTCATAAAGCTTAATTTTGTTCATATTCAAAGAGTAAACATAACAATGCAAGTCCCGTTCCTTAAAGTCTAGTTTTATAGTTATAAGAGTTTAAAGTCCCCCCTCCCCAGACGTTAGAGCTCTAGCTGACAGATCGAGATTCTGGCCATTTGACCAGACGACTCTCTAGCAGAGCCGAAATAGCATTGTCTACAAAGAAATACTTCATTAGGATGATCTACAAAGTGTGCCCTCAAACCAGGATGTACACGCTGTGTTTACTTTTTTAGTATGAACAAAATTAAGCGTTATGATAATTAAGTATTACTCTCCCTTTAACCAACTGAGCCATCTCACCAGCTTCAAGATATTTGATATAAAATAAATGCGCTGTAGTCATCTCTTTACTCCAAAACAGTAAAAGCTCCAGTTAAGGCAGCGGTTATTTTTATTTCATGGGTGAATTGTGGTACCATGTTAGTCAGAGAAAATGCAGGAGGCTGGTAGAATAAAAATTATACCTTTATTGACTAACTGAGTGGCTTTGGATTCCAGCTTTCAATACAACTAGGTGTGTTCATCAGGCATAATAAGAATGAAAGCTGAATGCACAATAAATGTCTTTAAAACTCATACAGATAGCTTTAATATCAACCGCTTGACTGCCAGTGAGGCATCCACCACACTGCAGATTGGATGCCGCTGTGTGATCCAAGGGTCATATTTCATTAGCAGAATGTGTATACAAAGTGTGGGCCATACATTAAACTCTAGCCTCTGTAACAGCTTAGTGAAGTAGACTAGAAAATAAAATAAGATTAATTATTTTTTAACAGCTCCAGTGAAATTGACCAGAAAAAGCTTAGAATGTGTATGGGTTAACTCTCCAAACACCAGAGGGGTGCACAGCTCATCGCTTACAATGAGACATGCAGCCCCCAAGCATCCAAAGGGACCAAAAACATATTTATCTTATGAGGTAATGTGACATAAATTCCTTATCTTGGTTAAAGCCACAATTCAGAGTGTTAAACTTGGTTATCAGTCTATACTCCCAGATCTCTCTGTTTCTCTGTGTCTTAACATTTCCCATCAGTATAGACACTATTAAATCTTTAATGCTGTGATCCATTTTGTTAAAAAGTTGATAAACAGGGTTCTGTCCTTTGTTGTTCACACTGTACCTATGAAATTCCATTCTTTTTCTCAGGTTCTGTTGTGTGTCACCTACATATAATCCTGCTTGAGGACATTTCACACACACACACACACACACACACACACACACACACACACACACACACACAATGAGGTAAACAACATAAGATGAGGATGAGTCACCAGAAAATTTGCCCTTGACATTGTGTTTCTGTGGGAATGTGCTATGGACACCTTATCTGTGCTACGTATGTATGTACAGGTTCCACATGTTTACAGGGAGAAGTAACATTTTTACCACCAATTGCTTCAGGTTGGGGTTCTTTTTGTAAGAAAGGAGCAAAGGTCTAGGGAATATTCATTTTAATCTATCATCAGTATATAGTATTGTTTGATGTTCTTGTGAGATTTTACGAAGTACTTCAACCTGAGGGTTGTAGGTGACTACTAATAGAACTCTGTTATCCTGGTGGCTCTCTAAATTTAGAAGTACGTTATCTTGGCATCATATCTTTGACTGACAACTCTGTGCTGAGATTTTTACGATGTTGATCCTTGTTAGAAGCTTGAAGTACCTTGTAATGTCCAAAAGAGCTTCAAACAATAATATATATTGATGACAGATTCAAAAGTATATTCCCTAGACCACTGCTCCTCTCTTATAAACAGAACCAAAACTTTAAATAATCAATGGTAAAAATCTTGCTTATGAATGCAGCTGAAAATTATGCTTCTCTTTGTCTAAAAAAAGACATATATGTAGCACAGATAAGGTGCCCATAACACATTCCCACAGAAACCACAATATTATATATTTTTGTTCTTCCAGTCTCTTGTATTTATTTATTTAATATGGCACCAATGATTTGCTTAAATAATTACACCACTCTTCGCTTTTTACATTTGCCTCAATATCTTTTATACAAAATTATTTTTATTAGATGAATATACTTTATTGGATGATGGTAATAAAAATGTTTACTGATAAAGTATAACTGCGTGAATAATAGACATCTCCAGCACAACCAGTGTAAACTTAAAATGCAGACTCTGTCTCCCTGAGATGAATATTTTTTAGATAATACGTTTTATATTTGGTTTTATTCACAGTTTTCCATAGACTTCAATAGTAATCTCTCAGATAAAAACTCATTACTTTTATTATACAATATACATTACACTGATATTTTTCCCTTTGCAGGTCCATAGATAAAAGAAAAGATAAAAGATTTTCCATTTTTTGAATGGAGAATACACCTCCAGTGCAATCAAAGTAAATTTCAAATGCAGGCTCTCTCTCCTTGGGGGAATATTATTTTAGATGATAAGTTGTATCCTTTGGATTTATTCATGTTTCCCTAGACAACAATAGTAATAGCTTGGATAAAATCCATTGATAAATGTATCACCTGCAAAGGAATTCAGTTTTTTATTGATGGGTGACTAATTTTTTTATTATACAGTATTCATTACATTGATATTTTCCCTTTTCACATTCAGATATACAAGAATTATGCCAGAACAGAATAAAAATAAAACCAATGGGTTCATCCTCCAGGGGTTTTCAGAATATCCAGAGCTGCAATTTCCACTATTCTGTGTGTTTCTCCTGATTTACCTTCTCACTGTGCTGGGAAACCTTCTAATTTTAACAGTTATTTACCTGAACCCTGCACTGCACATCCCAATGTATTTATTCCTCTGCAGTCTTTCTTGTATTGACATCTGTGTCTCCTCTGTGTCACAGCCCAAGCTCCTCTCTGAACTCTTGCTAGGAGATAACTCCATATCATTTAGTGGCTGCATGATCCAGCTACATTGTTTTTTGTTTTTTACTTGTGTTGAGTATGTCTCATTGTCATTCATGGCCTATGACCGTTATGTTGCAATTTGTAACCCTCTGAGATATTCTGTTTTAATGAACAAGAGAGTTTGTGTTCTCCTGATCATTATTTGTTGGATTATTGGTGTTTTTGAGCCATTATCACACACATTGCTCATCTCACAATTATATTTTTGCAGGTCCCATGTGATCCAACATTTCTTTTGTGATACTACAGTGGTATTAAAACTGTCTTGTTCAGACACATTTCTCATTGAAGTCATGACTTACTTTTTTGGTTCACTTATAGGACTTCCTGCTTTCACTTCTATTATATTATCTTATATTTTCATACTTGTAAGCATCCTAAAGATCAGTTCTGCTAAGGGCAGGAAGAAAGCTTTCTCCACCTGTACATCCCATCTTACTGTTGTTATTCTTTTTTATGGTTCCACTTTCATCACACACATCAGACCTTCATCTCAGTATTCACCTGCTCAATCAAAACTATTTTCTGTTATCTATACTGTTACAATTCCATTGATCAACCCGTTTATCTACACATTAAGAAACAAAGATATTAGAAAACATATTTGTGTTTTATAAGAAGAAAAATTCATTTGTTCTAAACTTAAATGTCCAGTTGTACTGTAGTAATGGAGTCATATGTGTACTTTGGTATCTGGTGAATGCAAATGCAGAATTATCCTTTGTTTTAAAAACTTAGTGACTAGTAGTTGGGGTGGGCAAAAGGTCCCATCGTATTCCCACGAAACAATCAGAGAAAACCACGTTATTGTCTGCTTTTTTTCATTGGAAAATTTGTTTAAATGAAGCAATTAAAATCTTCGCCATTTCACCCACTGGCAAAAAAATGTTGCTATGTTTTCAATTGCTAGAAAGTTTTCACCACTTTAATCACATGTTTTTTTGCCTTTTCTTTATAAAAACATATCATATTCCAGGAGTGAAACACAATACAAGCAGCTACAGAGCAAGAGAGAGGTGCTTGGCTGTTGTGCTATGAGTTGGTTTTCAAAATTGAAGCAGGAGATTCTCATAGTGACTACTGTCAGTAACAATCAAAGGATGACCTGGAAGGACCGTTATTCATCCAGTGAGTCTGAGGAGGAGGAAGTGACCACTACCACCAACATGAAAGGGTCTTGATGCCCTGGTTTCCCAGACTCAAAGATGGCCAGTCCCCCTACCTCACCCCTAGGGATCTTGTAAAAATGTTTGTGAAGGGCAGAGGAAGAAGAGGTTATAGAGCAGAACAAGTCAGCTACCTGTGCCTGGAGCCCCTGCTGCCAGTGCTGCACCTGCTGCCAGTGTGTCTTGTAATTCTAAGGAAGTGGGGGAGGAGAAGATGATGCCAAGTGTGACAGCAGGGGACCCTAAGTCAAACTTGCCACCCCAAGCAGTCCCACCACTAGTACTACTACTAAGAAGGTTAAGCTACTTGTACAGAGTGTTAGGAGTGAAGGAGGGGATGATCATATTACTAGTGAAGAGGAAGATTCAGGGACTGAAATTGATGTGGTTGGTGTTAGTAACAGTATCAGTGATGATAAAGCAGCTGGTGGGACTAGTGTTAGGAGATTGGTAGGGGAAGTAATGCTTAGCAGCCAGACTAGCTATTATGTGAGTCCACATACCTCTTTTCCCAGTCTTGTCAATAGTGTCCACATGGAACATTATCCTGAAGAAGCCAGAACTGATCACTAGCAGCAATAATGCCAACACCACCAGAAGCACAGATCATCTGCCTGTGCCTGCTGCTAGTGCTGGCAGTCTGCCTTCTTCAGGTCAACAAGAAATGACAAGTTTGACATTAAGAGACCATCTGTCACATTTTTTATCAACTCCTCCAACTGGTGAGATGTCTGTAACAGTGCATCTGCAACAAGGAGGGACTGATGTGGTTGGTAATGATGGTGGAAGAGACATTAATGGCCTTTTTAGCACAAACTGAGAAGGAATGGGAAACAGGGATGGGTATGGGCATCACCACCACCAACAGTGAGCTTTTGGAATTTGCAGAGTTTGCTACTGCTCTAATTCCTGCTGCTGCTGAGTTGCAAGGGCAGTAGGATGCTGAGGAGAAGGCTAGTGTGCCACAGACCTCCATGGACCCAGTGGGAAAGTGGTCAAGTGATGTGGGACTAGGACAGGTTGCGCTTATCAGCATCAATACTCCTGGTCCTAGTTGATTGTGAGGCAGTAGCAGCAACATCATCCTCGTCCCCAGCCAGTGAATGGGAACGTGAAGGCGAAGAAGAAAGAGGCCTTTCTACTCCTCCCTGAGGTCCTGGGTGTGAGACTATTTTTCTCTTGGGGCAG
Source organism: Rhinophrynus dorsalis (assembly GCA_037306005.1). Classification (NCBI taxonomy): domain Eukaryota; kingdom Metazoa; phylum Chordata; class Amphibia; order Anura; family Rhinophrynidae; genus Rhinophrynus; species Rhinophrynus dorsalis. The sequence continues at coordinate 49,426,964 of CM074728.1, read as the reverse complement.
GAACAGGTCAGTCATCCGCAATGACACAAGTCAGTGAAAAGGGGAAAGGAGGGAACACACCTTCGCACAACCACCCTGATAACGCACATGAAACATAGACACCATGACATTTATGTGAAAAATGTTGAAGCCAAACACCCACCAAAGAAAGTGAGCAACAAGAAGTGAGGCGGAGATCAAAGAGGATGAAGATAAGAGAAACCGAGCCAGAGGCTGAAAGTTTGATGGCGATCAAAAAACCTGGCTTGCCATCACCTTCCTGCTTAAGGGTAAATACATCTCCTGATGATTCATCTCATTCATTTATACCTTTCCCACTGGTTGATAGCCATTCGGTAGTTGTCATGATGTGGCAGTTCACGTCCACCCATTGTACACTGTGTGATGCACACATGGTAGTGTGGTGGAAGATAATTGCAAGCAGGGCATAAAGAGGCATCTGAGGAGATTCCATCAAGCAGAATATGCTAATCTGGTGGCAGGGGCAGTTCATCATTATTATTAAGCTGTCTGCAAATTGTTATGTGTCCTTAGCAAGGGGTGGACAAGGGACATAGTGTCACGGTTTGTTAAGACTCTCAGACGTAAGGTTTAGGTAAAACATAACTTTATTGAAAGGTTAAGGCAATCCCATAGGGTTTTCATACACATACAAACAATACATAGAAGCAAATGACAATAGTTATGGGTTCTACCGGCCTTGCCAATAATACCGGGCAAAGCAACCCAGACGGTTCTGAAGGAATACCAAGGAGTAGGCTCTTCCGGCCCTGCCAATACCGGTTAAGGCAACCTAAAGGTGGCAACGTAAAAGGTTCTACCGGCCTTACCAATACCGGGCAGGGCAGCCCGAAGGAATCACAAGGAGTAGGCTCTACCAGCCCTGCTAATACCGGGTAAGGCAACCTAAAGGTGGCAACGTAAAAGGTTCTACCGGCCTTACCAATACCTGGCAGGGCAGCCCGAAGGAATCACAAGGCATAGGCTCTACCAGCCCTGCCACTACCGGGTAAGGCAACCTAAAGGTGGCAACATAAAAGGTTCTACCGGCCTTACCAATACCGGGCAGGGCAGCCCCAGATGGGTGACAACCACAGAGACCAATAGACTGTCAGATGACAATGACAGTAGAATGGAATTAGTGATTTGGTCAAGCAGTCTCACTTAAGCAGAAATCCTCGTGACCCAGACTGCGGAAATCAATGCTGTTAGGACTGGACAGCACACTGGAACCTCCAAGTACCTGACTACAAGTCAGGGAGTAAACCAGCGTCCGCACGCTGGGACCAACAGACAGTAATGCGAGCCGCAAGGCTAATTAAGTAAACCAGCGTCTGCACGCTGGAACCAACAGACAGTAATGAGCCGAAAGGCTAATGGAGTAGACCAGCATCCGCACGCTGGGACCAACAGCAGTAATGAGCCACAAGGCTTAATGGAGTAAACTAGCGCCCGCACGCTGGGACCAACAACAGTAATGAGCCACAAGGCTTAAGGGAGTAAACCAGCGTCCGCACGCTGGGACCAACCGCAGGAATGAGCCGCAAGGCTTAATGGAGTAAACCAGCACCCGCGCGCTGGGACCAACAACAGTAATGAGCCGCAAGGCTTAATGGAGTAAACCAGCATCCGCACGCTGGGACCAATAGCAGTAAGGAGCAGGAAGGCTTAATGGAGTAAACCAGCGTCCGCACGCTGGGACCTATGAGTAGTAATGTCGCCGGAGCGAAGGGAGAGCAATGTCGCCTCAGCGACTGGAGACAGGAAACCACTGGAACCAGGCAGAGGATCAACCGGTTGAAGCACCGCAGAGCCGACTGGCAACCGGAACATCAGCAGCCAAGGAGGACAACCGGAACAGGACTGGAACGACAGGCAAGCAGGAACACCGGAACAGGTCGACTCAGGAACAGGCCCAAACAGCTACAGCAAACAGGAGGAATAGGATGCTGTCAGAGACACCATGAAAGGGCAACTAAAAGGTGCCCAGGCTGAGTTTAAAAAGGCAATGTGAGGTGGGCTGACTGCAGACAGCCAATGGGAGCCCCCTACAGGTGATAGACACTGAATTACATCAATCACGGGCACCGTGATACATAGTGACAGTAGAAGTATTTGGTTACTGGTGGGGGGATTTCACATTGGGGACCCTAGGGGCTAGATTTAAAGGCAGCCGTTAGCAAAAAAAATCACTAACGGGTGCGTTAAGTGACATGTTGCAATTCAAAGATCCGTCTAAAGAACAGCTAACGGCAGTTGTAGAATCCTTAAGGCCGATACACTTACGTGCATTCAGACGCATGGAAAAACATACCCCAGAGCTATTCAAAGGCTTGCGGTACTGATAACGGCTGAAAAAAAGACACACCTAACGGCTAAAAGTTAAGACCCACTTTTTTTAGCCGTTAGACACTTAACGGCCAAAACAAAACACCCGTTACATAGGAAGATACACAAAATGCTTACCGCACAACCATGTAAATGGGAAAATTAACCCGTGCAATGCCAAAACAACACAAAAACATGCACACACAACACAAATCACTACACACACAACAAGCAACAACACAGGGACAACGACACACTAAAAAACACCAGCACAACATGGCACGGAACAATGGGGGTTATCACACAAAGCGGACACCTGCAAATACAAGCTCACCTGGGCAACATCAACACGCCACCTGCACCCCACAACTGCACGCCCGCAAATGGCACACACAGAACAAGCACAACACACCACATCTTATAACACACACACACACACCTGCAAACACTTACCTGGACAAAAACAACTCACCATTGGTCAGCACTCACCTCATCACCACACCTACACAACGCCCTAGCAAGTACTTAAAGGAACAACTCAACACACTCACTTGTGGCTTGTTTTCCACTCAGGAAGGGAGAGAGAGAGAGAGAGAGAGAGAGACAGATACAGATAGAGAGAGATAGATAGAGCAAACAGTATGTTGGGTTACATATTGTTGCGAAGGCTGCGGAGAAGGCGTGCAAGGGAGAGAGCTGGGGAACATCAGCAACCTCCAAGCATGCCTGATCAACAGCCACCACCTGTTGCAAGTGAGGAGGCTCTGGCTCACCAGCCACACAGGAGCCCATCCCCACCTGGAGGGCACAGGATGTATAGACGACCACCAAGGCCCAGGGTATACCGCCCAAGGGTCACCCTCTTTGGAATGACCGATGATGAGGTAATTGATCGCTACAGGTTGAGGCCTGACAGCATCATTGCCTTGTATGAGGTCATCAAGGAGCAGGTGGATCCCATCTACATCCACAACCATGCCCTAACTGGCCTGCAGAAACTACTGTGTGCCATACACTTCATGGCAAGCGGGGCCTTCCAGTCCACTGAGGGTTACGCATCTGGCATGTCACAGGCCACATTCTCCAGGGTGCTGGCCCAGGTCCTGCCAGCCCTCAAAAACAAGGCCAGTACCTATATACATTTCCCCACCACCGACATGGACTGGATACAAGTCAAGCAGGCCTTTTACGCCAGGGGAGGCATGCCCAGGGTCATGGGTGCTATAGATTGCACCCATGTCCGAATTAAGGCCCCAGCACGTGACGCACAGATATTCATCAACAGGAAGAACTTTCACTCCATCAACGTGCAGATGGTGTGTGACAGCCATATGAGGATAATGAATGTCTGTGCAAAGTATCCTGACAGCTCACATGATTCATACATTCTCCAAAACTCCTCAGTCCACAGAGATTTCAAGAATGGAACTTTTACAGGGGGATGGCTTTTGGGTGAGTTCACAATACAAAATCACATCACATACACAGGCGTACACACAACACTGCTTAGCATGCTCCTGACCCACAGCTACTACGTCCACCACACAAAACATCATTCACACAACATGTGCTCCCTGTCTCACCATGTCACTCACGTTACACAGGTGATGCTGGCTATGGATGCAAGTCCTGGCTACTGACCCCTCTGGCCAATCCACGAACACATGCCCAGGAAAGCTACAACCAGGCTCATGGCAGAACGAGGAATGCCATTGAGCGGACCTTTGGCCTCCTCAAGTCAAGATTCCGATGTCTGGACCACTCGGGGGGAGCACTGCAGTATGTACCTGGAAAGGTGTGCGACATCATTGTGGCGTGCGCAATACTGCACAACATCGCAGTGGACACCAGGCTGCTGGAGCACATCCAGGCCCCCCCCATACAGGAAGTGCCCATGGACATCGGTCACGTTGAGGAGACCCTGAGAGGGACACAGATCAGAGACAGGCTCATCACGGAACACTTTACATGTGAGTATAACACAGGCATGCAAACAATCCATGCAAGTCCCCCATCAGTCCTGTGACACTAACCACACTGCACATTTTGTTCTGTCTCACCCCACAGGAACAGTGACACAGCACTGCACTGGCAGCGGATGTGGCAAATTGTGTGTGTGGACTCAAAAACCATCCTCCATTCCACTCTCCACGTTGACATACAGACCCCAAGGATATCACGCACACCCTCAGGAGAAACAAGGTACAACACATAACCCATGTTCATCGCCTTACAGGGCTTGATTGACAGCAGCTAACTTGATTTGCCATGAGCATGGCCAGAGCAACCATGCTAGCCTTGTAGCGAAAGAGTGTTATCCAATGCTATGCATTGGATAATACTCCGTCACATCAGGGGTTAAAGGGCCATTGGACTCAATATGGGACCTGTACCGTGCCACAGCTGAGAAGAGCAGCACAGGGGTGGATGTACAGTGGTATGGGCACACAATGTAGAGGTCATGAGACGTAGATCAGATTCCCAGGGACACCATGCTGACCTGTGAGTGTGCAGACATATGTGCCCCCGACATGAATACACACATCAACAAATGTGTCCTAACAGTTCCATGGAACAAATGACATTGGGCTGCCACTGTCACATTAACAGTGGCAGCCCAAATTCATTACTTCCATGGAGCTCTCAGAACACTTGTTGATGTGTGTATCCATGTCAGGGGCACATATCCATAGGGCTGGGGCACATGTCCTTAGTTCTCCACATAACTGGTTACAGATGAGTACACAACACATTGTCAAGCAATGGTTTGTGTACTCACCTGTAACGGTGAAAATTGAGGGGATCAAAAAGAATAAATTGTTGTTGCTTGATGATCAGTTCAGGTCAACTGCTCCAAATCCTGTCCTCTTCTTCCACAGGCATCCGTAACATGATCCATCCTTGAACTGAAGATCTTCTATGTGACTGGATTGATGTCTTGACAACACCTTCATGAAGATCACCCCTTGCTGTTTATGGTGATGTTGTTGGTGATGCAAAGTTTGACCTGAGGTTCACACAAACCTCTACTGGAACATTTTCATATAGACACAGAAAACACTAATTCTTGAGTGTTATAACCTGTACAGTTAGGATGCTCAGCTACAGAGTTGTCAAACCTTGTGGACAACACATGAGCTGGGCAGCAGTGTTACTGAAGTAGTACGATTTAGTTTCAAAGTACATTTAGTGTTCTCATACAGGTGTTCAATGCATATAGGCAATACACAGAAAACACATGTACATCCTAATGTACTTTGAGACACAATAAAGATGAACCATCACCATTCTATCTGTGTCTGTAGGAGGATATATTTGAGAACACATTTGTCAATGCGTTACCACACCCAGGGTAGAGTATCCCCATACATGGAAAGGCATCACCCATATCACAGGACTCCACCACTTGTTTGCAAGTGAGTGGACTCAGTGATGTATTCACGCTAAGAGATGGTGGCAGTGATACACTAATGTGTTGTGGGAGTGATAAAGAGGTGATAAAGGGGACATACTTCCACAGTGAATTCCTGTCCACAGTTAATGTGTTGCTCAGTATAATCAATGTTCAGTGATATTGCTCCACTGGGACATATCACAGTACGTGACCAAGTGGACAAGTGTTTTCACTGGGGAAGTCTGTTACACCCTTAGAAAAAACAACAAGTCAACTTACTGGAGGCCCCAATGCTCACCCCAGGATATCAATGTGTGTGCTACACATTGAAATCCTAGGTTAAAAACATTGGCTTCTCCAGTCAGTCTGTTGCACAATGAGTGTGTGAATCCAAGACAATATGGATACATGTGCTATTTATCTGTCCTGCTTTTTATCTCGCCGCTCAGCCGTTTGTTTGGTTATCCCCTTAACCCTCTGAGTGCCAGAGTGGTACCCAACGCATTTCTTTGCAATGCGTTGCCTACCACTCTGGCGATCAAAGGGTTAAACACAACATATGATGTAGATGAATGTTCAATGTTGTTCCAAATGTTGGCCTAAGGGGAATGTTTGGTTATGCAAAATCAACACACAACATTGCCATATAACACAGTTGTGTAATATGGCAACAGGGATGTTTTTACAGTTGAATTAGTACAACGATGTGTGTGTGAACCCATGTTGTAACATCCCACAAACATCTTACCTAGGCAGAAGTTGTATTCACTGAATTGTTTGGCAATGCATTGGAGACAACTCTGCCACCCAATCTATGACCAAATTCAAAGCAGATCAGACAGGATTCAAAAGCACAATGTTCCTTTATTCAGGGGAAATGTAACATGTTGGGCATTTTATTTTTTTTTTCTTGGGGGGGGGCTTAGACTGTGTGGCAGAAGTGGATAACCTGGATGATCTCCTGGTCACCCTTTGCCCCCTAGGTGTGGCTTCGGGGGTCACATTAGAGGGGGTGGTGGGGGCAGTGGATCCCTCTGTGGAGCGCAGGTTTTCCCTCGCCAACCGTAAGTCCTCCCTGCGGTTCAGCTCTCTCAACTCCACCAGTACCTGTGCAAGCAGGTCCATCACCCCCGTGTGTAGCTGATGGAGTTGAGTGTTGATCCTCATGACCTCCGACTCCAAGGCATGGATCCTTGCCTCTATCCTGTTAGTGTTTCTACGGGATTCCCTACGGCTCCTGGTTATGTTGTCATTGGTGCAGAGGCTTGACCTTTGCAGAGCCATACACTCTGCTTCCATCCCCGTGGGCCGTTCACTGCTGGTGATGCTTGTGCCTGGTGAATCAGCTGCTGCTGTGTCCTCCTCTGCTGCTGCTGTGTCCTCCTCTGCTGCTGCTGTGTCCTCCTCTGCTGGTGCTGTATGTGCTGCAGATGGGTATGTGCCCACCACATCAATTGACCTACTGCTGCCCACCGATGTCTGTGCTGGTGGAGATGGTGGGTAAACACGTCCCTTCGCATAGGCTGTTGGGGCTCCCCAAGCAGGCCCAGGTGTTGGTAGTCGAGTGGCCAAGGGTCAAACCTTGGCCACTGGTATGTGCTTGGCCCCCACCTGGGATCATACCTGGGGCCATGCTGGGGAGCCATCCAGGAGGGTAGGTCAATCTGTGATGAGTATGGCCCGTATTGGGTGGTGGACACATCACCGGGCAGCCATTGCCTCCCTGGTGGTGGTGGTGCTGCTGCTGCTGCTGCTGGAGGATAATAGCTCCTGGAGGTGGTGAGGGGCATCCAGTCACTGTAATAAGGTGGTGTAGGCAGAGTTGGTGTAGGTAGAGTTAGTGCAGGTAGAGTTGGTGCAGGTAGAGTTGGTGCAGGCAGAGTTGGTGCAGGCAGAGTTGGTGCAGGCAGAGGTGGTGCAGGCAGAGTTGGGGCATCCAGCTGGCCAAGAGGTGTGGATGTCGTTGGGTACGGTGCCCACTGGCTGGTCCCCTCCTCCATATACTCCTCGCTGGGTGGTGAGGTGGCCTCCTCCATGGGCTCCTGATGTGCTGGAGACACATAACCTGTGTGGAGGATTGAGATTGTGTGATCAGTAAACTTAGCCATGATGGTGTCAAATTGATATTAATACTTGAAATGTGTAAAGGAACATATATGTTGTATGGTTTATCCCCCTGTGTGAAACAACGGTACTCCTACTGGTGATGGGTGTTTTATTCTACATGTATTGCAGCTCAGAGTTGAATTCCTTTGGTGCCACATCCCAGTGGCCTGAAATTGTACATTTGCGCTGTTGCCACATCATCCTTTGTGGATTTATGCTCCCTGGACCAAAGCTAGCCAGAGGATGGTCTGGCAACATTGGCATAGTACATTTTCAGGTCACAGTGATATTGTCCATGGAATATTCAACTTTGAGCTGTTATACTCTTGTGATGAAACACCTTTCAGTAGTGAGAATACCCTTGCATTACCCGGTGGATCAATCCTATGACATGTATTTTTCCTTTCACATTTTAGGTATTACTATCTCTTTAACGGGATAGCAATGGTTAATTTCACCTTGATGTAACATTGCAGGCATCATAAAGAGATGTGTAGAAAGATGTTGCTGTATGTGACAGCTGGAGATGTCAGTCATTTGACCACACGGAGGCTCTTCAGCAGACTCCACATTGACCCATTTGGAGATAACTACATCTTTGCCATTGTCTACTAAGTGTTCCTGGTTTGTAAGCACGCTCTGTGGACCATGTCAATGATGGATCCATCTCCAATTGGTTCAATTTTGGGTCTGCTGAAGAGCCTCCATGTGGTCATATGACTGACATCTCCAGCTGTCACATACAGTAACATCTTTCTAAACATCTCTTTATGATGCCTGCAAGGTTACATCAAAGTGAAATTAACCATTGCCATGCCAAGGTACACAGTGAGGAATATGGTCTGATATGTGTGTATATGTATCTTTCATATGGGTACAAACATATCCTTGATAGATATGAACCCAGAGATCTGTTCAGAACATGTGATTGTCTTACTGCCTATATATGTACAGCCATCACAAATGAACTTTCATAGATACCACTGATACCCATCCAAGTAAGGTGTAATATACTAGGTATATGTACTCTGATGATGATATCAATATGAGTTATTTTGTTGAGGGTGCACATATATGGGCAATAGGACAATCACACGTACTGAACCGAACTCTGGGTTTACATCTTGTTGGGACCTATTTGTACCCATTTGAAAGGGATATATACACATACATATCTGGTCGTTTATCTTTCTGTACATATCTTTTTGTAATAGATCTGCAGTGTAATTCAAGTAGTATTCATCCCTATGTTATCAGTTCATCCCGTACAGTGCTGGATTTTGTCAGATTAGACATGTCCCTCTCTGGTTGTCATGATGGTATCCTATGCATTGCATTGTGATGCATGGGATACCACCGTGGCAATCAGGGATTGATGTACATTACAGGATTCTGTCCATGAGCTCTGTTCAAGTTGAATCCTGAGGGGCAACAATCAAGCCAGTATTGAAGGATATCATTGATTGAGGCCTTTTTTTTCCTGGATCAGCCCATCCATCCTTCTGTGTGAGGCAGCCAGACCCGATCATAGATATCCATAATTCCTGGCCTGTTATTGACCAAACCTCAATGGTTCATATTTGGTTCCCATATGTATCCTGCAAATAGTGTCTGGTGTACCATCCGTCCATGGCATCAGCACTCCTGAGGATCTATATGTGAATCAAATGTGAGCTATGTAAATTGAAGTTAGCGTAAATGATTGCATACACAACACCAAGGCCAACTTTTTCACCTTTAGTTATGTGTGATTGTTTTGGGCCTGTGTGTTGCACATACAAGCATTTATTCTCAGTGGCACTGTGATTTGTGACCTGATCCATCCTGTTGGTGATTCAGTAAGCGGTTAAGTGGACCTGATGAACTGATTATGATGCTGACTTCTCCGCTGACCTCATTTCCCCATCTGCAGTGTTTTCTATGGAGTCCATACAATGGGGCCTGTGCAGCTTGAATCCTGTTATTGGATGTTCTCCATAGACTAACATTGTAATTGGTAAAGTGAGGGTATGTAAGTGTCAAATTCTCTACATCAGCTCTTTTTCACCGCTTAGTGAATGTCCCCTATGTGTCATGTAATTGTTAACCTATCGACATGTGTTTGTTGTCTGGTTAACCCTTTGAGTACCAGAGGGGTTGCCAAAGCATTGTTGATCGATGCATTGATGATCCCTCTAGCACTCATGGGGTTATGTGCTGGATTCCCTGTGTGAACATGGGTAACACTGTGTGACAACAATTGTGATGTTTGACATACAACACTTTACTGAGCATGGTTTGTGTGTATTGTGTGTGATCAGCACAGCAACATGAGGGTTAACCAGGGAGTTGGACAGGTTTTGGCCTTGTTGAACTTTGACATTTGTCCTTGTCTTGCTTCCTGTTTAAACCCTCAGGGTGCTGTGTTGGTGCAATTGTGTGGTTGAATGAAGGGCAGATGTTGGGATGTGAGTGCTTGTTTGTGATGGGTGTGTGGTTTGAGGTGGTGTGTGGTTTTGGGGTGATGCACTTACCAGTGGTGTGGAGGCTCCTCTCATCCCCAGTGTCTGATCCTCCAGGGACCCCCTCAATTAGGGTAGACGACAGTGTCTGCCGCAGCCTCTCCTCCCATGTACTGAAGGTGATGGGGACAGGTGGCCCACCTCCGGTGGCTCGGGCGTGCAGGGCGGCATCCCCCATCTTCTTCTTCACCTGCCTTTTGCAGTCGCCCCATCTCTTCTTTATTGAGTCAACATCCCATCTGCAGGTGGTCACCGCATTAACTCTGCTGCAGATTTGACTCCAGGCAGCTCTCCTCCTCGCAGACAGGCCAGGGAGTCTCTCCCTTCCTTCGGGAAGAGGACACTCTCCCTCTCCAGCACAGCCTCCACGAGGGCCGTGTTTTCTTCCTCGGTATATCGGGGATCCCTGACCCTGTCCCCCTCAGCTCCGGCATGCGAGGAGTCAGACCCGGAGTGTCCTGCCTGCTCTGCCCCTGCCTGTGTGTGGTGGTCCCCAGGCACTACCCCTCGTCCCACTGCAGGATCTGTCCCTCTTCTTCTTAGTGTGCCTGTTCTTGTGGGCCTGGTTCCCCTCCGCCCTGCGTATCTCCCTCTCCCACCCCTGCTCTGCTGAGGGATCCCCTCCTGACCTTCCTCCTCCTCCTCCACTAGTCTCCCCATCCCTCTCTCCTGTCCTCCTCTCCTGGCCATCATTCACCCACTCACACCCAGGCACTCTCACACGCCCTCACAGACACACTCGATCCCACTCACTCTCTGTCACACACTTTCACTCACGGATTCACACTGTAAAAATAAAGTTTAAAATGTGTAAGGTGTGATGAAAAAAAAAGACTATGTGTATGTATGTGTATGTGTTTGTGTTTGTATGGATGTATGTGCTATGTGCAAAGGTGTGCTATGTGTCTATTTAAATGTAATTCTCTCCAAGATCCCTCTACCTTACTCCTGTGTATGCTTCTCTCTCTCTATCTCTCTCTCTAAACACTATCCTCCACTCCTGGGTCCTGTGCTCTAGCTTGCTGAAACTCGAAACACAGACAGGGTGTAACCGTTATTTTGAGGTATATATAGGTGTATTTGAACATTTTTGATACTTTGGGGCCTTGGGATTGGCTGTAGGTTTGAATTTTGTTTGTGCATCTATCAGGGTTGCTAGACAACGGCAGCCATAATGTAACATTTTGACTTAAGTTGTGTTTTAACGGGTGTTTGGGACGCACGGTGATGCGAAATCAGGTGCGACGCTGATTTTTGTGTAACGTGTTTTTGTAGTGCCTACGCCCGATAGCTATTCTTGTACGCTTACCTTTGAATCTGCCGTAAACCATGTGTTCTTTGCGGCCGATGTGCCTTTTTTACTTAGCCTTTTTTACTTAGCGGATGGTTTAACGGCTGCCTTTAAATCTAGCCCTAAGTGTCATGTTGTTTGGATAGACTTGTGCCAGGTGTTTCATGTGAGTGCAGATGTGCCTGTTGTTCCCAGTTGTTTCCTTATTTAACACATTTACTGTGCTCATTGCAGTTGCTGATGAGAGGCACAGGTTCTGATCTCAAGGGAAAAAAATTATATTCTAGTAACAACACACCCATGCATTAGGATGCAGAATGGAGAATAATTATTGGCCAACTTCTTCTTTTTTCCACATGTACCTGAAGTTGTGTGGGGTAATAATGGTGCTGGATGGTGCAAATGGAACCTTCATCATACATCACCCACCTTACTGCTGTTGTTGATCCCATTCCCTTTGAGTTGCCTAATCATCCTTCTGTTTAAACAACTCAGCAGCAAGAATATCATTTGTAAATTCTGTAATCACACCAAGGCATTTGACAACACAGCATGCTCTTCTGGCATTAGACTAGTAGGGCATTTTTTCCCTCAGAGCTTGTCCTTTCAAAAAAGAAAGACAAAAAACAGAGGCCTAAAAGCCTATGTCTTACAAACAGTGTTTTCTTAGTGCTTGTCCTCTTATTATCCTCTACAAAATACGCAATCCCGTCAAGTATCACTTGCAGCTAACTTCAGGGGTTCCCTGTCTCTGTCACATTACTTACCAATTTCTTATTTTATTATATTTATTTTTTTTTAACTGTCCCTCCCAATACCAGTCAACAACCCCCCTCCAAACAAAAATAAATTCCTGTTCAACTGATTCTTTCCTCAGGCTCCACACAGGCACCCTGATATCCCTATATAATATGACTTTGGGAAATTAAATAATATTTGCTACTTGTTCTGTGTAAATTCAATGTTCCTATTGATTTCAATGGAATAAGCTAAATGAAAAAAGAGGAAAAACTGCACTTTACTCAGAAAATTATTTACCAAGCAGATTTTGGTTTTAGGCGAAAATTTTTGCCATCCCTGACTAGTAGTGCTCGACATGAAGATGAGAACAAATCTATTAAAATGTAATCTTTTAATCCCAATAAGAAGTTACACGCAAACACCTTGGTACTCATATAGTTGTATTACATAAGCAATTAAAGCCACTGAGTACCAGGAGGGTGTCCAATGTATTGTCTACAAGAGCACAATACATTGTCTACAAAAATCATAGCAGGGAAATGTAATCTATTTCACCCTCTGAGTGCCAGAGAGGCACTCAGAGGGTGAAATAGATTACATTTCCCTGCTATGATTTTTTGTTGTGTCTAAGAACTTTGGCCCATATGTATAAAAGCAAAGTGGAGAAATTCAGGAGAAGAAAATCAACTACAACACATAGTAAAGTAAACCTTCTAAATATCCCCTCAGATTGAACGAGGTAGTAACCATTTATTTTTACTTTACATGTAATGAGAGTGCATAATATGCAAACCCAGATCGCCTATACTTTTTATCTTCACTATTTTTTACACTTTTATATCCCTGACATTAAGCTAACTTGATATGTTTCCAGAGAGCTTTCTGTCAGGAGCTGTGAGAATAGGGACAGTGATACAATGTGAATGAAGATACAATGTAAGATATATAGCCTAAAAGAACAGCTGTGGTGCAGTGATAGTGATAACAGAAAACTCGCTGGACTCAGAGATCCTTTGAGCGCATAGCTTAAAATATAATAATATGTGAAGAATAAAAAAATAATATAAAATTTAGGTAATTTGACTTCCTGTATTGTGCTCTTGTAGAATACGTAAATTCAAAATAAAATGTTGCTGTCTCTTTAAATGTGGAATTGAACGTCTTGAATGCTGTAGAGGTCTGCATTTAGTGCATTACTTTGCAGTGTGCTGGATACCTTTCTAGCACTCAAGGGGTTTTAAAGTCCTATTTAAAATTAAAAAAAAAAAAAAAAAAAATATATATATATATATATATATATATACATATATATATATTGAAGCCAGTTAAGCCCAAACTGGGTAAAAAATTACTCTAAAAGGAGGAAATTTCCCTGGATCAACAACCTATTTGCTTGGAAACCAACTTTAGTGTTTCGAGAGTTAACGACAAACTGAAAATAGTAATGATAAATTTAGAATGCCTCTGTGTACTAATAAGAATTTTATTATTGAGCAGTAAACTTTTATTATGAAAATATGTTATTTCCTTCTGAATAAAACAATGGTACGTCTGAGAGATTTTTCATTCATGCATCTATCAAGTTCAGCCCAGGCCATATAACTTTTGTTGATCCAGATGAAGGCAAAAGAAAGCAAATTGAAGCCATCTCCAATTAAGCATCAAGGCAAAAACATTCCTTCTTGGCCTCTAAAACATCCTATCTGCATTGAAACCAAATGCCAGACTTATTTCATTTCAAACAAGTGGGTCAACTACTGTTCAAAATGTGTAGGAGAGGTTGAGTCATTGTCTATGGCTTTCCCATAGTAAGTGATAGGAGCAACACCATCTGGTGGCCATAATTGAAGAAGCTGGAATAACTTTTAATTAAATCTCCCTTCAGTTGTAGTAGCCTTATTTTACTTAGCATTTCTTTAAAACATTTACTGTTCCTTTAAGTCAGAAGGAATGCTAACTAGTTAAATGGATAACTGAAATATGAATCAAACAAGGAACTGTTATGGGTCGTATTGCTAATCGCCTCACCGCAAGAGAGCTTTCTAACATTTTGGTTTACAATACAGTGGAGACCTCCCGAGTAGGGGTGGACAAAAAGTGGGAAACATTTCCTGCATGACTTTTTGCCAAAACTTGCCAATTTTGTGCTTTTTTTTGCGAAAGTTTTCTCTTTTTCGCCTATGCAAACTTATATTCCTTTTTCCTATTTTATCACACTTTTTGCCTATTTTTAACAAATATTTTGTCTATATTTCCTGTAGGTACTACATTTCCCACTTCAATATTACTTCTTCTAATGGCTGTAGTTTAGAATAAAGTGTCTGAAAGTCAAAGTTGTGAGTCCTACAGGAACATATACCTTGAAAAATGTATTAGCTTTCAGAGTGCAATTGTTCTTAACACTGACTTCCTTCTTAAAGGGATAGTAATACTTTGTTTTATCTTTATTTTATTTTGTAGGCATTAAAAAAACATGAAGAACAATATAAGTCTTATCTCTCAAACCTTTATGGTTTGAGAGATATTCCCAAGCAAAGTTTCCCCCTCCCGTCCCTTTTACCTAGTGTAAGCAACCTCTTCTCACATGTGGAATGCAGTCCATAGACCAGACAGATAACAGCAATGGGCAATATTCTTCCTATCTGGACAATGAAAGCCCTGCCCCCTTTGACAAGCTTTTCAGCTTTTACCCTTATCTTAATTGAAGATTGTCCCTCTCTGCAGTCTACCTGGGCACCTCCCTTCTTCTCTGGCTGAGCAGTGTTACATCAGTAAAAAGGGCGGGATGGGGACACTTTGTCATTGAATTACTCTTGAACTATAACTCTGACAGTATTGAAATAACACTCTCCAAAGTCCAAATAATATGATGATTAATTAGAGCTGATTTTATTATGAAACATTACTATCCCTTTAAGTGACACTGGCACATATTCATGATGATGTCAAGAGATAAAAAAAAATACATCCTGCAATGTGGCAGATGTGTATTGTAGTGTAGGTGGTGGGGGAATGGCTGGTATGGTGTGATTTGTGACTGTATATAGTTTTTACTATTCCCATGTTTGCATCAAATCACTATCCTACTTCTCAGATTGTTGACACACACATTACTTGTCAATCATAGCAGTGGTCCCAAATGGGGTAGATGGTGGCAACCCGTCTTCACATCCCTCTTCCACCTCCTCATCTGTGCTGCTGTTAATATATTTGTCCTGGCTTTATCTGCATGGTTTCTGCTACCTGATACTTAAATGGTACGAAATGTTGGTTCATTTTTAAGAATGTTAGTCTCCCAACATTTCTGTTTGATAGCCATGTCCTGCAGTCATTGAAAATATAACCAGCTGCATTGACAACCCTCTCAGATTCAATGCTTGCTGAAGGACAACTAAGGGTTTCCACTGCAGTATGTGTCAATGCTGGTGACACACACTTCTTTGTTTGCCAGTAGTCCAGGGGGTTATTGTTTCTGTGTAAAATGTAGCTATCCTGCTAGTATGTAGAAACCATCTCACATGCAGTGGGACCACTTCTAGGAGCTATACGGTATTCCTGTGTGTCAGTTACCAACACACAATCAGGGAGCAAGTCCCAAAGAGATTTGCTGCCACCACCACCACCACCAATGTTGGGTTTTTGCTGCCCCTGCTGAGACCCGTGAACTGCCCTGTGTTCTGAATGGGATATTTTGGTTGATGATGCAGCTGCTTCTGCTGGTTTAAATGCTTTGCTGACTTCCTTTTAACTATACTGTCTAGATGTTTGCTGTGCCCTGACTTTCTCCCTCTCATCCTCTACAATGCAACCCCACTCGTTCAATAAGTATGTCTCAATATTCCTTGACAGAATCTGATTCCTCAGAGAGTTGCTACTGATCGTCATGACTCCATGTTGTGACAAACTGCTTATGGACCTTGGGCAGAAATTCAGAAATTTTGTGTTTGAAGCGGGGGTCAAGCAAAGTGGCAAGCATGTATTCCTCATTGCTTTTAATGGACACTATGTGAGGATCTTGTTCAAAACACGCTGGTGTATGTTTGTGTTGTCATTATGGTAAGAATCCTCAGCTATGCTCCTTATTTTTTTCTGCAATAAAAATATCAGTGGTAGAATTTCAATAATTCATGCCCTAATGTGACTCACCAGCATGGTTGCCTCTTCAAAGGGTTTCAGTAGCTCACATACATCGCACATTAGTTGACATTGGCCAGATGACAAAGAGGCTCCCTCCAAGCCTTCCAGTTTTGCATAGTGTACTTGCTAATGACCTTATTCTGCTCGTACAAATGCTCTAGCATTTACATTGTGGAATTCCACCTGGTAGGGACCTCTATTTTCAGCTGGTGAAGGGGCAGGTTGTTACACCCTAGTATGGAATATAGAGTGTTGCATGCACTGTAGGAGCAACTATAATGTCCACAGATTTTGCGGGCAATAGTAAGCATCTCTTTGAGGGTTTTGTATTCTGCTAGGAACTAAATTTAGCACATGGGCAAAGCAGGGCACATACACTATACCACCTATTCTCAAAGCAGTGATTATGTTGGAGCTGTTATCAGCAGACACAAAACCACCTTTAAAAAGTAGGGTACAAGCTATTCCTCTATCACCTGCTCTAGCTTACTTTAAACATCTAGAGCTTTGTGGGACTGTCTCTCAAAACTCTGCATGCACAATGTGGTGTGACAATGATATGGGCTAGCCTGCTGCTGCTGCCTTTTAATCACACTGCCACAACCAGAAGCACAATTACTGGCTTTCATCTGATGCTGTAAGCTAGTGTTGTCCACTGTTGGTGCTGGGAGGAAAACCCAGTGAGAAGGCACACTCATATAGTCTGTGCTCTGCCCACTTGTCCACATATCTGTTGTCAGGTGAATTTTCTTGCCATATGCACTTTTCAGCCCTTTTCCCACTACACTAACCACTTGTTTGTACAATTCAGGCACAGCCATCCTGGAAAAATAATTGGGCTTGGGATATTCCAGCGTGGAGCTACACATGACATCAGTTCTCTGAAACCTCCGTTTTCTACAAAAGAATCCAACAGCATGTTCATTACCAACATCTTGGCAACCTTGCCATTCCGCAGGTGTACTTTGGGATTCTTTTTGAGAAGTTTTTGACTCCTTCTCAGGAACTCAGTCAGTGTGGTTTGGCACTACATGGCAGAAGAAGCCTGAATCTTTATTGCTTTAACAACATGACTAGAGGAGGTGGTGGTGGTAGAGGCAGCATGTGTGTGCAGTCTATGACTCTTGCCATCTCCTACAGTAATGCCAGAGTCATCATACTCCTCTGCAGCAGGAGCCATAGGTGTTATGTGGACTGAACTAACTGTTGGCACTGGCAGTACCACACTATGACACATAAATACCTTCACTATATTTTTTCTGCCCTAGAGACTCTGGAACTTTTTAAAGTAGCTTCTGCTGCTGCTAGTTGCAGCAACTTTGGCCTGCTGATAGTGTGTCTCCCAGTCAGACCTGTGGTTCTGCTTCAGATGGGATGTCATAGGGGAGGTGCCTTGGTGTGAACCTACTTTCCCCCTGCTCACATGCTTTTTGCACAGAAAACAGCAACATGCTTAGCTTGAGGATCCTGAGTGAAGTATCTCTATACTGTGGACTTCATGGACTGAGGGGTTCCTGAGGTGCAGCAGCTACTACTATTGGTACTAGACATTGATGCAGTTCTGCTGCCACTACTACTAGGTGTCAAAGGTGCAGCACTTACAGCAGTAGCAGCAGAGGCACTTGTCATATCTAACATTGTGGATGTTAGTAGGAAATATAGGCAAAAAAGGTGTTAAAATAGGCAAAAAAAATCATTAAAATAGGTGAAAAGAGGAAATTTTTGCATAGGTGGAAAGGCAAAATTTTTCACAGGAAAAGTGAAAAATCATCAAGTTTTCATGAAAAGTCGTGCGGGAAATTTTTCACACTTTTCGCCCACCCTTATTTATATTCAAGTCTATGAGTACATACATATAATTATCAAGTTCCTTCCTGCGGTGTGGATAAGATGTACATATGATGTCCCTATATACGCTGAACTCCAGACCAAATTCTGGTATTGATAATTTGCAAGCCAGTGTAGGATCTTTAGTTTGTAATGTGACTGACACCTCCCTAAAACTAATGGTTTTTTTCTCAGTGATACCCTGGGAGGCCAGGAGGAGACTGGCGAGATTAACCTCCTTGCCTTCCAGGATATCCTTTGACAGGTTTTGTGGGATCATGTGTGTTGATGTGTTTGTTAGGGACCAGGAACCAGACAGACACAAAAGTTTAAAGTGCAAAACACCTTCATTAAAATAACAAAAGCAAACAAAGCAAAATTGTGATCCAGAAGCATAAACCAAAAGACAAGCCAGAGTCAGGAACCAAGACAGGTACTCCGCCAAGCCGGGGTCAGGAATATGGACATCAGCAATGTCAGGAACAAGGCCAGGAGTCAGGAACCAGAAGGGACCTCAGAGGAAGCCAGTGTAACGGTTTTGTAGGACACAGCGGGTTAGAATAAAACACAGTTTTATTAATAAAACAAGAAATACCACCCTCTATAGGCAATACAGAATAATAGAAAGAACAGTGGCGTACAGATGCCTTCTCAGGCCCAGTATACAGAGGAAATAAATATACATATACTGTCACAGGACAGGCATTGAAACATTAAGGTACTCAATTGTTAAAGTACATGTAAATCAATCAGTCTCTGTTGTGGTGTGTTTGACATGCCCATAAGGTGGTAATGGAGCAGCAAGTGGTGCTACATGAAAAAACACAGTCAGTCTATAGAAAAGAGACTACTGCTTATGCTGCACAGGAACTGAGGCCAAATACTCTGCTAGAGCTGATGAGCTAGAGCCACAAGCCCCCACGGGCGTTGCAACGGAGACCAACTACACTGCAAGAGCTAGAGCCAATAGCCCCCACGGGCATTGAACGGAGACTAGTTACACTGCAAAAGCTAGAGCCAATAGCCCCCACGGGCGTAGTAACGGAGACTAATTACACTGCAAGAGCTAGAGCCAATAGCCCCCACGGGCGTAGTAACGGAGACTAATCACTGCAAGAGCTAGAGCCAATAGCCCCCACAGGTGTTGTAACGGAGACAGAACACTGTAAGAGCTAGAGCCAATAGCCCCCACGGGCGTAGTAACGGAGACTAGACACTGCAAGAGCTAGAGCCAATAGCGCCTCCCGCGGGCGCGGTAACAGAGACCGACTACACTGCAAAGATAGACAGAGCCATAGCCCTCTACATAGGCGCTGCAAGCATGGGCGTCCGGAGGGGGGGCAAGGGGGGCACTTGCCCCCCCTACAATTCCCCCCCCTCCATATAAATAAAGGGGCTAGATGGGCTGGCCTGGGGGTCATATTATGGCTTTGCCCCCCCCTGGAAAAATGTCTATGGACACCACTGGCTGCAAGATAACCAGGCTCGGCAAGTGTAGCGGAAGACTCAGGGTAACGGCTCTGCAAGTGTTAATGGAGGCTCAGTGAACGGAGACAGCGGCTCTGCAAGTGTTACTGGAGGCTCAGTGAATGGAGACAATGGCTCTGCAAGTGTTAACAGAGGCTCAGGGAACGGAGACAACAGCTCTGCAAGTGTTAACGGAGGCTCAGTGAACAGAGGCCCGGCTCTGCAAGTGTTAACGTACTGCACATTGCACTAGAAGTAACAGAGTATGCAGGCTCAGCAGAGGAAACAGGGAGGCCCAGAACACAGGAGCCAATGACACGATCAGCCCTGCCACAGCACAGCGGAAGTCAAAATGTCGCCTAGGCGACACCAAGCAGCAACGGCTGGAACAGAGGCAGGGTCAGCAATGAGCCGGTTCAGGTCACGGAGCAGGAAGTCAGCCAGGCCGGGTCAATCACGGAGCAGGATTCTCAGACAAGCCGGGTCAGGTCACAAAGCAGGAACGTCAGCCAGGCCGGGTCAGATCACGGAGCAGGATTCTCAGACAAGCCAAATCAGGTCACAAGCAGGAACGTCAGCCAGGCCGGGTCAGGTCACGGAGCAGGAGAAAAGGAGAGTAGTTAGACAGGCCAAATCGGTACACAGGAAGCAGGAACACTGGAACGCAGCAACAGCAACACTGGCTCAGGAACACCACAAAAGGGCACCTGACAGGTGCCAAAGGCCAGGTATAAAAAGGCCACAATGGGCGGGCCAAACAAGCTCAGCCAATGGGAGCACACCACAACTGAGAGTGACAGATGAAGATCAAGGGCAACGTGATAGTACCCCCCTCTCAAAGACCCCCTCTCCCAGCAGGAGGTCTAGGTTTCTGGGGATATTTAGAGTGGAAATTGCTCGACAACCTAGGCGCATGGAGGTCCTTCTGAACTACCCAAATACGTTCTTCAGGGCCATAGCCCTTCCAATGGACCAAATATTGCAATTTCCCTCTAAATCTCCTAGAATCAATAATACTCTGGACTTCGTACTGCAAACCAAGGGTTTTAACAGAGATACATGGAACACATTATGTATGTGCATAGAAGCTGGGAGTTCCAATGCGTACGAGACGGAATTCACTTTGAGGATAACTTTGAACGGACCAATGAACCGAGGAGCCAACTTATAGGAAGGCACTTGCAGATTGAGATTGACTAAGGCTTTGCCATGGGAAGTGATAGAAGCAGCACCATCTGGTGGCCATAATAGAAGAAGTTGGAATAGCTTTTAATTAAAGGTCTCCCATCAGTTTTAGTAGCCTTGTTTTACTTAGCACTTAGCGCTTACTGTTCCTTTAAGTCAGAAGGAATACTAGAAAGAACTGTTATGGGTGGTATTACTGACCACCTCGCTGCTAGAGAACTTTCAAACATTTTGCTTTACAATGGAGACCTCCCGCGTCCCTAGCATTAAGTTAAAAGACACTGAACAAAGCTCACAGGCAGCAGAAGGGGAGTTGTGACGTTATTGAATCAGGTATCATAATAATGGAAATTGAGCTTGAATGATAGGAAAAGAATTGTGTACTTGTCTGGTGCACAACTAAGGTTACTAGGGTAATAACGTAGCAGACATCTATAAGTGTTTTCAAAAATAGTAAAAATAATGTGGTGTTTTTAATATTGATTTAGAAACCATAGATGTGCATAATATTAGTTTTTTATTACATTTTTTTGTCCTGGGCTCTTTTCAAATTCCATTTGTTTAATTTAACCCCTTAAGGACTGTTCTTGGCTAGAACTTAAGGACCAGGGGCTTTTTTTTGGCAATCCAACTCAGGGCACCAAGAACAGCATGCAACTGCACTTGGAGCCCTGAAATCCATGATGGCCCTGGCACTTCATGGGTTGGACATGCTATAAGAACCCATTTCGTGCCAGAACCATCATTGGTCCTTAATGGATTAAAGATGTTTTACTATATTGAATGTTGTTAGTTGAATATCTGTGGGGCTCGTTCATGTTTTTTTTGTTGTTTTTTTTTAAATTGTTGTCATGGCTTCCAGCATGACTGAGGAAGTGATGGTAACTAGTTTGGAGCCCCTGGGAGCTTGAGCCCCAGGGCTGAATGGACGTAGTAGGCCTGATTAGAGGGCCAAAAAGAAGAGCCTTTTCATTTTACTGATAACAGGGGCTTTAAATAACTGATGTCATATGTTACACCCTGCTGGAATATGTGCCAATGTCACTTAAGCAGGAAGTTAGCGTTGTGGACAAATGACAAAGGTACTAAGCCTGCTAACAATTTTTTCAAGGCATATGTTGCTGTAGGGCTCATAACTTTGAGTTTCAGCTACTTATTTCTCCACTGAAGGCCACAGTAGAAGTAATTTGGTGGTGGGAAATGTTCCAGTCATAGGAAACATAGGCTAAAAAAATCATTTGTTATGCAGGAAATTTCTCTGACTTTTCACCCACCCCTAATTTACTCAATTAAACAGCTCTCGATCCCTTTATATATCTGACTGCCTATTCTTGCTATTATCAACAATTCAGTAGCTTTATTCCTCTCTCTCACTTTTTTATTCTGGTGAGTTAGCATAGCAGGATTATATGGTGAAACTTCACATGGGTCGAGTTTACATTTTTATCTTGAATTTCAAAGCAATGAAAAAGTGGACAATAGCAAAAACAGACGTTTTTGCAGGAATTTCTTCAAAAAGTGGGGCATGCTCTTCTTTTGCATGTTTCACTCTTGTGGTAAAAACATTTTGCCCATAATATAAATATAATTTTTTTCTTATATAGTGCATTCAGTTTGCATGTAGCACTATACACACAATTGTTCAGGCATAGTGAATCCCTGCCGTGTAGTTTTTATAATCTAAGTTTTGACGCAAGAAGCCAGATAGGCAAAGTGATTTACATAAGATCACAAGGAGCTAATACTGGGAATTGAACCAGGTTTTTACAATGTCACAGCCAGTGTCTTGTCTTCAAAATAAAACCTACTGAGACACTCCTTTGCCATCATTTGCCATTCCCTAATCTTTGCACAACTTGTGTTCATTAGCAGTACAATCACTTGGACAAACTTGTTGATGATATTCTGATCAAGTTGAAATATATATATATATATATATATATATATATATATATATATATATATATATATATATATCCTCTAGATTGTAAGCTCTCACGAGCAGGGCCCACTGATCCTTCTGTCTCCACATTTGAATACCCCTGTATGTCTATTCCCAATCGTAAAGTGCTGCGGAATTAATTGGCACTATATAAATAAAGAATAATAATAATTATATACCACCAAAATGTAACTATCAGAAAAATTATATTATAACTAATGTAAGCTTCAGATAAAAGGCCTCCTTTCTAACTAATATTGACTATTATTATTATTTCCTTCATTTTAGGCTGGGGATGGTACATTCCAATTCCTTCTCAGTTGTAACGGTTATTTCAGACACTCAGACCAGAGGTTAAAATAAAACACAGTTTTATTGAGAGAAATGAGGAACACAGCCCCCTAGGGGCAGTTATAGGTAATGACACGTAACTGAAGATAGATAATGGATTTATTAGTTGACACAGTATAGTTAAAGAGCAATACTGTATATGCAAAAAAAACAGCAGATATCAAGGGTTAAAGTCCAATGCAAGAAATCAGTCTCTGTTGTGGTGAGTTCAGACACGCCAGTAAATGGTAAGAGCACCAAGAGACTGAGGTGCGAGGTGGTAAGCACCTAACAGTGAGACCAAGGACAGGCGATAAGGAAGACCAACCACTCCTGCAAGAGCTAAATAGTACTAGAGCCAAAAGCACTCTGCCGTGCATGACGGGATACCCAACACTGCGTGAGCTGAATGGGACCAGAGCCAATGGCACCCTTCCGGTGCGTAATGGGTTAACAAACACTGCAAGAGCTGAATGGGACCAGAGCCGGTAGCACCCCCGGTAGCACCCCCTGGTGCATTAATGGATACACACACACTGCAAGAGCTGAATAAAACCAGAGCCAGTAGCACCCCCCTGGTGCGTTAACGGATACACACACAATGCAAGAGCTGAATAGAACCAGAGCCAGTAGCAACCTTCCGGTGCGTAAATGGAGTGAGTAATACTGCAAGAGCTAATGGTATCGCCCAAATAGCACCATGCGGTGCGACAATCAAGCCCTGTGCTCGTAAGGAGGTATATGGTAGCACAGTGAATGTAGGCCACCGATGCTCTGCAAGTATAGCGGACAGGCTCAGTATCGGAGGCAACAAGCTTAGCAAGTGTTAACGGAAAGGCTCGGTATTGGAGGCAACAGGCTCAGCAGGTGTTAACGGATAGGCCCAGTATCGGAGGCAACAAGCTCTGCAAGTGTTAATGGACAGGCTCGGTAACGGAGGCAACAAGCTCAGCCAGCGTATAACGGAGAGGCTTAGTAACGGCGGCAGCAAGCACAGCAAGTGTAACGGATAGGCTCAGGATCAGAGCAACTAGCACTGCAAGGGTTAAGTGGGAGATTAGTCTGCACTGCTCGAAATACACAGTTCACAATGTTGCCAGGCAACATAGAAGAGATCTCGCTGGAACAGGAACACTGGAAACAGTTCAATCACAGAGCAGGAACGTCAGACTAGCTGGGTCAATCACGGAGCAGGAACGTCAGCCAGGCCGGGTCAATCACAGAGCAGGAACGTCAGAGAAGCCAAGTCAATCACGGAGCAGGAACGTCAGCCAGGCCGGGTCAATCACGGAGCAGGAGCCAGTAGAATAGTCAGACAGGCCAAATCGGTACACAGGAACGCAGGATCACAGCAACGGAAGCACTGGTACAGGAACACCAAGAAAGGGCACCTGACTAGTGTTGAGCGAGCACCCCGATGCTCGGGTGCTCTGACCGAGCATCCCCGGAGGCTCGAGTGCTCGGCCGAGCACCCGAGCCCCATTGAATTCAATGGGGCGACACGAGCATTACACCAGGCACCCCCTGCTCTGATGAGGGGAGGGTGCCTGGTCAATGCCCCCCTTCATCTCCACAATGCCCCTCTTCCACAATGTCCCCCTTCCACAATGTCCCCCTTCATCTCTGCAATGCCCCCTTCATCTCCGCAATGCCCCCTTCATCTCCGCAATGTCCCCCTTCATCTCCGCAATGCCCCCTTCATCTCCGCAATGCCCCCTTCATCTCCGCAATGTCCCCCTTCCACAATGTCCCCCTTCATCTCCGCAATGCCCCCTTCATCTCCGCAATGCCCCCCTTCCACAATGTCCCCCTTCCACAATGTCCCCCTTCATCTCCGCAATGCCCCCTTCATCTCCACAATGCCCCCCTTCCACAATGTCCCCCTTCATCTCCAAAATGTCCCCCTTCATCTCCACAATGCCCCCTTCCATCTCCACATGTGCCCTACCTCCAGTCCCTGGTGGTTCAGCGGAGCGTCTGTGTAAGATCTGTGCCTCCTTCGGCACAGATCCCTGCCACCCGAACATGGCGGGCGAGCACATGGCGGTACTCGTACGAGTACCGCCATGTGCCGAGCAGAGCGATGCTCGAGCCAATCCGAGCATCGGCCGAGCATGCTCGCTCAACACTACACCTGACAGGTGCCAGAGGCCCGGTATAAGAAGGCAATACTGGGCGGGTTTAACCAAGCTCCACCAATAGAAGCGCACCACAGCAGAGAATGACAGAAAATCACGGGAACCGTGATACCAGTCTTTAAACTTCTTAATAACTCCTCTGCCTACGTATCACAAAAATTAACACAAAAAGGAGCAGAGGGCAGAGAAAGCAAGCATACACTACAGGACTCCTTCAAGCTCCAAATGTGTATGAATACAATCATGAGTCATGTATTTATATGTATTTTGGAGTCTGAGCACTAGTTGCTGGAGTCGTGTATCTTTCTCCTTTATGTGTATATTTGCTTTGTGATATATATGCAGAAAGTTTAAGGTTGCTGATAAATTGGCATGCATGGACCCTGCTGTAAAATAAAATGAAATAAAATAGTTGAGATTGCTTAGAAATTAGGCCTTTCATTTTAAGCTTATCCTAGTCAGATACAGTAGAACCCGACAGATTAATTTTGGTGATATATACATTTCAACATATAGATTGTTTCACATATCTATCTATCTATCTATCTATCTATCTATCTATCTATCTATCTATATATATTTATTTGACAAATTTGCCCATGCAAGAAAGTGGACCTTCTACTTAAAGGGATACTTTCTTTTATCTTTATTTTATTTTGTAGGCATTAAAAAAACATGAAGAACGATATAAGTCTTATCTCTCAAACCTTTATGGTTTAAGAGATATTCACAAGCAAAGTTTTCCCCTCCTGCCCCTTTTTCCTAGTGTAAGCCATCTCTTCTCACTTGTGAATCTGGTTGTAAGACCAGACAGATAACAGAAGGGGAGAATCTTCTTTGTATGAAAACAATGAAAGCCCTTCCCCCCTTGACAAGTTTTTCAGCTTTTTCCCTTATCTTAATTGAATATTGTCCCTCTCTGCAGTCTACCTGGGCACCTCCCTTCTGATCTGGCTGAACAGGGGGGGATACTTTGCTTGGGAATATCTCTTAAACCATAAAGGTTTGAGAGATAAGACTTATATCGTTCTTCATGTTTTTTTAATGCTTACAAAATAAAATAAAGATAAAATGAAGTATTACTATCCCTTTAAGATGAGGAAGAAGAAAGACAGATATTCTATCAAACAGACCATTGAGGGCAAATTCTCTAATATTTTAAGAGAATGTTCTTGTAATATATTCAAGATGAGCAGACATTATTTTGGAAGTTAACTATTGATGCACTGAAATGGATTAATAGTAGTTATACTACAATATTGATATAATTATAGATACATATTTTAGGGGGGCAAACATAGTGAATTAAAAGTGATTTAAATAATGTATCTTATAGAAATCTGACACAGTCCCCTACAACTGCAGTCTTGAGCTTCACTTCTGGAGACAGACATGCTTCTTGCCTCCCTTACACATGCGTTGGTGGGAGTTATGTTCTGTTTTCTATGTCTGCTAAACATGTCTCAAATAAAGCTAGGGGGTTCTTGATCTTTTTTTGCTCAAGGCACCCCTAATACACAGTCTGGAATTTTCAAGACACACCTAAAATGTTATAGGTCATTTGTGATGGAGTAAGAAAGGACATCAATACATGATATACAAATACTAAAATATTATACATACCCATTTCCATATCTATAAATTTGAAACTCAAAGTTCATATTTTTGCTGAAGGTTTTACTGAAACGAAAAGGCAACTGAAGTAGATATCTGTGACATGCCAAAGTACTATGACACCTTGGTTGAGAACCAGTGAGCAAGGGATCACAGACTAGACATTGGAAAAGCTTGTGGAGGTGGCAGAAGGCAAGCACAATATAGCTCTGGTCTAAATCACTTTAAAGTGGAACTAGCACCCTAAATAAAGCCCCCCAAAATGTAGTCATATAGCTATAAGCTTAGATATAGGACTATCAACCAGCATAAGTGTCGCATTATTAAGAAATTCTACTTCTTCTGAGACTAACGGGCAGGCTTCTTGCTTTAGAGGCTTCTGTGCTCCTGTACCATCAGTACCTTCCTGTTACCTTAAGGTACAATGCAGGAAACTGGCACTGACAGTGCAGGTGCACAGATGTCTCTAAGCCAAGATGCCTGCACTGATCCTTGGCCATCTGTTTCAGAAGAAGTAGGATTTCTTAGTAATGCTGTACTTTTGCAGGATAAAAGTACTATTTCTAAGTTTATTGCTATATGACTAATTATTGTGGAGGGGCGTTATTTGGGGTGATAGTTCCACTTTAAGGACGAAGTTCCTCTTTAAGTCAGTTCTGAACACTTTTTGCATTAGTTATATCTAGTAATTGTTAAATAGTAAACTTCCATATAAACATACACTGATCTGCTGTGGCTGGTCTTACATTGTGAAACTTTTTTGTTTTTCTAATCATCATATTGCTCAGAGAGTAACAAGCAATACGTTTGAGGATTTTTAATCAAGGGAAGTGCTGGTAGCATCACAAATCTTAGTCACAGTCTCTTGAGCTTATACAGTCTTTAGGGGTTACTTACCATTTTACTAATACAGTAAGACAAATTTCAGCAGCCTTATAGATTGATAGTATTTAAAGAAAGCAAGGCTTTTCTGAGAGAGAGAGAGAGAGAGAGAGAGATATCTCCGTGCAAAAAAAACACATTTAAAACAATGTAAAATGCACTCTTTGTTGGGCAAAGAAGTCAGGTTAAATATCTTATCTACAAAGGACCATATAAAGTAAGTTTATGATGTTCTGGGTTTAATGCACTTTGTATTTGAGTATTTGTATTCATATTACCATTGTGAACTGATTGAAAGCTATGGAAAAGTATCAACATTATATAGATATATTTTTTATTATAAAAGTATTTTACCAGGAAGAATACAATGACATTGTCTCTCCTTTTCAAGTATATCCTGTAGTGTTGAGCGAGCGTGCTCGGCCGATGCTCGGATCGGCTCGAGCATCGCTCTGCTCGGCACATGGCGGTACTCGTCGAGTACCGCCATGTGCTCGCCCGCCATGTTCGGGTGGCGGGGATCTGTGCCGAAGGAGGCACAGATCTGAAGACGCTCCGCTGGACCACCAGGGACTGGAGGTACGGGGGCATTGCGGAGATGAAGGGGGATGAAGGGGGACATTGCGGAGATGAAGGGGGCATTGAGGAGATGAAGGGGGACAGTGTGGAGATGAAGGGGGACATTGTGGAAGGGGGACATTGCGGAGATGAAGGGGGCATTGCGGAGATGAAGGGGGCATTGCGGAGATGAAGGGGGCATTGCGGAGATGAAGGGGGACAGTGTGGAGATGAAGGGGGACAGTGTGGAGATGAAGGGGGCATTGCGGAGATGAAGGGGGACAGTGTGGAGATGAAGGGGGACATTGTGGAAGGGGGACATTGCGGAGATGAAGGGGGCATTGCGGAGATGAAGGGGGACATTGCGGAGATGAAGGGGGACATTGTGGCGATGAAGGGGGCATTGACCAGGCACCCTCCCCTCATCAGAGCAGGGGGTGCCTGGTGTAATGCTCGTGTCGCCCCATTGAAGTCAATGGGGCTCGGGTGCTCGGCCGAGCACTCGAGCCTCCGGCGGTGCTCGGTCAGAGCACCCGAGCACCCGAGCATCGGGGTGCTCGCTCAACACTAATATCCTGGAGTAATTTTATTTACCTTAGAGGGGTGAAAGGCTGAGCTGACCTTACCAGGACTAGAACCTGCATCTTTGTGGCTTGAACATATCCTACTGTTGGTGCATTAAAGTGGTAATAATACTTAATTTTCATAAAGCTTCATTTTGTTCATATTAAAAAAGTAAACTTAACGATGCAAGTCCCGTTCCTTAAAGTTGTCAAGTTTTATAGTTATAAGAGTTTAAAGTCCCCCCTCCCCAGATGTTAGCACTGTAGCTGACAGATTGAGATTCTGGCCATTTGACCAGACGGCTTTCTAGCAGAGCCGAAATAGCGTTGTCTACAAAGAAATACTTCATTAGGACGATCTACAAAGTGTGCCTGCAAACCAGGATGTACACGTTATGTTTACTTTTTTAATATGAACAAAATTAAGCGTTATGATAATTAAGTATTTCTCTCCCTTTAATCAACTGAGCCAGCTCACTGGCTTCAAGATATTTGATATAAAATAAACACGCTGTAGTCATCTCTTTAATCCAAAACAGTTAAAGCTCCAGTTAAGACAGCGGTTATTTTTATTTATTTCATGGATGAAGTGTGGTACCATGTTAGTCAGAGAAAATGCAGGAGGCTGGGAGAATAAAAATTATATCTTTATTGACTAACTGAGTGGCTTTGGATTCCAGCTTTCAATACAACTAGATGTGTTCATCAGGCATAATAAGAATGAAAGCTGAATGCACAATAAATGACTTTAAAACTCATACACATAGCTTTAATATCAACCGCTTGACTGCCAGCGAGGCATCCACCACACTGCAGATTGGATGCCGCTGTGTGATCCAAGGGTCATATTTCATTAGCAGAATGTGTATACAAAGTGTGGGCCATACGTTAAACTCTAGCCTCTGTAACAGCTTAGTGAAGTAGACTAGAAAATAAAATAAGATTAATTATTTTTTAACAGCTCCAGTGAAATTGACCAGAAAAAGCTTAGAATGTGTATGGGTTAACTCTCCAAACACCAGAGGGGTGCACAGCTCATCGCTTACAATGAGACATGCAGCCCCCAAGCATCCAAAGGGACCAAAAACATTTTTATCTTGTGAGGTAATGTGACATATATTCCTTATCTTGGTTAAAACCACAATTCAGAGTGTTAAACTTGGCTATCAGTCTATACTCCCAGATATCTCTGTTTCTTAACATTTCCCATCAGTATAGACACTATGAAATCTTTAATGCTGTGATCCATTTTGTTAAAATGTTGATCAACAGGGCTCTCTCCTTTGTTGTTCACACTGAACCTATGAAATTCCATTCTTTTTCTCAGGGTCTGTTGTGTGTCACCCACATATAAACGTGCGTGAGGACATTTCACACGCACACAATGAGGTAAACAACATTAGGTGAATGACAAGAAAATTTGCCCTTGACATTGTCTTTCTGTGGGAATGTGCTATGGACACCTTATCTGTGCTACGTATGTATGTACAGGTTCCACATGTCCTTTCTATACAGCGAGAAGTAACATTTTTACCACCAATTGCTTCAGGTTGGGGGTCTTTTTATAAGAAAGGAGCAAAGGTCTAGGGAATATTCATTTTAATCTATCATCAGTATGTAGTATTGTTTGATGTTCTTGTGAGATTTTACGAAGTGCTTCAACCTGAGGGTTGTAGGTGACTACTAATGGAACTCTGTTATCCTGGTGGCTCTCTGAATTTGGAGGTATGTTATCTTGGCATCATATCTTTGACTGACAACTCTGTCCTGAGATGTTTAAGATGTTGATCTTTGTTAAAAGCTTGAAGTACCTCGTAAAGTCCAAAAGAGCTTCAAACAATAATACATATTGATGACAGATTCAAAAGTATATTACCTAGACCACTGCTCCTCTCTTATAAACAGAGCCAAAACTTTAAACAATCGATGGTAAAAATCTTGCTTATGAATGCAACTGAAAATTATGCTTCTCTTTGTCTAAAAAGGACACATATGTAGCACAGATAAGGTGCTCATAACACATTCACACAGAAACCACAATATTATATATTTTTGTTCTTCCAGTCTTTTTTATTTATTTAATATGGCACCACTGATTTGCTTGAATAATTATATCACTCTTCGCTCTTTACATTTGCCTCAATATCTTTTATACAAAATTATTTTTATTAGATGAATATACTTTATTGGATGATGGTAATAAAAATGTTTACTGATAAAGTATAACTGCTTGAATGAAAGACACCTCCAGCGCAACTAGTGTAAACTTAAAATGCAGACTCTGTCTCCCTGAGATGAACATTTTTTAGATAATAAGTTTTATATTTGGTTTTATTCACAGTTTTCCATAGACTTCAATAGTAATATCTCAGATAAAAACTCATTACTTTTATTATACAATATACATTACACTGATATTTTTCCCTTTGCAGGTCCATAGATAAAAGTAAAGATAAAATTTTAATTTTGAATGTAAAATACACCTCCAGTGCAATCAATGTTAATTTAAAATGCAGGCTCTCTCCTTGGGTGAATATTATTTTAAATGATACATTTTATCTTTTGGGTTTATTCACAACATTTCCCTAGACAGCAATAGCTTGGAAAAAATCCATTGATAAAATGTATCACCTGCAAAGGAATTCAGTTTTTTATTGATGGGTGATTATTTTTTTTATTATACAGTATTCATTACATTGATATTTTCCCTTTTCAGATTCAGATATACAAGAATTATGCTAGAACAGAATAAAAACAAAACCAATGGGTTCATCCTCCAGGGGTTTTCAGAATATCCAGAGCTGCAAATTCCACTGTTCTGTGTGTTTCTCCTAAGTTACCTTCTCACTGTGCTGGGAAACCTTCTTATTTTAACAGTCATTTACCTGACCCCTGCTCTACACATCCCGATGTATTTATTTCTCTGCAGTCTTTCTTGTATTGACATCTCTGTCTCCTCTGTTTCACAGCCCAAGCTTCTCTCTGAGCTCTTGTTAGGAGATAACTACATATCATTTAGTGGCTGCATGATACAGCTACATTGTTTTTTGTCTTTTACTTGTGTTGAGTTTGTCTCATTGTCAGCCATGGCCTATGACCGTTATGTTGCAATTTGCAACCCTCTGAGATATTCTGTTTTAATGAACAAGAGAGTTTGTGTTCTCTTGATCATTATTTGTTGGATTATTGGTTTCTTTGAGCCATTATCACACACATTGCTCATCTCACAATTATATTTTTGCAGGTCCCATGTGATCCAACATTTCTTTTGTGATACTACAGTGTTAATAAAACTGTCTTGTGCAGACACATTTCTCATTGAAATTATGACTTACTTTTTTGGTTCAGTTGTAGGACTTCCTGCCTTCATTTCTATTATATTATCTTATTTTTTCATAATAGTAAGCATCCTAAAGATCAGTTCTGCTAAGGGCAGGAAGAAAGCTTTCTCCACCTGTACTTCCCATGTTATGGTTGTTATTCTTTTTTGTGGTTCCACTTTCATCACACACATCAGACCTTCATCTCAGTATTCATCTTCCCAATCAAAACTATTTTCTGTTATCTACACTGTTATGATTCCATTGATCAACCCATTTATCTACACATTAAGAAACAAAGATATTAGAAAACATATCTGTGTTTTATAATAAGACAAATTCATTTGTTCTAAACTTAAATGTCCAGTTGTACTGTAGTAATGTAGTGATATGTGTACTTTGGTATCTGGTGAATGCAAATGCAGACTAGTGACTAGTAGTTGGGGTGGGCGAAAGGTCCCATTGTATTCCCACGAGACAATCAGAGAAAACCATGTTATTGTCTGCTTTTTTCATGGGTAAATTTGTTTAAATGAAGCAATTAAAATCTTCGCCATTTCACCCACTGGCAAAAAAATGTTGCTATGTTTTCAATTGCTAGAAAGTTTTCACCACTTTAATCACATGTTTTTTGCATTTTCTTTATAAAAACATATCATATTCCAGGAGTGAAACACAATACAAGCAGCTACAGAGCGAGAGAGAGGTGCTTGGCTGTTGTGCTATGAGTTGGTTTTCAAAATTGAGGCAGGAGATTCTCATAGTGACTACTGTCAGTAACAATAAAAGGATGACCTGGAAGGACCGTTATGCATCCAGTGAGCCTGAGGAGGAGGAAGTGACCACTACCACCAACATGAAAGGGTCTTGATGCCCTGGTTTCCCAGACCCAAAGATGGCCAGTCCCCCTACATCACCCCTAGGGATCTTGTGAAAATGTTTGTGAAGGGCAGAGGAAGAAGAGGTTATAGAGAAGAACAGGTCAGCTACCTGTGCCTGCAGCCCCTGCTGCCAATGCTGCACCTGCTGCCAGTGTGTCTTGTAATTCTCAGTAAGGAGGGGAGGAGAAGATGATACCAGGTGTGACAGCAAGGGACCCTAAGTCACACTTGCTACCCCTAGGCAGTCCCACCACTAGTACTACTACTAAGAAGGTCCAGCTACTTGTACAGAGTGTTAGGAGTGAAGGAGAGGATGATTATATTACTAGTGAGGAGGAAGACTCAGGGACTGAAATTGATGTGGTTGGTTTTAGTAGCAGTAACAGTGATGATGAAGCAGCTGGTGGGACTAGTGTTAGGAGATTGATAGGGGAAGTAATGCAGAGCAGCCAGACTAGCTGTTATGTGAGTCCACACACCCCTTTTCCCAGTCTCGTCAATAGTGTCCACATGGAACATTATCCTGAAGAAGCCAGAACAGGTCACTAGCAGCAATAATGCCAACACCACCAGGAGCAAAGATCATCTGCCTGTGCATGCTGCTAGTGCTGGCAGTCTGCCTTCTTCAGGTCAACAAGAAATGACAAGTTTGACATTAAGGGACCATCTGTCACATTTTTTTATCAACTCCTCCAACCGGTGAGATGTTTGTAATAGCGCATCTGCAGCAAGGAGGGACTGATGGTGTTGGTAATGATGATGTGGAGAATCTGGGGTGGAAGAGACATTAATGGCCTTTTTAGTGTAAACTGAGAAGGAATGGGAGACAGGGATGGGTATGGGCATCACCACCGCCACCAATAGTGAGCTTTTGGAATTTGCGGAGTTTGCTACTGCTCTAATTCCTGCTGCTGCTGAGTTGCAAGGGCACCAGGATGTTGAGGAGAAGGCTAGTGTGCCACAGACCTCCATGGACCCAGTGGGAATGTGGTCAAGTGATGTGGGACTAGGACAGGTTGCGCTTGCCAGCATCAATACTCAGCAACAGCAGCAACATCATCCTCGTCCCCAGCCAGTGAATGGGAATGTGAAGGTGAAGAAATAAGAGGCCTTTCCACTCCCCCCTGAGGTTCTGGGTGTGAAACTATTTTTCTCTTGGGGCAGGCACAGTGCAGTTATCCGCAATGGCATTGTGCACTTTTTGTGACAAGTCAGTGAAAAGGAGAAAGGAGGGAACACACCTTGGCACAACCACCCTGATAACACACATGAAACATAGACACCATGACATTTATGTGAAAAATGTTAAAGCCAAACACCCACCAAAGAAAGTGAGCAACAAGAAGTGAGGCGGAGATCAAAGAGGAGGAAGAAAAGAGAAACCGAGCCAGAGGCTGAAAGTTTGATGGCGAACAAAAAACCTGGCTCGCCATCACCTTCCTGCTTAAGGGTAAATACATCTCCTGATGGTTCACCTCATTCATTATTTTCTTTCCCACCAGTTGATAGCCATTCAGTAGTTGTCATGATGTGGCAGCTCATGTCCACCCTTTGTTCACAATGTGATGCACTGACCACACATGGTAGTTTGGTGGAAGATAATTGCAAACAGGGCATAAAGTGTGACATCTGAGGAGATTCCATCAAGCAGAATATGCTAAACTGGTGGCAGGGGCAGTTCATCATTATTATTAAGCTGTCTGAAAAATGTTATGTGTCCTTAGCAGGGAGTGGACAAGGGGCATAGTGACAGCAGCAGTATTTGGTTACTGGTGGGGGGATTTCACATTGGGGACCCTAAGTGTCATGTTGTTTGGATAGAATTGTGCCAGGTGTTTGATGTGAGTGCAGATGTGCCTATTGTTCCCAGTTTTTCCCTTATTTACCACACTTACTGTGCTCATTGCAGTTGCTGATGAGAGGCACAGTTCCTGATCTCAATGAAAACATTTCTATTCTAGTAACAACACACCCATGCATTAGGAGGAGGGGCAGATGTAGAAGAATTATTGGCCAACTTCTTCTTTTTTCCACATATACCTGAAGTTGTGTGGGCTAATAATGGTCTTGGATGGTGCAAATGGAACCTTTATCATACATCACCCACCTTACTGCTGTTGCTGTTCCCATTCCCTTTGAGTTGCCTAATCATCCTGCTGTTTAAACAACTCAGCAGCAAGAACATAATTTTTAAATTCTGTAATCACACCAAGGCATTTGACAACACAGCATGCTCTTCTGGCACTAGGCTAGTAGGACATTTTTTCCCTCAGAGCTTGTCCTTTCAAAAAAAAAACCAAAAAAAACGAGGCCTAAAAGCCTATGTCTTACAAACAATGTTTTCTAAGGGCTTGTGTATAATTTAAGCCTAAGTCCTACAAATCATCCTCTATAAAATACGCAATCCCGTCAAGTATCACTTGCAGCTAACTTCAGGGGGCCCATGTCTCTGTCACATTACTTACCAATTTCTTATTTTATTTTTTTTTTGTTTCTTCTAACTGTCCCCCCCAATACCAGTCAACAACCCCCCTCCAAACAAAAATAAATTCCTGTTCAACTGATTCTTTCCTCAGGCTCCACCAACACAGACACCCTCATATCCCTTTATAATATGACTTTGGGAAATTAAATAATGTTTGCTATTTGTTTTGTGTAAATTCAATGTTCCTATTGATTTCAATGGAATATGCTAAATGAAAAAAGAGGAAAAACTACACTTTACACAGAAAATTATTTACCAAGCAGAAAGTGCCATTATTTGACGATTTTGGTTTTAGACAAACATTTTTGCCATCCCTAACTAGTAGTGCTCAACATGAAGATAAGAACAAATCTATTAAAATGTAATCTGTTAATCCCAATAAGAAGTTACATGCAAACACCTTGGTACTCATATAGTTGTATTACATAAGCAATTAAAGCCACTGAGTACCAGGAGGGTGTCAAATGTATTGTTTGCCTAAATGTTGCATTAGTTACCTCTCTGGCACTCAGAGGGTGAAATAGATTACATTTCCCTGCTATGATTTTTTGTTGTGTCTAAGAACTTTGGCCCATATGTATAAAAGCAAAGTGGAGAAATTCAGGAGAAGAAAATCAACTACAACACATAGTAAAGTAAACCTTCTAAATATCCCCTCAGATTGAACGGGGTAGTAACCATTTAGTTTTACTTTACATGTAATGCGAGTGCATAATATGCAAACCCAGATCGCCTATACTTTTTATCTTCACTATTTTTTACACTTTTATATCCCTGGCATTAAGCTAACTTGATATGTTTCCAGAGAGCTTTCTGTCAGGAGCTGTGAGAATAGGGACAGTGATACAATGTAAATGAAGATACAATGTAAGATATATAGCCTAAAAGAACAGCTGTGGTGCAGTGATAGTGATAACAGAAAGCTCCCTGGACTCAGAGATCCAGTGAGCGCATAGCTTAAAATATAATAATAGGTGAAGAATAAAAAAATAATATAAAATTTAGGTAATTTGACTTCCTGTATTGTGCTCTTGTAGAATATGTAAATTCAAAATAAAAGGTTGCTGTCTCTTTAAATGTGGAATTGAACGTCTTGAATGCTGTAGAGGTCTGCATGCAGTGCATTACTTTGCAGTGTGCTGGATACCTTTCTAGCACTCAAGGGGTTTTAAAGTCCTATTTAAAATCAATGGGAAATTTTATCTCCTATACTTCCCTTGGAGTTAATCCCCCTTTTTTTGTTAACCCTTTGAATGCCAGAGGTGTATACAATTATTTGGAAAGCAATGCGTTGAATTCCCACTCAAAGGGTTCTCTGTAATAACAAACTTACCCAACAGTTTTTACACAATTACCTGTTTATTTAACATAGTAAACTAGCTGGACACTGAAGGTATCCATCAAGTTCATCCCATACCATATCACCCTTGTTGAGCCAGAGAAAGGTTAAAAAAAACAAACAAAAAAAAAAAAAAAATATATATATATATATATATATATATATATATAAGACAGTTAAGCCCAAACTGGGTAAAAAATTACTCTAAAAGGAGGATATTTCCCTGGATCAACAACCTATTTGTTTGGAAATCAACTTTAGTGTTTCAAGAGTTAACGACAAACTGAAAATAGTAATGATAAATTCAGAATGCGTCTGTGTACTAATAAGAATTTTATTATTGAGCAGTAAACTTTTATTATGAAAATATGTTATTTCCTTCTGAATAAAACAATGGTACGTCTGAGAGATTTTTCATTCATGCATCTATCAAGTTCAGCCCAGGCCATATAACTTTTGTTGATCCAGATGAAGGCAAAAGAAAGCAAATTGAAGCCATCTCCAATTAAGCATCAAGGCAAAAACATTCCTTCTTGGCCTCTAAAACATCCTATCTGCATTGAAACCAAATGCCAGACTTATTTGATTTCAAACAAGTGGGTCAACTACTGTTCAAAATGTGTAGGAGAGGTTGAGTCATTGACTATGGCTTTCCCATAGTAAGTGATAGGAGCAACGCCATCTGGTGGCCATAATAGAAGAAGCTGGAATAACTTTTAATTAAATCTCCCTTCAGTTGTAGTAGCCTTATTTTACTTAGCGTTTCTTTAAAACATTTACTGTTCCTTTAAGTCAGAAGGAATACTAACTAGTTAAATGGATAACTGAAATATGAATCAAAGAAAGAACTGTTATGGGTTGTATTGCTAATCACCTCACTGCAAGAGAGCTTTCTATCATTTTGATTTACAATACAATGGAGACCTCCCGAGTAGGGGAGGGCAAAAAGTGGGAAACATTTCCTGCATGACTTTTTGCCAAAACTTGCCAATTTTTCGTTTTGTTTTGCGAAAGTTTTCTCTTTTTCGCCTATGCAAACTTATCTTCCTTTTTTCCTATTTTATCACATTTTTTGCCTATTTTTAACATATATTTTGTCTATATTTCCTGTAGGTACTACATTTCCCACTGCAATATTACTTCTTCTGATGGCTGTAGTTTAGAATAAAGTGTCTGAAAGT
This sequence comes from Rhinophrynus dorsalis, assembly GCA_037306005.1. NCBI lineage: Eukaryota > Metazoa > Chordata > Amphibia > Anura > Rhinophrynidae > Rhinophrynus > Rhinophrynus dorsalis. The sequence continues at coordinate 49,388,754 of CM074728.1, read as the reverse complement.
CAAAGTTGTGAGTCCTACAGGAACATATGCCTTGAGAGTGCAATTGTTCTTAACACTGACTTCCTTCTTAAAGGGATAGTAATACTTTGTTTTATCTTTATTTTATTTTGTAGGCATTAAAAAAAACATGAAGAACAATATAAGTCTTACCTCTCAAACATTTATGGTTTGAGAGATATTCCCAAGCAAAGTTTCCCCCTCCCGCCCCTTTTACCTAGTGTAAGCAACCTCTTCTCAGATGTGGAATGCAGTCCATAGACCAGACAGATAACAGCAATGGACAATATTCTTCCTATCTGAACAATGAAAGCCCTGCCCCCCTTGACAAGCTTTTCAGCTTTTACCCTTATCTTAATTGAAGATTGTCCCTCTCTGCAGTCTACCTGGGCACCTCCCTTCTGCTCTGGCTGAGCAGTGTTACATCAGTAAAAGGGGCGGGATGGGGATACTTTGTCATTGAATTACTCTTGAACTACAACTCTGACAGAATTGAAATAACACTCTCCAAAGTCCAAATACTATGATGATTAATTGGAGCTGCTTTTATTATGAAACATTACTATCCATTTAAATCTTCTCCACATTTCTACCTAGTCTAAAATTTACTATGTTTTTCTATCTACTGACAGCAAAAAGGCCTTTGACAAGGTCAGCTGGTATTTTTCTTTCTCAAACGTTACTGGCCTTTGTCTTTGGCCCATCCGTCATACAATATCTCCTGGTACTTTATGCTTGTCCCTCAGCAAAAGTGAAAACAAATAACTATCTTTCTGAACCCTTCTAATTTTCCAGCAGCATTCGACAAGCCTGTCCGTTTTCCCCTTTATTATTTATCCTAGTGATGGAATCACTCACCCAACATATATGTTTAAATCCAGACATAAGGGTGTTCAAACATAATTCCTATGAATAAAAATTGTCGATATTCGCAGACAAAGTCTTGATCTCGCTTACTCACCCTTCTTCCCTGCCTGTAGTGATATCTGAATTTCAGGCATTCTCCGCACTCTAAGATTTTAAAATAAACTTTTCTAAACCAGAGGCGCTTGCTATTGGTGTACCCTCTGTCACTCTCTCTACCATATGCTCTTCCTTTCCATTTAAATGGTCATCATCAATTAAATATTTAGGATTTCACTTGACCCCTTTACTGGAAAATGGCTATGACTCCAGCTTCCCGCCTCTGTTGTCTTCCTAAGCAAAGATATTAAGAAATGGGACTCACTGTTCTTTTCATGGCTAGGATGTATCAGCGTTATTAAAATGACTATTCTCCCTCACCTTCTTTATTTCTTTCAAACCCTTCCCATCCCAATCCCTCCACTATTCTTTCGCAGTCTTTTGCATGTAATTTCTATATTCCTCTGGAATTACCACCGGTCGCGGATCAAACGTGAGACACTCCGCCATCCGATTATTTCAGAGGGCTTGGGAATTTCTGACTTTAAACTGTATTACAAATCTGCTATTCTCGATCCCAGACTGGTCTTGCAACAGTGACATAAAGAGCTGGGTCAATATCGAACACACTTTTATTCCTGACTGAACAAGACACTGTCTGTCAATTCACACCTTCTTGTTTCAAACATCATAAGGATTTGGTCCCAGTGGGTTGGTAAACCTTAGCTTCCTCCCTTCCCCCCTCTCTTAACTCTTCTACCCCAGAACCACTGACTTCACCCTCCCTTCTACATTGTTTCATCTATGGTTAGCATCCCGTGAACTACTCTTATGGGATCCATATAAGGATTCCATAATCTGTTCATTCCCTCAACTTCAAACAGATCTTTCTTTGCCTCCCTGTGAATTATGGTGCTGTTTCCGCATTGAACATTTTCTGAGTGATCCCGATATAAAATTAAATGCTTCGCTCCCTCTTACTCCTTTGGAACAGCTTTGTGTACCCACTGGACTTATTCAAGGTTTCTTAGGTAGTATCTACGCTATTCTATTGCATGCCTTCTCAGCTGACTTACTCTCGTATACTTCCACCTGGGACATTGAGCTAGGTACCACTCTTATGATAGAGATCTGGCTTGACATTTGGAGATCTACCAAATCCTCATCCATCTCATCTCAAATCCTCGAAACCAACTTCAGATTCATCCCTCCTTGTGTGGACAATGCTCCCTTCATAAAAGTACATATCTCCATCTTTGGTGGTCATGCCCCATTCTTAGAACTTTCAGTGTGACTCCCATATCAACTCATTCCATCAGATTCCCATTCCTTATGAACCCCTACGGATTTTATTTTTCTCTGGTCTCCCCCCGTTCCTCATAAAGGAGATGAAATTGGTTTTACTAACTATGTTTTCAGCAGCTAACATATTAATACCCACCCATTGGAGAGACACCTCTCCCCCAGCCTTGGCTGAATGGCATTCTAAGGTCAGCAACGTATTGCTATTGGCAAAACTATCTCTTTATAAAAGAGGTTTGGACACTTCTTACGTCACCAAGATTTTAGCTCACTGGAATTCAACCTCTACGACTGACCCATTGTTTTGATTATTAATCCGCTCTCAGACTTAGAAGTGCTCGACTGGACCTGCCTCTCTTTCTCCTTTTTCCTCCTTTCTCCTTCTTTCTTTGTCTTTCTCTTACTCTTCTCCCTTAAAATTTTGTCTTACACCTCTCTTCCCATTTCTCACTCTTTCCTGATTCCCTTCCCTCTTCCGTTCCCCTTTTTCACCCCTTTCTTCCCATCCATCACCCCTTCCCCTTATATTTATCACTATACAATGACAATTGCAGTATTCTATTCGACGTTGCTTAGGTTTGACAATGACAATGGATCATTGCATTACTGCCCTTATGTTTGTTTTTTCACTATAATGTAGATCCTATGTCACAGTATGCATTTTCATATTTTTGTTATATATGTCTGTAGTACTGCTTTTGTCCAAAAAAAAATTAAAATTAAAAAAATATGTAACTTGCTTTGGTATGCTTATGGCAAAATTACTTCTTTACTTAGAGACATAGAATTATTATAGCTGTTTTTTTTTTTCTTTTTTGTTGTTTTTTTCATGTGGACACTGTCTTTTCCATTACATAGTTTTCTACTTCAGAAGCTTTTTATGACCATGAGGTATTATTCAGTAACAATTATGTGGCACAAATCTTTACACCACCTGAGATCTGGGCAAGGAAACTCAGAGTAATTTAACCAGAGATGTAGGCAGTGAAGGGAATTTAAGCTTTGACAGGCAACATGTGGAAAAGAAGAAAGAGAGAGAGAGAGCAATCTCAAATGTTTAAACCATTCCTTATAAATGGAATTCTGAAATTGCAAGTTATGTGAGAGTCATAAAAAAGAACTTATTAATGTAAAATCTAATTACAGTATTCTGTACAATAAGAAAATATTAAATAAGATAATGGTGATGTAGAAGACTATACCTCCTTCTATTTGTAACCGTATGAAACCAAATATATAATTACATAAAATCAAGCACTGTCCATCCCACAGATCCAGTGTTAATAACAAAAAGACAGAAACACCAGTGGGAGAACATTTTTGTCAAAATGGGCACAGTGTCAGGGTATCACGGTGCCCGTGATTCGTGCTATCTGGTGTCTATCACTTGCTGGAACTACTCATTGGCTGTCTGCTATTAGCCCTCCTCACTTTGCCTTTTTAAACCCTAGTTGGTCACTCCCAGGTTGCCCTTTCGTGATGTTTCTGACCTCACCTGTCCTGACCTGCTGTCAGGCTTCTGGGCCTGCTGTTCCTGCGTTCCGGTGTTCCAGCGTTCCAGTGATCCTGTGTTCCGGTGTTCCTGTGCACTATTGTACGTGTTCCGGTGTTCCTGTGTTCCAGCACCTCGCGGGTTAATCCTCCTGAGTTCCTGAGTCTCCAGCTTGCCGTCTCTCCTGTCGGTTGCTCTCTGTCAGCGATTCCAGTGTTCTGGTCACCTGTGGACTCCCGCTAGAGTACAGGGCTCTCGCTCTTGCTCAGTCGCTGCGGCGACATTGTTACTATTCCGCTTCAGCTGTAGAGGCTGATTCCAGCAAGCGGACGCTGGTTTACTTCATAACCCTGGTCGTGAGAATTACAGTTGGTCCCAGCATGCGGATGCTGGTTTACTCCTTATTAACCTGGTTGTGAGAATTACTGTTGGTCTTAGCGTGCAGACTCTGGTTTACTCCATATTAACCTGGTTGCGAGAATTAATGTTGGTCCCAGCGTGCGGACGCTGGTTTACTCCATATTAACCTGGTTGCGAGAATTACTGTTGGTCCCAGCGTGCGGGCGCTGGTTTACTCCATATTAACCTGGTTGCAAGAATTACTGTTGGTCCCAGCGTGCGGACGCTGGTTTACTCCATATTAACCTGGTTGCAAGAATTACTATTGGTCCCAGCGTGCGGATGCCGGTTTACTCCATATTAACAGACAGAAGAAAAAAAGGGCGCTCCTAGTGCAACACGTTGCAAATATTGAACCTCCACCAATACACCTCTCCACTCACATGTTCCAAGACCACTAATAGTGATCAGCGTGTATACGTGAAGGAATCAAACTGCCTCCACTCAGTTGTACACTGCGGCGGATGCTGCGTCTTACAAAGGGATCCTCTAATTATCTTCTGGGATCCTTAAAGCAAAAGAAGCATACAAACAGAAAGAGCGCAAACCACCTCTAAGAAATCTGTTGGACACTGAATAAAAAGTGCATTGATACTCACACTTTCAATGTAAAGCAGCTGGTGGATCCACCTATAACTATTCTTCCACTGAATATCCTGTAAACTTGCCAATAAATGTGTAGTATCTTTTTTTTTATATATATTTTTTATTTTATTTTTATATTTTATTTTTTATTTTTTTATTGTTTATATATGTTTATCTTTTACATTTGCTTGGTGTATTCTAGGATCTAGAGGTATAATCTATATTTGTTAGAAGTAATTTGTTAGAAGTAATTACAGATGTATTCTAAGTCCTTATGTGCTCATTCGGTTCCTCCTTTGCTAGAATTGACACATTGGTCTCCATGTTTATGGAGCTCATTGGGTCCCACGTCCCTGAGAGATAGGGAGAGTGGTAGTATTTCTTTGCTGTATTTGTATGGCGAGATGGCATTTGGAGACGATCTATTGGTCTCCGTGCATATGGAGGACAGTGGTTCTCTTTTTATCCCGCGAGAGAGAGGGATTTAGCATTAAAGCTGGATTCATTTCCTATCGCTGGAATAAATAATAATAATTATATTTAATAAATTAATAATAATTATAATATTAAATTTATTAAATTATTAAAATTAAATATTTAAATAATAATTTTAATATTAATTAATTTTAATATATTAAATTATATAATTTTAATTATAAATTTTAAATATAATTTATTAATATTATATAATTAATGTATATTTTTATATATTGCTTGTGTAATTTTTTGACATTGGCGATATAATTTGACAAAGGGGTTATGCCCCGAAACGCGTTATTTGGCTTTTATATTTTATATATATAACGCTATTTTGTTTATTATAAGGCATTGTGCATATATACTTTTTAATAAAAGATTTTATATGAGACTGTGGATCCGGAGTTGCCTGGTGATAACTGTATCGGGGCAGTTTGTAATTCCCCGTTTGCTTGAGCTGGTTAGAGATTCACCAGCTGCTTTACATTGAAAGTGTGAGTATCAATGCACTTTTTATTCAGTGTCCAACAGATTTCTTTAAGGTGGTTTGCGCTCTTTCTGTTTGTATACTCCATATTAACCTGGTTGCGAGAATTACTGTTGGTCCCAGAGTGCGGACGCTGGTTTACTCCATACTAACCTGGTTGCGAGAATCACTGTTGGTCCCAGCGTGCGGACGCTGGTTTACCCCATTAAGCCCGGTTGCGCTTATACCGTTGGTCCAACGCAAGAATGTTGGTTAGCTCCTGAACACTAGTTCTGAGGACAGTTCGCTATATGCTTTCTTATGCAGTTGTCTGATACTTTCTGGCAATAGACTTCTGCTGCGATTAGGCCATTGTATCTATTCTTAACTGCTGTCATAGTTATCTGACAGCTGGTCTACGCTTTGGGCTGCCCTGCCCGGTATTGGTAAGGCCGGTAGAACCTTTGCACGTTTCCATCTTGAAGGTTGCCTTACCCGGTATTGGCAGGGCTGGTAGAGCCTATACTCAGCCTCCCTTGGGCTGCCTTGCCTGGTATTGGTAAGGCCGGTAGAACCGGTACATTTCACCTCACCGCTGCCTTACCTGGTATAGGCAAGGCCGGTAGAGCCTATTGTTATGTATGATTAACCCTACGGGGATTGCCTTAACTTTTTTCAATAAAGTTAAGTTTTTACCAAAACCTTCAGTCTGAGAGTCTTCAAAACTGTGACAGAGGGATATTAAGTTAACTGTATTGATGGGACGGTTCCGCACTCAGAGGGACAGAAAGGTATGGGAGGTAAAATTAATGTTAAAATTTAATGCTATTTGTAATGGTTTGAATAAGGACAAAGAGTTCTTGTCACATTATCACTTAGTGGGTTTACCTTTCCAACAGACCCAAGACCACCGTAAATACTGCTAAAGCCTCAGAGGAAGAGTGCAATTTACCACTTACTGATCAATGTATCTGGATCTGGATTGAGTTCTCTTATCTGATTTCCATGCTAAAAAGTGCAATGTGTACTTGTATTTAAGAGAGATGTTTTCATATTTATCTGTATAAGATGCCTGAGGAAAAGACCTAAGGTCTTGAAAGCTTGCGTTCTAAATCTGCTTAGTTAGCCAATAAAAGGTATCAAAACTATATTTGCCTCCTGCATCTCATTATAGTCTAAAAAATACACAATTTAAAACTAATCTATAATTGTGATGGTTTATCAAGACCTAATAAAGATCCATATTATGTTTATGTTTCTATTTGAATGCTTTATTATGTAAGATTAAAAGTTTTAATCTCATGGTGGCTATTTTCTATTCAGGAATGTTAGGGTTCGAAACAGCCCCTGAAAAAAGGCCCCAAATTTCCTGAACATAAAAATGTGCCATTTAAATATAAAACATCTTAATATTATGTGTACTTTTACCATGTGTATTAACCCCTTAGGGACCCTTGACGTACCAGGACCGTCAAGGGTAAATTTGCTCGAAAGACCCTTGACGGTCCTGGTACGTCACGTACTTTTTACTTACAGCGCTCTACCGGGAGAGCTGTAAGTAAAAATAGGGCATGAAATAGACCGCTCCAAGATCGGAGCGATCTGTTTCAAGCCCCATAGTGACGCGCCGATACACGTGACAGGTCACGTGTACCGGCTCGTCAAAGTGCCCCTATGCGGACGTTATGGGACGGAAATGTCCCATAACGTCCGGTCCTTAAGGGGTTAAAAGAAGTATTTACACCTTTTAAGCTACCTGGCTCTCGACGTGCCATCTAAGCACAAGCCCAGGACATCAGGGGAATTAGGAGCTAGCTCGCTCGTGCACTTTCTCTGGCGATCTTCCCAACATGATGATGACAGTGGGAGGGTGTCACTCCATTCCCCTGCTGATTCCCCTGTCTCAGACACCTCTGCATAGGCCCAAACCCACCTGGAGCTCTTGTTGTCTCTCCCCACAAAGGAGGATTTAAAAAGCCTAGCGGCCCAGATAAAAGATGCACTGTGTGCAGAGATATCAGCTCTCTGCAAGGACCTTCACTCATTAACCCGCTGGGTGACACGAGGAGGCCCAAACTAACCTTTCTGATCATCTCCACACCCTGGAGCAGTACTATTTGGACCAGCAGGAAGTCATAGCCCAACTGAACTATCAGCTGGATGACCTGGACAACAGCGATCAATGCAATAATATTAGGTTGCAGAACGTTACTGAATCCATGCCACAAAAAGATCTCCTACTGTTTCTGCAGGCTTTATTTGCCTCCCTTCTTCAAAGCACAGAGGCCTTGCTAACTGAGATTGACCGTGCGCATAGGTCTCTTAGGCCCAGAGGCCCCCCCACGAGACTCACCTAGAGACATCATCTGCCGCCTGCATTATTATAGGTATAAGGAGGCCATTATGGCTAGCTGCTGCACCAAAAAGTATGTCCACTATGCAGGGGCGGATATCCGATTGTTCCAGGATCTTACTCCTTACACACTCTTTCTTCAGGGGCATCTGAAAGCCCTGACCGATCATTTGTTGTCCTTGGTAGTGTTGAGCGAGCATGCTCGGCCGATGCTCGGATCGGCTCGAGCATCGCTCTGCTCGGCACATGGCGGTACTCGTACGAGTACCGCATGTGCTCGCCCGCCATGTTCGGGTCTCCTCCCCGCACGTTTTGCGGCTGCTGCGCAGCCAATAAACGTGCAGGGAGGCTCTGACATCGGTGTAATGCCAGCAGCCATGTTGGCTGCTGGCATTACACTGATTGGCTGGCCAGAACCCGTGGTCGGGTGCTGTATAGCACCTGACCATCGAGTTCGGCTCAGTCTGAGCCAGGGAGAGCTGAGGATAGGAAGGGAAAGGCAGTGTAGGGAGGAAAAAAAAAAATTGTGAAAAAAAAGAACCAAAAGTCCTTTTTAGGACTACTGTGTGTGGGGGCAGCAGGTTATTTTGTGTGGGGGGAAAAAAAAAAAAAAAAAAAAAAAAAAATATTCTGTTTAGTGTGAAAAGTTGCAGATTAGAGCACATTCTGTTTAGTGTGCACAGTTGCAGATTAGAGCACATTCTGTTTAGTGTGCAAAGTTGCAGATTAGAGCACATTCTGTTTAGTGTGCAAAGTTGCAGATTAGAGCACATTCTGTTTAGTGTGCAAAGTTGCAGATTAGAGCACATTCTGTTAAGTCTTCAAACTAAAATATCAAAGTCACATATTCCATTCAGTGTGCGTCGCCGCAGTTTAGCAGCACATTCTGTGTACTGTGCAGAGTTGCAGAATAGGAAGAAATACTGTTAAGTCTTCAAACTAAAATATCAAAGTCACATATTCCATTCAGTGTGCTTCGCCGCAGTTTAGCAGCACATTCTGTGTACTGTGCAGAGTTGCAGAATAGGAAGAAATACTGTTAAGTTTTCAAACTCAAATATTAAAGTCACATATTCCATTCAGTGTGCTTCGCCGCAGTTTAGCAGCACATTCTGTGTACTGTGCAGAGTTGCAGAATAGTAAGAAATACTGTTAAGTTTTCAAACTCAAATATTAAAGTCACATATTCCATTCAGTGTGCTTCGCCGCAGTTTAGCAGCACATTCTGTGTACTCTGCAGAGTTGCAGAATAGTAAGAAATAGTGTTAAGTTTTCAAACTCAAATATCAAAGTCACATATTCCATTCAGTGTGTATCACCGCCGTTTAGCAGCCTATTCTGTGTACTCTGCACAGTTGCAGAATAGTAAGAAATACTGTTAAGTTTTCAAACTCAAATATTAAAGTCACATATTCCATTCAGTGTGTTTCACCGCCGTTTAGCAGCCTATTCTGTGTACTCTGCACAGTTGCAGAATAATAAGAAATACTGTTAAGTTTTCAAACTCAAATATTAAAGTCACATATTCCATTCAGTGTGTATCACCGCCGTTTAGCAGCCTATTCTGTGTACTCTGCAGAGTTGCAGAATAGTAAGAAATAGTGTTAAGTTTTCAAACTCAAATATTAAAGTCACATATTCCATTCAGTGTGTATCACCGCCGTTTAGCAGCCTATTCTGTGTACTCTGCAGAGTTGCAGAATAGTAAGAAATAGTGTTAAGTTTTCAAACTCAAATATCAAAGTCACATATTCCATTCAGTGTGTATCACCGCCGTTTAGCAGCCTATTCTGTGTACTCTGCAGAGTTGCAGAATAGTAAGAAATACTGTTAAGTTTTCAAACTCAAATATTAAAGTCACATATTCCATTCAGTGTGTATCACCGCCGTTTAGCAGCCTATTCTGTGTACTCTGCACAGTTGCAGAATAGTAAGAAATACTGTTAAGTTTTCAAACTCAAATATTAAAGTCACATATTCCATTCAGTGTGTTTCACCGCCGTTTATCAGCCTATTCTGTGTACTCTGCACAGTTGCAGAATAATAAGAAATACTGTTAAGTTTTCAAACTCAAATATTAAAGTCACATATTCCATTCAGTGTGTTTCACCGCCGTTTATCAGCCTATTCTGTGTACTCTGCACAGTTGCAGAATAATAAGAAATACTGTTAAGTTTTCAAACTCAAATATTAAAGTCACATATTCCATTCAGTGTGTATCACCGCCGTTTAGCAGCCTATTCTGTGTACTCTGCAGAGTTGCAGAATAGTAAGAAATAGTGTTAAGTTTTCAAACTCAAATATCAAAGTCACATATTCCATTCAGTGTGTATCACCGCCGTTTAGCAGCCTATTCTGTGTACTCTGCACAGTTGCAGAATAGTAAGAAATACTGTTAAGTTTTCAAACTCAAATATTAAAGTCACATATTCCATTCAGTGTGTTTCACCGCCGTTTATCAGCCTATTCTGTGTACTCTGCACAGTTGCAGAATAATAAGAAATACTGTTAAGTTTTCAAACTCAAATATTAAAGTCACATATTCCATTCAGTGTGTATCACCGCCGTTTAGCAGCCTATTCTGTGTACTCTGCAGAGTTGCAGAATAGTAAGAAATAGTGTTAAGTTTTCAAACTCAAATATCAAAGTCACATATTCCATTCAGTGTGTATCACCGCCGTTTAGCAGCCTATTCTGTGTACTCTGCAGAGTTGCAGAATAGTAAGAAATAGTGTTAAGTTTTCAAACTCAAATATTAAAGTCACATATTCCATTCAGTGTGTATCACCGCCGTTTAGCAGCCTATTCTGTGTACTCTGCACAGTTGCAGAATAGTAAGAAATACTGTTAAGTTTTCAAACTCAAATATTAAAGTCACATATTCCATTCAGTGTGTTTCACCGCCGTTTAGCAGCCTATTCTGTGTACTCTGCACAGTTGCAGAATAATAAGAAATACTGTTAAGTTTTCAAACTCAAATATTAAAGTCACATATTCCATTCAGTGTGTATCACCGCCGTTTAGCAGCCTATTCTGTGTACTCTGCACAGTTGCAGAATAGTAAGAAATACTGTTAAGTTTTCAAACTCAAATATTAAAGTCACATATTCCATTCAGTGTGTTTCACCGCCGTTTAGCAGCCTATTCTGTGTACTCTGCACAGTTGCAGAATAATAAGAAATACTGTTAAGTTTTCAAACTCAAATATTAAAGTCACATATTCCATTCAGTGTGTATCACCGCCGTTTAGCAGCCTATTCTGTGTACTCTGCAGAGTTGCAGAATAGTAAGAAATAGTGTTAAGTTTTCAAACTCAAATATCAAAGTCACATATTCCATTCAGTGTGTATCACCGCCGTTTAGCAGCCTATTCTGTGTACTCTGCAGAGTTGCAGAATAGTAAGAAATAGTGTTAAGTTTTCAAACTCAAATATTAAAGTCACATATTCCATTCAGTGTGTATCACCGCCGTTTAGCAGCCTATTCTGTGTACTCTGCACAGTTGCAGAATAATAAGAAATACTGTTAAGTTTTCAAACTCAAATATTAAAGTCACATATTCTGTGTAAGATGAAGAAGGCGGGTAAAAAGGGACGGGGAAGTGGACGTGATCCTGAAAGTTCAGGGCGCGGGTCAGGACGCGGAGAAACTGTGCCTGGTGCCAGAGCACAAGAAAGAAAGACATCCACCATACCTAGCTTCATGTGTAATTTTACAGGGCGTCGCAGGACATCACTCTCGAGGTCCGACCACTGCGAACAGGTGGTCGGTTGGATGACAGCTGATACTGCTTCCAGCCGGTTAAGCACCACCCTGTCTTCCACCAAGTCCACTCTCAGTAGCCAAGAGTCTGGTCAACATAATCCTCACTCTGATCATCCTTCCTCCCACCATACACGGTCTGGTCAAAGAAGTGATCCCACACTGGGATATAGTGAGGAGCTCGTCTCATCACCAATCCTTCATTTGACCCTCTCTCCAAGCACGCTTGCAGAGGAACATGACATCTTGTGCCCTGATTCACAACCTCTAGAGGCTACCCAATCACAAGAAGATGACAGATGTGAACGGCATTTAAGGTCAAAGGAAGTAGTGGATGATGATGATGATGATGAGACACAGTTGCCATTAAATCAACCACTATTTCCGTCTCAAGACCTTGTTGAGGAGAATGTTATACAGTTGTCAATGACTGAGTATGTGGTGGGATCAAGACTTGAGGAGGATGATCAGAGTGAGGAAGTGGAGGAGGACTTGGTGGACGATGAGGTGACTGACCCCACCTGGGAAGGTGTAGAGCCGAGCGATGTCAGCAGTCCTGAGGGTGAGCCATCTGCAGCACCGCAACAGGCTGGAAGAGGCAGTGGTGTGGCTACAGAAAGAAGGCGGACCGCACCAAACCGGCCCGCAAATGTTCCACGGAGCACCCCCTTGCGTAAATCTACCTTGCCAAGGGGTAGGTGTTCCGCGGTATGGCGTTTTTTTAAGGAAAGTGCGGACGACAAAAGAATTGTAGTTTGCAACCTGTGCCACACCAGAATGAGCCGAGGCATGAACACTAGAAACCTCACCACCACCAGCATGATCCGACACATGGCATCCAAGCACCGTAGTAAGTGGGAGGAACGCCTGGATCGCCCATCTGTGTCTGCAGGCCACACCACTGCCTCCTCTTCCCCTGTTTTCGGTGCCGGCCAATCGCCTGTCGAAGGCGCAGGCCCGCATACCTCCCGCCCTGCACCTGTACCATCTGAAGCACCATCAGCGACCACATCCACTTCCCTGTCCCAGCACAGCGTCCAAATGTCGTTACCCCAGGCATTTGAGCGCAAGAGAAAGTACCCAGCCACCCACCCACAGGCCATAGCACTAACCTCACACCTTTCAAAATTACTGGCCATCGAAATGCTGCCATTTAGGCTTGTGGACACTGAGTCCTTCCGCAGCCTGATGGCAGCAGCTGTCCCTCGGTACGCGGTCCCCAGCCGCCACTACTTTTCCCGGTGTGCCATCCCCGCATTACACCACCATGTGTCCCGTAACATCACCCGTGCCCTGACCAACGCAGTTACTGGGAAGGTCCACTTAACGACTGACACATGGACAAGTGCTTGTGGCCAGGGACGCTACATTTCCCTGACGGCACACTGGGTGAATGTCGTGGAGGCTGGGAGCGACTCGGACCCTGGGATGGCACGGGTGCTACCCACGCCGAGGATTGCGGGCCCTACCTCCATCAGGGTTTCCACCAGCACCTACGTTATTGGCTCCTCCTCCTCCGTTTCCACCTCCGAATTCTCTACACGCAGCGCCACTCCCCCATCAGCCAGTAGCTGGAAGCAGTGTAGCACTGCAGTGGGGAAGCGTCAACAGGCCGTGCTGAAGCTGATCTGCCTTGGGGACAAACAGCACACGGCCTCAGAGCTGTTGCAGGGGATTAGTCACCAGACCGAGCAGTGGCTCTCGCCACTCAACCTGCAACCAGGCATGGTTGTGTGTGATAATGGGCGTAACTTGGTGGCGGCTTTGGAGCTCGGCAAGCTCACACACGTACCATGCCTAGCGCATGTATTTAATTTAGTGGTTCAGCGATTTCTAAAAACCTACCCCAATGTGCATGATCTCTTGACCAAGGTGCGCCGCGTGTGTGCACATTTCCGTAAGTCATCTACAGCTTCGGCCGGCCTGTTGAAGCTGCAGCAGCGCTTACAATTGCCAGCTCACCGGCTGCTGTGTGACGTGAGCACGCGCTGGAACTCCACCTTCCACATGTTGGCCCGGCTTTGTGAGCAGCAGAGGGCAGTAGTGGAGTACCAGCTGTTACACGGTCGTCGCCTCTCCGTTCAACTTCCTGTATCAGAAGTGAGGAGTGGGAATGGATGTCAGACCTCTGCGAGGTTTTACGCAATTTTGAGGAATCGACACAGATGGTGAGCGGCGATAACGCTATTATCAGTGTAACCATCCCACTTCTGTGTCTACTGAAACGCTCGCTGCTCACAATTAAAACCGACGCTTTGCATGTGGAAGAGGTGGAAATGGGGGAGGAAGAGCTTACACAAGGTGATAGCCAGAGCACCCTCACTTCGTCTTCTCAGCGACAATTGGAGGAGGCGGAGGAGGAGGAGGAGGAGGAAGACACGGTTGCCTCCGCTACAGAGGGTAGCCATGGAACTTTAGTTCCATCTCTTCAGCGTGGGTGGGCAGAAGAGGAGGAAGAGGATGAGGAGATTGAGAGTCATCCTCCTGGTGAGGACAGCGAAATCTTGACTGTTGGTACTCTGGCACACATGGCTGACTTTATGTTAGGCTGCCTTTCCCGTGACCCACGCGTTATACGCATTTTAAACAACACGGATTACTGGGTGTTCACCCTTCTGGACCCCCGCTACAAAGAGAATTTCTCATCTCTCATTCCTCCGGTGGAGAGGACAAGCAAAATGGTGCAATACCAGAAGGTTCTTGTTGAAAAATTGCTCCAAAATTTTCCATCTGACAACGCTGGCGGCAGAGTACGTGCTACCTTGGCCAACCGAGAAGGGGAGAAAAGGGGAGCACACAGCAGTTCCGAGAAAGGCAGGGCAACACTCTCCAAGGAGTGGGACACCTTCATGACACCCCGCCAGCACCCTCACCCTGATGCGCAGCCTAGTGTCACAAGGAGGGAAAAGTTTTGGAAGATGGTGAAGGAGTACGTAGCAGACCGTGTCAGCGTCCTCAATGATCCCTCTGTGCCTTACAACTACTGGGTGTCCAAGCTGGACACGTGGTATGAACTGTCACTCTACGCCTTGGAGGTGCTGGCCTGCCCTGCCGCCAGCGTTCTGTCTGAGCGGGTATTTAGTGCTGCTGGTGGCATCATAACAGATAAGCGTATCCGCCTTTCCACCGACAATGCTGATAGGTTGACACTTATAAAAATGAACAAGGCCTGGATTTCCCCTGACTTCTCCACTCCACTGGAGGAAAGCCCTGGGGGAACATAAACTCACTTTATATATGTTATTTACAATGATGGGAATACTCTGTATTCCCATTCACCCCTTCCACCCAAAAAACGGGTATATGGTTGACTCTTAATCTTCTCATCCTCCTCCTCCTCTTCCATATGCCCTGTACTATAATTTTTATATAGGGCCAGCTCACCAGCGGGCCCTGTGATATAATTTTTATATAGGGCCAGCTCACCAGCGGGCCCTGTGATATAATTTTTATATAGGGTCAGCTCACCAGCGGGCCCTGTTTGCCAATTTTTATATAGGTCAGCTCACCAGCGGGCCTTCTCATATAATGTTTTATTGGGTCAGCTCTCTAGCGGGCCCTCTCATATAATGTTTTATAGCGTCAGCTCACTAGCGGGCCTTCGCATATAATGTTTAGGATGGTCAGCTCTGCAGCAGACCCTCACCCATAATGTTTTAGATGGTCAGCTCAGCGCACGTTTCCCTCTTAATCATGGCCTCAGTTCAATAAAATCAAGGAAATTTTTGGGAGAATTTGCCTCTGTGCACGTTTCCCTCTTAATCATGGCCTCAGTTCTGAAAATCAAGGAAATTTTTGGGAGAATTTGCCTCTGTGCACGTTTCCCTCTTAATCATGGCCTCAGTTCTGAAAATCAAGGAAATTTTTGGGAGAATTTGCCTCTGCGCACGTTTCCCTCTTAATCATGGCCTCACTTCCGAAAATCAAGGAAATTTTTGGGATAATTTGCAGATGATATACAAGTAAATATACAGCAAATATTGTTTGGTAACAATTTTTCGCCTAAAGTCATTTTTATTTTCCTTTTTGTGTGTTTTACGGTCAGTCTGTAAAAATGGCGTACTACGGGCGAAAGATCGTTCCCAGCAGCGAAGTTGGAGTCCAAGATGCATCCAGACATCCTCCCTATGCTGTCCCTGAACCATTTCTGTAGTGTTTCCATCTTTTTCTGCCCTTTTCCTATGGACCAGGCACCCTCCCCTCATCAGAGCAGGGGGTGCCTGGTGTAATGCTCGAGTCCTCCCATTGACTTCAATGGGGCTCGGGTGCTCGGCCGAGCACTCGAGCCTCAGGGGGTGCTCGGTCAGAGCACCCGAACACCCGAGCATTGGGGTGCTCGCTCATCACTAGTCCTTGGCATTAAATATAAATGGGGCTTCCCCTTTCATCTCCATATGCTACACAATGTCCTCACAGCATATCTAAAAGGACCAGAGGAAATAGAGAACTTCTGCAAAGCTCTTGTGATTGTGGCTCCTGAAACTCAGGAGCCCTCAAATCCCTCTTCCAGACCTCCCTAGGAAGCGAATCAGAGGTACACATGGCACCTTGTGGTGGAATCCCCAAAAAAGAAGCATTGTAGAGCTCTGGTAGGGGACCCCAACAGTGTCCGCCTGTCCACAGCCTGTTCCCTCTCTTCTCACAGCTTCACCTGGTTCTCACCTTGACATGGACGATTATAATGATATTGTCCCCTGTTTACTACTTGCTGTTCATGCCACTTAAACTTTGACCCTTGGACTTCATAAGAGTGGGACACTTCTGACCTTCTTGTTCACTGTGGTATCATATATCTGTAATGATATTCACCATGTCTATATTCTTACCGCTCCTTCTCTTCCTTTTTTCTACCTCCTACCCCCTTCCCTCCTGTACCCCCCTCCACTTCTCCCCCACCCTTTCACCTTTCCCTCCCCCTTTTTTTCCCCTCTACCCCCCTTTCCTACTTTTCCTTCCTCCACTTTCCCCTTCTTCTCCCATTCCTTCCCCCTGCATCCGCCCATTTCCCTGCTTAAATGATAGATGGCAGAGCGTTGTTGTAAATAGAAGCATTTCAAGCTGGTATAAATTTGTAATGGAAGTGCCACTGGGTTCAGTCCTCGGTCCAATGTTTTTTAATCTGATTATTAATAATCTAGAAGTAGGAATTAAAAGTAATATGCCAATCTTTGCTGATGACACTAAGCTGTTTAAGGAAATACATACAGAGCAGGATGTTTTTCTCTGCAGAAGGGTTTACATAACTGAGTGAATGGGCAAAGAAGTGGCAGATGCTATTTAATGTAGATAAATGTAAAGTTATGCATTTGGGCTGCTGAAAAAACATCCTAAATATACACTAAATGGGAAACAACTTGGGGAATCCTCATTAGAGAAAGATTTAGAAATATTGACAGATAAACCTGCGCTCCTCCAGTATACTAGTAACTAGTGCGCCCTGTATTATGCATATATAATAACACTGTGGATAAATATGAGGTATTGGTGCCAACATTTTTGGCCAAAAAAGAGGTACAAGCTTACCACCAGCGCCAAGGTTCTTCATATGTGGCAAGTACCTAGTTACTAGTACACTGGAGGAGCACGGGTTTATTGTCTGTTCTATGTTTGCACTAGTTTGGGGGACTGGAGAACCCTCTTATTTCTTGATGCACACTTCAGTTACCCAAATTCTTTCAATGGACACTTCTTATAAAAAAAATAAAAAATTCTAATGCACTATACATATATACACATATATTGCTATGCACTAAGGTGAGTTAACGCTGTAAGCTGTCGTTTCTGTCCAAATATTGACAGATGACTTCACAGCAGAATCAGCTGCTGCACAAGCAAATATGGTACTTTCCTGCATAAAAAGGGGTATAGATGGATGGGATGCAAATATAATTATATGTCTATATAAATCCTTGATAAGGCCTCATCTAGAATACGGAGTATGGTTTTGTGCACCAGTTGTTAAAAATACATTATTAAACTGGTAAAACTGCAGATGTGCTGCAAAACTGATTAGAGTATCTGAGATATAAAGAGAAACTAGCCAAACTGAGTTTGTTTACATTACATTCAAGGTCAATACAAATAACTCTCCAATTAATTGTTTACTCAAAGAGCTGAGCTAAGAACAAGAGGTCATCCATTAAGACTAGGGGAAAGGCTCTTTTGACTAAAACAAAGGCAGGGATTTTTTACAGTAAGTGTAGTAAAGTTACGGAATTTGCCTAGGGAGGCTGTATTTGCAGGTACTGTAACTGCTTTCAAAAACAAATGCATACCTATCTAGCATAGAACAATATTGAGAATTATAACAGTTGGGCTTCCAAGCAGACAGGATGTAGATGTAGGGAAATATCTGACTGCCATTTGGAGTTAGGAAGACATTTCCTCTGGATTAAAAGGCTTGTTTTGGCATGGGATGGGCTCAATGGATGCATGTCTTTTCAGCCTCATCAACTATGTTGCTATGTAACTAGTGTTGAGCGAGCACCCCGATGCTCGGGTGTTCGGGTGCTCTGACCGAGCACCCCCTGAGGCTCGAGTGCTCGGCCGAGCACCCGAACCCCATTGCATTAAATGGGAGGACTCGAGCATTACACCAGGCACCCCCTGCTCTGATGAGGGGAGGGTGCCTGGTCAATGCCCCCCTTCATCTCCACAATGCCCCTCTTCCACAATGTCCCCCTTCCACAATGTCCCCCTTCATCTCCGCAATGCCCCCTTCATCTCCACAGTGCCCCCTTCATCTCCGCAATGCCCCCCTTCCACAATGTCCCCCTTCCACAATGTCCCCCTTCATCTCCGCAATGTCCCCCTTCATCTCCGCAATGCCCCCTTCATCTCCGCAATGCCCCCCTTCCACAATGTCCCCCTTCCACAATGTCCCCCTTCATCTCCACAATGTCCCCCTTCATCTCCACAATGCCCCCTTCATCTCCGCAATGCCCCCTACCTCCAGTCCCTGGTGGTCCAGCGGAGCGTCTGCAAGATCTGTGCCTCCTCCGGCACAGATCCCTGCCACCCGAACATGGCGGGCGAGCACATGGCGGTACTCGTACGAGTACCGCCATGTGCCGAGCAGAGCGATGCTCGAGCCGATCCGAGCATCGGCCGAGCATGCTCGCTCAACACTATATGTAACTATGTTAAAAACTCCAGGTTCCCTATCGTTCCTCATGAAAAAAAGGTTTCTGCATGACAGGTTATATTTTTGTGTAAAGGAGGTTAACAAGAGTGGTGACATTCTCTCTTATACTGTCCAGGACATTTTCCTGTTTAGTTGGGAGGGGTTTATGAACTGTATAAACCTTATAAGTAGAAGAAAAATTATTCACAGTGTAAACAACTCTCTGGGAAGTGGTGTACCAGCACCAAGCCTGCATTTACAGGCCTTTCATTTTAGTTTACAAAGGAGGTTATTAAATTTGCATCCTAATTATGTATACAAGAGATTGATCAGCATAAAAGAGGGGATTTGGTTGATCTGCATATATTTAGAAGGGAGGGGCCCAGTCCGACCCAACACCATCCTTTCTAATCTCCCAATTATTCTAGAAGTGCTGCCCTAGTGAACAAACATCAGATAATAGCCATCGGGGAATATAGTTCAATAATAATAGAGTTGCTCTTATAGAGATTCCATACCCACAACTGGATGATGAAGAAAAATATCTCAGTTTTTTTATTATATATGTGGGTTGGGGGAACACTAGAAGGGGTTCTATTCAATTAGACAGACTGTCTCAGATATCTCCTGGTATTTAAGAGAGGTGATTGCACCAGTACCAGACCAAATAATAAGGCAAGAAAATTTCCAACATACACTGCATAGTTTATATGGCAGTTCAGGCCACAAAAGTGTATCTATGTAGTGATTACTGACAAGAATCACCACCTGAGAGAACCCCAGGAATTAATCCAGACTTCAAGGAGAATATGTGTAAATCTACAACCAGTCAATAGTTGACTGAATTTTGTGCATGAATTTGGACTCTTCCTTCAGGGGCTTAAGTGATTAGTCTGTTGTTCTCTTAGCTTCTTGTTGGAGGCGGTAGGCAATCTTTCTGAGGGTCTTATCTAATGAAGGTCCTTCTGGGTCAACATAGGACCTGGAATCCCCAAGATCTTTGTCAGTTTCAGCAATATTACAAATAGAAATATATATCCATTGATATTGGGCACACTTCTACTTTATTTGTAGGCTAGGAGGACTTGAATGCTCTTTTTTGAAGATGTAATGTGAAAGCAGATAAGTTTTGGTAGAAATGAGATGTGACCCCTGAATATTTTATTTCCTTGAGTGCTCTACATCTCTTCATCTATCTTACTTGTCTAGGAAGATTAAAAAGCAGCATACCACATCTTGTGGTGGTTCTGAGGGAGATTTCCCATGTTTTAAGGCATTATGAACTATTTCCAGCAGTATTCACGTTGTCTAATTAGGCCAAGGATGTCCGAAAATATAGTGGTTACAGTAGACTGGAGATCCTTACTCTGGTAGTCCACAAATCATCAGGTTTCAGAAGCACCCCTGTTTTCACGGTCATCTAGCTTGGTTGTAAGGAGGTTTATGGTATTGTCTTTCTGGGCAATCAATTGCTCCATATTATGTTGTTGCTGATAAAGATCCACCCATTGTACAAAAAGGGTGATCCTTTTGCTTAGCTCTGTAAAGTCCCTTCAGATCCCAGATATTTAATCTCTTACCATAATATCTGTTTCCAAGACCAATTCTTTTAAGTCATTTTAAGTGGTGAGATGGATCTGATCATCTTTTGTTAGAGAGCAAGAGTGATCTACTGGATCCATATCATGTGGAAAGATAACTTTATTTTCCTGGATATCCGTGATTAGCTAGCCCGTTATAGAATATAATAACTCTGGTGTTGGAGGTTGATCCACCTCCCTCACTCTAGAACAGGAGTTGGCCTTCTCAGGGGAAAGAATACATAGCATGCTTGTGGTATACTGGGATATATTCCATTATTTTCTGTTTTTTCTTGCTTTTCATAAGCTTCCTTTTGCAGTAATGCATGGGTGGGGTGATTGTAGCCAAGGTCCCCTTGGAATAGGACACCGGCAAAGGGCCAAGGAAGTAAAGTACAAATTTAATGGCCGTTGTCAGATGGAGAGATCTGTTCATGCAACCATTTTAGATAGCATCACTCCACCCTCCCTTTATATATGGTCGTGGCCAAAAGTTTTGAGAATGACACAAGTATTGGTCTTCACAAAGATTGCTGCTTCAGTGTTCTTAGACATTATTGTCAGATGTTACTATGGTATACTGAAGTATAATTACAAGCATTTCATAAATGTCAAAGGCTTTTATTGACAATTACATTAAGTTAATGCAAAGAGTCAATATTTGCAATGTTGACACTTCTTTTTCAAGACCTCTGCAATCCGCCCTGGCATGCTATCATTTAACTTCTGGGCCACATCCTGACTGATGGCAGCCCATTCTTGCATAATCAATGCTTGGAGTTTGTCAGAATTTGTGGGTTTTTGTTTGTCCACCCGCCTCTTGAGGATTGACCACAGGTTCTCAATGGGATTAAGGTCTGGGGAGTTTCCTGGCCATGGACCCAAAATTTTGCTGTTTTGTTCCCCGAGCCACTTAGTTATCACTTTTGCCTTAAGGCAAGGTGTTTCATCATACTGGAAAAGGTATTGTCCATCACCAAACTATTCTTGGATGGTTGGGAGAAGTTGCTCTTGAAGGATGTGTTGGTATCATTCTTAATTCATGGCTGTGTTCTTAGCAAAATTTTGAGTGAGCCCCCTCCCTTGACTGAAAACCCCACACATGAATGGTCTCAGGATACTTTACTGTTGGCATGACACAGGACTGATGGTAGCACTCACCTTGTCTTCTCCGGATAATCCTTTTTCCGAATGTCCCAACCAATCGGAAAGGAGATTCATAAGAGAAAATGACTTTACCCTAGTCCTCAGCAGTCCAATCCATGTACCTTTTGCAGAATATCAGTCTATCCCTGATGTTTTTCCTGTAGAGAAGTGGCTCAATTGCTGCCCTCCTTGACACCAGGCCATCCTCCAAAAGTGTTCACCTCATTGTGCATGCAGATGCACTCACACCTGCCTGCTGCCATTCCTGAACAAGCTCTGCACTGGTGGCACCCCAATCCCACAGCTGAATCAACTTTAGGAGATGGTCCTGGTGCTTGCTGTACTTTCTTGGGTGCCCTGATGCATTCTTCACAACAATTGAACCTATCTCCTTGAAGTTCTTGATGATCCGATAAATGATTGATTTAGGTGCAATCTTACTAGCAGCAATATCCTTGCCTGTGAAGCCCTTTTTGTGCAAAGCAATGATGACAGCATGTATTTCCTTGCAGGTAACCATAGTTAACAGAGGAAGAACAATGATTTCAAGCACCACCCTCCTTTTAAAGCTTCCGGTCTGTTATTCTAACTCAGTCATCATAATAGAGTGATCTCCAGCCTTGTCCACATCAACACTGTCACCTGTGTTAATAAGAGAATCACTGACATGATGTCAGCTTGTCCTTTTGGGGCAGGGCTGCAATGCAGTTGAAATGTTTTTTTGGGAATAAGTTCATTTTCGTGGCAAAGAGGGACTTTGCAATTGATTGCAATTCATCTGATCACTCTTCATAACATTCTGGAGTATATGCAAATTGGCATAATCTAAACTGAGGCAAAACTATTGGCCACGACTGTACATTTCAACTTGATTGGGTACCGTTTAATATCAAGGAGATTGCCAGGCAATTGGATTGCTGAAATGCAATGGAGGTAGGGCCTCAGAAAACTATGTGGGAGGGATGGAGACAAAAGTGAGCATGTGGATTGGTCTGTTTTTGATCTGAGACACCATTTTTAAATGGGGAGTGTTATTTCCACTATAATTCCCCATCAAAGTCAAAGTTTTATTTAGGAAGTCTTGGCAAGTTGTATTGTTTTTATCAGCTCAATAAAGGGCCTGCTTTTATCATAATGTTGTCTCAAAAATGAATTACTTCTAAGTTTGTGGAGAGGTAACATTGGTGGACAGCAAAACAGATGGCAGAAACGCTGGCGCTAACACCATAGACAATGTTAATTCCAAGAGGCAGGAGGTTACCTATTTTTTGTAAGTACCGGTCTACTCAGATAGAGAGCAAGTTCTTTTATACTGCATTACCCTTAAATGTGCCTTTTATAATTTATTTTGTATTTTTTCAGGCTGAGTGGATGGCCTGGAAGATTATGAAGATTGTAGAGTAAAAGGAGCCACATTCAGTGAAAATGCACATTGCTGAAAGCAGGACATTACCCCTGTCACCTGTAAGTACCTGCCAGTGTAGAGGAGGGCCTGGTATCTCCAACTAAGTTACCCTTAGTAGAGTAACACACCGTCTTCCTATTTTTTTTTCATTTGTTTTTCACACACAAATATTAGATATGTTACATCTGAAGGGGATCAAATGGAAGTAATAATATGTTGCTAAACTAAACTATTGTTGAAAGTAATATCTACTTAATCCAGATTATTTGCATCAATCCATAGTATCAGAATTTAAAGGAATAGTAATGTTTCATAATAAAAGCAGCTCTAATTAATCATCATAGTATTTGGACTTTGGAGAGTGTTATATCAATACTGTCAGACTTGTAGTTCAAGAGTAATTTAATGACAAAGTATCCCCCTCCCGCCCCTTTTACTGATGTAACACTGCTCAGCCAGATCAGAATGGAGGTGCCCAGGTAGACTGCAGAGAGGGACAATCTTCAATTAAGATAAGGGAAAAACCTGAAAAACTTGTCAAGGGGGGCAGGGCTTTCATTGTTCTCATAGGAAGAAGATTGTCCCCTGCTGTTATCTGTCTGGTCTATGGACTGAATTCCACATCTGAGAAGAGATGGCTTACACTAGGTAAAAGGGGCGGAAGAGGAAACTTTGCTTGTGAATATCTCTCAAACCATAAAGGTTTGAGAGATAAGACATATCTTTCTTCTTGTTTTTTTTAATGCCTAAAATAAATAAAATAAAGATAAAATGAAGTATTACTATCCCTTTAAACGTTTGACACAGACTTGCCCATGTTGTAACAATGGACATTCTATTTAAGATTGGGAAGAATAAGACAAATCTGTGCTCAAACAGGAGCTTGATGGCAAAATATATAATATTTTCAGATAATATTAATTATTTTAATATATTTATGATGAACAGACACTACTTTTGACACATTGACACACTGAAATGGTTTAATATTGGTTATACTGCACTATTATTAATGTAGAGGCATATTCTAGAAGAGCAGACAGTGAGTTGCCAGTGCTTTGAAAAAATGTTTGCTAGTGCCAGTCTCAGACAGTCCTCCATATCCGAAGTCTGAGGACTGCAAGGATCTGGATGGCCAATTACAGATTGTGGAGGCCACAGATGACCAGGCCAATATGTATCACTTTAAGAAGAAAGTTCCACTTTAAGTACCTTTAAGAAGTGTTTGGGCATTAATTATAACTAGTTATCATTCATTAGTAAACTGCAATATAACTATATATTGATTTCCTGACTTTTATTTTTATCCTCTAATCATGTATTCTGCAACTTCATTGCCGCTTTGTACTGCTCAGAGAGGAACATGCAATACTTTTGAGGACTTTTTTTTATCAAGGGAAGTGCTGGAGAGTCACAATCTCTTGAGCTTATAAAAACCTTCAGGGGTTATTTCCCATTTTACTAATACAGTAAGACACACTACATCTGCCTTATAGATTGATGGTGTATAAGAAAAGCAAAACTTAACTAAGAGAGCTATCACTTTGCAAAAAACAACATTTGTAGCAGTGTCATATGTATTCTTTACTGAGGAAAGAAATCAGATTAGAGATGTTACCTACAAAGGACCATACAAAGTAAGTTTATGATGATCTGGGCTAAATGCATACTTTATTTTAATATATATATATATATATATATATATATATATATATATATATATATATACATATATATATTATCATTGTGAATTGCTTGAAAGCTATGGACATATATATTTTGTGTTTGAAAATTATATATTATAGATATTCTGAGACATTTGCTATACAATCATTTTGAATGAAAAACATGATGAGGAGATAGGGCAATACTGGGGCAAATTAATTATACCTCATATAACAATTACATTTCCCATTGACTTGAATGAGGCTCTCAGACACTTGGATGATATACAGAGAAGCAATGTGCTGGAGTTCTCTTTTGGATCCAAAACATTAAAAGGTCCAGTTAAGTCAATGGTCATTTTTATTTATTTCATATAGCTCACAAGAATGACACCACTCTCTCCTGTGTACATATGCCTCATTATCCTTTATACAAAATTTTGTTTAAATTGGATGAATGTGCTTTGTTGGATGATGGTAGCAAAATGTTTACTGATAAAGCTTTAATGTTTGAATGGAAAATAAGCCTCCAGTACAACCACTATACATTTAAAATGCAGACTCTCTGTCCTTGGGTGAATATTATTTTAGATGATACATTTTATCTTTTGGGTTTATTCACAACATTTCCCTAGACAGCAATAGTAATAGCTCAGATAAAATCAAAATGTATCACCTACAATGGAATTCCATTTTTATTGATGGGTGACTCTTTTTTATTATACACCTAGCAGTGTGGGATGGCATTGCCCATCTGTTTATTTTTATTACTAGAGTAAAAGCCTGTGTACATGGGCCAAGGTCCGGGTGATGTTAACCCTTTGAGTACCAGGGGGTACGCAACGCATTGCTTTGCACTCAAAGGGTTAAGATGCCAGTCGCAGTCATGCAATGTAGAGACTGCCTGAAAGCACAGAACTCTCAGCATTCTGTGCTCCCAGCACAGAACTCCCAGCATTCTGTGCTCCCAGCACCGAACTCCCAGCATTCTGTGCTCCCAGCATTCTGTACGTTCGGGCAGTCTCTACTGCGCATGACGGCTTCTGACAAACATCCTAGCAAATTATTATATAGGATGATTGGATTCAGTAATGTGAAGTGTAATTTTTGGATACACCTTGGGCGTAATACACATTCTTGACCTACAGAGAGGTACAGTGTGGCACACACCTGTGTTGCTGACACAAGTGACACACACCTTTCTTAGACACACACATACTGGGGTGTTACACAGAGAGACACACACCTACCTTACACAGACATACACCTACCTTACACAGACACACACACAGACTTCTGTTACACAAACCTATGGCACATAGCATTGCACACACATGCCTGCTCAAATACACAGATGCACATAGGGGTAGGAGACAGTGCAGAGTAACAGGAGATCCAGAGACTTACTTTTTATAACAGTGCTTTAGTCAATACAGTATGCTTAACTGTTTCAGTGCCAGGGGGTACACAACACATTGCTTAGCAATACATATGTACCTATATGGCACTGAAAGGGTTAACGTGAGGCACAACGTGGAATGAGGTGCAGCATGAAAAACAGTAATAGAGTTGACATGAGTTAGGGAAGGCAGGGTGGGCTCAATGGGTATAGTCCACTTACAGTGTATATGTGAAGTTGTTATATAAAGAATTGTAGGCAGGGTGTGAATGTTCTGATAATGTGTGGAAGGAACAGAGGACGTGATTTACAGGGCATTGAACAGATACGGAAGCAGTCATGGTGCATTGGAGTGAGGAGTTGTATTGGCAGATCAATGTGGTGGATACAGTCACAGAGAGGACTGAGACTGAGACAGTGAGAGTGTAAGAAAGGAATGTGACAGATGTAAAGTGGGCCACGTGTGTGCTAGATGTATGTTGTTAAGTTGTATATGAGGCACGTAGTTAACCCTTTCCGTGCCAGAGGGGTAAGCAACGAATTGCAAAGCAATTCATTGCACAACCCTCTGGCACTCAAAGAGTTAAACACTGTATGCATATAACTAATGTATTAGGTAAAATGTTCCATTAGTCATTGAGAGTAAAGCTTGATTGTGGTATTGGTTGAAATGAAGATAATACTTCTTAAAGTGACAAATAAACTCTCACTTATAAGACCAGCACTTGGTTTACAGTTAGTCAATGTAAAGCTGATTGTGGGGAGATATGGGCACCCTCATTGTAGTGGTACGATGTACAATGTGGCAGGAATAAATAATTGACAGGTACTTCAGTACTGATGCTGGGCCATCTCCGCTGCTGCCACCGGTCATATATATGTGGGCTGGAGGCCACGGTGATAGTCGTGTGGCTGAGGTTCTGAGTAATGGGCATTGGGGCCCCAGAGAGTGTAGTGTGGGTCCAGACAGGAAGATCTGCAGTATCAGTAAGGTTAAACCTTTGCGCTCCAGAGGTGTATGCTTTGCAATGCGTTGCGTAGCCATCTGGCACTGAAAAGGTTAAGATGTGAAGCCTTCCTTTGTTTAGTTATTCATGACATAGTAACAGGAAATCGGCTGAGAGTGTGTGGCATGTGGCAGATGTCATGGTCAGGGAGATAGAAAGAGCTTTGTAGAACATTGCTGCAGCCATCGGCAGACTAAAGAAAACAACAAGAATAATGGAATGGGCTATTGAATGGTAGTGACAGAAAAAAACAAAGACAAACTTTGGAAAAATCATTTAATTACATGATGACAAGGGATAAGTGATAAAAAGAGTGCCGAATGTAAGTACAATAAGTCAGTAAACTGAGGCATATAACAGACAGTAAAATTAATTAGATATAGTGGCTATGCAGTATCAGTTGTACATGACACCCTGTCAAAATTCCTTGTTGCACTTACTAGACCTCTTCTTGATTGATAGCTGCTTTGCTGCACTGATTTCTGATCTTGCCAGCAGTCTCACTGCCGGTTCTTTTCATGCAACAATGATTGGCTCTCCAGTTGTCCTCGGATGATAGTACCAGAAGCTGGAATAGATCACACACACTTCTAAGAGCAACAGTGTTTGGCAACAGATTAAATGCCCCTTTTAGAAAATCGCTCACCAAATGTATAAAATCATAAAAGCAGGCAAATATTAGTGTAAATGTAGTGCTTTATTCCATTTAACAAAGCACTGTATTTACACTAATATTTGTCTCATTTTGTACATTTGGTGAGTAATTTTCTAAAAGGGGCATTTAATCTGTTGCCAAACGATGTTGCTCTTAGAAGTGTGTGTGATGTATTCCAGCTTCTGGCACTATCATCCGAGGACAGCTGGAGAGCCGATCATTGCTGCATGAAGAGGACTGACATTGACACTGCAGACACGATCGCAAAACACTGGAGTAAAGTAGCAACTCCAAAGTACTTCTGTACACTGTAAAAGAATGCTGACACTTTTAGCCTCCCACAAAATAAGCAGTCACATCATGTGTTACACTATAGAAATAAAGTGCAAACATTGGAAGTACAAATACTACTTCTGAATAAATCAGGGGAGCTAGTCAAACCCGACATGAGACTAGGGGAGTGAGAACAGCTGATAACCGCTCCCCGAATGAGGTGTCAGAGCTGGAGCCATTGGTGGGTATACAAGGGATGAGAAAGTGCAGGGTCCCAGAAGGGGTGGACATGGTACAGGAGCTAGGTGTTCAACCGGGCAGAGGAATAATATCTGGGTCCCATGGTATTAGCTTAGTGGCCATGCTGGAGGGGGAGCTAGTGAAAGCCAACACGAGACCAGGTGAGTGAGAAATGTGAATGAACCAGTTGTGGGTAGTGTGTGTGTGTGTGTGTGTGTGTGTGTGTATGAGAAGAGACTATGAGGGGAGCAAGATCGTTAGTTGCAATGTTACAATGTGGTGGTGTGTGAAATTTTTGTCATCAACAGGAGTGATGCAGTCATTTTTTGGTTTCCTAGACCTGTGTAGGAGATATGGTAATCTCCTCCCTAGCTGCGCCCTGGGGTGTGTATGTTGGGCTATGACAGTCTATAGGAGATCTGCATATGGGCTCTTATGTGCCAGCCCCGGGGTGTGTGTATTATAATTTTCTGTGTAATGCTGGGCTCAGACAATAGAGAACATATGCAAATCTCCTCCTAGCTGCCTCCCTTTGTGTGTGTGTGTGTGTGTGTGTGGCACGAACATTGAATTGTGGTCACCTGACCACTTCTTCTTTTATAGTACAGATATACATTACATTGATATTTTTCCCTTTGCAGGTTCCATAGATAAAATAATTATGTCAGAGCAGAATACAAACAAAACCAATGAGTTCATCCTCCAGGGTTTTTCAGAATATCCAGAGCTGCAAATTCCACTATTCTGTGTCTTTTTCCTGATTTACCTTCTCACTGTGCTGGGAAACCTCCTTATTTTAACAGTAATTTACATGAACCCTGCACTGCACATCCCAATGTATTTTTTTTTATGTAGCCTCTCTTGTATTGACATCTTTGCCACTTCAGTGTCACAACCCAAGCTTCTCTCTATACTCTTATTAGGAGACAACACCATATCATTTAGTGGCTGCATGGTCCAACTACATTGTTTTATGTTTCTTACATGCACTGAGTTTGTTTTATTGACAGCTATGGCCTATGACCGTTATGTTGCAATTTGTAACCCATTGAGATATTCTGTTTTATTGAACACAAGAGTTTGTGTTCTACTGATCATCACTTGTTGCATTGTTGGTTTCTTTGACCCATTATCACACACATTATTCATTTCACAATTATATTTTTGCAGGTCATATGTGATCAATCATTTCTTTTGTGATACTGCAATGTTAATAAAACTGTCTTGTACAGACACATTTTTAATTGAAATCATGACTTACATTTCTAGTTTCATTGTAGGACTTCCTGCCTTCAGTCTCCTTATAGTATCTTATTCTTGCATTATTTCCAGTATCCTAAAGATCAGTTCTACTAAGGGCAGGAAGAAAGCTTTCTCCACCTGTACATCCCATCTCATGGTGGTTATTATTTTTTATGGTTCCGTTTTCATTACATACGTTAGACCTACATCTCAGTATTCATCCTCCCAGTCAAGATCATTTTCTATTATCTATACTGCCATGATTCCATTGATCAACCCATTTATCTACACACTAAGAAACAAAGATATTAGAAAAGGTATTTGTGCTTTACAAGAAGGCAAATTAATTTGTTGTAGCAATATATGTCAAGTTGTATTGTAGTAATGGAATCATATGTGTAATTTGGTATCTGGTGAATGTAAATGTGTAATTCTGCATTGTTTTAACCCTTTGAGTGCAAGAGAGGTACAGAACGTATTGGTTTGCAATGTGTTCCATACCTCTCTGGCACTCAAAGGATTAAAAAAACATATCAATTAGTAGTACATGACCTGAAGATAAGAATGAATCTCTTAACCCATTTGGGTGCCATAGGGGTACACAATGCATTGCATACCCCTCTGACACTCAAAGAGTTAAAATACAAACTGTTATTTCAAATAAAAGGTATCACTGACACTGAGCTCCCTCAGTCAGTTTCCAGAGAACTTTCTGTGAGTGTTTGTGAAAGCAGGGAGAGTGATACAATGTAAAACAATTCAATGTAAAAAGAAAACCCAAACAATCAAAAAAACATAACAGAACAACAGTGGTGCGGCCATAGTGATAACAGAATACTCTCTGCAGACAGAGATCCAGAAAGTTTGCTGTCGGGGACTTAAAAGTAAATTGGTGACGAATAAGAAATAATTAAAAAGTATAGGCAACTTCACTTTCCATACTGTGCTCTTACAGAAAATGTAAAGCCAAAATAAAAGTTTTCTGACCCTTTAAATTGGTCTTTGACATCCTTGAATGCTATAGCGATCTGCAGGGTATTGCTTTGCAATGTATTGGCTACCTCTCTAGCACTCAAGTGGGTTAAAATCACTATTTAAATCAGTAACACATTTTTGTGTGTGTACCAATGCATTGCAAAGGGTTGAACTGCAGCTGATGTCCAGTTATTGTAATGCAAGTATACGAGTGATTTGGTATCTGGTGAATGCAAATGTAGAATTCTGCATTGTTTTAATACATACTTAGTGATTGGTAGTACTTGTCATGAACATGAGAAATGATCGCTTACAATATAAACTGTTCATCCAAATAAAAAGATATTGACAATTACCAAAGTACTCATATTGTTGCATTAAGTAAGCAACCTAAATGGACTATATCCCAGATATATTTTTTTTTTGTGTCATGAATGAAAGTAAAGTGGAACAAATCAGGAGAAAAAACACTTACACCATGGGGAGAAATAAGCTTTCCCTGATCCCTTCAGATTTAAAGGCATAGTAACCTTTTACTTAGACTCAAGTGTAAACTCAGATGGCATCTTCTCTGTTTATCCTCCTACTTTTTACACTTAGTGATACAATGTAAAAAAGATACAATGTAAAAAAAGATAACAGAAAAGAACAACAGTGCTGCATGGCCTGTGATAGCAGAAATCTGTTTGGCAACAGACATGCCACGAGTTCACTGTCAGGGACTTAAAATTATAAAGAAAATAGGTGAAGAAGAAAAAAATATATTAAAGAGTATTGTGCTTTTGCAGAAAATGTAAATGCAAAATAAAAGGTTTCTATCCCTTTAAATGTAGAGTTGAACCCCTTGCAATGTGTTGGATACCTCTCCAGCACTCAAGTGGGTTAAAGTCCTATTTAAATTAGTGGGAATATTTACTTATCTCCTATATTTGCCTGTGAATTGATTCACTTTGCATTTTTCTTCTTGAGTGCCAGGGAGTATCTAACACTGTACAAAGCAATGCGTTGGATACCCACCTGCCACTCAAAGGGTTACACTGATGCCTGCAACAACAACAAGAATACAAATCAGTTTTTATACCATTACCTGCTTATCTAATATAGTAACATAGTTGATGAAGCTGAATGTGTCCATCAGGTTTGTCCCAAGCCATATCACTCTTGTTGAGCTAGAGAATGGCATAAAAAACCTGTTGAAGCAATTTCCAATCCTATATAATAATTCACAAGGATGTTTGTCAGAAGCCGTCAGGCGCAGTAGAGACTGCGTGCGCTGCAGTCATGTGCAGTAGAGACTGCGTGCTCTGCAGTCATGCGCAGTACAGAATACATGAACGTGCCGCAGCTGATATGGAGTGAGGAGTCCTCTCTGCACATCTTCCTGGGACCAAGCAAAGAGAGGACTACAGCCCGAATTCATAGCACCCCTCATCAGCTGTGGCGTGTTCAGAAGCTCCAGGCACCAGCCGAGGCTGCTGGGTGGCACTGTGGCCCGTGTACACGGGCTTTTTAAACTATTTTTGCAATAAATGGGTAAAAGAAAATTCCTTCCTGATTCCAGAAGGCAGATGGATATTTCCTTGGATATTTGTACATACTAGAGAAAAAACAGACAAGTATAAGTCCAAAGCATAAATATCTGGCATATTAATACATAGTTTAACCCCTTGAGCACCTGAGGGGTACGCAACGCATTGCAAAGCAATGCATTGGGTACCTCTCTGGGTCTCAAAAGGGATAACCGTTTAAGTGCCAGAGGGGTACGGAACGCATTACTTTGCAATGCGTTCCGTACCCCTCTGGCACTCAAAGGGTTAAAGTATGCAGTAGTATGATGGGTTTGTAATATAAATATGCCCCCCATGCATAGTATATTTGTCCAGGTTAAGCCAACAAAAATTGTATTGCCATAGAAAACATCCAAAAAATTATACATAGCTTTTAGAATTGTAAACGCTGTCTCCGCCCTTGTGTGCCGCCGCTGAGGCGATAGTGGAGACAGAATCATGCTCCACAATCCCCCCTCCTCATCTGTACCGGCTGATGCCCGCTCCACTCTGAAGGAATTGGAATTGAGACTGCCCTTATATATGGGTAGTCTTACTTCCAATTCTCTCACAGCCATTGGCTGGGATATGCTTACGCACCTCCCAGCCAATCCGCTTTGAGCGGCCGCACACATCGGCGGAGACAGCATTTACAGTTCTAAAAGTGAAGTATAATTTTTGAATGTTTTCTTACGGCAATACAATTTAGTTTGCCTAACTTGGACAAATGTACTTGGCATATTTATATTACAAACCCGTCACACTACTGCATACTTTAACCCTTTTTAGCCCCAGTTGTGTACTCATCTGGCACTCAAGGTGTTAAGCTATGTATTAGTGTGCTGGATATTTATGCTTTGAACTTTAAAGCGGATTTTCCCTTGAAAAAGCAAATAAGAACGTGGTTTTCACTAAATTTCCCACAGGAACATGGCAACAACTTTTGCCCATCCCTACTCATCATGCACAAACCCGATAAGCGATCATCTGCAATTGTCGACCTCAACCAGATTTTCACCCTTTTCATGGTGCTTAATGACCTTTCCTTTAGGGGGCACCTAATAAAAATAAATCCTAAATAAATTAAAAAAAAGAACATAAGACATGGTATAAAAGGGATCTGAGGAGAGTGCCTATGTTGGTGTGTGGAGTCTGGGGAATGAATCAGATGAACAGGGACTTTTTTTTGGGGGTTCTTTACTGGTATTGGGGGGACAGTTAATAAAAAAACAAATCAATAAAATAAAATAAGAAATTTTTATATGAAGTGATAGAGACAAGGACCCACTGATGTAAGCTGCCACTATGGTAGACTGATACTTGACTTAATAGAGTATTTTGTAGAGGATGATTTGCTAGATTTGTTGTTAGAGGCCCAAGCCCTGAGGAAACATTGATTTGTAGGTCTTAGGCTTGTTAGACACAAACCCCCAAAAATCTTTACTTTATTTTGTAGGACTTCTTTTTTGTTTGTTTCAAAGCACAAGTCCTAAGGGAAAAAAATGCCCTACTGGTCAGGTCATGTTGACCAGTGGCCACTGGCCATTGTCAAATGTCCTCCTCCTGAGTCCATAATTGAGGAATTTGCAACTGCTGCTCTTGCTGCTGCTGCATCTGAGATGTTTAAGCAGCAAGATGATTAGGCAGCTGAAATGGAATGGGATCAACAATAGCAGTAACATGGGTGATGGATAATGAAGGTTTTACTTGCCACGGCTATCTCCAGTGATGTGCCTGAGGTGGTAGCAAAAGAATAAGTAGTCCCCAGTATATGTGGAGAAAAGAACAAGTTGACCATTAAATCTTCTCCACCTGCCCCTCCTCAAAAATCATCATGGGTGTGTTTTTATTAGAATATATATTTTTCCCTTGAGAACAGGAACTGTGGCTTCCATCAGCAACTGCAATGTGCACAGTGTGTTTGTGGTAAATAACATCTGGGGACACAACTGTATCCAAACACCATGACACCAGAACCCAAATACTGCCACTGTCACTATACCCCTTGTCCAGACCCCACTAAGTACACATAACAACTTGCTGACAGTTTAATAGTAATGATGAACCCTCCCTGCCAGTATCCTAGCATATTCTGTGGGATAGAATCTCCTCAGATGCTGCTTGATGACCTGGTATTGATTCTCCTCCACCACACTGGCATGTGTGGTCAGTGCACCACGCAGTGTGCAATGGGCCATATCCTAACATCAACAGAGTGGCTATCATTTGGCGGGGGAGGTAATGATGAATGAGGTGGACTGGCAGAAGATGTATTTGTTACCCTAGATGAAGAAGGTGATGGTGAGCTAGTTGTTTCCCTAATCATGGAACTTCCAGCGCCTTTCTGGTCTTCTCTATTCTTCCTCCTCTTTGATCTCTGCATCACCTCTTGTTGCCTTTCTGGAGACTCAGGGGTTACAGCAACAGTGGTGCTCGATTTCTGTAATGAGTGTTTGGCTTTAACATGTTTGACATAAATGTCATGGTGTCTGTGTTTCAGGTGTGATATCAGGGAGGTTGTGCCAAGGTGTGTTCCCTCCTTTCCCCTTCTCACTGACTTGTCACAAATTGTGCACAGTGCTGTTGCTGATGACAGCACTGTGCCTGCCCCCAGAGAAAAATTTTCCACACCCTTCACTGTATGTGATGGCAGTGGATTATGTTTCTGCTGTTGCTGCTATGGTCTCAAAATCAGCACTGCAAAAAGGACCAGGAGGATTGCTGCTGCTGGAAAGTGGAACCTTTCCTAGTCACACATCACTTGTTGACCCCATTCCCACTGTGTCTACGGTGGTCTGTGGCACACTAGCCTCAGCATCCTGCTTCCCTTGCAACTCAGCAGAAGCAGGAATTAGAGCAGTTGGGACTTCCACAAATTCCAAAAGCTGAATGCTGGTGGTGATGCTCATCCATGTCTCCCATTCCTTCTCATTTTCTGATAAAAAGGCAATCAATGTCTCTTTCACACCAGCTTCTCTACCATCATGATCACCACCACCACTAGTCCCTACATCCTGCTTCTCTATTACAGACATCTCACTGCTGCTTGGAGGAGGTGACAATGATGAGCAGTGTGACAGAGGGTCCCCTAATGTCACACTTAGCATTTTTGTTTGACCCGAAGAAGGCAGAGTGGCAGCAGTAGCAGTAGGCACAGGCAGCTGGTCTGTATTCCTGCTGGTGGTGGTAGTATTAATTCTACATAAAACATACACATGTTTTTAGTGCTACTCACGCTGCAATATTACAGTACTCAAAATACTAATAAGGGTAAACTTACCCCCCAGTAAGGTAGTGAAGAAAGACGGTGAGATTCGGTGCACTTGTCGCCACAGGTTCTCCAACCTGGATGTATAGACGGTGTGTAACAAATGGTTGCAACAGCACTCATTCAATCAGCGTCATTGAATATCCCAAAAGGTAAAAACAAAATCTTTATTCCAATATTTAAAACAGCATACATGATTACTTAGGAGGTGGTAGACTCACAAAAAAACCCAACAAGACCCCCCAAATAGAGGTCTAACGCGTTTCACTCTACATAGAGCGCTTAATCATAGACTACACATAAAAGAATCTAACCGAATTATATAAACTAAAATTTCAAAACAATTGGGGAAACCTGTTGCTTAATTAAATGGTCAGACTTACAGCCAATCATTAAGGACTCCATTCTAAAGGACCGATACTTAACCCTCGACATACATGTACAAAACAAATACACAGAAAAGAGAAGGATCCACATAAAATCTCCAGCCATAAACAAGCATGAATTAGCTCTCCAGGGGAAAAGAAAAGAGGAGAAACAAAAGAATATAAAAATATACGGACAAGGGAATAACAAAAATCTAAAAAATCACCATATATGACTAATATCCCATTCATGGTTAAGACCATCAGGAATATGTGTTTGTAATGTTAAAATCCAAAACGCCTCCCTTTTGTCTATTAACTCTTTTATATCTCCACCTCTCCAAGGGAGAACAACTCTCTCAATCCCCTGAAAGGAGCAACAATTCTCATCCCCTTTATGAAGGGATCTTACATGCTTCGCTACGGCTGAAGTAGGGTCCTCCCAACTGATCTGACTCAAATGTTCTCTAACTCTTTGTTTTAGGGGGTGCAAGGTGCGTCCCACGTATTGAATATTGCATATCTTGCATGTAAATAGATAGACAACATTAATAGTATTGCAATTGATATACGACAAAATATCAAATGTTGTACCATCTTTCATGCATTTAAATTGTCCAGAAATCGTTGATACTTTACAACATCTACACCGGGACACACCACATCTGAAAAAACCTTTCGTATTTAACCAGGTGGGATTAATCCTAGTGCTTCTATACAGACTAGGAGAAACATGATTGCCTACCGTGACACCACGTCTTGCCACAAAACGGCAACCATTTTTCACCATAGGTTCCAAAATCGGATCAGTATATAAAATAGGCAACAATGTTTTCACCAAACCACAAATCCTTGAATATTGCAAACTATATGTAGTGATAAAACAAACATTGTTATTTTTATCTCGTTGATCCCAACGCTTCTTTTGTTTA
The DNA here is from genome assembly GCA_037306005.1 of Rhinophrynus dorsalis. NCBI lineage: Eukaryota > Metazoa > Chordata > Amphibia > Anura > Rhinophrynidae > Rhinophrynus > Rhinophrynus dorsalis. The sequence goes on along the minus strand of CM074728.1, from coordinate 49,352,197 downwards.
CAATTAGCAGCTGATAAAAGATGTTCTCTAGATGTATGCAAAGCTTCTTGAAACGCCCTTTCCAAAATCACATCATTATATCCCCTAGTTTTAAATCTCAAAAAAAGCTCCTGTGATGCCTTATAAAAAAGTTGGTCAGTGGAGCAATTCCTGCGTAATCTGAGGAATTGCCCCTTAGGTATATTAGCCACCTGATGTCTAGGATGGGCAGATGTAGCATAAAGAAGACTATTACCAGCTGTAGGTTTCCTATATATATCTGAAATCACTATCCCCCTTTCTTTGTCACCCTTAAGAGTAACATCCAGAAATGGGATAGTGTCAATTTGAAAATTATAAGTAAACCTCAAATTACAACTGTTGTCATTTAAAAACGCTACAAACGTGGAAGCCTGCAATTCAGTACCCAGCCAGACAAATAATAAATCATCTATATATCTCCCGTACCACAAGATCAACCCCCTCGAGGGGTTCTCACCCCCAAAGATGTGGGTCATCTCCCACCAACCCATATATAGGTTGGCAAGAGAGGGGGCAAAAGTTGCCCCCGTAGCGACCCCACACCTCTGGAGGTAAAACACCCCATCGAAGGAGAAGAAATTGTGGCACAGGAGATAATCAACTGCTTTAAGCAAAAAAATACAAAGATCATCCGCATAATTGGAAAACCTATACAAATGAAACTTCAAAGCCTCAAGTCCTAACTGGTGTGGTATAGAAGAGTACAGCGCTGTAACGTCAGCTGACAACCAGCTACAGGCAGAATGCCATCGAATCTGATCTAACTGAACCAATACTTGCTTGGTATCCCAAATAAAACCCGGTAATCTTTCTACCGGAGGTCGAAGGTGCCGGTCAACCCAAATGGATAATGGTTCATTCAAAGAACCAATCCCCGACACAATAGGCCTGCCAGGTGGGTGACTACTATCCTTATGCACCTTCGGCAAATGGTGAAAAATTGGCACAATAGTGGTTTCAGGAACCAAAAATAACGATTCCTGGTAATCCAAAACACCCATATTGAGCCCTTCTTGTACCAGATTGGTTAATTTTAATCTGAATGACATAGTTGGGTTAGAACTCAACATAGTATATGTATCCTTGTCCTGTAGTTGTCGAAAAGCTTCTTTTCTATAATATTCAGAATCAAGGACCACTATGGAGCCTCCCTTGTCAGACATTTTGACCACAATATCTTTATTTGACTGAATAGATAACAGAGCTTTTTTCTCATTAATACTCAAATTATGTGTCTTGTTATCATGAATCTGCTTATACAAGTTTGTAAGTTCACTCTCCAATGGTTTTTGGAAAATTTCCAATTGTATACCCTTACAATGAAGAGGGAAGAAACGGGATCTGGGTCGTAAACCAGTGATTATAGAATTAACTAGAGGGAACGATCTGGAGGATTCTGACTCTAAACTCTGTAACTCTACAAGAGTGCAGTTATCAGAAAAAGAATTAGTTTGTAAATAATAATTAATATTTTCAGAATCCTCCATACCAGTCAATCCGGTTCTTAAACCCTCTGGGTTCAATTGAAAATATTTCCTAACTGTTAGTTGTCTAACAAACCGGTTCACATCTAACAAGGTTTTAAACAAATCAAAGGGTCTAGACGGAACAAAATTTAGACCCTTTGATAACACTGACAATTCCGTTGTCGTTAATGTCACTGAAGACAAATTGAGAACAGTTAGCGATTCTGGTCGCCTCGAGTTATTCTCGTGTTGTATCTTCTGTTTCCTTGCCCTTCTACCCCCTCTTCGGGTGGATTTGTGGATCCATGTATGTTCTTCTTCTTTCGTTGTTTTCTTCGACCTCATTGGTTTTTTGAAAAAGTAGTAGAGACATGTTCCAATTCCCAGGAGCTCAGATCAATACCACTCCGATTAGAATCTTCCACTAATGAAGAGGTTGGAGGAGGATTACGAGTACTACAATTTAAAGTTGAGTTAGTCTCCTCATCCGTCTGACCTTCAGACATTGAAAAACTCACTTGCCGATCTCCGGATTTTAAAATAGATCTTCCACGTCTTATTCTTTTTCCTAAATTATATCTCCTCCAATCATACACCAAATCCTGTTCATAATCCGTTTTATCTCGGATGTATTTACGTTGTTTAAACAACAAAAGATCTTGATCCAACTTATCCAGTGCACATCTTAAAGAGACATCCAATTCACGGAATGAGGGAACCGTACTCTGTGACTTTAATGCTGACTGGATTTTCGATGTATTCATCTTTATTTTATCCAACTCTTCTTTCTTGAACTCTAAAATTAAATCCATCAGTCTTAAAGAACAGTCACTTAAAATATTATTCCATTTTTCAATGAACATAGAGTCCTTAACTTCAAATGTTGGAAACTTTTTAACTCTTAAACCACGGGGGATGCGTTTAACTTGAATATATTTTTCAAAAGTAACTATATCCCACCATAATCATAATTCCTTGGTCATAGTTTTTTCCAACTTATTTTACATCCAGAGTATCAAAATCATTAACATTCACTGTTAGATCTCCTTCAAACAATGTGTTAACCTTGTATTGGCGTGAGTCAGAGTTTAAAAAATCGCTCAAAGCGAAAGTCTCCACCTCCTGTTCGTCTGCCATTATAAAAAACCTTTTAACTGGGTTATTTACACTTGTATAAACAAATACACTGTTTATACTTGAGTACCAAAAAAGCCTCAATTATAAGGGCTATAGATCATACTTCCATCCACAGGGAGCAGCGGAGCACTTAACAATGGAGAAAGAACTTCATAAAACATACACAAGTTTTTAGTGCTACTCACGCTGCAATATTACAGTACTCAAGATACTAATAAGGGTAAACGTACCCCCCAGTAAGGTAGTGAAGAAAGACGGTGAGATTCGGTGCACTTGTCGCCACAGGTTCTCCAACCTGGATGTATAGACGGTGTGTAACAAATGGTTGCAACAGCACTCATTCAATCAGCGTCACCAAAAGGTAAAAACAAAATCTTTATTCCAATATTTAAAACAGCATACATGATTACTTAGGAGGTGGTAGACTCACAAAAAAACCCAACAAGACCCCCCAAATAGAGGTCTAACGCGTTTCACGCTACATAGAGCACTTAATCATAGACTACACATAAAAGAATCTAACCGAATTATATAAACTAAAATTTCAAAACAATTGGGGAAACCTGTTGCTTAATTAAATGGTCAGACTTACAGCCAATCATTAAGGACTCCATTCTAAAGGACCGATACTTAACCCTCGACATACATGTACAAAACAAATACACAGAAAAGAGAAGGATCCACATAAAATCTCCAGCCATAAACAAGCATGAATTAGCTCTCCAGGGGAAAAGAAAAGAGGAGAAACAAAAGAATATAAAAATATACGGACAAGGGAATAACAAAAATCTAAAAAATCACCATATATGACTAATATCCCATTCATGGTTAAGACCATCAGGAATATGTGTTTGTAATGTTAAAATCCAAAATGCCTCCCTTTTGTCTATTAACTCTTTTATATCTCCACCTCTCCAAGGGAGAACAACTCTCTCAATCCCCTGAAAGGAGCAACAATTCTCATCCCCTTTATGAAGGGATCTTACATGCTTCGCTACGGCTGAAGTAGGGTCCTCCCAACTGATCTGACTCAAATGTTCTCTAACTCTTTGTTTTAGGGGGCGCAAGGTGCGTCCCACGTATTGAATATTGCATATCTTGCATGTAAATAGATAGACAACATTAATAGTATTGCAACTGATATATGACAAAATATCAAATGTTGTACCATCTTTCATGCATTTAAATTGTCCAGAAATCGTTGATACTTTACAACATCTACACCGGGACGCACCACATCTGAAAAAACCTTTCGTATTTAACCAGGTGGGATTAATCCTAGTGCTTCTATACAGACTAGGAGAAACATGATTGCCTACCGTGACACCACGTCTTGCCACAAAACGGCGATCATTTTTCACCATAGGTTCCAAAATCAGATCAGTATATAAAATAGGCAACAATGTTTTCACCAAACCACAAATCCTTGAATATTGCAAACTATATGTAGTGATAAAACAAACATTGTTATTTTTATCTCGTTGATCCCAACGCTTCTTTTGTTTACAATTAGCAGCTGATAAAAGATGTTCTCTAGATGTATGCAAAGCTTCTTGAAAAGCCCTTTCCAAAATCACATCATTATATCCCCTATTTTTAAATCTCAAAAAAGCTCCTGTGATGCCTTATAAAAAAGTTGGTCAGTGGAGCAATTCCTGCGTAATCTGAGGAATTGCCCCTTAGGTATATTAGCCACCTGATGTCTAGGATGGGCAGATGTAGCATAAAGAAGACTATTACCAGCTGTAGGTTTCCTATATATATCTGAAATCACTATCCCCCTTTCTTTGTCACCCTTAAGAGTAACATCCAGAAATGGGATAGTGTGAATTTGAAAATTATAAGTAAACCTCAAATTACAACTGTTGTCATTTAAAAACCCTACAAACGTGGAAGCCTGCAATTCAGTACCCAGCCAGACAAATAATAAATCATCTATATATCTCCCGTACCACAAGATCAACCCCCTCGAGGGGTTCTCACCCCCAAAAGTAATCATGTATGCTGTTTTAAATATTGGAATAAAGATTTTGTTTTTACCTTTTGGGATATTCAATGACGCTGATTGAATGAGTATTAATTCTACGCCTGTTCTACCCCAACACCAGTTCTGGCCTCTTAATTATCATGTTCAACTTGGACACTGTAGTGAAAGGAAGGGAAGGAGGACTCCCAGAGCCAGAGGAATGGTGTAGGCTCCCTTGAACGCTAGTCTGGATGCTCTCAAATGCTTTCCCTACCACTCCCCTAACACTAGTACCACTGGCTGCTTCACCATCACTGTTACAACTACTAACACCAACTACATCAAGTTCAGCCCCAGAGTCTTCCTCCTCACAGTCACTAGTAATATGATGATTACCCCCTCCTTCACTCCTAACGCTAACAAGCTGCTGGACCTTCTTAGTAATAGTAGTACTAGCCCTGGCGGGACTTCTTGGGGATGGCAAGTGTGACTTAAGGTCCCCTGCTGTCACACTTTTTATTTATTTAGAAAATGTTTTACCAGGAAGAATACATTGCGATTTCTCTTGTTTTCAAGTATGTCCTGGATAGTTTTCAGTAAAGGGTTACATATTTACACAAATTGAGAAACATTATATATTACATGTTATTATATATACATACACATATGAATATACATACATATGGAATATTAAAATTATATACAGTTACACTCTGTTTTTAGATATAAAGAAGCCTTTACTCTTAAGGATTTTAGACTGGGAGCAGATTTAATTATTTCAGCCAGATTGTTCCAGGCCTTTGGAGCTTCCCCCTCCTAAGTATTACAAGACACACTAGTGGCTTCAGCACTGGTGGCAGCAGCTTCAACACTGGCAGCAGGCACAGCACTGGCAACAGGGCAACACATCTGACAGCAGGCACAGTATTGATGGCAACGGGATCAGCACTGGCAGTAGGCATAGCACTGGTTTCAACAGGGGTAGCAATGGTGGCAGCAGAGGCAGCACGTCTAGCAGTAGACACAGGCAGCTGACCTGTCCTGCTCTCACTAGTACTACCTTCTTCTCCCTTCCTTCCCATTCTGTTTTCTCCCTCCCTTCTCTTTTCTCCCTCCCTTCCCATCAAATTCCCCAAGATCCCTTGGGGTTATTTAGGGGCACTGGTTCAGTAGTGCTCACTTCCTCCTTCTCCTCAGACTCAGTGGGCATATAAGGGTCCTTCCAGCTACTCTGGTTATTATTTTTAAACCTGCTCATAGTGATAGCTGTCACTATGAGCTTCTCCTGCCTCAATTTTGCCTCAAGATCACAGCAGACTAGCACAGCACGTCTACCTAACTCTGTAACTGCTTCTATTGTGTTTGATTTCTGCAAATACGTCACGTTTTGATAGCGAATAAAAACCACATAAATCATCCGGCAGAAACTTTCTAGCTATTGAAAAAATGGCCAAATTTTTGGCCAATGGGCAACAATTTCAATTGCTAGTTTTAAAGTAGATTTTCCCACCAAAGAGCAGATAACGAGGTTTTCGCGGAATTTCTTGCAGGAACAATGCGAGAGATTTTGCCCACCCCTACTTGGAGAGCCTGCCTTACAGGTTCCAATCTTGAGGAGTAGGTTGCAATGATGTTCAAGCAAAAGCGGAAGCTCACTGTGCTTGAGGAACATTGCAATTGATATGCGTCCTGACGTCTTTTACCAGAGGCTGTAGTGACCAGCAAGCTTAATTGTTGAAAAATTTCTTCAAAGTTTTAGCTAAAAATTCTAATGCTCTTATATTTCGCTGTTCTCTGTGTTTCACTCAGCAGATCTTCTTTTTGGACTCTCATGGATAAAATTGATAATAGCTTTCACTGTGCCAATAGAATTCTGTATATCAGGAACAGCATTCAGATCATTTACAACCAAATTCAATTTATGTGCAGCACAATGAGCAAATGTAGCTTTTGGATACTTTCTCTTTATTATGGCTTGAACACCAACTTCCTTTCTTACCATTGTAGAACATCCATTATATCCTTGGCCATGGAATTTTTCTAAGTTTAATCCAAATTTGGAACATGTATCCATAATCATATGTGCAGTTGAGGTAGCATCCATTTCTTTTAAGGTTGCAAACCCAAGGAATTCTTCTTTGATGACAGCTATGGTGCTAGTTGTGTCTACAAAACTAGATATGCTCTTAATGTTTCTTCACACAATGTAATCAAATCATTTTCACCATGAACTGATGTATAACGTGCATTGACTGGTGTTTTTTCCAGATGGGTCTTTAGAACTACATCTCCTGCTTCAGGGCGAAATTGGTGCAGATTTTTCCTTTTGTACTTTTTTCCCCACACACAACTATGTCATGATTGCCACAAAATAAGATAGTGGACAGAATTGGATATAACTTTCTTCTATTTTCTTCAACTTGAAGCTTCACAGCTATCACGGTGCCCGTGATTGCTGCAGTTCCTTGTCTGTCACCAGTAGGGGGCTGCTATTGGCTGTCTGCAGATAGCCCGCCTTTCATTGCCTATTTAAACCTGGATTGGGCACCCTTTGGTTGCCCTTTCGTGTTGTTTCTGACCTTCTTGCTATCACTATGCCAGTGATAGCTGGGCCTCTGTTCCAGTGTTCCTGAGTTCCTGATCTTATATGTTCCTGAGTTCCTGATCTCTACTGTTCCAGTGTTTCCTGCATGCTGAAGTACTTCCAGTCCTGGTTCCGGCCTAGTCTCTGGTGTTGTAGTTCCTGCTGAACTTCTTCTCTGCTGTTTCCTGACCTGACTGATCGTTGCTGGTTCCTGTCATCGCATCGCCTGTCTCCTGTGGCGACCTCCTGCCTGGTCGCGTCGGCGACATTGCTCGTTACTCCAGTGCGCGGTCACTGGTTTGCTCCACAGCCTATCGGCTATACAATTCTGTGTTGGTCTCAGCGTGCGGACGCTGGTTTGCTCCTAAGCCTTGTGGCTAGGCAAACTCGCTTGTTACACCAGTGTGCGGACAATGGTTTGCTCCACAGCCTATCGGCTATACAATCCTGTGTTAGTCCCAGCGTGCGGACGTTGGTTTGCTCCAAAGCCTTGCGGCTAGACAAACTCGCTTATTACACCAGTGTGCGGTCACTGGTTTGCTCCAAAGCCTATCGGCTGTACTATCCTGTGTTGGTCCCAGCGTGCGGACGCTGGTTTGCTCCAAAGCCTTGCGGCTATACAGACTCGCTTGTTACACCAGTGTGCGGTCACTGGTTTGCTCCAAAGCCTATCAGCTATACAATTCTGTGTTGGTCCCAGCGTGCGGACGCTGGTTTCCTCCTAAGCCTTACGGCTATACTAACTCGCTTGTTACACACAGTGTGCGGTCACTGGTTTGCTCCTAAGCCTATCGGCTATACAATTCAGTGTTGGTCCCAGCGTGCGGACGCTGGTTTGCTCCAAAGCCTTGCGGCTTTACGATTCCCCTGTTAGTCTCAGTGTGTGTACACTGGGTTGCTTACGATCCTGTCAGTTTGCCATTACCATCTGACTGCTGCTTCTATCTCTGGGCTGCCCTGCCCGGTATTGGAAAGGCCGGTAGAACCTTTTGCCACATTCCATCTGAGGTTGCCTTACCCAGTATTGGCAGGGCCGGTAGAGCCTACATTATGAATCTATTGAGGCTGCCTTGCCCGGTAATTTGGTAAGGCCGGTAGAACCGTTATGCGATTCCATCTGCAGGTTGCCTTACCCGGTATTGGCAAGGCCGGTAGAGCCTAACATTCTATTACTTCAGACTGTCCTGTCCGGTATATTGACAGGACCGGTAGAGTCTGCCTTCTGTCTTGTTATATTCTGTATATATCTGTATGTATGTGATTGCCATCCTACGTTATCAATTTATTATTTCAATAAAATTGATTTTTACCTAAAACTTGTGTCTGAGAGTCATAATAAACCGTGACAACAGCGCTGTCTATTTGGCAAACAATACTTGTTTCTGGTTTCTTTCTAATCTCAAAAAAAGTGAGTTGCATCCACTTGTGCATTTTTATGCCAAGACGATGAAATATGGTTGCGTGCACTTTCATGAAAGTCTTTATATTTAGTGAAAGGCATAGTTATGAATGTTTCTTGTAATCGAAAATGAACAGGCTGTGTAAAAACTGTGCAATACTTATAATTTGCACTTTCAGTTGTGAAGAGTAGCAAAGCTATGGTGGCTTGTCTTGAGGAAGGCTTTCATCAGGAGCCGAAACGTTGACATTCTTTTCATTAAATCTTTTTATTTAATAAGTCCTGCTGTGTGCCCTATACTGTATCATTATTTATGCTATACATCATAGTCTATAATTGTTTATAGGAGCACCCAGGTCAGTCAGCTACATTCAGTATAATTTTCACCTTTTTGGATGTGCCCATCTTACATCATTATGTATTGTGTGTATATATATATATATATATATATATATATATATATATATATATACACATACAGAGTGGAGGCAGTGGCACGCTAAAATAAAAAACAATTTAACCCACAGTATTGTCCTTAATATCACTGGTGCATGTTCCATACAGAAATACGCATAAATATACTCAGCCTGGACCATCTGGAACTGGCAAGAAACAGCACACATCATCAGCAATTCAAGTGCAGGAAAAAGTTTAATGCATCAGCCAAACATTTTCAGTCCCTAATGGACCTTCATCAGGGCAAAGGGACAAACACTGATGTATTAAAAGTATTTATACTCTAATGTAATATGTGCATTGACTGGCATATTTTCCAGATGGGTCTTTAGCACTACATCTCCTGCTTCAATGCAAAATAGGTACTTGTCAGGTAATTGTCAGTTGAAGCAAATTTTATGATAATTCTTTAAGCGAACATGGATAAATCATATAATGAGGTATTTGTAGATTATGTCCATAACTAATCCACAATTCTAGTCTACAACTGTTCCACTGTTCCTTCATTTTCGGTCAACCAAGTGGACTGTTGCCTACTGTCAAGTTATACTAGTGGACAGTAATTTAGATTATTGGTTTAATGTCCAATTCATCATTTGAATATCCTTTTCTTTTGTTCCTATTTTTTTTTTTGTCTTTTTATTTTTATTATGAGCAATTATCTAGGGCCAGGATTTGATTCCGTGGTACCTGACAGCTATGTAATCAATATTGTGTGTACTTGATCCCTGGTGTCCCACACATTGCAGAGCCGGTAGGATGTATGCCTAACTAGTGGCTGCACCGTCCAGTCTAATTGGTGTGTGGAGTACGATGTATCCATTCCACCATTTCTCAGCCTTAGCGGTACAACGCATCAGTATGAGTTGTGATGGCATTTGGTATCCATTGCTTGGATATCTGGTAAACTCTCTGATGTCGTGGAATGCAGCATGGGGCCAGTGGCATCAGTGGCACTCTATTATTTGTGAGTGTAAATACTTGTAATACATCAGTGTTTGTCCCTTTGTCCTGATGAAGGTCCATTAGGGATACTGTGTGCTGTTTCTTGCCAGTTCCAGATGGTCCAGGCTGAGTATATATATATATATATATATATATATAATATTATAGCTGCACTGCACCGGAGGTCCTCTCAACCTGAGGTCACCCCCCAAAGCAATGTAATTTCTGATGAGAGGTAGTGATGGGCCAAACCTGCCAGATGCTCCACTGAACACCCAAATAAAGGTCAAACAACAATAAAAGGAGCAGGCAGGGAGTAACTCTACCTCCTCCCTCAATAATGATGAGGCAGATAGCCTTATTGAAAAATCACCTACTGTGTTGAATGACACATATATCAGTATGCAAAATGTCACAAATATAAACCAGGGGAGTAAAGAAATATAATAACATATAAAAGCAGAGTAAATGGCATCAGCTAATAGGCTCACAGTACCTTAAATCAGTGTTCCAAATTTGCGTAGATGTCCCATCAAAAAGCTGTATGTTCAATCAAATAGCCTGCTTCTCAATATATAGCACCAGAGTGCACCCACAGCACTTCCCACAGCACCAGATATAAATCCAAAGCACTTGCCATAGCACTAGATGGCATCCACATTACCAGATAAGATCACACATTACCAGACATTACCACACAGCACAAGATGTAGATCCACAGTACCAGATATAGATCAGCAACATCAACTATAAACTCACCAAATAAAGATCCAGAGCAGTAGACGCAACTCCACAACACCAGATGCAACCCCATAGCCTATAGCACAAGATATAACCCACAACAACAGATTGCACCCACATTTAATACATGACTTTTCATATATATATATATATATATATATATATATATATATATATATATACATATATATATATTTCTAATACCAATTTATGTATTTTCTTCCTTCACCCTACCATCTCTTTACCCTTTCATGCCTAATATTGCTGCATGGCTGTCATCTCTTTACCCCTTTATACCTTCTATTCCTCAGTGTCTGCCATCTCTTTTCCCCAGTATGTGTTTTCTTTTTACACCCTGCCCCCTGCCATCTCTTTTCCCATTTATGTATTTTTTTTTTATCCACACAGTGTCCTCTGCCTGCCACTTCTTTTCCACTTTATGTATTTTTTATTATCCACACACACACACACACACAGTGTCCCCTCCTGCCATCCCTTGTCCTCTTTTGCACATTTTTTTTTATGCACACTGTTCCCTGCGGCCTGCCTTCTGTTTTCCATTAAATATGTTTTTCATGCACTCTCCCTCCCTAACTGTCCCCTGTCCCTGCCATCTAGTTTCCAAATTTCATTAAATATGTTTTTGATCCACTGAGTCTCCCTCCCATCCCTAACTGTCCCCTGGACCTGGTCCCTGCCCCTGCCATTTCTTTTCCATTTAAATATGCATATGATCCACTGATTCTCCCTCCCTAACTGTCCCCTGGGCCCTGCCATCTCTTTTCCATGTAAATATGTTTTTATGATTGATCCACTGATTCTCCCTCCCTAACTGTCCCTTGGGAAGCCCCTGCCATATCTTTCCATTTTAAATATGTTTTTAATCCACTAACTCTCCCCCGTCCCCTGCCATCTTTTTTCCTGTTTTATGTATTTTACCATTGCTGTAAGTATCTGTATGCCATAGCCTGTATCCTGTGGCTCTAGCTAGAAATTTCAGCTGGTGTCGGTGATAAGGAAGGGCAGCGGGAGTGGCTCGCTAGCATGTGATGGCGATTCTGCCTGCAGACTGCTAGTCTCCTGACCTGCCCCTGCATGGCAGTGACATCACCGTGCAGCACATGTGAGGCAGAACAGAAGCCAGGGTTACTCTTTAAAGAAATAATGTGAGCTCACCGGCATAGTGTGCAGCGTTTTTAAAGGGCAAGATGAAAATCCAAGGGGGGTAAGCTCCTCCCTTGCCTCCCCCACGGATGCCGATGCCCATGCCCGCCACCACTACCACACACATCTGACACGTTGTAGGTTGTACTTTTTTTTTTTTTAATCACTTGACATAATGAATATGTCCCAGTGTCACTTAAGCAGGCAAAGGACAAAGGTACTCTCCATGCTATCACATTTTTCAAGGTATATGCTGCTGTAGGACTCACAACTAATGGCAACTAATGTGCAATGTATGTGAGCTGTTGAAACCCTTTGAGGAGGCAACCATGTTGGTGAGTCACACTGGTGCAAGAATTAGTGAAATTCTACCACTGGCATTTTTTATTGCAGAAAAAAATGAGGAGCATTGCTGAGGAATCTTACTACAATGACAATAGAGACATGCACTGTCTGGTAAATGACATGTTAGTGTACCCAAAGGAAATATAGGCTAAAACATTTTGCGTTGAAAAAAGAAGAAGAAAACCTTTGCAAAAAAAAGAAAAAAACAGTTTTTGCAAAAAAGCCATGCAGGAAATTGTTCTCACTTTTCACCCACCCCTACCTGCCACCAAAAGGGAGCAAAACTAGCTTACAGCATCAGGTGATAACCAGTAGCTGTGCCTCTGGTTCGGGCAGTGTGATTAAAAGGTAGCAGTGGGATAGCCCATACCATCAGCACACCACCTTGTGCATGCAGAGTTTTGAGAGACAGTCCCACAAATCCATAAATGTTTTAAGTGAACTAGAGTAGGTGATAGGTGAATGGCTTGTACCCTGCTTCTTCAATGCTGGTTTTGTGTCTGCTGATAATGGCTCCATCAGAATCACAGCCTCAGGAGTAGGTGATATGGTACATGTGCCCTTCTTTGCCCATGGGTTAAATTTAGTTGTGACCAGATTCCTGGCAGAATCCAAAACACTCAGAGAGATGCTGAATATCACCACAAAATCTTTGCCCATTTTAGCCACACCTACAGTACACTCAACACTCTACACTAGGGCATTTGTATGAGCAAAATAAGGTAATTAGTGAGTACACCATGCAAAACTAGAAGGCTGTGGAGGAAGCGTCTTTGTCACCTGGGCAGAGGCAACTAATGTCCAAAGTATGTGAGCTGTTGATACCCTTTGAGGAGGCAACAATGCTGGTGAGTCGCATAGGGGTTGGAATTAATGACATTTTGCCACTGATATTTTTATTGCAGAAAAAAATGAGGAGCCTGGCTGAGGAGTCTTACTGTAATGACAACACAGACATGCACCAGCTGGTAAAGGACATGTTAGTGTGCTTTGAACAAACTTCACGCATAGTGTCCATTAAAAGCAATGAGGAATACATTCTTGCCATTTTGCCTGACCTCCAATTCAAACATAACATTTCAGAATTTCTGCCAAAGTAGTTTATCACAACAAGGAGTAATGATGATCAACAGCCTCTCTCTGAGCAATCAAATTCTTTCAAGGAATATAGAGATATGCATATTGATGGAGTGGAGGGTTACATTGTGGTGGATGAGAGGGAGTAAGGTAGGACACAAAAAACTTCTAGACATCATAGGGCCATATGTTCAAAGAAGTAGTGAAATAGCTTTTGTAATTTCTAACGACTGTGTCGTTGGGATCATTAATATTTTCAGAGAGTGTCGGTTGTGATTGGAAATATGTCATTTGTCCTGACTGAAACTGTCGTATGTAACGACAAAAAAATGTCTTAACTAACGACAAAAATGTCTTATAAAATGTCTTAACTAACGAAAAAATGTCTTAATTAAAGACAAAAATTCTCACATTCAGAACACATTCCCTCCACTTTTTTCTTAATGTACAAATTTCGTCTTTTGAAAGACATTTTTTTGTCGTTAGTTACGACAAATTTTCTTTTCCTCTATACGACACTGGAGAATAGTTTAGCCACGCCCTTGCCCCACCCATTTGCCCGTCAGTTCTGGAGCTGTGTCATACACAATGGACATTACTAGTTTTTTGTCATATACTCTATAGAAAATATGTCGTTCATGCATTCAATTACTTATTTTTGTCTTTCATACGACAATTTTTTGTCGTTATCCCTTTGAACATATGGCCCATAGTGAAAAAGAAGGCAGCAACGCATTTAGACCAGCGGCAGCAGGAACAGCTACATCAGCAAGCAGAACATCCCATTCTGAAAACAGGGCAATTCATGGGTCTCAGCAGGGGTGACAAATATCCAAAAAATGGTGGTGGTGGTGGTGGTGACACTAGTTGCAGCATATTTCTTTGTGGCTTGCTCCCTGAGTATGGGTTGGTAACTGACACACAGAAACACAGTGTAGCTCCTAGAAGTGATCACACTGCCTGTGAAATGCTTTCTGAATACTTGCAGTATATCTACATTCTAGACAGAAACAAATATCCCATGGACTACTGGGAAACAAAACAGTGTGTGTGGCCAGCATTGAAACATACTGCAGTGGAAAACCTTAGTTGTCCTCCAGCAAGCGTTGAGTATGAGTGGATTTTCAGTGCAACTGGTTACATTGTGAATGATCATCGGATGCAATATTGGGAGACTAACATTCTTTAAAATAAACCAACATCTCATACCATCTGAGTATCAGGTAGCAGAAACCACACATGACAGAGAAAGCCAGGTCAGATGAATTAACAGCAGAACAAATGAGGAGGAGGGGAAGAAGGATATAAAGAATGGTTGTTACTATTTAACACACTTGGGACCACTGCTATGAACAATAAGTAATGTGTATCATTAATCTGAGAAGAAGGATAGCTTACATTTGACACGAATATGAAAGTGGTAAAAACCGATGTAGGAATCTATATGTATATACATACACAAATCAATCATACCACACCAGTCCACCACCACTAATACCATACACATCTGCTACATTGTAGATTGTACTTTTTTTTTTATATCGTAACATCATTCTGTCCTTCTGTTTTGCTGAAAAACGAGGCTTTAAAAACTGGTGTCTTGTGTTGTACCCTGCTGGAATATATGCCAATGTCACTTAAACAGGAAGTTAGTGTTGTGTGAAAATGAAAAAGGCACTCTGTCTGCTAACAATTTTTTGAAGGCATACATTGCTGTGCAGTTCATAACTTTTAGTTTCAGCTATTTATTTCTTCACCAAAGCCCACAAAATAAGTACTATTGTTGTGAGTAGTATTACAGTCATATGAAACATAGGATTACATTTTGTTAGCAGTGGTGAAAAGGAGAAAACTTTCACAAAAATGTGAAAAATCTTTGGTCATGCTGAAAATGTTTCTGACTTTACACCAACCCTAATTCCTAGTACTAAATTAAACAACTCTGGATCCCTTTGTTTATCTGTCTGCCTACTATTGATATTATCAGCATTTCAGTAGCTTTATTCCTCTCTGCCAACAGACTGATAACTAGGGATGGGTGAAAATTCTCTCCTCAAACTGAAATCTGCAGATAATGGCACTTTCCAGTTGACAAAAAATGTACAGTGAAAAGTGCCATTTTCTGTTTTTTCACACCTTTTTCACCTAGCTCATTGTGCATTGAAATCAATGAGAAGAAACATTTTCCTCCACCACACAAAAGTTTTCTACAGCCATGTAAAAGGGTGTCAGGCTCTCACAGCATGCCATTCTGTGTTTGTGAGAGGAGAGAGCAACACGTTGTTTGAGATAGAGGAGATTGGTGAATTGAAGTTTAGTTTAGGGAATCTTTTAGGTAGGATATTTGTTTCCTGTATTAGGAGAGTCAGTGGGGCACTCTGGAGAGAAGAAGGGAGGATAGAGGTTGACCCAAATAATACCACAAAATTCATATTGACTGACTGGCAAGACACAAGCAGCTGGGGACCTATTTGCTTGCTGATCTTGCTGTTATTGTCTCTGTGCTGGGTAGGGAAGTCTGGGGAAAGATGTTGCTGATTTTGTTTTCCAGTTATCATTTTTTTGGACAGACTGTGATAAGACAACAGGGTGGACAACTTAAAAAAAAAATTAAAAAATAAAAAAAAATTAAAAATATATATATTAGGTGACAGTGACAGACAGCTGACTGGGCTTAGGCAAGGCATCATGCAGCTCCATCAGTTGTGTTGTGTACAGTACAGTAAAAAAACACAGTGTAGTTGTGTAATGCCCAGCAAACGCACAAGGGAATGGGGGAGGGGTGGAGTAGTGCAGGGACATGAGAGTAAAGTAGTAATTCAAAAATTGCAGCAATGGTTGCTGCAGCGTGTGCAGTCAGTGATGATGATCCCTCTACTCCAAGGGAGGATGCAGTTTGTCAAGGTCCCAGCAAAGCTAGATCCGGCACCATCAGTGCCAATAGAAATAAAGAACCATATAAGATGAACACTGAAATGACAAAAAGTCGCTCAAAGTTACAAGTGGGGTTCCTCAAGGCTCCATCCTTGGCCCTCTTTTATTTTCTCTGTTAATAAATGATCTGCCCATGGTTTCCAAAGCATCATCTGTGCACATGTATGCAGATGACATTATAATATATGCAAAAAATGTAAACATATCACAACTGGAGGGTGTATTACAGCATGATTTCTCTGAAGTTGAAAGATGGATAGCAAAGAACAAACTATTCCTAAACATTGACAAAACAGTCACAATGTTATTTGGTACAAAGCATAAACTATGTAATCTCTGCAATACCAATCTATCCATTGTAACAGAGTCTAATCATAAATTGGCCACAGTAGACTCCTACTAATATCTTGGTATGTGGCTTGACCCCAACCTCACTTTTGGTATTCATATTGATAAATTAACATCCAAACTTTATCCCAAAATAGGTGCTCTGTTTAGAAACAAATCCTGTTTAAATACCCTGGTAAGAAGACGTATTGTACAACAGATGATGATGCCAATCATAGACTATGGGGACGTAGTATATGCTCCTGTCCCACAAATCCATCTTGCTAAAATTGACACTTTATATAACTCATTATGCCGCTTCATCCTTCAATATAATTACACAACCCATCATTGTGATATGTATGAAGAACTAAATTGGCTAACACTCAAATCTAGACATGTCCTTCACCTCTCTTGCATGGTTCATAACCACTTCTTTAGGAAACTATCAGACTACCTAAGCAGTATGCTCGCTCCAGCTCTCCATAATAACTATAATCTCCACTCCACTGCTAACAACTCACTGAGCATACCACATTTCAAGAAAGAAGCCGGTCGATCTGCCTTCTCCTTCAGAGCTCCGAAAGGCTGGAATAACCTACCTGAAAAAATCAGATCTTCTCCCAGTTTAAAATCCTTAAAAATAACTGCTTCTTCATATCTAGAAACAATATGCAACTGTATATAACATTTTTAGTATATGTGTGTATATATTATGTCTCTGTATTTGTGCAAATACCTGCTGTAAACACTCCAGGACATACTTGAAAATGAAAGAAATCTCAAAATATTCTTCCTGGTAAGACATTTTCTAAATAATATTCAAGTGTTGATGATGTAGGCAATAGCATAATAGAGGAAGGCGTAGCAGCTGAACTGCCTGCTGAATCAGGTAGTGAGACAACCAAGCACCAAAACACCCACGTTTAAAGTAGTAGGGGACTTTGTTACAGTACAATTAAAAATAAATTGTTTGACACCTTCAAAAGGGTAGTGGGCAATAATTGTCAGGTGATGCTGATGCTGCAGAGGATGACATAAGGATGACTGATTATGATGCAGATCTAGAATATATCCCTCCAGCATCCTTCTCTTGTTCAGATGCAGATGAAGTTGAGAGTGAGGATGATGACATGGCTATAAGGTTAGCAGAAAGTCAAAGGCTGAATCTTCCACCACTTTTAAGGAGCACTGTGCCTGTATATAAATTGTTTGAGAAAGCCATTGGGAAGTCTGACCCTGGACAAGCACATATATCAAAAAGCACACAGTCACCCTATCAGTCATCAAGCAGCATCATTGCCTCTTCAGAGTCCAAGTCCCACTCAGCCACGCACACCTGTTTTGAGTACCCAGCAGCAGCAACAGCAACACAGATTATTAATATCCACAGAGTTAGATATGATGAGTGCCTCTGCTGCTGCTGTAAGTGTTGCACCTTTGACACCTAGTAGTGGTGGCAGTAGAATTGCATCAACATGTAGCCCCAGTAGTAGTAGCAGCAACAGTGCCTCAGGAACCCCTCAGTCCATGAAGTCCATGAAGTCCACAGACTTCACATGACAGATAAAGCCAGGACAAATATATTAACAGCAGCACAGATTAGGAGGTGGAGGAGGGATGTGAAGAAGGGTTTACACCATCTAACCCACTTGGGACCACTGTTATGAGTGTCAAGTAATGTGTGTCAATAATCTGAGAAGGAGGACAGAGATTTGATGCAAACATGACAATATTAAAAACTATATACATACACAAATCACACCATACCAGCCAGTCCCCCACCACCACCACCACAACAATGCACATGTGCCACATTGTAGGATGTATTTTTTAATTTCTTGACATCATTATGAATATGTGCCAGTGTCACTTAAGAAGGAAGTTAGTGTTGTGGGCAAAGGACAAATGCACTCTGCATGCTAATACATTTTCAAGGCATATGTTGATGTAGGACTCACAACTTTGACTTTCAGTCACTTATTTGTAAACTACAGAAAATATAGGTGAAAAAATGTGTTAAAATAGGTGAAAAATGTGTTAAAATAGGCAAAAAGAGGACTTTTTGCATAGGAGGAAAGGCAAAATCTTTAGCGGGGAAAGCGAAAAATCTGCACGTTTTCGCAAAAAGTCATGTGGGAAATTTTTCACACATTTCACCCACCCCTACTGATAACATACAATAAATGAACACTCTTTTATATTGGTGATTAGCATAGCTGGATTACATGGGTGAATCCTCACACAGGTTGAATTTACAGTCGTGGCCAATAGTTTTGAGAATGACACAAATATTTATTTTCACAAAGTCTGCTGCCTCAGTTTAGATTATGGCAATTTGCATATACTCCAGAATGTTATGAAGAGTGATCAGATGAATTGCAATCAATTGCAAAGTCCCTCTATGCCATGAAAATGAACTTAATCCCAAAAAAACATTTCCACTGTATTTCAGCCCTGCCCCAAAAGGACCAGCTGACATCATGCCAGTGATTCTCTCGTTAACACGGGTTACAGTGTTGACGTGGACAAGGCTGGAGATCAGTCTGTTATGCTGATTGAGAATAACAGACCAGAGGCTTTAAAAGGAGGGTGGTGCTTTTATAGATGTATTTAGTGAAAGTCAAGCTGAGCTCCTGCCACCTCATAGAGCCTATGATTGTATGTTGGAATTGCTTCCTGGGACCACACCCCAGAGGGGTCGTGTCTATCCCTTGTCTATGAAGGAGAATAAGGCTATGGAGGAATATGTGACTGATGAGCTGGCTAAAGGCATTATATGTAAATCCACATCTCCCACTTGTGCTGGATTTTTCTTTGTCAAAAAGAAGGACGGGGAGCTTTGTCCATGTATTGATTTTCGTGGTTTGAATAAGATTTTGGTCAAGAATGCTTATTCTATTCCCTTGATCACCAAACTCTTTGACCGAGTCAAGGGTTCAAAGATTTTCATTAAACTCGATCTGAGAGCCGCATACAATTTAGTACGGATTAAAGAGGGGCACGAATGGAAAACAGCCTTTAATACCCGGAGTGGGCATTATGAGTACCTGGTCATGGGATTGTGTAACGCTCCAGCTGTCTTCTAGGAGTTCATAAATGATGTGTTAAGAGAACTCCTTCAAAGTTGTGTGGTGGTATATTTGGATGATATCCTCATCCACCCTCCTACATTGGTGACTCATCAGTCTGATGTTTCAAAGGTTCTTAGCCTACTATGGGAGAATAAGTTGTTCTGTAAACTTGAAAAGTGCGAGTTCCACAAATCGCAAGTGACATTCCTAGGCTACATAATTTCCGTTGCTGGATTTGCCATGGACCCCCAAACATTGTCTGCTGTTGTGGATTGGCCACGTCCTAAGGGACTCAAAGCACTCCAAAGGTTCCTAGGTTTTACAAATTACTACCATAAATTCATTAAGAATTTTTCAACCTCTGACTGACATGACACATAAAGGGGCCAATCCTTCCGAATGGTCACAACCATCTATTCTGGCTTTTGAGAATCTCAAGGCAGCTTTTGCTTCAGTGCATCCTAATCCCTCCCTACCTTTTACCTTGGAGGTGGATGAATCGGAGATCGGGGTGGGTCCCTGTTGTCCCAGCGCATTTTCCTGGGCAAGTCTCCATGTCCATGTGGGTTCTTTCCCCGAAAATTGTCCAAAGCAGAAATGCTTTATCAAATTGGTGACAGAGAGTTACTGGCTATAGTCCTGGCCTTGAAGGAATAGAGGCATTTTCTTGAGGGCGCTAAGGTGCCGATATTGATTCTAACTGACCACAAAAACCTCATCTACCTCTCTGAAGCCAAACGGTTGGCACCCAGACAGGCCAGATGGGCGCTGTTTTTGTCTCGCTTCAATTTTGTGGTTTCCTATCTGCCGGGCTCTAACCATGTAAGGGCAGATGAGTTATCCCGTCAATTCTGTGCCTTATCACGAGAGGAGGTTACCGCCTCCCTGATCATTCCAGCTGATCGGATACTTGCAACAATTCGTACTTGTATCACATCCCAGCTTGGAGAGGAGATCTTGGCAGCCCAAGATTCGGCCCCCTCGGAGAAACCCAAGGGCCGTAGTTTTGTCCCCGCTCAATTACGTATAAAACTGTTGGAGACGTATCATGCCTCGAAAGTGGCAGGTCACATTGGTCGAGACCAACTAATCTGGTCTGTGTCACGTGTATTTTGGTAGCCTAGCCTCAGGGCTGATTGTACTGCTTTCAGGGCTGCCTGTACAACTTGTGCTCAAAACAAATCTCCCAGACATCTGCCAGTGGGCCTACTTCAACCTGTGGCTAATGGGGAACATCCCTGGTCTCATCTCTCCTTTGACTTTATGATCGACCTTACTAATTCCATGGGTTATACAGTCATTCTAATGATTGTAGACAAATTTTCAAAGATGGCACACTATGTGCCAATGAAAAGATTACCATCTGCGCAGGCGGTGGTTTTCACTAGAGAAGTCTTCTGTCTCCATGGTGTTTCCAAAGTGATTGTGTCCGATAGAGGTAGCCAGTTTGTATCCCGCTTCTGGAGGTGCTTCTGTACGCAGATGGGTATTCAATTGGCATTCTCCTCCTCGTATCATCCACAGTCCAAAGGTGTGGCAGAGAGGTCTAATCAAGCCTTGGAGCAGTTCCTCTGTTGCTATATCTCTGACCATCACGATAACTGGGCTACCCTGTTACCTTGGGCGGAGTTTGCCCGGAATAGTGCTGTTAACTCTTCCACTAAGAGTTCCCTGTTTTTGGTCAACTATGGGTTCCAACCCTTGACACTCCCTGAGAACTTCCAGGCACAAGAGATTCCAGCTCTGGATGAGCATTTAAGGGTGCTTCGTTCCTCATGGGTACGGGTACAGCATACCCTACGTGATTCGGTACAGAGACAAAAGAGGCAGGCTGACCGTAGACGACTGCCGGCACCTAACTTTTAAGTAGGAGACAGAGTGTGGTTGTCATCCAGTAACTTGCACCTCCAGATTCCCTGTGGCAAATTTGCTCCTCGATTCATTGGTCCTTTCCGAGTGTTGTGCAAGATTAATCAAGTGGTTTATGCGTTGGCACTTCCAGCCAATATGCACATCCATAATGTGTTCCATGTTACCCTACTGAAACCCTTGTTCTGCAACCAGTACACCTCTGCTCCTGTCCGCCCTGCTCCCATAAGAGTTGCAGATCACGAGGAGTACGAATTCCAGAACATTTTGGACTCCAGATTGGTTCGAGGGCACCTACAGTACTTAATTCAGTGGAAGGGATATGGTTCAGAGGAACTCTCTTGGGTTCCAGCCGACGATGTTCACGCTCCTGTTCTGGTACGCAGGTTCCATGTGAAGTTTCCTGATAAACTCCGGTTGCCCCGCGGAGGAGGGGTCTTTAAAGAGGGGGTAATGTTACGGTACCTTATCTACCAGGTGGGCACTCCTGCCGCCAGTGGATCTAGATCCTCCAGGCCACTGCAGGTGTCGCGTTCCTGGCATTCCGCTGTGGTCCTGGTGTCAGTACTACCTGTGGCTCTCTATGTAGTCCATGTCCACGGGCCGGGCTGTAATAGCGGTATATCGCGCATCTCTATGATGCAAATTTTTTCCAGTAGTTGTCACACATATTGACACAGGACAATTAGATACATCAATATTGGATGCTAGGCGCCAAAAATGTTGCAGGCTTACTTATAGGCTATGCTCCTTGCTCCTCCCAGCTACATCTGCTTTTTTGGTATAAAGGGCAGACTGTAGCTTTTACCAGTCGCCCTTGCGTTGTTGTTCTTAACAGTCCTGTTACCTCGGGCACCATGTATGACCTGGCTAGTCCTGGTGCTTACCTGTGGCTCTGTCTGACTATTCTTCTGCTGTTCCCCTAATAGTGGACACCCAACCTGGTGCAGACCTGTAGCTCTGGCTGACTACTAGAACTGTGTATGACCCGGCTTGTCTGACTACCCCCTCTGGTGCTGACTTGTGGCTCTGTCTGACTACTGTTACATTTGTTCCTCCTATAGAAGCAGACACCCAATCTAGTGTGGATCTCTGGTAAGCTAGCACAACTGACTGCAGGCATGAGTCAGAGTTATTCTCAGCTGACTGCAGGGGTGAGTCAGAGTTTATTCACAACTGACTGCAGGTGTGAGTCAGAGTCTATTCACAACTGATAGCTGGCGTGAGTCAGTCATCCTTCCTTACTGACTGCAGGCTTGAGTCGGTACACATTATTCGGCGGTTCAAGATCCTGGGTTCCTGTTCCTGCTGCTGTTCCTGGTTCCTGCTGAGACTACCAGTGGCTAAGGCCTAGTCTCTAGAACTGTGGTTTAGCCTTGCATCCTATTATTCCTGATAGCAGGTTTGCTGGCTTGAACCCTTTGCCTGTTCCTTTGTATAGATATATATGTATATATTATCTTTGTTAATTTTGTCAATAAAATTGCATTAACTATACCGTACTGACTCCTGAACGTTATTGGTAAACCGTGACAATCACTTTATGGAAGAAGTTCCAATTTAAGTCAGTTTTGAACACTTTTGGTATTACTTATATCTAGTAATAGGTCAATAGTAAACTTGTGAAACTTTTTTGTCTGTCTAATCATGTGTTATGTAAATTCATTGTCTCTTTGCACTGCTAAGAGAGTAGTATGCAATACGTTTGAGGATTTTCAATCAAGGGAAGTGCTGGTAGCATCACAAATCTTAGTTACAATCTCTTGAGCATATACAATCTTTAGGGGTTATTTCCCATTTTACTAATACAGTAAGACACATTTCAGCAGCCTTTTAGAATGCAAGAATTGTGTGAGAGAACTATCTCAGGCAAAAAAAACACATTTATAGCTGTGACAAATGCACTCTTTGTTGTGCAAAGAAGTCAGATTAGAGATGTTACCTACAATGGACAATATAAAGTAAGTTCATTATGTTCTGGGTTTAATGCACATTTTATTTTAATATTTGTAATATTATTATTATTGTGATCTTATTGAAAGTTATGGGAAAGTATGTTTTGTTTTTCAAAATGATATTTTTATATATTTATATATATATATATATATATATATATATATATATATATATATATATATATAATTTTTTTGTGAAAGTATTTTACCAGGCAGAATACTTTGAGATTGTCTATCATTTTAAAGTATGTCCTAGACTCATGTCATCTACCTCAGAGGGGTGAAAGGCTGAGCTGAGCCAGGACTAGAACATGCAGCCTTGTAGCTTGAACAGATTCTAATGCTGGTACATTAACCAAATGAGTCATCTCACCAGCTTACAAGATACTTAATATAAAATCTTTATTATACAATGGAAAAAAATTTTGAGACACTTGACATAGAACAAATACAAATTTCCATTGACTTAAATGAGGCTCTTAAGCATTTGGATGTTATACAGAAAATAAATATGCTGGAGTCATCTTTTGGATCCAAAAACAGTAAAAGCTCCAGTTATGACAATGGTTATTTTTTTATTTCATGCTTAAAGTGTAATACAGTGTTATCCATGAAAATGCAGAATACTGCTGGAATAAAAAATATACTTTTACTGGCTAATTGGGCAGCTTTTGATGCAAGCTTTCAGAACAACAAGGTCTCTTTTTTTCCTGGCATAATAAAAATGAAGGCTGAGTGCACAATAAATGACTTTAAAACTCATACACATAGCTTTAACATCAACCCCTTTACTGCCAGAGAGGCATCCACCACACTGCAGATTGGATATCCCTGTGTGACCCAAGGGTTAAATTCCATTAGCAGAATGTGTATATACATTGTGGGCTATGAATTAAACTCTAGTCTCTGTAACAACTTAATGAAGTAGACTAGAAAATGCAAACAAGATGAATTACCTTTTTAACAGCTGCAGTGAAATTGACCAGAAATAGCTTAGAATGTGTATGGATTAACTCTCCAAACACCAGAGGGGTGCACAACCCATCACTTACAATGAGACATGCAGCCCCCAAGCATTCAAATGGATCAAAAATATTTTTATCTTGTGCAGTAATGTGACTTAAATTCCTTGTCATGGTGCAAGCCACAGTTCAGAGGTTAAACTTGATTACCAGTTTATACTCCCAGATCTTTCTCTCTCTGTGTTATCATTTCCCATCAGTAAAGTCACTTTGAAATCTTTAACCCCTTAATGACTGGGGGATCGGCACCGCAACGCGACTGAATGACCGCGGAGCTTTTTTTTTTTTTTTTTTTGTTCTTCTGATTCCGGACGCGGGGGGAGCCCGGAATTCCATGACAGTCATAGTACGTCATGGGTCGTTCAGTCAGATCGACCCTTGATGTACTATGACTGTCAAGGATCGTTAAGGGGTTAATGCTGTGATCTGTTTTGTTTAAGTGTTGTTCACACCGGACCTATGAAAATTCATCCTTTTTCTCAGGGTTTGTTTTGTCTCACCCACATATAGTTCTGTTTGGGGACATTTCAGAAACATAATGAGCTAAGTAACATTAGATGAGTCACTGGAGTGGAGAACTTGCCTTTGACATTGTGGTTTCTGTGGGATGTGGTGTGGGTACCGTATGCTACATTTGTTTGCACAGGTTCCACGTGTCCTTTCTAGACAAGGAGAAGTACCATTTTCATTTGCATTCATCGGCAAGATTTTTACCACAAATTGCTTCAGGTAGGGGGTCTGTTTATAAGAGATGAGCAAAGGTCCAATTGTACAGTGCTGCGGAATTAGTTGGCGCTAAATAAATAAAGAATAATAATAATAATAAAGGTCTAGGAATATTCTTGAACCATGACAATGAATTTGTCACATTATCCCACAAGATAAAATACTTTTGGCCGCTTTGGATGCTAGGAGCTGCACGTCTCCTTGTAAGTGATGGGTTGTGCACTCCTCTGGTCAATTTCACTGAAGCTGTTAAAAAGGTCATGAATCTTCTTTTCATTTTCTAGTGGACTTCATTAAGCTGTTACAGAGGCTAAATTTTAAATTATGCCCACACTGAGTATACACATTTTGCTAATGGTATTTGATCCTTGGGTCTTGCAGAGGTATCCAATCTGCAGTGCGGTGGATGTCTCTCTGGCAGTTAAGGGATTAATGCTGAAACTATGTGTATGCGTTTTATCATCATGTATTGTGCATTCACCCTTCGTTCTTATTATTCCTGAAGAAGAGACTTAGTTGTCTTGAAAGATTAAATCTAAAACTCAGCCAATAAAGGTATCATTTTTATTCTTCCAATCTCTTGTATTTATTTCATATGGCGCCACTGATTTGCTGAAGAATTGTACCACTCTACCCTTTTTACATTTGCCTCAATATCGTGTATGCAAAATTATTTTTATTAGATGAATATACTTTATTGGATGATGGTAATAAAAATGTTTACTGATAAAGTATAACTGCGTGAATGACAGGCACCTCCAGCACAACCAGTGTAAACTTAAAATGCAGACTCTCTCTCCCTGAGATGAATATTATATTAGATGATAAGTTTTATGTTTGGTTTTATTCACAGTTTTCCATAGACTACAATAGTAATCTCTCATATAAAATCAATTGATAACATTTATCACCTACAATGGAATGAAGTTGTATATTGATGGATTACTCATTTTTATTATACAATATACATTAAATTCTTATTTTTCCATTTACAGATCCATAGATAAAAGACCTATACCAGACCATAATAAAAACAAAACCAATGAGTTTATCCTCCAGGGGTTTTCAGAATATCCAGAGCTGCAAATTCCTCTATTCTGTGTGTTTCTCCTGCTTTACATTCTCACTATGTTGGGAAACCTCATCATTTTAACAGTAATTTACTTGAATCCGGTTCTGCACATCCCAATGTATTTATTCCTCTGCAGTCTCTCTTATATTGACATGTCTGTTTCATCTGTCTCACAGCCCAAGCTTCTCTCTGAGCTCTTGTTAGGCGATAACTCCATATCATTTAGTGGCTGCATGATACAGCTACATTGTTTTATGTTTCTTACATGCACTGAGTTTGTTTTATTGTCAGCCATGGCCTATGACCGTTATGTTGCAATTTGTAACCCATTGAGATATACTGTTTTAATGAACAAGAGAGTATGCATTCTACTGATCATCATTTGCTGGATTATTGGTTTATTTTTGCCATTATCACACACATTGCTCATCTCACAATTATATTTTTGCAGGTCCCGTGTGATTCAACATTACTTTTGTGATACTGCAGTGTTAATGAAACTGTCTTGTGCAGACACATTTCTCATTGAAATCATGACTTACATGACTGGTTTGTTTGTAGCATTCCCTGCGTTCATTCTCATTATATTATCTTATTTTTTTATTATCTCCAGCATCCTAAAGATCAGTTCTGCCAAGGGCAGGAAGAAAGCTTTCTCCACCTGTTCATCCCATCTTATTGTTGTTCTTCTTTTTTGTGGTTCCATTTTCGTCACATACCTCAGACCTTCATCTCAGTATTCATCCTCCCAGTCAAAACCATATTCTATTATCTACACTGCCATGATTCCATTGATCAACCCATTTATCTACACACTAAGAAACAAAGATATTAGAAAACATATATGTGCTTTATAAGAAGGCAAATGTATTTGTTGTAGCATTATATGTCCAGTTGTACTGTAGTAATGGAATCATATGTGTACTTTGTTATGTGATGAATACAAATGCAGAATTCTACATTGTTTTAAAAAATGTAGTGATTAGTAATACTTGACCTGAAGATGACAATGGAGCTATTAAAATATAAACTGTTAATCCCAATAAGAAGTTATCAGCAAACACAATGGTACTCATATTGTTCTATTACGTAAGTAATTAAAGCCACTGAGTGTCAGGGGGTGTCCATTGTATTGTCTGCAATATGTGGCATTAGCTACCTCTCTGACACTCAGAGTGAAATAGATTACATTTCCCTGTTATGATTTTTTGTTGTGTCTAAGAACTTTTGGCCCATATGTACAAAAGCAAAGTGGAGAAATTCAGGATAAGAAAATCAACTACAACACACTAGTGAAGTAAACCTTCCAAATATCACCTCAGATTGAAAGGAATAGTAACCATTTATTTTTACGTTACATGTAATTTGAGTGCATTATATGCAAACGCAGGTTGCCTATACTTTTTATCTTCACTATATTTTACAATTTTATATCCCTGACATTGAGCTAACTCAATATGTTTCCAGAAAGCTTTCTTTCAGGAACTGTGAGAGCAGGGACAGTGATACAATGTAATTAAAGATACAATGTAAAAAATGTAGCATAAAGGAACAGCTGTGGTGCAAGGATAGAGATAACAGGAAACTCGCTGGAGTCAGGGATCCAGGGAGCACATAGCTTAAAAGTATAAGAAAATAGACAAAGAATTAAAAAATAATACAAAATATAGGTAATTTAACTTTATAAATTGTGCTCTCAGAATATGTGAAGTCAAAATAAAAGGTTGCTGTTGCTTTAAATGTGGAATTGAAACCCTTGAATGCTGTAGAGGTCTGAATGTAGTGCATTACTTTGCTATGTGCTGGATACCTCTCTAGCACTCTAGGCGTTTAAAGGGACAGTAATGTCCCAGAAAAAATATTTAGCATTTTGTAGTGCTTAAAAAGTTGTACTGAATACAAAAACACGTATCTCTCAAACCGCTATGGTTTGAGAGATATCTGCATTCAACGTTTGCAGATATCTCTCAAACCATAGCGGTTTGAGAGATATGGTTTTTTGCATTCAATACAACTTTTTAAGCACTAAATGCAAAATATTTTTTCTGGGACATTACTGTTCCTTTAAAAGTCTTATTTACGATCAATGAGAATTTTTACCTCCTATATTTCCCTTTGAGTTCATCCACTTTTTTTGTTAACCTTTTGAGTGCCAGAGGGATAGCCAATGCTTTGAAAAGCAATGTGTCGAATACCCCTTTGCCACTCAAAGGGTTAAACTGCTTCTCTGTAATAACAAACATACACAACAGTTTTTACACACTTACCTGTTTATTTAACATAGTAACCTAGCTGGTGAGGGTGAATGTGTCCATCAAGTTCAGCCCATATCACATCACTCTTGTTGAGCCAGAGGAAGGTAAAAAAAATAAATAAAAAACTTTATTGGAGCCATTTCCAGTTAAGCCCCAACTGGGTAAAAAAAATACTCTAAAAGGAGGATATTACCCTGGATCAACAACCTGTTTGCTTGGAAACCAACTTTAGTGTTTTTGAGAGTTAACTACATAAAATAGTAATAGTAAATTTAGAATGCCTCTGTGTACTAATACGAATTTTATTATGGAGCAGTAAACTTTTATTATGAAAATATATATTATTTCCGTCTGAATTAAAAAATGGGTACTTCTGAGTAATTTTTCATTCATAATTTAATACGTCTATCAAGTTCAGCCCATGCCATATAACTTTTGCTGATCCCGAAAAAAAGCAAAAGAAAGCAAATAGAAGCTATCTCCAATTAAGCATTAAGGGCTCGATTCTATTCCGAGCGCTAAAAAAAAGCAGGCGTGTTTTTTTTAAGTCAGGTTTTAGTATCCTATTACCTGACTTGTGAAAACAAAACCAGCAATAACTATATGCACTGCCAGTCAAAAAAGACGAGTAATTTTATTCTTATGTCCGTAATCATTGCGCCTCAGAGTTCAGGCATAGAAACCACAATGAC
Organism: Rhinophrynus dorsalis; assembly: GCA_037306005.1. Lineage (NCBI taxonomy): Eukaryota > Metazoa > Chordata > Amphibia > Anura > Rhinophrynidae > Rhinophrynus > Rhinophrynus dorsalis. The sequence goes on along the minus strand of CM074728.1, from coordinate 49,322,970 downwards.
GGTTTCAAAACCATCGTTGTTTGAACAAAAACAGATCAGAATACAGTATACATCATAGAAATCCAACATATAGTGCCCCCCTTCGACATATTATCCCGCCTTTGAAATTCGAATTATAGTGCTTACTTTCACCATTTTAATTCAACAAATATAGTTCACATTCAACATTTTAACCTCCTCCCTTTAAAATTCGACTTATAATGCTCCAATGGCTTTCTTTCTCCATTTAAATTCCACATTGTTCTTCTACAATTTTTTTCAACATTCTCTCTTTGTATTTGTTTTGCATGATTAACCCTTTGAGTACCAGAGGTAGCAATGCATTGCAATGTGTTTGCTACCCCTCTGGTACTCAAAGGGTTAATAGGCAAGGTACGCGACTGCGTACCTTACCTCTATATATGTTACAATTTTTTTATTATATTTGTAATTGTATATAAAATAAATAGTTCAGACCCCAAGGGGGGGTGTCAGGACCCTTTGTGACACCCCCTAGCATTGATCACCTATCCAGAAGGATATGTGATCAATGCAGGCGACAATTGCAGGCATTTCCAGTGACACACTAAGGGGTTCACCATTCAAAGTGAGCCATCTTAAGTGAAGGGAGACTTAAGCAGGTATATATGATCAATATGCTGTGTTCTCATCTCTAATTTTCTCCATCTATCTCTCTCTCTCCCCAGGTATGACTTTGACTCTTAACATCCCACATAGTCTGTCTATCTGCACCCCTTGTTGATATCTCTTCTATTGACTACTGGGTATGATATTAACTCTTAACATCCCACATCTGATTGTCTGCAACTATTGTTATTAAAGGCATAGTAATACTTCGTTTTATCTTTATTTTACTTTGTAGACATTAAAAAAACATGAACAATATAAGTTTTCTCTCTCAAATCTTTATGGTTTGAGAGATATTCACAAGCAATGTTTCCCCTCGCAGACCAAAATGGTCAAGTCTGCCATCTAGCTGCCATCTATATTGTTCTTCATGTTTTTTTAATGCCTACAAAATAAAATAAAGATAAAATGAAGTATTACTATCCCTTTAATTTATTTTCTGCTTAATCAACTTCCTCCCACCCCTTCATCCTGTGTTCTTACTGAGGTCTGATTTGGTAACTCTTTTCACATGGGTGTGAAATAACTTGCAAATCAGCTCTGATCAGACATTTGGTCAGCCTTTGATTGTTAATTAAGCTGAATAAGCCTCATGTGTATAAGACTGCTATATAATACCGTCAGTCTAGGGTGACTCACTAAGGGGTTCACCATCCAAAGTGAGCCATCTTAAGTGAAGGGAGATTTAAGCAGGAATATATGATGGCTATGCTGTGTCCTCATCTCTAATTTTCTCAATTTCTCTCTCCCCAGGTATATTAACTCTTAACATCCCACATCATCTGTCTATCTGCACCCCCTGTTAATATCTCTTCTCCTGACTACTGGGTATGATATTAACTCTTAACATCCCACATCTGTTTGTCTGCAACTATTGTTATTCATTTATTTTCTGTTTAATCAACCCCCACTTCATCCTGTGTTCTTACTGAGGTCTGATTTGGTAACTCTTTTCACAAGCGTATGAATTAACTTGCATATCAGCTCTGATCAGACATTTGGTCAGCCTTTGATTGTTAATTAAGCTGAATAAGCCTCCTTTGTATAAGATTGCTATATAATACCCTCAGTCTAGGGTGACTACCCTAGGTGTGACAGACTAAGGGCTTCACCATCCAAAGTGAGCCATCTTAACCCCTTAAGAACCAGGAAAATCTGAGGTGGATTTCACTTAAGGACCGGAGCAATTCTGACCTTTTTGACTATGTCTTTGTTCAACATTTTCCCTCTAAGTACTTTATTTTACCCATGAAAATTATATACCATTTTTTACGCACAAATAGAGCTCTGTTTTGATACCACACTTACATGGATATCCCACCATTTACTTTAGTAAAATTAAAGAAAACGGTAAATAAAAAAGTAAAAAAACTCAATTTTTTTTCTCTTGGGATCATTTGGGCACAATGGGTTACATTTTTATGGACACTGCATGAAAGGTATGATCGGTCAGTCATACCTACAAAATGGGCAGTTTTAAGTGGGCACTGTCCCCCCTGGGTGAAAAAACCCATGTCCCTTTTTCCTTCCCTATTTTCACACTTTTCTATTGATGACATTTGGTGGTGTGTATAAATGTATTGCATGGCTCCACAACAATCAAACTTCAAATTTTAGTTATTGAAAATGTGTTGTGTCTTCTTAAAAAAACACTCCCAAAAAAGTTGATTTTAGCAGGTCAAAAATTGACCTGCATTTAGCCAGCCTCCAACACAGCATTGAAGGGGTTAATACCACCAGCTGCTGTTTTTTTTTTTAATTTAACCCTTTGAGTTCCAGAGGGGTATGGAACACATTGCAGCGCAATGCTTTCCATACCTCTGTGGCACTCAAAGGGTTAACCACTAGGTGTCTCCTCTCTGCTTCTCTGTGTAAATCACGCTGTCTCATTCATTCTAAATGCTGGTACTTGTGATCACTGCTGCAGCGATCACATGACCTGGCACAACTGAGAAGGGCTGAGATTGAACACTCTGGTACCAGAGCGCTCAGTCTCAGCCTGGAATGAATGATAGCAGTGTGCACGGAGGCACGCTGCTATGATTTAACCCATGATAGTCCAGGGCCGTCATGGGTCCTTAACTGCTTTCAACCCATGACAGTCCTGGACCATCATGGGTTGTTAAGTGAAGGGAGGCTTAAGCAGGACTTGAGCAGGAGTGTGGCAGGAGACAGAACAGATTCCACTGTAGAAAGAACACCTCTCAAAACAAGGCTACAGAGGACTAAATGGAAGCTCTGCAATTCTCCTAAACTTCAAGATTCTCTGTACAACAAAGCAAACTCTTCCATCATGAGAAGGTGCTCTTGGCCCATTCAGACTATTGATTCAACATCATGGCTCTGCAAACAATACCTAAATACCTAATATTCCTTCTCTCTATGGCTGCAGTTCTCACTAAAATATCTGTTTCCTTCTTCCCTCCACCATCTCCTCCATCCTGTGTTTATATTTCTCCTTCACTTCTTTCATCCACACTCACCTCTACACACCAACTCCTCACTATTCCCCGCTGCTGCACTCCCCCACCCCACACAAACCAAAAACCAAATACACACAAATCACTATCTCCTCTCCTGTCTATCTCTTTTCTTCTGTTAATGGCAACTGGATTTATCTCTCCAAACCCTGGCCCCATCTCCATTCACAAGCACTCTACCTCCAGTCAGCATAGGAACAATTCAGATCTAATCACCATTCCCTGTCTTCTACCTCAATTTCTTCCTTTTTCCTATGCTCTGTGAAATGCTCGCTCCATTACTAATAAATACAACACTGTGCATGATCTTTCATATCAATCCCTCATATTAATGCCACTGCTAAATCCTGTCGCTTTCTTTTGCATAACATTGCTAAAATCCATCCTTTCCTCTCTTCCTCCACAGCTAAAATTCTTATACACGCAATCATCCTCTCCCGCATGGACTATTGCAACATTCTTCTGTCTGGCATTCCTGCCCCCTTTTCTCCATCCACTTTAATCTATACAGAATGCTGCAGCAGGAATTACTCTTCTGTCACCTAGGGTTGTCCCTGCCCCGCTCCTCCTCAAAACTCTCCAATGGCTGCCTATCAAACTCTGGATATCTTACAGAATCTTACTTCTTTCTTTCAAGACACTTCTCTCCTCTACTTCTTCTTACATTTCCACTCTGATCTCCCGCTATACCTCCATCCCGCCACTTATGTTCAGCTAATGATTGTCTTCTCTCAGCTCCTTTAGTGTCTACAGCCCTATCACGTATCAAACCTTTTTCTCTCATTGCTCTGTACCTATGGAATGCTCTACCATCCAACCTGCACCACTGCACCTCTCTGATGACCTTCAAATCGCACTTGAAAATGCACCTCGTGGATAAAATCTCAACATGCTAGAAAGGCACTCATGTTGCACAAAGAACTTTCTTATAAATTACTTACTTTACTGATGTCCTCTATCTTCATCAGAACTAGCACTGTATTCAGCACTTGACCCTAAAGTACTCTGTATGTCTCCCATTACCACTTTAGACTGTAAGAGTTCTGGCAGGGACCTCACACCCAATGTTCACTCTACAAAGTACCTGTAACCCTGTATTGATTAATTAAATTGTTAAGTGCTGAGTAAACGCTATATAAAAAACACATTCATTCATTCATTCATTCAATATATGTTATATGGGCTTTCTTATAATGTCTGTTATGATATTTATTTTAAAAATATAATTCAGACCTCGAAGGGGGACATCAGGACCCCTCCTGACACCTCCTAGCATAGATAACCTATTATGTTTAAGATGGGTTAAATGCACTTTTTATAAATAAATATTACTTTCAGACCTCTTTAAAACATTTACTGTTCCTTTAAGTCAGAAGGAATACTAACCAGTTAAATGGACAGCTGAAATATGAATCAGAGAAAGAACTGTTATGGGTCATATTGCTAATATCCTCACTGCTAGAGAGCTTTCTATCATTTTGCTTTACAGTATAGTCCCGAGTCCCTAAAAGACACTGAACAGAGCTCAGAGGCAGCTAAAGGGGAGTTGTGATAGTTCTGAATCAGGTATCATAATAACGGAAATTGGGCTTGAAGGATAGAAAAAGAATTTTGTACCTGTCTGGTATACAATTAGGGTTACTAGGTTAATAATATAGCAGATTGTCTATAACTATAAAAAAATGGTAAAAATAACATAGTAACATAGTCAATTAGGTTGAATAAAGACACAAGTCCATCACGTTTAACCTTTGTCTTATACCCTAGTGACATGAGAACTATATAGCTTTCCTGCTACCATATAAGTTCATCTTTATTAAACCTTCCCAATTTGCCTACTAATATACAGTATAACTCTGTATGTTCCCTTTTGAAAGAAATGTATCGAATCATCTCTTAAATGTATCCATTGTATCTTCCATAACCACCTCTTTGGGCAAGGAATTCCACAATTTAACAGACCTTACTGTAAAAAACCCTTTACTCTGCTGAAGTGTAAATCTCCTTACCTCTAATCTCAAGGGGGGTCCCCTGGTCACCTGATCAGGCCTTGGAATAAATAGCTCACACAGAGATCCTTGTATTGACCTCTCATGTACATTTGGGATAAGATCTCCTCTCAATTGTCATTTCTCTAGAGTAAATAAACCAAGTTTGTCCAGTAGTTCCTCATACCTCAAGTCCTCCATATCCTTAATTAATTTTGTTGCTCTTTTCTGTACCCTCTCTAGTTCTAGATCATCTTTTAGAACTGGTGCGCAAATCTGTACTGCATATTCGAGGTGAGGTCTTACCAATGATTTGTACAATGGCAAAATGATGTTATCCACTCTTGTTTCAACACCCTTTTTTATGCAAGACAGGATTTTGTTTGTTTTTGCTACTGCTATTTGACACTGGTCACTGTTTACAAGTTTGTAGTTGTGACGGAATGGTTGTGTCTGTTTTCAGTGATCGCCATTGTCTTAACATGTGTTCCCATCCTTCAAACATTAACGTCCCCTGTGTGTGCATGCATTAGAGAATGTTGGCCATTTACCAGCATTGAATGGGTTGGTTAGTGTGTATGATGTACAGAGGGATGGTGCCATCCAGTCTAGCTGACCACAGAGATTGTGTTATCAAATAGCCAGTTTTGGTGAGATAGAGGGGGGTAGGGCAAATCTGTGTGTGGAATGTGTGTATCTTCCCCCCACCCCACATCAGGCTAAGCAGAAAGAGACCTGGCAGATGATACCTGTGACATCAGATCCTGTAGGGGGTGGGTAGAAAAAAGCCTAAGAGGAGAGAAGAGTGAGAGAGGAGAGAGTTGAAAAATGTAGGACCAGGAGAAAAGGCCTCTCCAGAATGGTGGGAGGCCTAGGGTCCATGTGCTTACTAAAGGAGTACTGGGGAAACTGAGACTGGTGAGTGCCCTCACCAGAAGAGTTAGAGTGAGCGGGCACTGTAGTGGCCAGGTGCCCTTTTTAGTTGTTGGCTGTAAGTCAAGGCGGCTTCAGCCACAGAGAGTACCCTGATGTACCACCACAAGGATCTTAGGATGTCTTCCCCAACTCCTCTGTCGGACTAAATGATACAGGGAAATGTCATGCAAACCAGCACCAGGCACAGTGGGCAGGGCACCCACTCTTGCCTCTAGTGGGACTATGAGTAAGCTCCAGCTTAAAGGGATAGTAATGTTTCATAATAAAAGCAGCTCTAATTAATCATAATAGTATTTGGACTTTGGAAAGTGTTATTTCAATTCTGTCACAGTTGTAGTTCTAGAGTAATTCAATGACAAAGTATCCCCCTCCCGCCACTTTTACTGATGTAACACTACTCAGCCAGAGCAGAAGGGAGGTGCCCAGGTAGATTTCAGAGAGGGACAATCTTCAGTTAAGATAAAGTAAAAACCTGAAAAACTTGTCAAGGGGGAAGGGCTTTCATTGTTTTCATAGAAAGAAGAGTGTCCCCTGCTGTTATCTGTCTGGTCTATGGACTGCATTCCACATCTGAGAAGCGATGGCTTACACTAGGTAAAAGGGGCGGGAGGGGAAACTTTGCTTGTGAATCTCTCTCAAACCATAAAGGTTTGAGAGATAAGACTTATATCGTTCTTCATTTTTTTTAATGCCTACAAAATAAAATAAAGATAAAACGAAGTATTACTATCCCTTTAAAGCTAAAATGGACTGTGAGTATTATTTGTAACCCCTGGCAATCTGTGCAACTTTGCTGACACACCAAGGAGAGACCTGCAGAAGTGTTTAGTATTTATGCTTTACCCCTGTTTTGTTTGCCTATAATTGTTGTCTTATGTTTGTGTGTCGTGACCTCTCTAATAAATGCAATATATTATCTTTTTGTCCAGCTGGATAAATTGCTTAACCCTTGGTCTACCAAGCAGTAACCCCTGTACCCCGTCACAGTAGTTTTCAAGGATACCCGGGTCTCACTCTAGAAACAAGTCCCCTAAAATGATTCCATTAAGTTCATAAGTAGCCTTGGGATTATTTCTTCACAAATGAATGACTTTACACTTTCCCCACATTAAACTTCATATTCCATTTTTTTGCCCAAGCTGCCAATTTATGTAAATCACTCTGTAAAGGGCATGGTGTTTTTAATTTTGTGTTAGAAACCAAAGATCTGCATAATATGAGTTTTTAATTTAACAATTTTTTTTGTCCTGGCGCTTTTCAAATTCCCTTTGCTTCATTTAAATATGTTTTACTGAGTGATCTTCCAAAGAGAAGTGCTAACAGTTGGGTAAAATGTTGTTAAATGTTGTTGAATGTTGAACATTTTTAGGGATCATTCATGTTTATTTTTAAGTTGTGGTCGGGGCTTCCAGTGTGACTGAGGAAGTGATGGTAACTAGTGTGGAGCCCCTGGGAGCTTGAACCCCAGGGCTGAATGGACGTGGTAGGCCTGATTAGAGGGCCAAAAAAGAATAGTCAAAAACGAAGTGAATATAAAGTGTAATGAAACTTATATAAATAATAGAATCATTAACATTATATTTAGATATGAGCTTCTCTAATTTCTTTGGAAGGAATCGGAAAGTAATTGAAGAAACACGAGGAGTGCCATATCCCCAGCCTCTGACTGATATAAGGAGGTACTTTGGGGTTGAAGCCCTATGGATCGATGATGGTATGAATGTACTGGGTGAAATGTAGCTATAGTGAGCAGGCCAATGCCACTGACGGGGGGAGTAGGGACCCCCGTAGCCTAGGTACTGGTTGATGCTTGGGTTCGGCGCTACAGGTACTATGCTTGGGTGAGTGGACAGCGTGCCAGGTACTCCCTTGCTGCAGTTGAAGCTGGATAAAGGTGCTGGTCATGAAACCAGATTGTTCCACCCCAGTTGAGCCGGGGTGCAACCAGGATGGGAGTAACTGGGAACCGTGTGAACCAGAACCAGGAGGTGAGCGGAGGGAGGAACAGACAAACAAGGGGTAGTAATGACAGCAGTGGTCAGACAAGCCAGGTCAGGGTTCCAGAAATCAGCGGTGGTCAGACAAGCCAGGTCAGGGTTCCAGAGATCAGCAGTGGTCAGACAAGTCAGGTCAGGGTTCCAGAGAGCAGCGGTGGTCAAATAAGCCAGGTTAGGGTTCCAGAGATCAGCGATGGTCAGACAAGCCAGGTCAGGGTTCCAGAGATCAGAGGTGGTCAGGCAAGCCAGGTCAGGGTTCCAGAGATCAGTGGTGGTCAGACAAGCCAGGTCAGGGTTCCAGAGATCAGTGGTGGTCAGACAAGTCAGATCAAGGTTCCAGAGATCAGCAGTGGTCAGACAAGTCAGGTCAGGGTTCCAGAGAGCAGCGGTGGTCAGATAAGCCAGGTTAGAGTTCCAGAGATCAGCGGTGGTCAGACAAGCCAGGTCAGGGTTCCAGAGATCAGCGGTGGTCAGACAAGCCAGGTCAGGGTTTCAGAGATCAGCGGTGGTCAGACAAGCCAGGTCAGGGTCTCAGAGAGCAGCGATATATTGAATCAAACTGAACAAGCTCATGGAACGGGCAAAGACAGAGGGGGCTGACCAGTGTTTTACACAGTAACCCTCCAATAGGAGGAGGAGGCAGATCAAAGTCCAAAATGGGCTACTTCCTAGCCCAATCAGGACAGGGATGACCAAATGCCCAAATGGACTTATAGCATGTCCAATTGGTAAAGACACAAACTACACTCCCATTGGGCTAAGACACTGTGCCCAATGGGAGACGAGAAGCAGAGGCAGCTGAAGAATACTGAACACGTCTGCACGCAGCAGACACTGACACGGGCGCATGCGCGTCGGCTGAGGAAGCCGGAAGAACACGTGCATGTGCCGAAGCAAGAACCCAACGGCGCCCTGATGCAGAGACCCGACTGCAGCCAGGAATGGAGTGGCGGCGGCGGAAGATGACAGCCAACTAGATTAGGGAGGAGAAGACTGTGTCCTGACTTGTTTGACAGACGCCAGATAGAGAAGGGCCATGGATGGACATCATTTGTCTTCTGTTGGGTAGAATGGTATATTTGATCAATGCCTGTCTGATCTGTCATGGAACATGGAAGGAACATGTGTACAATGGTCTTTATGGAACGTGACATGAGATTTTTTTTAAAGAATGGAGATGAGAAGGGGGGGGGGTAAACTCTCATGTGTCTCAAAAGCCAAAGAAGGCTAAACATATGGCAGCAGTGATGATGATATTGTGGCTGACCTGTCCTGCTCACACTACTACCCTCTTTTTCCTCCCATCAAATACATTTTCCCAAGATCCCTAGAGGGGATGAAAGGGGACTGGCCAGCATTGGGTCTGTGGAACCAGGGCAGCCAGACCCTTTCATGTTGGTGGTAGTGGTCACTTCCTCCTCCTCAGAATCACTGGACGCATTACAGTCCTTCCAGATCCTCCTTTTATTGTTATTAAACTTTTTCATAGCAGTCAGTATGAGCCTCTCCTGCCCCTCAATTTCACAATTAATTCACAGCACAACAGCCTTGCACCTCTCTCTATTGCTCTGTAGCTGCTTGTATTGTGTTTCACTTCCTGGCACATCTTTATAGCGAAAAGGCAAAAAATACATTACTAAAGGGGCAAAAACTTTCTAGCCATTGAAAAAATTGCGAAGAATTTTTGCCAATGGGTGAAAAAGGTGAAGATTTTAATCAATGCATTTAATGAGGATTTTCCCATGAAAAAGAGGACAACCACTTTTGCAGATTTTTATGGAGGATGCAATGGGACCTTTCTCCCACACCTAGTGGTACAGAAATATTATATCAACATCAAGCCCTAGTAGTAGTGGATGCCCCTCAGGAACCCGGCAGTCCATGAATTCCACAGTATGGAGATACTTCACTCAGGATCCAAAAGCTAAGCATGTTGCCATATGTTGTCGGTGCAAAAAGTGTGTGAGCAGGGTGAAAGCAGGCTCACACTTAGGCACCTCCTCAATGAGATCCCATCTGAAGCACAACCACAGGTCTGACTTGGTGACACAACATCATCAACAGTTCAGAGGTGCCACAACTAGCAGCAGCAGCAGAAGCACTCCAAAAAGTTCTCAGGGCTCTGGTGATGTTATTGATATGTCAGAAAGTGTGCTACTGCCAACAGTTAGTTCATTCCAAATAACACCTATGGCTCTTGCTGCAGAGGAGTATGATTACTCTGTGTTTGCTGTAGGAGATGGCAAGAGTCATAGAGTACCCACACATGCTGCCTCTACCTCCACCTCCACCACCTCCTCTAATCAGGTTGTTAAAGCAATAAAGTTACAGGGTTCTTCTGTCTGACAACCCACACTTACTGTGTCCCTGGAAAGAAGTAAAAACTTCACAAAAACAATCCCAACGTATGCCCGTGGAATGGCAAATTTTCCACACTGGCATATCTCAAGCCACAGTTAGTGTTCAAGAATTGTACAAGCAAGTGGTTATTGTGGTGGGCAAAGCGTTGGAAAGTATGTACGGCAAGAAAATCCACCTGACAACATATTTGTGGAGAAGCTGGCATAGGACAGACTATATGACTGTGACTACTCACTGGAATTCCCTCCCACCACCACAAGTGGGCAACACTAGATTACAGCATCAGGAGGCAACCAGTAATCATGCCTCTAGTTCTGGCAGTGTGATTAAAAGGTAGCAATAGAATAGCCCATACCAACGGCACACCACCTTGTGCATGCAGAGTTTTGAGAGACAGTCCCACAAATCCATAGATGTTTTAAGTAAACTAGAGCAAGTGATAGATGAATGGCATGTACCCCGCTCCTTAAAGGCTGATTTTGTGTCTGCTGATAATGACTCCATTAGAATCACAGCCTCAAGAGTACGTTATATGGTACATGTGCCCTGCTTTGCCCATTGGCTAAATTTAGTTGTGACCAGATTCATGGCAGAATCCAAGATGCTGAATATCGCCCTGTCACGGTTTGTTAAGACTCTCAGACACAACGTTAGGTAAAAACACAACTTTATTGAAACATTTAAGACAATCCCATAGGATCTCATACACGTACATACAATATATTGAAATGACAGGAAAAGCAGTAATAATAGCGAATAAGGCTCTACCGGCCCTGCCAATATACCGGGCAAGGCAGCCTGGACAGGCAACGGGAATAGGTGGCTCTACCAGTCCTGCCAATATACCAGGCAAGACAACCGGGTAACGCAACCCAAGAATATAATGAGAGGAAGGTTCTACCGGCCTTACCAATATACTGGGCAGGGCAGCCTTAACCGAAAGGCTGGCAACCACTGAGGCCTCGGTGACTGTCAGATGACAACAACAGTCACATAGGATGGCATATAGAGGCTAATGAGCATAAGTGGAAAGCCAAGGAATCACAGGGAACCACCAGTACCCGCGTACTGGGAACCCAATCTCGTATCAAAGCAATGATAGCCGTAAGGCTGTGGAGCGAACCAGTACCCACGTACTGGGAATCCAATCACGTATCAAGGCAATGATAGCCGTGAGGCTGTGGAGCGAACCAGTACACACGTACTGGGAACCCAATCACGTATCAAGGCAATGATAGCCGTAAGGCTGTGGAGCGAACCAGTATCCGCATACTGGGAACCCAATCTCGTATCAAAGCAATGATAGCCGTGAGGCAGTGGAGCGAACCAGTACCCGCGTACTGGGAACCCAATCTCATATCAAAGCAATGATAGCCGTGAGGCAGTGGAGTGAACCAGTACCCGCGTACTGGGAGCCCAATCACGTATCAAGGCAATGATAGCCGTGAGGCTGTGGAGCAAACCAGTACCCGCGTACTGGGAACCCAACCACGTATCAAGGCAAGGATAGTGGTGAGGCTGTGGAGCGAACCAGTACCCGCGTACTGGGAACCCAGTCTCGTATCAAAGCAATGATAGCCGTGAGGCAGTGGAGTGAACCAGTACCCGTGTACTGGGAACCCAATCTCGTATCAAAGCAATGATAGCCGTGAGGCAGTGGAGCGAACCAGTACCCGTGTACTGGGAACCCAATCTCGTATCAAGGCAATGATAGCCGTGAGGCTGTGGAGCGAACCAGTACCCGCGTACTGGGAACCCAATCTCGTATCAAAGCAATGATAGCCGTGAGGCAGTGGAGTGAACCAGTACCCGCGTACTGGGAACCCAATCTCGTATCAAAGCAATGATAGCCGTGAGGCAGTGGAGTGAACCAGTACCCGCGTACTGGGAACCCAATCTCGTATCAAAGCAATGATAGCCGTGAGACAGTGGAGCGAACCAGTACCCACGTACTGGGTAAACCAGGAAGAGTGTAAATGTCGCCTAGGTGACCAGGGAACAACGCTGACACAGATGAACTGGAAAAACTGAGCGCTGCAAACAAAACAGGAACCAGCAGTCCGACGGTCAACCGGATCAGGAACGGCAACAGGACTGGCAGCAGGAAGCAGCAACACCGGACGACACCAACCGGATCAGGAACGGAAACAGGAGACTCAGGAACTAGACGATCTCAGGATAGCAGGAACACAGCAATGGCCCATGGAGCTCAGGAACATGATGAAAATGCAAGCAGCATAGAGACAACACGAAAGGGCAACCAAAGGGTGCCCAGGCTCAGTCTAAATAGGCAATACAGGGCGGGCTGAAGGCATACAGCCAATGGGAGCCCCCTACAGGTAACTGACACACAAATGCAGCAATCATGGGCACCGTGGAGCGAACCAGTACCCAGTAACCAGTTCCCAGTACCCGCGTACTGGGAACCCAATCTCATATCAAAGCAATGATAGCCGTGAGGCAGTGGAGCGAACCAGTATCCGCGTACTGGGAACCCAATCTCGTATCAAAGCAATGATAGCCGCGAGGCAGTGGAGTGAACCAGTACCCGCGTACTGGGAACCCAATCTCGTATCAAAGCAATGATAGCCGTGAGGCAGTGGAGCAAACCAGTACCCGCGTACTGGGTAAACCAGGAAGAGTGGAAATGTCGCCTAGGCGACCAGGGAACAACGCTGACACAGATGAACTGGAAAAACTGAGCGCTGCAAACAAAACAGGAACCAGCAGTCCGACGGTCAACCGGATCAGGAACGCCAACAGGACTGGCAGCAGGAAGCAGCAACACCGGACGACACCAACCGGATCAGGAACGGAAACAGGAGACTCAGGAACTAGACGATCTCAGGATAGCAGGAACACAGCAATGGCCCATGGAGCTCAGGAACATGATGAAAATGCAAGCAGCATAGAGACAACACGAAAGGGCAACCAAAGGGTGCCCAGGCTCAGTCTAAATAGGCAATGCAGGGCGGGCTAAAGGCATACAGCCAATGGGAGCCCCCTACAGGTAACTGACACACAAATGCAGCAATCATGGGCACCGTGATAGTACCCCCTTCTCAAAGACCCCCTCTCCTAGAAGAGAGTCTGGGTTTCTGAGGGTATTTCGAATGGAAAATTTGCAGTAGTTTGGGTGCATGAAGGCCCTTACTATCCACCCAGGATCGTTCTTCAGGACCATAACCTTTCCAATGCACCAAATACTGCACCTTTCCTCTAAGCCTGCGGGAATTAATGATACTCTGAACTTCATATTCCTCCTGACCTTCAACCTCAATAGGCCCTGGCACCACAGGGTTAGTAGTATAACGGTTGCATACAAGAGGCTTGAGGAGAGATACGTGGAAGACATTATGAATACGCATGGACGCAGGGATGTCCAATGCGTAAGAGACAGGATTAATCTTGTGAATGACTCTGTAAGGACCAATGAATCGAGGAGCCAACTTATTAGATGGGACTTGAAGCTTAAGATTCCTGGATGAAAGCCACACCACTATCACGGTGCCCGTGATTGCTGCATTTGTGTGTCAGTTACCTGTAGGGGGCTCCCATTGGCTGTCTGCCTTCAGCCTGCCCTGCATTGCCTATTTAGACTGAGCCTGGGCACCCTTTGTTGGCCCTTTCGTACTGTCACGGTTTGTTAAGACTCTCAGACACAACGTTAGGTGAAAACACAACTTTATTGAAAAGTTTTAGACAACCCCATAGGATCTCATACACGTACATACAATATATTGAAATGACAGGAAAAGCAGTAATAATAGCGAATAAGGCTCTACCGGCCCTGCCAATATACCGGGCAAGGCAGCCTGGACAGGCAACGGGATTAGGTGGCTCTACCGGTCCTGCCAATATACCGGGCAAGACAGCCTAATGGAACACCAGTAGTATACAGGCTCTACCTGCCTCGCCAATATACCGGGCAGGGCAGCCTAATGGAATGCACTTAGATACAGGCTCTACCGGCCCTGTCAATACCGGGTAAGGCAAGCCAAGAATATAATGAGAGGAAGGTTCTACCGGCCTTACCAATATACCGGGCAGGGCAGCCTTAACGGAAAGGTTGGCAACCACTGAGGCCTCGGTGACTGTCAGATGACAACAATAGTCACATAGGATGGCATATAGAGGCTAATGAGCATAAGTGGCAAGCCAAGGAATCACAGGGAACCACCATTACCTGCGTACTGAGAACCAATCTCGTATCAAGTCAATGATAGCCGGACGGCAATGGAGCGAACCAGTACCTGCGTACTGGGAACCCAAACTTGTATCAATGCAACGATAGCTGTGAGGCTGTGGAGCGAACCAGTACTCGCGTACTGGGAACCCAATCACGTATCAAGGCAATGATAGCCGTGAGGCTGTGGAGCGAACCAGTACCCGCGTACTGGGAACCCAATCACGTATCAAGGCAAGGATAGTCGTGAGGCTGTGGAGCGAACCAGTACCCGCGTACTGGGAACCCAAACACGTATCAAGGCAAGGATAGTCGTGAGGCTGTGGAGCGAACCAGTACCCGCGTACTGGGAACCCAATCTCATATCAAGGCAATGATAGCCGTGAGGCAGTGGAGCGAACCAGCACCCGCGTACTGGGAACCCAATCTCGTATCAAGGCAATGATAGCCGTGAGGCAGTGGAGCAAACCAGTACCCGCGTACTAGGAACCCAATCTCATATCAAGGCAATGATAGCCGTGAGGCTGTGGAGCGAACCAGTACCCGCGTACTGGGAACCCAATCTCATATCAAAGCAATGATAGCCGTGAGGCAGTGGAGCGAACCAGCACCCGCATACTGGGAACCCAATCTCATATCAAAGCAATGATAGCCGTGAGGCAGTGGAGTGAACCAGTACCCGCGTACTGGGAGCCCAATCTTGTATCAAAGCAATGATAGCCGCGAGGCAGTGGAGCGAACCAGTACCCGCGTACTGGGTAAACCAGCAAGAGTGGAAATGTTGCCTAGGCGACCAGGGAACAAATCTGACACAGATGAACTGGAAAAACTGAGCGCCTCAAACAAAACAGGAACCAGCAGTCCGATGGTCAACTGGATCAGGAACGGCAACAGGACTGGCAGCAGGAAGCAGCAACACCGGATGACTCCAACCGGATCAGGAACGGAAACAGGAACCGCTAACAGGAGACTCAGGAACTAGACGATCTCAGGATAGCAGGAACACAGCAATGTCCCATGGAGCTCAGGAACATGATGAAAATGCAAGCAGCATAGAGGCAACACGAAAGGGCAACCAAAGGGTGCCCAGGCTCAGTCTAAATAGGCAATGCAGGGCGGGCTGAAGGCATACAGCTAAAGATGAGCGAGCACCCCGATGCTCGGGTGCTCGGGTGCTCTGACCGAGCACCCCCTGATGCTCGAGTGCTCGGCCGAGCACCCGAGCCCCATTCAAATGAATGGGAGCACTCGAGCATTAAACCAGGCACCCCCTGCTCTGATGAGCGGAGGGTGCCTGGTCAATGTCCCCCTTCATCTCCGCTATGCCCCTCTTCCACAATGTCCCCCTTCATCTCCTATGCCATAGCGGAGATGAAGGGGGACATTGTGGAAGAGGGGCATAGCGGAGATGAAGGGGGACATTGTGGAAGAGGGGCATAGACTCTATGCCCCTCTTCCACAATGTCCCCCTTCATCTCCGCTATGCCCCTCTTCCACAATGTCCCCCTTCATCTCCTCTATGGCATAGGAGATGAAGGGGGACATTGTGGAAGAGGGGCATAGCGGAGATGAAGGGGGACATTGTGGAAGACGGGCATAGCGGAGATGAAGGGGGACATTGTGGAAGAGGGGCATAGAGTCTATGCCCCTCTTCCATAATGTCCCCCTTCATCTCCGCAATGCCCCCTTCATCTCCGCAATGCCCCCGTACCTCCATTCCCTGGTGGTCCAGCGGAGCGTCTTCGGATCTGTGCCTCTTCCGGCACAGATCCTCTTCACCCGAGCATGTCGGGCGAGCACATGGCGGTACTCGTACGAGTACCGCCATGTGCAGAGCAGAGCGATGCTCGAGCCGATCCGAGCATCGGCCGAGCACGCTCGCTCAACACTACATACAGCCAATGGGAGCCCCCTACAGGTAACTAACACACAAATGCAGCAATCACGGGCACCGTGATATGCCCACAAAAGCTGTGCCTATTTTAGCCGCACCTGCAGTACACTCAGCACTCTACACTGTACATGCTAGGGCAATCGTATGAACAAAATTAGTGAGTACTCTATGAAAAAATGTAGAAGGCTTTGGAGGAAGTCTCTTTGTTACTCGGGCAGAGGTAACTAATGTGTAATGTATGAGAGCAGTTAAATCCCTTTGAGGAGGCAACTATGCTGGGGAGTTGCATAGGGGCAAGAATTAATGAAATTCTAACACTGATATATTTTTTGCAGAGAAAAATGAGGAGTTGGCTGAGGAATTTTACAATAATGACAACACAGACATGCACCAGCTGGTAAAGGACATGTTAGTGTGCTATGAACAAGTTCCTTGCATAGTGTACATTAAAAGCAATGAGGATTACATTCTTGCCACTTTGCCTGTCCTCCAATTCAAACACAAAATTTCAGAATTTCTGTCAAAGCTACATCAGCAGTTTACCACACCAGGGAGTCATGATGATCAGAAGCATCTCTCTGAGCAATCTTTCAAGGAATATAGCTATATGCATATTGTTCGAGTGGAGGGTTGCATTGTTGACGATGAGAGGGAGAAAGTAAGGGCACAAAAAACTTCTATACAGCATAGTGAAAAAGAAGACAATAAATCATTTAGACAAACAGCAGGAGCAGCTATATCATCATGCAAATCATCCCATTCTGAACACAGGACAATTCATGGGTCTCAGTAGGGGTGGCAAATATCCAACAATGATGGTGGTAGCTACACTGGTTGCAGCATATCTCTCTGTAACTTGCTCCCTGAGTATGGGCTGGTAACTGACACACAGGAACACCATGTACTCCTAGGAGTGGTCCCACTGCATGTGAAATGGTTTTTGCTTACTTGCAGGATAACTACGTTCTAGGCAGAAACAATGACCCCATGGACTACTGGCAAATAAAATAATGTGTTTGGCCATCATTGACATGTACTGCAGTGGAAACCCTTAGCTGCCCTCCAGCAAGCGTTGAGTCTGAGAGGGTTTGCAGTGCATTTGGTTACATTGTGAATGACCATTGGCAACTGCTGTCCAGCGGCAATATTGGGAGAGTAACTGTCTAAAAAATGAACTAACATCTCATACAATCTGAGTATCAGGTACCAGAAACCACACGTGACAGAGAAGGCCAGGCCAAATGTATTAACAGCAACAGAGATGAGGAGAAGGAGGGGAGGAGGGATGTGAAGAATGGTTACTACCATTTACCACACTTGGGACCACTGCTATGACCAATAAGTAATGTGTATCAATAATCTGAGAAGAAGGATAGCTTACATTTGACACAAACATGATAGTCGTAAAAATTGCTGTCGGAATCTATCTGTACATACATATGCAAATCAATCACACCACACCTGTCCACCACCTTCTCCATACACATCTGCTACATTGTAGGTTGTAACTTTCTTTTTTTTCTTTTTTTTTTTTTTTTAATATATATCTTGACATCATGTTGCTCTTTCGTTTTGCTGAAAACAGAGGCTTTAAATAACTGGTGTCATGTGATACACCCTGCTGAAATATGTGCCAATGTGTCAACGCTGTTGATTACTGCTGCCTTTCCTTCTCTTTGTCAGGTTGAGTCAGCTGATGCTTTACGAACAGCCTTTACCTCTCAATTTCCATGGTTACTCAACTGATGTTATGGAACAGGAACCAGACAGGACACAAAAAGGTAGAATGCAAAACACCTTTATTAAATAAACAGAATCGTGATCCAGGAGCATAAACCAATAGATAAGACAGGATCAGGAAACAGGACAGGTACTCAGCCAAGCCGAAGTCAGGAGCGCAGAAGTCCGCAATGTCAGGAACAAGCCAGTGGGGCAGGAGCCAGAAGGGTCATCAGAGGAAGCCATGTCATACATGGATAAACAGGAGCTCAATAGAATTCGCAGTGGTCAGCAAACAAACAGAAGGAAAATGGGGAAGTGAGCCAAGCTGCTTTAAATACCCTGGGAGTGTTGGGTGATAACAGTCAGGTGAGCAATCGGAGAGGTCAGCTAATCAGCCTGAGCAAGAAACTCAAACAGCAGCAGTGGATAGCAGAGCACTAGATTAGCTCAGACATCAGAATCAATAGGCAGAATAGAGCTGCTCAGCAAAACCTTGACACCTGACCCTTATCAGCCACCCCTTTCAGGATATTTAAAGCAGCTAGGCTCACTTCCTATTTGCCCTTGTGTCTGCTTCTGGCTGCAAGTGCGTTCTCCTGACTTCCTTATTACCTGTGCATGACCTGGCTTCCTCTGACGTCCCTTCTGGCTTTTGACTCCTGGCTTGTTCCTAACATCACTGATCTCCGTATTTCTGACCCCGGCTTGTCTGAGTACCTGTCTTGGTTCCTGACCCCGGCTTGTCTTTTGGTTTATGCTCCTGGATCACAATTTTGCCTTGTTTGCTTGAGTTATTTTAATATAGGTGTTTTGCATTTTACATTTTTGTGTCTGTCTGGTTCCTGGTCCCTAAGAATACACAAGGGCCATGAACCCAGAAGGTGCAGGCAATCCACAAATGTTTTTTTCCAGGCTGGAGCAGGTAGACCAGTGCATGGATCAGTTTGTGTTAGCCCTCCAGACTTTGTGGCTCCTTACTGCACTTCTGGCTATAACACCTCAGCAGCCCCTGGCGCAGGCTGCCTCTATAGCTGCTGCCACTCTCACTCCAGCTGTCAATGGTGATCTCAATGTTACTAGAAGCATGACTGGGTCCACCCCACTTCCCCAGTGTTAAGGGGGTGACCTAACCAGTGCAGAGGGTTCCTGAACCTGGTCGGTAGCTATATAGAGATGGTACCACAGGCTTTCCTGTCTGATAGGAATAAGGTGGGCCTTGTGACTGCCTTACTTTCTGACAGGGCCTTGGCATGGGCTAACCCCCTTTGGGAGACTCAGAAACCTATAGTACACAATTACTCTGAATTTGTGGCATTGTTTAAAAGGGTATTTGATGTACCTGGCAGCTTCACCTTGGCTGCCAAGCACCTAATGTTCATCCAACAGGGTACTAGGACTGTTGCGGATTATGCCATAGAGTTTTGTACCCTGGCAGCTGAAGTTGGTTGGATTAATGAGGCTCTTGTGGCTGCTTTCTCTAATGAGCTCTCGGATATTATTAAGGATGAGATTACAGCCTGAGACTGTCCCAGTGACTTTTGAGGATTTGGTCTCATATTGCATTCTGATTGACTCCCGTATCCATGAGAGAACTTCCTTTAGGGTGCTCCTGTGGAGGCATCCCATCCGTTTAGCCCCAAGCTTTTCGTCCCCACCCGTGCCTCCCTCTCCTCCCGCTCCTTCTAGTCTCGAGTCCTCTGGCGATGTGGAGCCCATGCAGCTTGGGTTCACTCACCTTTCGGTTGCGGAAAGGGCCTTCAGGTGGAGGGAGGGCCTGTGCCTTTACTACGGTAAGGCTGGGCATCTGTTGTGAACCTGTCCCATACTTCCAGGAATCGATCGCACCTAAGGATCTATAGGGGACAGACCTTAGGTGGCATCTCAGCGTCCTCTGCTATCTAGAAGGATAAGCCACTAGTCTCCGTTGGGCTCTCCTGGGGCAAGTTTTCCATTATTACAGAGGCACTTATTGACTCCAGTGCAGCAGACCTCTTTATTAACACTGCCTTTGCCCAGAAGAACTCCATTCCATTGCAACTTCGTATATACACACATACATTTTTTATACTGTGTTTCCCTCCCCCATCACAAAAAAACAAAAACACCCTTTTCAGCTACTTCCTGGACTCTCGCAGCATAGAGATAATAACAGCCAGTTCAGGAAGGAACTTGCTCCCTTCTCAGCCCCCAGACTCTCCAAGCACATGGATAATAATAGCCAGATCAGGAAGGAGCTTGGGTCACATCTGCCTGTGTCTGTAATACCGTATTTTTGGGTATTTGGATCGCAGAGATAATAACAGCCAGTTCAGGAAGGAACCTGGACCACAGATGTCTATGTCTTTCCAACCAGGCTGTCACGGTTTTCAAGACACTCAGAACAGTAGGTGAAATAAAATACAGTTTTATTAAGAACAAAAATAAAGGACAAAGATCGCCCCCTATAGGCAGCACTCGTAGCAGCAGGAAGCCAATAGTGTGACCAATATACAGGTATAGCATAAAATAGCACAGGCAATTGGCAGATACTGAGTACAGAGATACAAGGGTTAACACAGTAATCAGTCCGTCTCAGTTGTGATGTTTGGCACGCCCAAGGTGATAAAGGCAGTAAATGGTGGAGAGGACTCAACACCAAATGTTCATAATACTGAGATAACTGTCCAGCAAAGAGAAACCTGTAACCCAGAGCCTGCTGCACTTGAACAGTAGCCCCCATGGGCGCAACAACAGAGACTTGCACAGTACCAACCAGAGCTGTGCGCCTACCGGGCATGGTAACGAACTACACTGTACTGCAAGGAGAGAAAATGGCTCAGCACCAAGGCAACACTCTGTACCAGTCTGGAGGCTCAGAATCGGGAAGCAGCTCTGCACGGGTTAATGGCTCGATGGTTGGAACACAGCTCTGCACGGGTTAACGGCTCGATAGTTGGAACACAGCTCTGCATGGTTAACGGCTTGATAGTTGGAACACAGCTCTGCAGGGAGCAGCTCAGTAGCAGGATCTCAGCTCAGCACAGGTAAACAACTGCAGCCGCTCAGGACAGTAGATGGAGGAAGTCAAAATGTCGCCTCGGCGACAGAGGAAGCTGGAACGTAGTCTGGGCAGAAGTAACCGGTGCAGGTCACGGAGCTGGAACGTCAAAACAAGCCGGGTCGAATCACGGAGCAGGTTCTCAGATAAGCCAGATCAGGATACAAGCAGGAACTTCAGCCAGGCCAGGTCAAATCACGGAGCAGGTTCTCAGACAAGCCAGATCAGGATACGAGCAGGAACGTCAGCCAGGCCAGGTCAAATCATGGAGCAGGAACACATGAACGTAGTGAGAGCAAGCCATGTCGGTACACCGGAAATCAGGAACGCAGGAACTCAGCACAGCAAAACTGGTTAAGGAACACCACGAAAGGGCACCTGACAGGTGCCACTGGCCCAGTATAAAAAGGTCACCAGGGGCGGGCCAAACAGGCTCAACCAATCGGAGCGCACCACAAGTGAGAGTGACATGAGGGGAAACACTGCACCGTGATACAGGCACACAAAATGTTGGGGTAATTGGGAGTAAACCTCCTTTGCTGTCTTCTCACACACTCCCCAGACATATCTAACACAGAGATAATAACAGCAAGATCCAGAAGGAACTTGGACCACAGCGGTCTGTGTCTTTCCAATCAGTCACACAGAATACTGGGGTAATTGGGGGTAAACCTCCTTTGTTCTCTTCTCACTGACACCCCATACATGGCTAATACAGAGATAATAACAGCAAGATCAGGAAGAAACTTGGACCACAGCTGCCTGTGTCTTTCCAATCAGTCACACAGAATGGTGGGGTATTTGGGGGTAAATCTCCTTTGCTCCCTTCTCACTCACACCCCAGACATGTCTAACACAGAGATAACAGCAAGATCAGGAAGGAACTTGGAACATGGCTTCTTGTGTCTTTCAAATCAGTCAGACAGAATGTTGGAGTATTTGGGATAAACCTCCTTTGCTCCCGTCTCACCCCCAGACTCCCCAAGCACACAGATAATAACAGCCAGATCAGGAAGGGGCTTGGATCACATCTGCCTGTGTCTTGTCAGTCAGTTACACCATATTTTGGGGTATATGGGTCAATATCTTTTCCCCCTTTCTCTCCCCCAGAGTGCCCCAGTCTACCTTAATACAGAGAACAAATATCCTGCCTAAAAGACTCTCTAAACTACCTTAAACTCCACTTTATTAGCCTGTCTTTTCTAGCTCAAAAATGTGCTGCTTTCCCTTCCTCGCACAAACACAGAATGGCATGTTGTGGGAACATGACACCCTTTTTATATTATGGCTGCAAGGAAGTAAGGGAAACTTGCCTCAAGGTAGGGAGAAATTAAATCTTCCCCTTGATTTCAATGCAATGAGTTAAATTGCACTTTTCATGAAAAATTTTCAGCTTGGCAAAAATTGCCATATTTTTCTCCTGTTTTGCTTTTGAGGTGAAATCTTTCATCCATCACTATTCAGCAGAATAAATACAAATCTATAATCAAACGGGCCATTAAGGTCAAAGTGTTTTAAGAGAATATTATTTTTATATATTTGTGAAGAGCAGACATTACTTTTGTGTTGACACATTGTCACGGTTTTTGGATGAACACTCAGACCCGTTTAGTAAGGTTAAAAGCTTTATTAATACAATAAAGATAGCACGTAGTAGCAGCAGTAATAAACAAACAGGAGGCAACTGTATTGTAACGGTTTTCAGACACTCAGACAGAGGGTTAGGATAAAATACAATTTTATTAGAGCAAAAAATAATAACAAGCTTGCCCCCTAGAGGCAGTACTGTGAATAGCAGAATAAAGGCTACATATGCCAGGATACAGAACAGGTAATATACATACCTTAGTACAGGTTCAGAGCAGGCAAAACAACGACTGGAGACAAATAGTTAATTACAAGGGTAATCAGTCTCAAATGTGGTGTTAGGCACGCCGTTGGTGAACAAGACTGCAGTAGGTGCTAGATCATACAACACCTTGAGTCCATTAAATGTGTAACGCTGTTGATAAGAGCTGCGACTGAGACTGAAGCTGCAGGGTAGTTGTTTGGTAGCCCCCACGGGCGTATAACGGAGACCAACAGTATTGGGATCGCTTGAGCCAATAGCCCCCACGGGCGTAACGGAACCAACAGTATTGGAATTGCTTGAGCCAATAGCCCCCACGGGCATAACCGAGACCAACAGTATCGTGATAGCTTGAGTCAATAGCCCCCACGGGTGTAACGGAGACCAACAGTATATCGTGATAGCTTGAGTTAATAGCCCCCACGGGCGTATACCGGAGACCAACAGTATTGGAATCGCTTTAGCCAATAGCCCCAAGGGCGTAACGGAGAACTACTGCTCTGCAGATGACTATGAGCCGCCGACTACCGAGGCCCACAAGGCGGCCGGCTCGGCAGAAGCAGAGTATATGGCAAAGGCTTAGCAAGGGTTAAAGTGGCAGTGAGGAAGAAGGAAGCAACACAAGTGATCGGAGGCTCACTAGTAACAATACGGCACAGCAAGTGTCAATGAGACTCAGCTATACTTCACAATACAAGGAGAACGGAAGACTCAGCTCAGGAGACGCGGCTCAGCAATGGTTAACTCAGTAATCTCGAGAGGCTCAGATCCACACACTGCAGCGATCAGAATGTCGCCGAGGCGACAACAGCAACTTTAGACTGGAGCGGCAGAAATCCGGAACAAGTCCAGAAGCAGGTAGTCGGCCAGGCCGGGTCAGGACACGGAGGAGATTCGCAGACAAGCCGGATCAGCAACGAGCAGGAACATCAGCCAGGCCGGGTCAGATCACGGAGGAGATTCGCAGACAAGCCAGATCAGCAACAAGCAGGAAGTCAGCCAGGCCGGGTCGGATCACGGAACAGGAACACAGGAGCGTAGTCGGTACAGGCCAAGTCGGTACACAGGAGATCAGGAACACTGGAACACAGCAACAGCAATACTGACTCAGAAACACCATGAAAGGGCACCTGACAGGTGCCAATGGCCAGAATAAAAAAGGTCACCAGAGGCGGGCCAACACAGCTCAACCAATCAGGGAGCAGCACAAGTGAGAATGACAGACAGGATCACGGGCACCGTGATATGTATAGAGTGGAGTGGACTAGTCCAGGACAAAGGAATATGCAGGAACACGGTCAATAGGAACTAGTAGGATGTCTGGCGTGACCCAGAGGATCGAGGCAACACTGAAACTGACACTCCCAGTCGCATGGGAGTCTAGGAACCCAACAGGAGCGCAACCGTACTGGCACTGGTACCTCGCAGACCCCTGGAGGCCTAGGAACCTAACGAACAAAGGCAACACTGACTCTGACAATCCCAGCCACCTGGGAGCCTATGGAACCCGGAGGAGGGTGACAATACTGGCACTGACACTTCCCAGACGCCTGGGAAATTCCGACCAGAGAGGAAGAGATGACTGGTGCGACACGGGTAACCACTGGACTGGGCAACTCTCAAAAATCCCTAGAACGCTAGGGGTGGATCGCAAAGTTGGATGAGGTAAGTGCTACCGGTGTCCCCTAAAGAATAGCGCAACAATGGCTGGCTCTAGAGCCCAAGGCTACTGCAGCAGGAGGCAAAACACACTTGGATCACCTGGTGTATACAGAGACTGATAGGAACTCCCGGTGAATGCTGCAACTCCAATAGGAGTGAGCCCAGTGATAGTAGGTGGACACTATTGATCAGAGTAACACACTCAGTGTAGAAACACCACACCAGTACTTCGAATGTGCACACTGCGTGAGGCAGTAATGAGAGTGACTAGCGCAACACATTTAGCCCATGGTCGACAAACAACAAGCGCCCCGCAGCGCACACCAACAGACAGGAGATGCTACTGCTACAGCGATGGACCAACACGGGCAATCTTGCGGTTAAGCCTAGTAGCAACGAGCGTCTCAGCTCTATGAACAGAGCGAGTGGCACCAGTATGCAGCCTAGTCAGAAACGAGGCAGGAGCTCAGATGGAAAGTCAACCTCTGACAGGAAAACACGCAGGAACTCGGTCAGCAACTCAGCGGGATCACAGCCAGATGTAGTCAGCCACAGAGCAGGTTCTCAGCCAAATGCAGTCAGCAACAGAGCACGTTCTCAGCCAGATACAGTCGGTAATGGAACAGGTTCTCAGCCAGATGCAGTCAGCAACGGAGCGGGTTCTCATTCAGATACAGTCAGCAACAGAGCAGGTTCGCATCCAGATACAGTCAGCAACGGAGCGGGTTCTCATTCAGATACAGTCAGCAACAGAGCGGGTTCACATCCAGATACAGTCAGCAACGGAGCGGGTTCTCATCCAGAAGCAGTCAGTAACGGAGCAGGAACAAATCAGCAAACAGAAGACGTCATCAGGCAGGCCAGGTCATACACGGAACAGGAAACACGAAGCAATAGTTCTGCAGCAAGTACACCACGAAAGGGCACTGTAGTATAGACATGACAGAGGTTATAAAGGCTCAGGCAGGGTGGAGACAAGAGACAAGCCAATCATATGCAAGTATGGAAAATACAGTGACTATTTAGACTATTGCAATATCCTACTAACTGGCCTCCCTGCTACTCATCTTTCACCTATGCAATCTGTTTTAAACTCAGCTGCACGAATCACCACACTCTCCCCAAAAACTGAACCTGCCCACATAATTCTCAGACATCTGTCATGGCTCCCAGTTCAGCAGCGCATCAATTACAAAGTCCTTCTTCTCACCTTTAACGCTCTCCACACTGCTACCCCTCCTTACATCTCTTCCCTCATCTCCTATTATGTTCCTGGCCGCCTCCTTCGCTCAGCACACAATGCACTTCTTGTTGCACCATCCACACCCTCTGCCCTCTCCCGTCTCAAACTTTTCTCGCTTTCTGCTCCATACCTATGGAACTCCATACCCCTCTCCTTACGCCTAGAAAAATCCCCCTCTGTCTTTAAGTCTACCCTGAAGTCTTATCTTCTGGAGCACTAGGACCATGCACTGCCTTTGGCCAAACTCAGCACTTGTAATCTCAGCACTTAACACCCTCTTACCCCATTGTATGTCTCCCTTTATCCATTTAGACTGTAAGCTCCTTGGGGCAGGGAACTCTCTCCCATTGTTTCTATGAATGTCGCACTTATTTCATCCCCTCTTATTTATTGTAACATATGTCTATTGTAAGGCGCTGCGTACACTGTGTGGCGCCATATAAAGATACATACATACATACATACAATGTCGCCGCCTGCAGCCTAGAGCACGGGCACCATGATACACATTGAAAGGTTTTAAACCCTTAACCAGAAGGAGGCAGCTGTTAAGGACCACATTTTTTTTTTTCACTATGAATTCTGAGATGGAAGAGTGGTGTACAGCCACAATGCCATCCAGAATTCCATGAAGTTCCCTAAGGTCCGGACCGGCTTGATGGTCCTGATACGTCATACATCGCTAAGATGTTAATATTGGTTAACTTCACTATTCCTATTGTTGTAGATGCATATTCTAGAGAAATAGATAGTGAATTTCCAGTGATTCTAAATATGTATGCTAGCAGCAATCTCACGCTGCCCTCTAACTGTAGTCTTGAACTATCACAGTGCCCGTGATTCTGGCCCGTTTGCTGGCTTGCTCACTTCCTTGGGATTACTTGGCGACAACATGGCAGGTGACTACTTCCTGGTTACTCGCGCGTCATTCTGAGTGCTCGCTATTTTTATAGTTACACCTTGATTGACCTATTGGGACTCCGGCTCCCTGAGAGGTCTTATATGCTGCATCCTAGCATTGCCTCAGTGCCCTTTCGTGGTGTACCTGAGCAATTTCTGAGTCTCCCATTGTGATCCTTTCCTGGCTGCTGAATCTGTTTCATGTATGACCCTGGCTCTGTCTGACTACCGATTTGTGCCTGAACCCTTTGCCTGCTGACTGACCTTTAGCCTGGCTGGCTACCCGCTCAGTGTATGACCATTGGCCTGGCTGACTACCCACTCCATGCTAAGTGCTGTGGCTTGTCTGACTTCCTGCTGTGTGCTAAGTACTTTGGCTTGTCTGACTACCTTAATCATTTGACCTTTGGCTGGTTTGTCTCTCTCTCGCTCCCTGAAACCTGGCACCCTCCTTGCAGGCTCTCAGTCTCAGTCCTTGGACGGGTAAGTCCTGTCTGTAGTGCAGCAGAGCCTAGTCCTACCGGAGATTGTTGTGCCCCTAGCATTCTAGAGTGCGTAGTTGTTTCTGTGACCCTAGTATTCTAGGGTGTTGCAGTTGTCCTTGCATTCTAGCTTGTGGGCCTCCAGCTCCTGCTCATCCTGAGCACTCTTACCACTATTGCTACCCTTGTGGTTCTGCTCTCTCTACTGGTTCACTCCAAGCTTACTTATCAGTGTGGCTGGGTTCAATGTCAGCTCCTGGTAGTAGACTGCGCACTGTCTCCACGCCTGATCCCAGGAAGGCTGGGGAAGTATATACATTAAACTATTCTTGTGATTTATTCTTAATAAAGTGGAATTGATTTTATGTACCTGTCTGAGTCTTTATTTGCAAGTCTCCCGTGACATGAGCTTCACTTGTAGAGGCAGACATGTTTCTTGCCTCCCTTAAACATGAGTGGGTGGGAGTTATCTCCTGTCTTCTATGTCTGCTAAACACAACTCATTAACAAAGTCGAGGGATTGCAAGGTCCTGGATAGCCATTTACCGAATAGCCATTGATGAAACTTACGGAGGCCACAGAAGGCCAGCAATGCATAAGCCTTGGCTAAATCACTTTAAGTGGAAAGTGTCCCTTCAGGTCTCTTTAAGAATAAATTTGGCTTTAATAATAAATAGTAATAGTTCAATAGTAAACTGCAATCTAAACATATATTGATCTACTGTGGCTGGTCTTACTTTGCGAAACTTTTTTGTTTTTCTAATCATTTGATCTGCAACTTCATCATTGTCTCTTTCTACTAAGAGAGAAGCATGAAATACGTTTGAGTGTTTTTCATCATGGGAAGTGCTGGTAGAGTCACAAATGTTAATCACAGACAGTCTCTTGAGCATTTAAAGCCTTAAGGGGGTTATTTTCCATTATACTAATACAGTAAGACATAGTATAGCAGCCTCACAGATTTATAGTCTGTAAGCAAAGCAAGGATTGACAGAGAGAGCACATATATAGTAGTTACACATGCACTCTTTGTTGGGGAAAGATGTTGGATTAGAGATGTTAACTATCGTACAAACGACCATGTAAAGTAAGTTTGTGATGATCTGTGCTGAATGCATATTTTATTTCCATATAAATATTATAATCATTGTGATTTGCTTGGAAGCAATGGAAATAGTATTTTTATTGCATGAATATACTTTCTTAGATGATGGCAACTGAAATATTTTCTGATAAAGTTTAACTGCCTGTGTAAACTTAAAATGCAGATCTATCTCTTTTTGCAATTATTATTTATGATAATACATTTAACTTTCGGGTTTATTCTCATAGTTTCTCATGTACTGCAACAGCTCAGATCAAATCCATTGAGAACATCATCACCTACAATGCAATGCAGTTATATGTTGATGGGTTACTAATTTTTCATTATACAATACACATTACACTGATATTTTCCTTTTGCAGATCCACAGATAAAAGAATTATGCCAGATCAGACTAAAAACAAAACCAATGAGTTCATCCTCCAGGGGTTTTCAGAATATCCAGAGCTGCAAATTCCACTATTCTGTGTGTTTCTCCTGATTTACCTTTTCACTGTGTTGGGAAACCTGCTTATTTTAACAATAATTTATCTGAATCCTGCACTGCAAATCCCAATGTATTTATTCCTCTGCAGTCTCTCTTGTATTGACATCTCTGTCTCCTCTGTCTCACAACCCAAGCTTCTCTCTGAGCTCTTGTTAGGAGATAACACCATATCATTTAGTGGATGCATGATCCAGCTACATTGTTTTATGTTTTTAACATGTGCTGAGATTGTTTTATTAACAGCCATGGCCTATGACCGTTATGTTGCAATTTGTAATCCACTGAGATATTCTATTTTAATGAATAAAAAAGTTTGTATTCTACTGATCATCATTTGCTGGATTATTGGTTTCTTTGAGCCATTAACACACACAGTGCTCATCTCACAATTAACTTTCTGCAGGTCACATGTGATCCAACATTTCTTTTGTGATACTACAGTGTTAATAAAACTGTCTTGTGCAGACAAATTTCTCATTGAAATCATGATTTACATTTTTGGTTCAATTGTAGGATTTCCAGCCTTCACTCTTATTATATTATCTTATTTTTGCATAATCTCCAGCATCCTAAAGATCAGTTCTGTTAAAGGCAGGAAAAAAGCTTTCTCCACCTGTTCGTCCCATCTTATTGTTGTTATTCTTTTTTATGGTTCCATTTTCATCACATACGTCAGACCTTCATCTCAGTATTCATCCTCCCAGTCAAAACCATTTTCTGTTATCTACACTACCATGATTCCATTGATCAATCCATTTATCTACACTCTGAGAAACAAAGATATTAATAAATGTCTCAGTTTTTTTTTAAGAAAGCGAATTAATTTGTTATATATGTCCAGTTACATTAACCCCTTAAGGACCCTTGACGGTCCTGGTGCATCACGGCTGGATTTGCTTTAAGGACCAATGACGTACCAGGACTGTTATGGAATTCCGGGCTCCCCGCCCAGCTGCATGCCGTTCGGGGAGTCCGGAATCAGATTCAATAAAAAAAAAAAATGCTCAGTGGTCCTTAAATGACCACTGCGTGCATGCGCGGCCGGTCCTTAAGGGATTAATGTAAACATATGAGTACACTGGTATCTGGCGAATGGAAATGCAGAATTCTGGATTATTACAAAAAAATTTATTGATTGGTAGTACTTGACCTGAGAATGAGAATGAATCTCTTAAAGTATAAATGGTTAGTCCAAATAAAAAGGTATTGCCAAACACAAAAGTCCTGATATTATTGTGTTAAATAAGCAAATTAAATGGATTACATTTCCCTGATGTCTTTTTTGTGTTGCGTCTAAGAACTTTGACCTATATCTATAAAAGAAAAGTGGGCCAATGCAGTAGAAAGAAAAAAACAACTACACTACAGGAAATGACATACACTTTTTCCAAGATACCATCAGATTTAAAGGGACAGTAATTTTTATTTTGACAACATATTCTGCAAGTGTAACACATGTAAAATCAGACTGCATATACTTTATATTCACCTGCTTTTTACACTTGTATATACCTGGCACTAACTCTTTGGTGACCAGCATATTTTACACTAGAGGACCAGAGAAATGTTGGCTTTTTTAGTATGTCGTTGTTCAACCATATTTGTTTTCTAATTCATTTAGTACACCAACACAAATTGTATACATTTTCTAAAGGATAAGTGGGCCTTTCATTTGATGCAATATTTATATGTATAACCCATTAATTAATCTGATTAAAATATAAAAAGGAGACATTGAAAAAACACAACATTTTGCATAGGTTTTCCTTTCGTGATTTGTACACAATTAATTCAGCTGAAAAAAATACCACCAAATATATTAATTTACTTTACTTGTACTGAAAATGGGAGTACCCCATATCACCAGGATATTAATCTCTTTTTCAAGTTATAATTTTTAAAAAATATGGCAGGTGAAGAGCATAGCTTAGTTAATGGTGTCAGAACCCAAAAAGAGCCCTACAAAAGTATGTTTCTGACATGTTGACAACATAGGGTAATTCATCATTAGAATTTCAGAGTTTCTCAAGCAGCTTTTTTCCACCAAATTTGTTGCAAAATTGTGTCAATATTATGTTTTTTGCTTTTTTGCTCATGTATGTTACGGTGATGCTGTGGATTTCAAGCACAGGATAGTTGCAAATTTTAACAAATTTCCCCACAAGTATAGGTTGTCAGTTTTTGGGGAAGCTACTGGAAAAAGTTTGTAACAAGTGCATTTCCATTTTCAGACATAGAATTTTCACAGATTGCTTTACTGGTGCTATGTCTCATTTGGGGCAGTTCTCAAATTCAGATTATCACCTCAAAATATATGTAGACAAGAAATAAAGTATTTTAATAATAATAATAATATTAATAATATTAATAATAAAAATAAAAAGTTCCCAGTAATAAAAAAATTAAAAACTTTGGTGCATTGCTTCCCATTATTTTTTCATAGTGTTAGATCTAAGGAGAGATGTGTTCTAAATATATATATTAATGCAGGATATTTCAGGGGAAAAAGTGGCCAAACAATAAAATAATAGCTGTTATATCTCTACTGCATTGTAGCTCTGTGATATTGCTTAAACCAGTTGCCAATGCAGAACCCAGGTTGTAAATGTTAATTATGACAGTAGAATGAAACACACTTTAGGGATGGGTGAAACTTTCCTCCTCAAAATGAAATTGGCGTAAAATGGCACTTTCCACTTGGCAAAAAAATGTCCTTCGAAAAGTGCTGATTTTCCACTTTTTTCACCCATTGAAATCAATGGGAACACTAGAAGTTACACAAAACACATTACAAATAATATTTTATTTCCCAAAGGCACTGTATAAAAGGGGCATGAGGGTGCCTGTGTTGGTGTGGTATGAGGAAAGAATCAGTTGAACAGGGAATGTTTTTGGTGGGGTGTTTACTGGGATTGGGGACACTTAATAAAAAGAAATCCTAAATAAAATAAAATAAAAACCATAAGACATGGTATAAAGGGGTCTGAGGAGGGTGTCTGTGTTGGTGAATGAATGAATAATTTGAACAGGGAATTTGTTTTTTGGGGGGTTCTTGACTACTATTGGGGGGGACAGTTAATAAAAAAAAAATCAATAAAATAAGACATCTGTATTTAAAGTGACAGAGACAGGAACCCCCTGACATAAGCTGCCACCGGGGTGAACTGATAATTGACTTGGTAGAGTATTTTGTAGAGGATGATTTGTTTGATTTGTTGTTTGAGCCCTTTGTAAGACTTAGACTTATTAGAGGCCCAAGCCCTGAAGAAACATTGATTTGTAGGACTAAAGCTTGTTTGGCAAAAGCCCTAAGGAAACATTGATTTGTAGGACTTAGGCTTGTTAGAAACAAACCCCCCAAAAATTGTTAATTTTTTTGTAGGACTAGTTTTTATTTTTTTCTTTATTTTATTTTATTTTTTTTTTGAAGCACAAGCCCTGAGAAAAAAAATAAAAATCCCCTACTGGCCTAATGCCAGCAGGTCATGTTGGCCAGTGGCCACTGTCAAATGTCCTCCTGCATCCTGAGTTGCAACTGCTGTTCGTACTGCTGCTGCTGAGTTGTTTAAGCAGCAGGATAATTAGGCAGCTGAAAGGGAATGGGATCAACAACAGCAGTAACATGGAAGATGGATGATGAAGGTTCCACTTGCCATGACTGGCTCCAATGATGAGCCTGAGGCAGTAGCAGCAGAATAAGTAGCCCCCAGTATATGTGGAGAAAAGAACATGTTGACCATTAAATCTTCTCCACCTGCCACTCCTTTAAAATCATCATGGGTGTGCTGTTAATAGAATCTATATTTTTCCCTTGAGAACAGGAACTGTGGCTTCCATCAGCAACTGCAATGTGCACAGTGTGTGTGTGGTAAATAACATCTGGGGGCACAATTGTATCCAAACACCATGACACCCGAAACCAAGTTCTTCTACTGTCACTGTACCCCTTGTCCAGACCCCACTAAGGACACATGACAACTTGCTGACAGTTTAATAGTAATTATGTACCCTCCCTGCCAGAATCCTAGCATATTCTGCGGGATGGAATCTCCTCAGATGCCACCTGATGACCTGGTATCAATTCTCCTCACACAGTGTGCAATGAGTAGAGATGAACTGACATATCCTAATATTAACAGAGTAGCTATCATTTGGTGGGGGAGATAATGATGAATGAGGTGGATTGGCAGGAGATGCATTTGTTACCCTAGAGGAAGAAGGTGATGTTGATGGAGATCTAGTTGTTTCGCTCATCATGGAACTTCCAGTGTCTGTCTGGGTTTCTTTACTCTTCCTCCTTTTTGATCTCCACCTTTCTGGAGAGTCAGGGGGTACAGTAACAGTGGTGCTAGATTTATGTAACAGGTGTTTGTCTTTAACGTGTTTGTAGTAAATGTCCTGGTGTCTGTGTTTCATGTGTGTTTTCAGGGCAGTTGTGCCAAGGTGTTTTCCCTCCTTTCCCCTTCTCATTTACTTGTCACAAATTTTGCACTGTACCATTTTTGATGATGACTACACTGTGCATACAGGAAGAGAATAATAGTCCCAAACCCATGACTTCTGGGGGGAAGGATAGGGAACAGGTGGAGAAGAATGGCCTCTTTCTTCTTGTCCTCCACATTCCCCTTCACTTTCTGTGGTGGCGGATAACGTTGTTGCTGTTGCTGCTACTGCCTCAGATTTAGCACTGCAAGTAGGATCAGGAAGAGTATTGCTACTGCTGACAAGTGGAACCTGTCCTAGTCCCCATTCCCACTGTGTCCATAGTGGTCTGTGGCACACTAGCCTGCTCCTCATCATCCTGATACCCTTTCATCTCAGCAGCAGCAGAAGTTAGATCAGTTGCAATTTCTACTAATTTCAAAAGCTGACTGCTAGTGGTGTTGGTGATGCCCATCCTCATCCCTGTCTCCCATTCCTTTTCAGTTTCTTCTAAAAAGGCCATCAATGTCTCTTCCATTCCAGCTTCTCCAACACCACTACCACCACTAGTCCCTATTGCTCTATTGCAGACATCTCACTGCTGCTTGAAGGAGGTGATGAGCAATGTGACAGAGGGTCCCCTGCTGTCACACATGGCATAATTTTCTCCTTCCCCCCCCGAGTATTCCACAAAACGCTAGCAGTAGGAAAAGCATTGATGGCAGCAGGTTCACTAACAGCAGCAGGTTCAGCACTGGCAGCAGGGGCAGCATGACTGGCAATAGGTACAACACTAGTGGCTGCAGTTACAGAAATGGTGGCACTGGCAGCAGGGGCAGCACGTCTTGCAACAGGTACAACAGTAGTGGCTGCAGGTATGGCAATGGTGGCACTGGCAGCAGGGGCAGCATGTCTTGCAGCAGGCAAAGGAAGCTGACCTATCCTGCTCTCACTAGTACTACCCTTTTCTCCCTTCCTTCCCATTAAATTCCCCAAGATCCCTTGGGGTGATTTAGGGGGGACTGGACAGCATTGGTACAGTAGTGGTCCCTTTCTCCTCAGACTCAGTGGAGACATAATGGTCCTTCCAGCTCCTCTATTGATTATTTTTTACCCTGCTCATAGTGATAGGAGTCACTATGAGCCTCTCCTGCCTCACGTTTTGCAAAATATCACAAGATGACTGAACAGCACATCTATCTTGCTCTGTGGCTGCTTTTATTGTGTCTGCATTCAGCAAAAACATCACGTTTTTATAGCAGAAGTGCGAAAACAAAGTAAATCAATGGGCAGAAACTTTCTAACCATTGCCCTCCCCTAAACACACTCTGCACCATTTGTTGTGGGTTTGCTTATTGCTGGTTGTGACACTATTGTAGTATGTGGTACTGTAAAAATGTGAATTTTCCCTTCTTTTAATGCACACATAGTATGAAAGGGGTGTCAGGTACCCACAGCATGACATTCTGTGTTTGTGAGAAGAACAGAGAGCAGTACATTTTTGATCTAGAGAAGACAGGCTAATAAAGTGAAGCTAAAGTTTAGTTTAGGGAGTCTTGTAGGCAGGCCATTTGTTCTCTGCATAGGGTAGTCTGGGTGATAGGAAGGGAGGAAGGAGGTTGACCCCAAATACCCCCAAATTCGGTGTGACTGTCGGGAAAGACATAGACAGCTTCTTCCTGAGGTGCCTTTTATTATATCTCTATTAGAGGAGTCTGGGGATCCTAACATTCTGCGTGACTGATTGGAAAGACACAGGCAGCTGTGGTCCAAGTTCCTTTCTGATCTGGATATTATTATGTTTGTGCTGAGGGAGTCTGTGGATGTTAGAAGGGAGCAAAGAAGAATAACCCCAAATACCCCAACTTTCTGTGTGACTAATTGGAAAGACACAGACAGTTGTGATCCAAATTCCTTCCTGATCTGGCTGTACTTATCTCTGTGCTAGAAAAATGTGGGGGTGTGAGAAGGAAGCAAATGAGACACTTTATCTTGTTAGTTTTCAGTGGGTGCTTGTCACAATATGCATTTCTAGATTTCCCTAAGTGAAAAGGGCATTGTAGGCATGGACCCCGGCCCTCCATGTGTCTAGAGGGAATCGGCTGTACCACACCAATTAGGCCCACAATAGCCTAAACGTATGTCTGTGGTTGTGCTGATTCTCTTGTGCAAAGTGGATTTGCCTGACAGTTCTGTGCTGAACTGTCGGTGGGCAGGACCAGTCTAATATGCAGGGCTTAAAAGTTGAATTCCTTTGCTACTAGCCAGACCTGAAAATTTACTCACCACTGCAAGCCATAACATACCCACCAGGGCTGAATTTCTACTCCCCATGGCTAAATTTGCACTCGCCATTGGCTAGTGGCAAGTGGAAATGTTGAGCCCTGTATGACTCTGCATTTGCACAGTACATAGGATTGAAAAATGTGACTTGTAGCACCATTGAGAGGCCATCATGCCTCAGAACAAGACTCTTTATCTTATTTTCTCAGTGGGTGCTCGTCACAATATTCATTTCAACGGAGTAAAGGAGGTTTACTTCAATTACCCCAAAATTCTGTGTGACTGATTGGAAAGACAGCAGCAGCCATGATCCAAGTTCCTTCCTGATTTGGCTGTTATCATTGTGTTAGGTGAGTCTAGGGATGTAAATAGGGAGTACAAGAAGTTTACCCCAAATGTCCCAAAAATTCTGTGTGACTGATTGGAATGACACAGGCAGCCATGATCCAAGTTCTTTCTGGCTGTTATTATTTCTGTGTTAGAAAATTGTGGGGGTGTGAGAAGGAAGCAAATCCTAGACTGATCCTAGACAGAGTGTTTTGAAGAGGGCCAAGGCAAGATTTTGCACTTACTTACTTAGTTTTATTATGTACTTTTGCCCTTGAAGGCAAATTTGTGTTTTAAGAGAATATTAATTATTTTAATATATTTGAGATAAGCAGACATTAATTTTGAATTTAACTGTTGACACACTGAAATGGTTTAACCCCTTAAGCACCTCCAGATCCAGAAGGAGCTGGCTGTTAGGTAATGAATTCTGGAATGAAACAGTGGTGTGCAGCCACAAGGCCATCCCAGAAGTCCATGACGTGCCAGGACCTCCCAGGTCCTTAATGTCCAGACTAGGTTGATGGCTCTTTCATGTCAAATGTCACTAAGATGTTAATATTGGATATACTGCACTATTGTTATTATTGTAGATACATATTCCATAGGAACAGACAGTGAATTACCAGTGATTCTAAATATGTATGCTAGCAGCAACCTCACTCAGCCCTCTATAACTGCAGTCTTGAGCTTCACTTGTAGAGGCACACATGCTTCTTGCCATCCTTAAACATGAGTTGTTGGGAGTTATCTCCTGTTTTCTATGTCCACTAAACATAGCCCAACTACAAATGAAGCTAGGGGTTGCAAGGTTCTGGATAGGCATTGATTAAATAGCCATTGATAAAACGTATGAAGGCCACAGAAGGCCAGCACAATATAGGCCTTGGCTAAATCACTATGTAGAAAGTTTCACTTCAGCTCTCTTTAACAATACTTTTGGCTTTAATTATAACTAGTAATAGTAAACTGCAATATAAACAAATATTGATGTACTATGGCTGGTCTTACTGTTTTGTTTTTCTTATCATGTGTTCCGCAATTCCATTGTCTCTTTCTACTGCTAAGAGAGAAGCATGGAATACATTTGAGGGTTTTTCATCATGGGAAGTACGGTAGAGTAACAAATCTTAGTCGCAGACAATCTCTTGAGCATTTGTAGCCTAAAGGGGGTTATTTTCCATTGTACTAATACAGTAAGATATATTATAACAGCCTTGCAGATTTATAGTCTGTAAAGAAATCAAAGCTTGACTGAGGTAGCACATTTATAGCAGTTACACGTGCACTCTTTGTTGGGGATAGAAGTCAGATTAGAAATGTTACCTACCATACGAATGGACCATATCAAGTAAGTTTGTGATGATCTGTGCTGAATGCATATTTTATTTCAGTATTAATATTATCATTGTGTTTTGCTTGCAAGCTATGGAAAAGTATGTTTTGTGTTTCAAAATCATATATTATAGATTTTTCAAGATATTTGATATAACATCTTTATTATAAGAATAAAAAATATGGTGAGGCACAGGGCAATTCTAGGACAACCAGTTATACCTCATGGAAGAAATAAAAATCTGCAAAACAAATAATTAAGTGGCTCAAGGAAACCCTGGGCTAACAAAGAATCAAACTACAGTGCCAAAATATTGTAAAAAGCGATATATAGATGTGCTTGGTTCACACAGGCTCTCCTTAAGTCTGATATAATTCACAGTTACATCAATGTTCCCAGCACTATGAAATTTAGGCAAAAAACAAAAACCAATGGATAAAAACAAAGAAACATTTATTACCAATAATTAAAAGTGAACATGTAATCCGATGGACTCTAGACTTCAGATGACCGGTGGCAGACTGTTAAATCATCAACATATTTCACATAGACACTGTGTACAAATGCTTCAATATTTTTTATAAGAAATAGTATTTTTATTGGATGAATATACTTTGTTAGATGATGGCAACTAAAATATTTAATGATAAAATTTAACTGCTTGAAAGGTAAATACCCATTAGGACAACCAGTGTAAGCTTAAAATGCAGGATCTCTCTCTTTTTGCGATGACTATTATTTAAGATAATACATTTAACTTTTGTTTTTACTCTCGTACTCTCTCATGTACTGCAACAACAATAGCTCAGATAAAATCCATTGCTAACATTCATGATGGATTACTACTTTTTTTATTATGCAATACACATTACATTGATATTTTTTTCCTTTTGCAGATCTGTAGATAAAATAATTATTCCAGACCAGACTAAAAACAAAACCAATGAGTTCTTCCTCCAGGGGTTTTCTGAATATCCAGAGCTACAAATTCCACTATTCTGTGTGTTTCTCCTGATTTACCTTTTCACTGTGTTGGGAAACCTCCTAATTTTAATAGTAATTTACTTGAACCCTGTTCTGCAAATCCCAATGTATTTATTCCTATGCAATCTCTCTTGTATTGACATATCTGTCTCCTCTGTCTCACAGCCCAAGCTCCTCTCTGAACTCTTGCTAGGAGATAACTCCATATCATTTAGTGGCTGCATGATCCAGCTACATTGTTTTATGTTTTTTTCTTGTGTTGAGCTTGTCTCATTGACAGCGATGTCCTATGACCGTTATGTTGCAATTTGCAACCCACTGAGATATACTATTTTAATGACCAAAAGAGTTTGTGTTCTACTGATCATCATTTGCTGGACTATTGGGTTCTTTGAGCCATTAACACACACATTGCTCATCTCACAATTAGGTTTCTGCAGGTCCCATGTGATCCAACATTTCTTTTGTGATATTGCAATGTTAATAAAACTGTCTTGTGCAGACAAATTTCTCATTGAAATCATGATTTATATTGTTGGTTCATTTGTAGGATTTTCATCCTTCACTCTTATTATATTATCTTACTTTTGCATAATCTCCAGCATCCTAAAGATCAGTTGTGAGAAGGGCAGGAAGAAAGCTTTCTCCACCTGTTCATCCCATCTTACAGTGGTTATTATTTTTTATGGTTCTATTTTTATCACATACAACAGACCTTCATCTCAGTATTCATCCTCCCAGTCAAAATCATTTTCGGTTATCTACACTACCATGATTCCATTGATCAACCCATTTATCTACACACTAAGAAACAAAGATATTAATAAAAGTATCTGTGTTTTTTTTAAGAATGTGAATTGATTTATTGTAGCAATAAATGTCCAGTTGTAGTAAAGCAAACATATGAGTACTTTGGTACCTGGTGAATGCAAATGCAGAATTCTGCAATGTTTTAAAAAACCTAGTGATTAGTAGTACTTGACATGAAAATGAGATTGGTGTTTTGTTTTTTTAATTTCCTCCTGGGACCATAAAACATGTTAAGGTGTTTTGTATCTTTGAATAAACACTCATTTTTATAGCCCCTTGTCTGCTATATACTTTTACCATCAAGTTTATTCATCTTTCCAATTGATGCATATGGGTGAGGCCCTGTTATGGGCAGAACCAGCGTCCACATTCCCCTTGGTTATTAGACCGATATATTCAATCAGAGGCTGGTCTTGGATGCCTTCTGTGAGTACTATTATCATCATTACACTTCATCATTGTCATATATTCAGTGTGAATGGGCCACTCTCCACTCGATTCTTTTGTGCTTCATGTTTTTCAGCTGTTTGTATGGGTATTAGTATATGAGTGATCGAGCAGCCAGCTATCTGGGGGGGGGGGGCTGTTATAATATCCCCACTAAGCACTAGCAGCTATTGATTCTTCGAATAGCCAGTACTCAATGTGAGTACCTTTTTAAAATGGCCTATTTCTGATCACGTTTGGCATACTACACCATGAGCCTCTCCGCTTTGTGTTTCTCTTTTGTTGATAATGAGAATGAACCTCTTAAAATATAAACTTAGTCCAAATAAAAAGGTATTGCCAAACACTAACGTACTTACATAATTGTATTAAGTAAAATAAGTAAATGTATTCTGTCTGTTTTTGTGTTGTGTCTAAGAACTGTGCCCTACATGTATTAAAGCAAAGCAGAGCAATTCAGTAGAAAAACAAACAAAAAACAACCACACCATAGGAGAGAAATACATTTTTCCAAGACCACCTCAGATTTAAAGGGACAGTAACTTATTTTCACAACATATTCTGCAAGTGCATAATATGAAAACGTAAATAGCCTATAATTGTTTATCTTCACCTACTTTTTACACTTTTTATCCTTAACATTAACCCTCTGGTGACCAGCATTTTTTACACTGGAGGACCAGAAAAATTTTGTTTTTAGTATGTCATTGTTCAACCATATTTTTTTCTCTTATTCATCTAGTACACCAACACAAATTATACACTGCTTTCTAAGGGATATGTGTACTTTATTTCGATGCCAGATATATATATATATATATATATATATATATATATATATATATATATATATATATATATATATATATATATATATATATATATACATATATATATATATATATATACATATATATATAACCCATTATTTAGTTTGATTAAAATACAAAAAAGGGACAAGTCATTTCATGATTTGCGCACAATTAGTACATCTGGAAAAAATACCCCCAAATATATTAATTTACATGTCCTGAATATGGGAGTACCCCATATGCTCAGGATTTTAATCTCTTTTTCAGATCTAACAGGTAAATATTACAAGACTAGTGTAAAAGCCCGTGTACATGGGCCAAGGTCCAAGTAATGTTAACCATTTGAGTGCCAGAGGGGTACACAATGCATTGCAATGTGTTGTGTACCCCTCTGGCACTCAAACAAGGGTTAAGAGTCCGGTCCTGCTCTGCGTCCTGCCGCTGATGCCGTCATGCACTGTAGAGACTGTTTGAAAGCACAGAATGCTCCCAACACAGAAGTCCCAGCATTCTGTGCGTTTGGGCAGTCTCTACTTTGCATGACGGCTTCTGACAAACATCATAGCAAATTATTATATAGGACAAGCACCACTGTTTCCAAGCTGTCATTCAAAATTTAGCATGTGAAGAACATAGCCTGAGTTAATGGCGTTAGAACCAAAAAACGTATATGTTTCTGAAACATATACAACATAGGGTAATTCATCATTAGAATTTTGGAGTTTCTCATACAGCTAT
This sequence comes from Rhinophrynus dorsalis, assembly GCA_037306005.1. Taxonomy (NCBI): domain Eukaryota; kingdom Metazoa; phylum Chordata; class Amphibia; order Anura; family Rhinophrynidae; genus Rhinophrynus; species Rhinophrynus dorsalis. Next base: position 49,281,855 of record CM074728.1, on the reverse strand, counting down.
TTTTCCACAAACGTGTTGGAAAATTGTGGTAATATATATATATATATATATATATATATATATATATATATAGTTTTTTTTTTTGTTTGTTTGTTTTTTTTTTGCAATACAATGCTGCTATATGGATTTCAAGCACAGGGTATTTACAGATAAACACATTTCCCCACAAGCATAGGTTGTCAGGTTTTGGGGAATCTATTGGGCCAAATTTAAAACATGTTCATTTCCATTTTCAGACATGGGATTTTCACAGATTGCTTTACTGGTACCGTGTCTCATTTAGGGCAGTTTAACAGTTCTCCAGTTCAGATTATCCCTTCAAAAGTATATGTTTTTGAAAAGCAGACAAGAAATCAAGTATTTTAAAAAAGAAAGTTCCAGGAATGTTCCTCAGAATCAGCACTGCTACTAAAGCCAGGAGTATTGCTGCTGGCAAGTGGAACCTGTCCTAGTCCTGCATCACTGCACCCCATTCCCACTGTGTCCACGGTGATCTGTGGCATACTAGCCTGCTTCACGGCATCCTGCTGTCCTTGCATCGCAGCAGCAGCAGGAATTAGAGCAGTAGCAAAGTCGGCAAATTACAAAAGCTCTCTGCTAGTGATGTCTATCTCTATCTCTGTCTCCCATTCCTTCTCAGTTTGGGCTAAAAAGGCCATTACTGCCTATTCCACCTCAGCTTCTCCACCATCATCATCACCACCACCACCAGTCCCTCGTTGCTGCTGCTGCTTTATTACAGACATCTCACCAGTTGGAGGAGGCGATGAGAAATGTGACAGAGGTTCTCCTAATGTCACACTTGCCATTTCTTGTTGACCTGAAGAAGGCAGACTGGCAGCACTAGTAGCAGGCACAGGCAGCTGATCTGTGCTCCTGGTGGTGGTGGTGGTATTATTACTGCTAGGCAACAATCCTGCCTTCTTCAGGATCATGTTCCACCTGGACAATACAGAGGGGGGAAGGAGACTCCCAGGGTCAGAATGTTGTAGGCTCACTTGACTGCTAGTCAGGCTCTCTGCATCACTTTACCTACTACTCCTTTAACGCTAGTTCCACCAGCTGCTTCATCATCACTGTTACTACTACTAACACCAACCACATAAATTCAGTCCCTGAGTCTTCCTCTTCACTAGTAAAATGATCACCCCCTCCCTCACTCTTAATACCCTGTACAAACTGCCGGACCTTCTTAGTAGTAGTACTAGTGTCAGTACTGCTTGGGGATGGCAAGTGGAACTTAGGGTCACATGCTGTCACACTTGGCATCATCTCCTCCTCCCTCCCTTCCTGAGAACTACAAGACACACTGGCAGCAGGTGAGCAGGGGGAAAAGAGGATCCCATTTAGGCATCTCCTCATTAAGATCATTCCAATCAGCTATTCATTTTCTAGGATGGTTGTACAAGCACGTGGTTGGTCTGGTGGTCTGGAAATAGCTTATGATATTGTTATGGAAAATAATGTTTTCCCGCTTCCTGATAATTCTTTAATACTACTAACAAAACCCGAGTCCCTTCCACTTTTAGGAGTGCATCTGCTGGCCATGACTCCTCTGATTGTGCTCTTATCAGACAGGTGTTTTTACTTCAGAAGTGATCTTAATGAGGTGCTTAGATGTGATCTTCCTTTCCCCCTGCTCATGATTTTTTACACAGACAAATAGCAAAATGTTTAGCTTTTTGGATGGATATCTCATAAACTAAGGCATTCCTGACAAAGTTACTACAGCTATAGGGGCTAGATGTTACAGTGGTAGCAGCATGATCTACATTTACAGCAGCAGCAGAAATGCTGCTAGCTGGGGGTGGGTATGTTCTTGACCTGTATTACTGCTTAGTCAATAATACAGACAATGAGAAAGGCTGGAAGGTTTCACTTCCAAACGGTGGTGGTGATGATGATGAGGATGATGACTTAGACTTTTTTTTTTCACTTTGTTTACTTGGCCAGACTTTTCAAGTGTCTGATTAAGAAGTGGTGGCATATATTCTAAATCACCATCATCAGCAATCTCAATAATTAGGTCATAATCATCAGCTTTGTCTGCTTCCTCACCACCACAATTCCTAGACACCAAATCCCTAACCCATTCATATTCCTGTCACTTTTTCCCCTGAAGGGCATTTATAGAAGCTTCAGTGCTACTTTACAGAGCCAATGAGATGTTACTATATCTGTCTGATGCAGCACTTGGTCCCACTGCTAAATCTTCCCCTTCCTTGTGACAACAACCCTAGAATGACATTACTCATCATAACCTTTGGCTTTTTAGTACTACTTGCAGTACTACTGGTTGTGGATAGTCTAACATACTTTACTAATCACTTGCTGCAACCATGGCCACATTTTTGGAATACCACATTACTACTACCAACACATCCACACACTCCTCCTACCCTTCCTTCCATCTACCCATGCCCTTGACACATTTGGTGAAAATAGCAATAGAACTATTGATGGTTGTTAATGTACACTATATGACTGGTAGCAATAAGCAGAATTATGTTTTCCCCTCTCTTTGTGTTATCTATGTCAATATTACAGTCAGTCTCTGGCACTGTTTTTGTGAATCTTTGTACCTCATGTAAAAAAACCTCCTGCTTGTCTCTGTGTATCAGTCAACGTTTCTTTTTTTGTCATTTTAATATTTTTAATTGGCCCTCTCTGTCAGTCACTATATACAACTCACCCTCACACAACCACACATCCAGCAATCACAAGCAACTAGTTCCTCTCTATGCTTCTAAACTAGTAGAAAGTTTTGCCATTCATTTCTCTTCCCAAAACTACCACAGTAGTATATTTACAGCACTGTAATGAGTAGATTTGGGTTGGCTTTAGAAATTACAAGCTCTATAGCTTGCAATAACGTTATAAAGTGCACAGCAATCGCAGCACCACACCTCACTATATCCTTTCCCATTCTTGCCCTGTTCTTGTGGATGTATTGGAGCGTGGCTGTGTATTGATAGTACAAACATTATATCAAGCTGGACCTCTTGGCCCTAAACAATGCACTAAATACACCTCCCCACACGTATGAGCTTAAAAACAATAGCTGGCACATGCACACCAAGGGGAAAATAGACAAACAAAGCAAGATGACAAAAAATAGAACACAAAAAAGAAGCCACCACAACACACCTGCACATACATCATAGAAAGATTCCAGCAACCTTCACACATCGCACAGCAACACACACACACCTGTACCATCACGTGTGCCTCCACCCTAAAGGAAATGGCATACACTTGGACACCAAAGTAAATAAATACAGAATTTCCTCACATGTCACTTCCATGCATGACAACCATCAGCCAATCAAAAACAACACTCCAACAACTCCATCTTTAAAACAATTCACAAACACATACTTTCACAACTTGTTACCACTACATTTGCTGAGAAGACACAGGAGAAAAGTACAAGACAGCAACACTGACCTCAAGGATCCGGGACCTACTGGCAAGCTACCATATCACACATCATAGCACAATGCTCATCTACAAGGCTCATCATGTTCCCTTGTATTGGTATGAAATATGTTGTGGCAGTCTATCATGTAAATTTTTGCTACAGTTGCAGACATACCAGCTTCTCTCGTTGCACCACCCATGATGGTAGCTCAACTCATCCAGCAGCCACATGTGCCAGTCTGGTAGATGAACCAAGCTGCATGGTGCAGGAGAGGGGTTCCAGTCATATGTGTATAGGACCTAGATCACAGGTATGGGATGAGGTGAGAGACTGCTACAGGATGATACCTGCAAGTCTTATACAGCTCTACTAGGTGCTACAGGAGAGCACAGATCCCCAAACTTTCAGGAACCATACCATCACTGGGCTGCAAAAAATATTATTTCCCATGCATTTCAAAGCATCAGGCTGCTTCCAGTTCACTTAGGGCATATTGTCTGAGAGATCCCAGTCCTCTTGTTCCAGCATCATTACTAAAGTCCTTAAAGGTATGGCAAGGAAGAGCCAGGCATCTATATCCTTCCCCTCCCACAAGCAGGAACGGGCAATTCTCAAGTTAGCTTTCTACAAGGGGGTGAGGTTCCAAATTTTATGAGCACAAATATACAATACTGTGCAAAAGTCTTAGGCAGGTGTGAAAAAATGCTGTAAAGTGAGAATGCTTTCAAAAATAGACATGTTAATAGTTTATTTTTTTATCAATTACCAAAAAGGATAGTGAGGTAACAGAAGAAAAATCTAAATCAAATCAATATTTGGTGTGACCAGACCACCCTTTGCCTTTAAAACAGCATCAGTTCTTCTAGGTACACTGGTACTAAGTCACTGATTTTGTAGGCATTTAATCAGGTATATGATTAAACAATCATCACCGTGTGACTAAGAAATTAATACACTGAGAAGTACAGATAAACTTAAATAAAACTTTATTAAGTACAATGAGACAGGTATTAATGAAATAGACTGGTGGCAACAAATGACAACAGTAATTAGAATAATGAAACAAGTGGCAGTAGAGTGTAACACCTTCACGAGACCAGGGAGTAACAGTGAACTCACTTTCCTCACCCTTCACCAGGCAGGTGAGTAGAATGGAATGGCCCTCGGACTACCAGGTATATGTGAGAATAGTGCGGGTACACTGCATACACGGACAGAATGGCACACCTTCACGAGACCAGGGAGGACTAGTGAACTCCCTATCCTCACCCTTCACTAGGCATATGAGCAAAAATGGAAAGACCCAGGAACTCACAGAGGTAGATGGAGTAGTGTGAGCATGCAACGTTATGTCTGGATAGTACACCTTCACGAGACCAGGTAGGAACAGTGGAGTCACTTTCCTCACCCATCACCAGTCAGGTGAACAGTAACGGGATGGCCCTTGGACTACACGGTAAATGTGAGGGCACTGCAGAGCACTCCACACACACAGTCAACAAGAAATGATAAGAGCACACCAATACCCGGACAGGGTATACAATGCAGGTAGCAACTGAGGCTCGATAAGGCAGCACGCTAAACCGGGAAGGCCACGGGATGTCAAACACACGGTATGACAGACAAGCACCACTAACGGAAGCGAGCGCAGAGCAGAAAGCACAGACAACACGGAAAACCAAACCGAGGCACGGAATGGTAACTGAGCGCAACAATGGAGAGGCAGCCAATGGTCAGAACCGGATCGGGTAGTCAGACGTCGCCAGTGGTTATAGCCGGAGCTGGCAGTCAGACGTAGCCAGGGGTCAGAGCCGGAACGGGATAGTCAGACGTAGCTAAGAGTCAGAACAGGAACGGGTAGTCAGACGTAGCCAGGTAATGCACAGGAACGATAATGGACCAACACAGCAATAAGCTCAGGCACACCACGAAAGGACAAAGGTAATGACACAGGTTGAGGTTTAAAAACCATGACAGGTGGGTGGAGTGATGACCTCACCAACAAGTAGACCTATAAGAATAGCGACTCAGCGGGAGCGACAGTTCAGGAAGTAAACAATGTCGCACATAGGCAATACAGTGAGAGGCAATCACGGACACTGTGATAACAATTAAACCAAATAGGAGCTAATGACCATCAATTTAATATGTAGGATGAAACACAATCATTAACTGAAACAAACAGCTGTGTGGAAGGAATAAAACTGAGTGAGGAACAGCAAAACTCAGCTAACAAGGTGAGGTTGCTGAAGACAGTTTAATGTTAAAAGTCAAACACCATGGCAAGACTGAGTACAGGAACAAGACACAAGGTAGTTATACTGCATCAGCAAGGCCTCTTCCAGGTAGAAATTTCAAGGCAGACAGGGGTTTCTAGTTGTGCTGTCCAAGCTCTTTTGAAGAAGCACAAAGAAACAGGCAATGTTAAGTAAATGCAGTGGTCAGCCAAGGAAGACACATCACGCTTACTATCACGGTGCCCGTGATTGCTGCAGTTCCTTGTCTGTCACCAGTAGGGGGCTGCTATTGGCTGTCTGCAGATAGCCCGCCTCTTATTGCCTATTTAAATCTGGATTGGGCACCCTGGTGCCCTTTCGTGTTGTTTCTGACCTTCCTGCTATCACTATGCTAGTGATAGCTGGGCCTCTGTTCCAGTGTTCCTGAGTTCCTGATCTCATGTGTTCCTGAGTACCTGTTCTCTACTGTTCCAGTGTTTCCTGCCTGCTGAGTTGTTCCAGTCCTGGTTCCAGCCTAGTCTCTGGTGTTGCAGTTCCTGCGGTTCTTCAACTCTGCTGTTTCCTGACCTGACTGATCGTTGCTGGTTCCTGTCATCTCATCGCCTGTCTCCTGTTCCTGGCGACCTCCTGCTCGGTCGCGTCGGCGACATTGTTAGTTACTCCAGTGTGCGGACGCTGGTTTGCTCCGGGGCCTTGCGGCTATACAAACTTGCTTGTTACACCAGTGTGCGGTCACTGGTTTGCTCCAAGGCCTATCGGCTATACAATCCTGTGTTGGTTCCAGCGTGCGGACGCTGGTTTGCTCCTAAGCCTTGCGGCTATACAAACTCGCTTGTTACACCAGTGTGCGGTCACTGGTTTGCTCCAAAGCCTATCGGCTGTACAGTCTTGTGTTGGTCCCAGCGTGCGGACGCTGGTTTGCTCCAAAGCCTTGCGGCTATACTGACTTGCTTGTTACACCAGTGTGCGGTCACTGGTTTGCTCCAAGGCCTATCGGCTATACAATCCTGTGTTGGTTCCAGCGTGCGGACGCTTGTTTGCTCCTAAGCGTTGCGGCTATACATACTCGCTTGTTACATCAGTGTGCGGTCACTGGTTTGCTCCAAAGCCTATCGGCTATACAGTCCTGTGTTGGTCCCAGCGTGCGGACGCTGGTTTACTCCAAAGCCTTGCGGCTATACATACTCGCTTGTTACACCAGTGTGCGGTCACTGGTTTGCTCCAAAGCCTATCGGCTATACAGTCCTGTGTTGGTCCCAGCGTGCGGACGCTGGTTTACTCCAAAGCCTTGCGGCTATACAAACTCGCTTGTTACACCAGTGTGCGGTCACTGGTTTGCTCCAAAGCCTATCGGCTATACAATCCTGTGTTGGTCCCAGCGTGCGGACGCTGGTTGGCTCCAAAGTCTTGCGGCTTTACTACTCCCTGTTGGTCTCAGTGTATGTACACTGGGTTGCTTACGATCCTGTCAATTCGCCATTTCCATCTGACTGCTGCTACTATCCCTGGGCTGCCCTGCCCGGTATTGGTAAGGCCGGTAGAACCTTTTTGCCACATTCCATCTGAGGTTGCCTTACCCGGTATTGGCAAGGCCGGTAGAGCCTACATTGTGAATCTGTTGAGGCTGCCTTGCCCGGTAATTTGGTAAGGCCGGTAGAACCGTTATGCTATTCCATCTGCAGGTTGCCTTACCCGGTATTGGCAAGGCCGGTAGAGCCTAACATTCTGCTTCTTCAGACTGTCCTGTCCGGTATATTGACAGGACCGGTAGAGTCTGCATTCTGTCTTGTTATATTTTGTATGTATCTGTATGTATGTGTTTGCCATCCAATGTTATTAATTTATTATTTCAATAAAATTGATTTTTACCTAAAACTTGTGTCTGAGAGTCATAACAAACCGTGACAGTACGAAAGGGCCATGACCTCAGACAGCAAAGGTGAAGGTAATGCACAGAATATCCATTGGAGGATGGATGTGCACGAGCAACGTTTGGATCAGTTGGCAGTTGCAATTCAAACGATCCTTGAACGCACGGTACTTGCTGACAAATCTAGCTCTAGCCCGGTGGTCTCGCCAAGTCAGACACCGGAAAATGATACCAGACCCCTAGGGGGTACTGTTAAAGGGTTAACGGCTTCTGCACCCTTGCCGCTAAGGTATGATGGTGACCCTAGTCTCTGCAGAGGGTTCATCAACCAACTCTAAATCTTTATGGAATTGACGGCACATGCATTTCCAATGATCGTAGTAAAGTGGGGTTTATGATATCTTTGCTCACTGGCAGACCTTTGGCTTGGGCTAACCCCTTGTGGGAGAATGCTAAACCTTGTACTAAGAACTTTAGAGAATTTGTGCAATCCTTTCGAAGAGTGTTTGAGCCTCCTGGTAGAACCACCTCTGCTGCCAAACGCCTTATGGAGATACATCAGGGCAGACGTACAGTAGGCGACTACGCCATTGAATTCCGCACATTGGCAGCAGAGGTAGGTTGGAATAACGAGGCATTATTGGCAGCTTTTTCTCAAGGCCTGAATGACCACATTAAGGACGAAATCGCTGCTAAAGATCTACCTATTGATCTAGATGACTACATTTAATATGTTATGATAATTGACTCCAGAATACGTGAGAGATCAATTGCCAGAGATCGTAAGATACGGTCAAAGAATAATGAGCCTAGTAGCATGTTTTGCCCACCCATCCCTCCCCTGGCATTGAAGTCTAGTGAACCTGTACGGGAGGCAAGTGAACCTATGCAAATAGGCTTCACTAGACTAACCAAGGCTGAGAGACTTTATCGCAAAAGACAAGGGTTGTGTTTATACTGCGGTAAAAAAGGGCATTTGCTAAATTCCTGTCTGGTACGTCCGGGAAACGCATACACCTAGGGTACCTTGGGGGACAGGCCCTAGGTGGTGTACAATCGTCCCCAGTGTCGGGCACAATGAAACCCACCATACAGGTGGTATTATCTTGGGCACAACGCTCTGTGGAGGTTTTGGCCTTGGTTGACTCTGGTGCAGCAGGGTATTTTATGGATAATACCTTTGCCGAATTGCACGGAGTTCCACGCATTGAAAGAGAAAATCCCTTGACTATTGAAGCAATTGATGGCAGACCCTTAGAACCGCCTCAGGTTATATTTGAAACTATGCCACTGTCTATGACTATTGGGGCACTTCAAAGAGAAGAGCAGCAGTTTCAACGGATTAATTCTCCGCACCATGCGGTAATATTGGGATTTCCGTGGTTACAGTTACATAACCCACAATTTGATTGGAAAAAGTGTGAAATTGCTGCTTGGTCCCAGTTTTGTATGGACAAGTGCGTCATTCAGCCTATTAAGGTCCTGTGCACCTCCTCGGCTATACCGGATGTTTACCAACAGTTTGGCGATGTTTTTAGCAAAGGAGAGGCCAGTTTGCTACCCCAGCATGATTGTTGCATCGAATTGCAGCCTGGGGCAGTACCTCCGAAAGGACGCACTTATCCATTATCTTGTGAGGAAAATAAGGCTATGGAGGATTACATTTCTGATGCCCTTGCTAGAGGGATCATACGAAAATCTACCTCTCCAGCTGGGGCTGGGTTCTTTTTTGTAAAAAAGAAAAAATGGCGAATTAAGACCATGCATTGACTACCGGGGCTTGAATAAACTAATGGCAAAAAACGCATACCCAATACCACTCATCACCGAGCTTTTTGACAGGCTTAAGGGCGCTTCGATTTTTACCAAATTGGACCTACGGGCCGCTTACAATCTGGTGTGCATTCGAGCAGGTGATGAGTGGAAGACTGCCTTTAATACTCGAGCTGGGCAGTACGAGTATCTAGTAATGCCATTTGGGCTGTGTAATGCCCCCGCAGTTTTCCAGGAACTGATAAACGATGTTCTGAGAGATATGTTACAGACATGTGTTGTGGTTTATCTGGACGATATATTGATTTACTCTCAAGACATGGCACAGCACGTCAAAGATGTATCCGCAGTATTGCTACGACTCCGTGAGAACAAATTATTTTGTAAACTGGAAAAATGTGAGTTTCATAGAACCAGTGTGCCATTCTTGGGGTTCATAATTGGCAATGATGGCATTGCCATGGACAAGGATAAGTTGTCAGCTGTCTTACAATGGCCAAAACCCAAGGGTCTTAAAGCCATACAGCGTTTCCTGGGTTTCGCTAATTATTATAGGAGGTTTATTAAGAACTTTTCTTCCATTGTCAAACCTTTGTCCGATCTTATGCACAAGGGTGCTAATCCTTCTTGTTGGCCGGTATCTGCTGGGAATGCCTTTGAGAATTTGAAGCTGGCATTTGCTGCGGCTCCTGTGTTATCCCACCCCAGTCCTCTACTTCCATTTACGTTAGAGGTTGATGCCTCAGATATTGGGGTCGGGGCAGTACTTTCGCAACGACACGATAAAGGTGGAACTCTCAGACCTTGTGCGTTTTTCTCTAAGAAGTTGACTGTCACTCAAAGCCACTATGAGATAGGTGACAAAGAATTATTGGCCATTATCCTCGCTCTTAAGGAGTGGCGTCATTTGCTTGAAGGTACTAAGAATCCTGTATTAATCCTAACAGATCATAAAAATCTGACTTATCTCGGAGGCCAAGAGATTGTCCTCCCGTCAGGCCAGGTGGGCACTGTTCCTGTCTCGATTTAATTTCATTGTATCATACTTACCGGGGTCAAAGAATATCAGGGCTGATGCACTGTCAAGACAATTTGAGGCCGACAGTGACAGAGTGGAAGCACCAGCACCTATCATCCAACCTGATAGAATACTGGCTACTATACGCACGAGTATCACTTCTCATTTAGGGGAGAAGATCCTGGCCTCTCAGGGGTCTGCTCCCCATGAAACTCCAGTGGGCAAATGTTTTGTCGCTGAACCATTTCATACTAGGCTGCTTGAAACCTACCATTCCTCTAAGGCTGCGGGACATATTGGTAGAGACCAATTGTTATGGTCCCTTTCTCAGTTATTTTGGTGGCCTTCCATGAGAAACGATTGTGCCGAATTTACGAATGCCTGTGCCACCTGTGCCCGCGCTAAGACCCCGAGACATCTCCCTGTGGGCTTGCTTCAACCGGTGCCTAATGGCGAACGCCCCTGGTCTCATGTTTCCATTGATTTTATGGGAGAATTGCCTATGTCCAAGGGGTACTCCTTTATATTCATGGTGGTGGACAGGTTTTCTAAAATGGCTCATTTCGTGCCCCTCCGTGGCCTTCCTTCAGCGAAGGAATTGGCATTGGTGTTCGCCAGAGAAGTATTCCGGTTGCATGGAGTGCCTAGGGTACTGGTGTCTGACAGGGGGAGCCAGTTTGTGTCTAGATTTTGGAGGGCATTTTGCCAACAGATGGGCATACAGCTGTCCTTCTCCTCTGCCTACCATCCCCAGACCAATGGAGCCGCTGAACGAGCTAATCAGGGCTTGGAACAATTTCTCCGTTGTTTCGTTACTGACCATCATGATAATTGGTCCGACTTGTTGCCTTGGGCAGAGTTCGCCAGGAACTGTGCGGTCAATTCTTCATCTGGGAGCTCTCCGTTTCTGATTATGGGTTCCAGCCCTGTTTGCTTCCAGATTCATTTCAGATGCAACAGATTCCAGCTCTGGATGAGCATATCGAGCAACTCCGTTCCACATGGGCACAAGTTCAGAGGGCACTTGGTCAGTCATTTCAGCGTCATCAGCGCCATGCTAATCGCAGAAGGCTTCCAGCGGTTTCCTTTCAGGTTGGGGATAGAGTATGGCTTTCCTCCAGAAATCTCAAGCTGCAGGTTCTGTCTAATAAGTTGGCTCCCCGGTTTATTGGTCCATACAGAGTTATTCGTATAATTAACCCTGTCTCCTATGCTCTAGACCTACCTGCTTCCATGCGTATCCATAATGTGTTCCATGTGTCCCTTCTTAAGCCTCTGGTTTGCAATCGCTATACTACCACACCTGTGGTGCCAGGACCTGTTGAGGTGGAGGGCCAGGAGGAGTACGAGGTTCAGAGCATTATTGATTCCCGTAGGCTTAGAGGAAGGGTACAGTACCTGGTACATTGGAAAGGGTATGGTCCTGAGGATCGATCATGGGTGGATAGTACGGACCTTCATGCACCTAGGCTAACTAGGGCCTTTCATGCCAATTACCCACAGAAACCTAGACCCTATTCTAGGAGAGGGGGTCTTTGAAGGGGGGGTACTATCACGGTGCCCGTGATTGCTGCAGTTCCTTGTCTGTCACCAGTAGGGGGCTGCTATTGGCTGTCTGCAGATAGCCCGCCTTTCATTGCCTATTTAAATCTGGATTGGGCACCCTTTGGGTGCCCTTTCGTGTTGTTTCTGACCTTCCTGCTATCACTATGCTAGTGATAGCTGGGCCTCTGTTCCAGTGTTCCTGAGTTCCTGATCTCATGTGTTCCTGAGTACCTGTTCTCTACTGTTCCAGTGTTTCCTGCCTGCTGAGTTGTTCCAGTCCTGGTTCCGGCCTAGTCACTGGTGTTGCAGTTCCTGCGGTTCTTCAACTCTGCTGTTTCCTGACCTAACTGATCGTTGCTGGTTCCTGTCATCTCATCGCCTGTCTCCTGTTCCTGGCGACCTCCTGCTCAGTCTCGTCGGCGACATTGTTAGTTACTCCAGTGTGTGGTCACTGGTTTGCTCCAATGCCTATTGGCTGTACAGTCTTGTGTTGGTCACAGCGTGCGGACGCTGGTTTGCTCCGGGGCCTTGCGGCTATACAAACTTGCTTGTTACACCAGTGTGCGGTCACTGGTTTGCTCCAAGGCCTATCGGCTATACAATCCTGTGTTGGTTCCAGCGTGCGGACGCTGGTTTGCTCCTAAGCCTTGCGGCTATACAAACTCGCTTGTTACACCAGTGTGCGGTCACTGGTTTGCTCCAAAGCCTATCGGCTGTACAGTCCTGTGTTGGTCCCAGCGTGCGTACGCTGGTTGGCTCCAAAGTCTTGTGGCTTTACTACTCCCTGTTGGTCTCAGTGTATGTACACTGGGTTGCTTACTATCCTGTCAATTCGCCATTTCCATCTGACTGCTGCTACTATCCCTGGGCTACCCTGCCCAGTATTGGTAAGGCCGGTAGAACCTTTTTGCCACATTCCATCTGAGGTTGCCTTACCCGGTATTGGCAGGGCCGGTAGAGCCTACTTTGTGAATCTGTTGAGGCTGCCTTGCCCGGTAATTTGGTAAGGCCGGTAGAACTGTTATGCTATTCCATCTGCAGGTTGCCTTACCCGGTATTGGCAAGGCCGGTAGAGCCTACATTGTGAATCTGTTGAGGCTGCCTTGCCCGGTAATTTGGTAAGGCCGGTAGAACCGTTATGCTATTCCATCTGCAGGTTGCCTTACCCGGTATTGGCAAGGCCGGTAGAGCCTAACATTCTGCTTCTTCAGACTGTCCTGTCCGGTATATTGACAGGACCGGTAGAGTCTGCATTCTGTCTTGTTATATTTTGTATGTATCTGTATGTATGTGTTTGCCATCCTACGTTATCAATTTATTATTTCAATAAAATTGATTTTTACCTAAAACTTGTGTCTGAGAGTCATAACAAACCGTGACACTTACTTCCCTTTGCAATCATAAGATGTCCAGCAGTGCCATCGGCTCAGAATTGGCAGGGATCCTGGTACACCCATCTGCTGTCTGGAGAAGTCTGGTCAGAAGCGGTCTTCATGGATGACTTGTGGCCAAAAAGACATACCTCTGATGTGGAAACAAGGCCAAACGCTCAACTATGCACAAAAACCCAGGAACTGGGTTGCAGAAAAATGGTGTCCAGAGCACCTGACTGCATCAGAAGGCAGTTTGTTTGCTGGAGAGCTGGAATGCGGTACAAGAATGAGTGTCTGCCACAACAGTGAAGCATGGTGGAGGATCCTTGCAAGTTTGAGGCTGCATTTCTGCAAGTGAAGTTGTGGATTTTGATCAGAATTGTCTCCTCAGTGCTGAGAAGTACCTGCAGATACTTATCCATCATACAATACCATCAAGGAGGCCTCTGACCGGCTCCAATTTTTTTCTGCAGCATAACCCCATACATACAGCCAAAGTTATTAAGAACTATCTTCAGAGCCCTGATCTCAAAATCATTGAGTCTGCCTGGGATTAAATGAACAGACAGGCAACTGAAGCTGCCTAAATCCACAGAAGAACTGTGGCTAGTTCTGCAAGATGATTAAGGAACTTGGCAGGTAGGTTGTTCTAAACTGTGTGCAAGTGTACCTAGAAGAATTGATGCAAAGATTTTTCTTCTGTTAATTCATTATCATTTTGTTAATTGATAAAAATAAACTATTAACATGTTTAATTTGAAAGCATTCTTAGTTTACAACATTTTTAACACTTGCCTAAGACTTTATCACAGTACTGTACTGTACAGTACTGTATAACCATAAAAACTACGACTCAGTCAATACACAGATAGGCTATGATACCTATGAGGATAGCACATGTGTTTGCTGCCTTCCCTGCAAACATACGTGATTCATACATCCTGTCTCAATCCTCCTCATACAGGCCCATAGAAAATAGAACTGTTCATGGGGGTAACTCCTAGGTACGGAACTCAACACCCTTGGATAATAATGGGTAACATGATATATGAAACCCCTGCATTGTCTTCTCTTTTACAGGATATGCAGTCTAGACTTGCAGACCCTGGCTACTGACATTGGCTGTGTGGCTGTTTGCCAGAGCCCTGCCCAGCGCAGGTACAGTGAGGCTTACATGCAAACAAGGAATATCATTGAGGGAAACTTTTGGCCTTCTCAAAACCAGGTTTAGGTGTCTTGCCACAACTGGTAGAGCCCTACAGTATCAACCCTAAAATGGGTGTAAGATAATCACAGCATGTGCATTACTCCATAATATTGTTGTGAAGATATTCCTGTTGGAGGACATTAAACCTGAACCCTAACGAAAGGGTACCCATACTGTGGGTGTTGTACAGAAGGTGCAGTTGAACATGACAGACCAATACAAAACTTCTTCTCTCACATGTGTTCAACAATGACATGACTATAGTTCTGTGCAACATTAACTTTCCCTATTTCCTTAGAATGAATACAGTGTTTTTTTGAGTATGGAGATCTAACTACTGTGTAGTCCCCTGTATATTTTCATACATATATGAGGAATGTGGGGGTGGTTAGTGTAATTATCACAGCCTAGATGGCTGTGACAACTGTGTCTGCTGTGGTTTCTATGGCTGCTATTGTGGCTGAACTGGCTGCTGAGGTTTTTGTGGCTGCTGAGCCTTCTGTAACTGTTGAGGCTTTCATTGGCTTCTGTAACTGGAGCCATGATTAATGGTGGCATGGACATGGGTGTTACATGATAAGTGGATAAGTAATATTTGGATGGCCCCCTAAAGTCCAGGTGATGTTCTGCTCTCCTATCAGATTGGTGCCTAAGCAATCCCATCAGACCAAGATGTTGCTGGTCCACCTGGCACACTTGAGGATTGTTTTCCGGAGGTCATCACCTGCATGATGACATCAGGGTTGCATAGGTCATCCCCTGGGTGTGTAAGCGCGATTACCCTTTTTGCCGACCGCCATCTCCATAGGCGGCCGGCCTCTGTTTCCTCGCGGCGTAGCTGGGTGCTCTGGCATCCTTCCACGCACTCAGTCCTCTGCTGCTCCCTCTGTTGGCTCCGGCCGCATCTGCATTCAGGCTCACAGGGATTCCCTGATAACGTCGCGACCCGATTCTTAAAGGCACAGTGCAGATTCTGCTCCACCTCTAGGGGTGGAGCAAATGGTTTATCAACTGCCTGGACACCACTTCAGTTGCCCGTTCGTGGTGTTCCAGTGCAGTTGTGCTTTTGTTGCTCTGTGTTTGATCCGGTTTGTCTATCTGTTCTGGTGATGACCTGTGGCACTGTCTGACTACCCACTCCGTGTATGATCCTTGGCCTGTCTGACATCCAATCTGGTGCAGACCTGCAGCTCTGGCTGACTAACCATTCTGTGTATGACCTTTGGCTTGTCTGACTATCTGTTCTGTTGTTGACCTGTGGCTCTGTCTGACTACCCCCTCCGTGTATGACCCTTGGCCTGTCTGACATCCAATCTGGTGCAGACCTGCAGCTCTGGCTGACTAACCATTCTGTGTATGACCTTTGGCTTGTCTGACTATCTGTTCTGGTGTTGTCCTGTGGCTCTGTCTGACTACCCGCTCCGTGTATGACCCTTGGCCTGTCTGACATCCAATCTGGTGCAAACCTGTGGCTCTGGCTGACTAAGCATTACGTATTATCTCCAGCTTGTCTGACCATCACCTTGGCATGGCCCGGGATTGTTCACTGCACACCCAGCATACCAACGCTCCAGTGGGTAACCTAGGGGTTGCCCTTGGTGGCTTGGCGGACTCCCTTTCATCTCGGTACCTCTGTGGCCTCCAGGTGCGGACCTATGGTGCAGTAGGTCTCTTTGGTACGTTGTCGGTACAGGTGTGAACCTGTAGTATCCTATAGCGCAGTTGGTCTTGTGGGTACGTTGTCTGTAACAGGTGCGGACCTGTAGTGTCCTCAGGTGCGGACCTGAGTCGATTTCCTCTGTTTGCTCACTAGAACCCGTCTGTACCTTTATGACAGCTGATTCCTCCTGAAGTCCTCTCCTTGCCTTTATTGTGCTGTTTACATTGTCCTGTCTTTACTCCTTAATAAAGATTGTGTTACCTTTTAAGTACTGGTCCAATTATCGTTCTTGACTCCATGACAGGGTGATCTGAAGCATTCCACCTGGTTGATCCTGCTGTTTCCAGAACTGACTGGAGAAGGAGTGTCGGGGTTCCATCCAACCTGGTTGATCCTGCCGCTGCCAGAATTGACTGGAGTAAGTGGGGAGGTTGGATGGTATCACACACACAATATTTGTATATCCCTAAAGTTTGGAACTACCACAAGTTCCAACCCTGGAATATACCAGGAAGCACCAAAATTAACAAAAATTGACAAAAATTAACAATATTCACAATTTTAATTATTTGTAGTGTATTCTCACAAATAGTCCATCAAGAGGATATAACTTTTCTCTTCCAATGATGGATCTCAGAGTCCAATGCTGCTGAATAATGGGTAGGGATTCCCAACGATAAAACTAAAGAACAAAGAAATATAGAAATGGCGCAAATGGGCTCTTCTAAGTGTAGTATTCTCCAAGTTCTTTTCCCTTTACCTTCACCACGTGCTCCAAATTGGGTACTCACTTTTTTATGAGGTTTTTACTGCCTCCCAGTTCAATCAGCATTCCTGGTTTTAACCCCAGGCTGGTTAACACCACTCTGCTCTCCTCCAGATATTCTCTGCAGTCCACCTTCTACAGCCAATATTCTGTAACTTTACTATCACCTCCTTATTGGAGTATAGTATATTGGACACTAAGTGTCTCTATGGCAATGTAGTAATAAGGTGGATATGTTAGTCACAAATTAAAATATATGGGAGTACCGATGCATGGGATATATATAAATATGGTATTTATTATTAATAAAAGATACATATATAAGAAGATTCCAATTATATAAAAATTTAGCAATGTAAAGTATCAGAAGCTCTTGAAAAAGTAAGCAGGACTTATGAAATATCATAGGTGTTCTCAAGGTCCCTTCTTTTCCACTCTCTTACAGTTGGCCCAGCTTTCCTTGATGGCCACCTGTTTCCTGTGGATGGTAGCCACGCTGTTGACAGTTTCCTGCATCTGTTGCCGTGCTCTCTTTTCCTGGCCAGTCACCCCTTTGCCTCTTTCAGACTTGAACAGCATGTCATACATAGTAACATAGTTGATAAGGCTGAAAAAAAGATATGCGTCCACCAAATCCAGCCCATGCCAAATCACCCCTTTTGATCCAGAGGAAGCCAAAAAAGTCACTGAAGCCATTTCCAATTAATGGCAGTCAGATAGTTCCCTGGATCAACAACCTATGTGCTCTGAAATCAACTGTTATAATTCTCAATATTGCTGTGTGCTAGGTAGGTATCCAGTTTAAGTATCTGCAAGTACAGCATCCATTCCGGAGGCAAAGAATTCCACAACTTGAACACCTTTACTGCAAAAAATCTCTGCCTTTTTTTAATCAAAAGCACCTTTCATCTAGTCTTAATAGATGACCTCTCGCTCTTAGCTCAGTTCTATGAGTACATAATTAATTGGAGAGTTCTTTGTATTGACCTAGAATATATTTATAAATGGTCAAATCATATTACCCCTTCTTTTCTCTAATGTAATCAAACCCAGTTTGGCTAGTCTGTCTTTATAACTCAGATCCTTCAATCCCTTTATCAATTTTGTTGCACATCTTGACACTTTTTCCAGTTTAATAATGTATCCTTTAAGAACTGGTGCCCAAAACTGTACTCAATATTCTAGATGAGGCCTTACCAATGATTTATATATAGACAGAGAATGATATTTGCAACCGTGCATCTGTACCTCTTTTTATGCAGGATAGTACCCTATTTGATCTTGCAGTAGCTGAATGACTCTGCACACAGCAGTGAAGTCTATTGTCTATCAGTACTCCTAAATCTTTCTCTAATGAGGATTCCCCAATTTGCTTCCCACTGAGAGTATATATAGCATGTTTGTTTCTACAGCCCAAATGCATAACCTTACACTTACCAACATTAAATATCATCTGCCACTGCAGAGGAAAAAAATACAACTGTGTATTTATTTCCTTACACAGCGTAGTGTCATCAGCAAAGACTGAGACACTATTTTCAATTCCCACTTCTAGATCATTGTAACGGAAGCTGAGAAGGGACCGCGTCGCCTTCCGCCGTCGTTCCCGGGTCTGTCCTTCTTGACGCAGATAAGCGCCGTCTGAGGCACCAGTTGAAGTATGGACAGTCACTGGAAACAGCCGCAGTATCGCTGGAAGTAGGGAAGCAGGGAAGAGTCCACGTCGCCGCCTGACAGCATATGAAGTTGGGACGCAGGAAGCTGGCAGCAGGCGGTCGACGATTCAGGATACTTAGCGCAGATGGGTATCAGAGTGGACACTTTAGACCATAAGCAATACAAGACTCCAGGACTCCTTGTTCACTCCAAAACATCTCTTTATTACAACAAACCACAGCATATTTATACAGTTTCAAACCCCACTAACTTGGAGCACAGTACAGGAGACTTAATTCAATCACAGTTCCTCCGATAGGGTACAGCAAATGGTAGGACAGAATACAATAGGGTAGTCACAGGGATAATTCAGTCACCACAAAGGGTCAACGAACCAACAACAAATGATTCAGGGAAACATAATAGGGCAGACATGATTGGATTAGCACACAGCAGGAGGCCACAAGACAGTTCTCAATACAATGACTTGAGTGGCTAGAATATACATTCCCTTAATGGCCAGGGGTTGAATAATTAAGCAAGAGGCTTGGGGGGCAGCAATACAGATTGAAAGTAAATATGCCCAAACTAAAATAATTAACCCTTTGCAGGGCAGAAGAGTTTGCAGCACACAAGCCTTGAATTGCTCTTTCCTCTGGCACAGCTGCCTATCCACATAAGGCTAGCCAACGTCTCTTAGTCCAGGATAAGGGCTTGAGAGATTGTATACCCGGGCACAAAGGAGTGTCCAATATCCATAATCCTTGGGCCCAGGGGTGAATAAATGCCATGTCCAGACAAGTGGGATCCGTTACATCATTAATAAATTAAAAAGCATTGGGCCCAGGACTGAATCCTGTGGTACCCCAATAACAACTTTAGACCAACTTGAAAAGGTTCCATTTGCAACAACGCTTTACTTTCTATCATTTAACCAGTTCTCAATCCATGTACATATATCACCTCCCAAACCAAAGCCTTTTAATTTATGCAGAAATCTGCTATGAGGCACTGTATCAAAGGCGTCTGCAAAATCCAAATATATCACAACAGCAGTCCCTTACTCAATGATATTCTTGTTGAGACACTTCCTGTGTGTCTGTACTGTAAACGAGTTATCACTAGCGCAAAGAAGAGGTGGTTGACATGGTGTAATGGGAAGGATAAGATAATAAAACTTAAATAACTGCCTAAATAAATTATAATTGCTAAAATATAGCAATTTTGTGTGTGTCAGACTGATGGCAAGCAAAATGTTAAACTTCAGAATTACTATCACTTTATCAACTTCTGTAAAGTGCTGTGTACTAGTGATGATCGAGCACCTCAATGCTCGGGTGTTCGGGTGCTCTGACCGAGCGCCCCCGGAGGCTCGAGTGCTCGGCCGAGCACCCGAGCCCCATTGAAGTCAATGGGAGGACTCGAGCATTACACCAGGCACCCCCTGCTCTGATGAGGGGAGGGTGCCTGGTCCATAGGAAAAGGGCAGAAAATGATGGAAACACCACAGGTTCAGGGACAGCATAGGGAGTATGTCTGGATGCATCTTGGACTCCAACGTCGCTGCTGGGAACGATGTTTCGCCCGTAGTACGCCATTTTTACAGACTGACCGTAAAACACACAAAAAGGAAGATAAAAACGACTTTAGGCGAAAAATTGTTACCAAACAGTATTTGCTGTATATTTACTTGTATATCATCTGCAAATTCTGCAAAAAATTTCATTGATTTTTCTGAACTGGGGCCATGATTAAGAGGGAAACGTGCGCAGAGGCAAATTCTCCCAAAAATTTCCTCGATTTTTCTGAACTGGGGCCATGATTAAGAGGGAAACGTGCGCAGAGGCAAATTCTCCCAAAAATTTCCTTGATTTTTCTGAACTGGGGCCATGATTAAGAGGGAAACGTGCGCAGAGGCAAATTCTGCAAAAAATTTCCTCGATTTTTCTGAAATGGGGCCATGATTAAGAGGGAAACGTGCGCTGAGCCGACCATCTAAAACATTATGGGTGAGGGTCTGCTGCGGAGCTGACCATCCTAAACATTATATGCGAAGGCCCGCTAGTGAGCTGACCCAATAAAACATTATATGAGAGGGCCCGCTAGAGAGCTGACCCAATAAAACATTATATGAGAAGGCCCGCTGGTGAGCTGACCTATACAAAAATTGTCAAACAGCGCCCGCTGGTGAGCTGGCCCTATATAAAAATTATATCACAGGGCCCGCTGGTGAGCTGGCCCTATATAAAAATTATATCCCAGGGTATATGGAAGAGAGTCAACCATATACCCATTTTTTGGGTGGAAGGGGTGAATGGGAATACAGAGTATTCCCATCATTGTAAATAACATATATAAAGTGACTTTATGTTCACCCGGGGCTTTCCTCCAGTGGAGTGGAGAAGTCAGGGGAAATCCAGGCCTTGTTCATTTTTATAAGTGTCAACCTATCAGCATTTTCGGTGGAAAGGCGGATAACGCTTATCTGTTATGATGCCACCAGCAGCACTAAATACCCGCTCAGACAGAACGCTGGCGGCAGGGCAGGCCAGCACCTCCAAGACGTAGAGTGCCAGTTCATACCACGTGTCCAGCTTGGACACCCAGTAGTTGTAAGGCACAGAGGGATCATTGAGGACGCTGACACGGTCTGCTACGTACTCCTTCACCATCTTCCAAAACTTTTCCCTCCTTGTGACACTAGGCCGCACATCAGGGTGAGGGTGCTGGCGGGGTGTCATGAAGGTGTCCCACGCCTTGGAGAGTGTTGCCCTGCCTTTGTCGGAACTGCTGTGTGCTCCCCTTTTCTCCCCTTCACGGTTGGCCAAGGTAGCACGTACTCTGCCGCCAGCGTTGTCAGATGGAAAATTTTGGAGCAATTTTTCAACAAGAACCTTCTGGTATTGCACCATTTTGCTTGTCCTCTCCACCGGAGGAATGAGAGATGAGAAATTCTCTTTGTAGCGGGGGTCCAGAAGGGTGAACACCCAGTAATCCGTGTTGTCTAAAATGCGTGTAACGCGTGGGTCACGGGAAAGGCAGCCTAACATAAAGTCAGCCATGTGTGCCAGAGTACCAACAGGCAAGATTTCGCTGTCCTCAACAGGAGGATGACTCTCAATCTCCTCATCCTCTTCCTCCTCTTCTGCCCACCCACGCTGAAGAGATGGAACTAAAGTTCCATGGCTACCCTCTGTAGCGGAAGGCAACCGTGTCTTCCTCCTCCTCCTCCTCCGCCTCCTCCAATTGTCGCTGAGAAGACGAAGTGAGGGTGCTCTGGCTATCACCTTGTGTAAGCTCTTCCTCCCGCATTTCCACCTCTTCCACATGCAAAGCGTCGGTTTTAATTGTGAGCAGCGAGCGTTTCAGTAGACACAGAAGTGGGATGGTTACACTGATAATAGCGTTATCGCCGCTCACCATCTGTCGATTCCTCAAAATTGAGTAAAACCTCACAGAGGTCTGACATCCATTCCCACTCCTCACTTCTGATTAGAGGAAGTTGAACGGAGAGGCGACGACCGTGTAACAGCTGGTACTCCACTACTGCCCTCTGCTGCTCACAAAGCCGGGCCAACATGTGGAAGGTGGAGTTCCAGCGCGTGCTCACGTCACACAGCAGCCGGTGAGCTGGCAATTGTAAGCGCTGCTGCAGCTTCAACAGGCCGGCTGAAGCTGTTGATGACTTACGGAAATGTGCACACACGCGGCGCACCTTGGTCAAGAGATCATGCAAATTGGGGTAGGTTTTTAGAAATCGCTGAACCACTAAATTAAATACATGCGCTAGGCATGGTACGTGTGTGAGCTTGCCGAGCTCCAAAGCCGCCACCAAGTTACGCCCATTATCACACACAACCATGCCTGGTTGCAGGTTGAGTGGCGAGAGCCACTGCTCGGTCTGGTGACTAATCCCCTGCAACAGCTCTGAGGCCATGTGCTGTTTGTCCCCAAGGCAGATCAGCTTCAGCACGGCCTGTTGACGCTTCCCCACTGCAGTGCTACACTGCTTCCAGCTACCGGCTGATGGGTGAGTGGCGCTGCGCGCAGAGAATTCGGAGGTGGAAACGGAGGAGGAGCCAATAACGTAGGTGCTGGCTGAAACCCTGATGGAGGTAGGGCCCGCAATCCTCGGCGTGGGTAGCACCTGTGCCATCCCAGGGTCCGAGTCGCTCCCAGCCTCCACGACATTCACCCAGTGTGCCGTCAGGGAAATGTAGCGTCCCTGGCCACAAGCACTTGTCCATGTGTCAGTCATTAAGTGGACCTTCCCAGTAACTGCGTTGGTCAGGGCACGGGTGATGTTACGGGACACATGGTGGTGTAAGGCGGGAACGGCACACCGGGAAAAGTAGTGGCGGCTGGGGACTGCGTACCGAGGGACAGCTGCTGCCATCAGGCTGCGGAAGGACTCAGTCTCCACAAGCCTAAATGGCAGCATTTCGATGGCCAGTAATTTGGAAAGGTGTGAGGTTAGTGCTATGGCCTGTGGGTGGGTGGCTGGGTATTTTCGCTTGCGCTCAAATGCCTGGGGTAACGACATTTGGACGCTGCGCTGGGACAGGGAAGTGGATGTGGTCGCTGATGGTGCTTCAGATGGTACAGGTGCAGGGCGGGAGGTACGCGGGCCTGCGCCTTCGACAGGCGATTGGCCGGCACCGAAAACAGGGGAAGAGGAGGCAGTGGTGTGGCCTGCAGACACAGATTGGCGATCCGGGCGTTCCTCCCACTTATTACGGTGCTTGGATGCCATGTGTCGGATCATGCTGGTGGTGGTGAGGTTTCTAGTGTTCATGCCTCGGCTCATTCTGGTGTGGCACAGGTTGCAAACTACAATTCTTTTGTCGTCCGCACTTTCCTTAAAAAAACGCCATACCGCGGAACACCTACCCCTTGGCAAGGGAGATTTACGCAAGGGGGTGCTCCGTGGAACATTTGCGGGCCGGTTTGGTGCGGTCCGCCTTCTTTCTTTAGCCACACCACTGCCTCTTCCAGCCTGTTGCGGTGCTGCAGATGGCTCACCCTCAGGACTGCTGTCATCGCTCGGCTCTCCACCTTCCCAGGTGGGGTCAGTCACCTCATCGTCCACCAAGTCCTCCTCCACTTCCTCACTCTGATCATCCTCCTCATTTCTTGATCCCACCACATACTCAGTCATTGACAACTGTATATCATCCTCCTCAAGGTCTTGAGACAGTAAAAGTGGTTGATTTGATGGCAACTGTGTCTCATCATCATCATCATCCACTTCCTTTGACCTTAAATGCCATTCCCCTCTGTCATCTTCTTGTGATTGGGTACCCTCTAGAGGTTGTGAATCAGGGCACAAGATTTCATGTTCCTCTGCAAGCGTGCTTGGAGAGAGGTTCAAATGAAGAATTGTTGATGAGACGAGCTCCTCACTATATCCCAGTGTGGGATCACTTCTTTGACCAGACCCTCTATGGTGGGAGGAAGGATGATCAGGGTGAGGATTATGTTGACCAGACTCTTGGCTACTGAGAGTGGACTTGGTGGAAGACAGGGTGGTGCTTAACCGACTGGAAGCAGTATCAGCTGAAATCCAACCGACCACCTGTTCGCAGTGGTCTGACCTCGAGAGTGATGTCCTGCGACGCCCTGTAAACTGAGACATGAAGCTAGGTATGGTGGATGTCTTTCTGTCTTGTGCTCTGGCACCAGGCACAGTTTCTACGCGTCCTGACCCGCGCCCTGAACTATCAGGATCACGTCCACTTCCCCGTCCCTTTTTACCCGCCTTCTTCATATTACACGGAATATGTGCTGCTAATCTGCAACTTTGCACACTAAACAGAATGTGCTGCTTATCTGCGGCTAGGCACAGTGAATGGAATATGTGACTTTGCTATTTTACACTTTGCACACTAAACAGAATGTTCTCTTAATCTGAAACTTTGCACACTAAACAGAATGTGCTGCTTATCTGCGGCTAGACACAGTGAATGGAATATGTGACTTATATTTTACACTTTGCACACTAAACAGAATGTTCTGCTAATCTGAAACTTTGCACACTAAACAGAATGTGCTGCTTATCTGCGGCTAGGCACAGTGAATGGAATATGTGACTGATATTTTACACTTTGCACACTAAACAGAATGTTCTGCTAATCTGAAACTTTGCACACTAAACAGAATGTGCTGCTTATCTGCGGCTAGGCACAGTGAATGGAATATGTGACTGATATTTTACACTTTGCACACTAAACAGAATGTTCTGCTAATCTGAAACTTTGCACACTAAACAGAATGTGCTGCTTATCTGTGGCTAGGCACAGTGAATGGAATATGTGACTTTGATATTTTACACTTTGCACACTAAACAGAATGTTCTCCTAATCTGCAACTTTGCACACTAAACAGAATGTGCTGCTTATCTGTGGCTAGGCACAGTGAATGGAATATGTGACTGATATTTTACACTTTGCACACTAAACAGAATGTTCTCCTAATCTGAAACTTTGCACACTAAACAGAATGTGCTGCTAATCTGCAACTTTGCACACTAAACAGAATGTGCTGCTTATCTGCGGCTCGGCACAGTGAACGGAATATGTGACTTTGATATTTTACACTTTGCACACTAAACAGAATGTGCTGCTAATCTGAAACTTTGCACACTAAACAGAATATACTGCTAATCTCCAACTTTGCACACTAAAAAGAATGTGCTTCTAATCTCCAACTTTGCACACTAAACAGAATGTTCTCCTAATCTGAAACTTTGCACACTAAACAGAATGTGCTGCTAATCTGCGGCTAGGCACAGTGAACGGAATATGTGACGTTTTTTTTTTTAAACTCTGCCCCCCAAAACAAAATATATCTGCTGCCCCCACACACAGTAGTCCTAAAAAGGACTTTTGGGTCTTTTTTTTGTTCAAAAACACTTCTTCTCCCTACACTGACTTTCCCTTCCTATCCTCATCTCTCCCTGGCTAAGACTGAGCCGAACTCGCTGGTCAGGTGCTATACAGCACCCGATCACGGGTTCTGGCCAGCCAAACAGTGTAATGCCAGCAGCCAACATGGCTGCTGGCATTACACTAATGTCAGAGCCTCCCCGCACGTTTATTGGCTGCGCAGCAGCCGCGAAACGTGCGGGGAGGAGACCCGAACATGGCAGGCGAGCACATGCGGTACTCGTACGAGTACCGCCATGTGCCGAGCAGAGCGATGCTCGAGCCGAACCGAGCTTCGGCCGAGCATGCTCGCTCATCACTATTCCTTAATAAGAAATAACTAAGAGAAGGAAGTTAGCCTTAGTTATCCTAATGGTACATATTCATTGGCTAACATAGAACCCCCCGTTCGGTGCTAATGCCCATATCATATAAGTTAATAACTTGGTGGCACTCTTAAAACGTAAGATTTATTCAGTATATATAAAGTAGTGTTAGGACTTGTGTCTTAAAAACAATAAATCTTTAACAGCTGTCAGATCCATAGCTCATATTGCAAGACCATTTTATAAGAATTAGCTCTGCACAGGTAGTGCATTATTGACAGCTGTTAAAGACTTTGTTTTAAAGACACAAAAGTCCTAACACTACTTTATATATACTGAATAAAGGTTACGTTTTAAGAGTGCCTCCAAGTTATTTACTTATATGAAATGGGCATTAGCACCAAACGGGTTTCTATGTTAGCCAAAGAATATATACTATTAGGATAACCAAGCTAACTTCCTTCTCTCTGTTATGCGTTTGTATTGAGCAATAAGCCTGCGGTGCACCCTCTACTAAATAAGGGTACCAAGTTTAATCACTATCATTTATAAATTTTATTAAGAAGTCATTTTGAAAGACCTTTCAGATTCACCTATATTTAAATATTTTTTTTTTTTACTTAAAATTAAAGTGTATGAGGTATTTAGCTCTATGTATAGGTCAGTTTATGCCCTTTAAACATTACTGGCTGGCATGACTGTCTGAACTTTCAACTAAAGCCTCTCCCCTATTGTGAAATCACAGCTACTCATCCTGAAGTTCCAGTTGAACATTTTCTACACTGTTTAAGTCTAAAGGTTTCTACATAGATTACACATTATTCAAGTTCCATTCCTATTTAATAATTTTAATTGTACTTCCTATTTTAACCCCTTAAGGACCGGCCACACACGCACGGGGCGGTCACTTAAGGACCACTGAGCACCCCCCTCCTGTGGCGCACACAGGGATTTTCATCATTACTTTGTAATCAGATTGTTGGGGGGCCATCATGAGTGGTCCTGATGGCCCCCCAACACTGATTACAAAGTAATGATAAAAAAAATTAACCCTCTGAGTGCCACAAGTATCCAATGCATTGCTTTGCAATGCGCTGAAGACCCCTGTGGCACTCACAGGGTGACTTGTCTACATTTTTTTTTTTTTTTTACTAAGACCTCATGGGGGGGGGTATCATGGGGGTCCTGATGCCCCTCAATGAGGTCTATAATAAAAAAATGTAAATAAAAAATTAACCGTGTGTGCCACAGGGGGGTCCAATGCAGCCTCCCCTCCTGTGGCACACACAGGGCTTTTATCATTACTTTGTTATCAGAGATTCTTGGGGGGCCATCAGGATTGGTCCTGATGGCCCCCCCAAGCAGCTCTGATTACAAAGTAATGATAAAAAAGTTAACCCTCTGAATGCCACAAGGATCCAATGCATTGCTTTGCAATGCGCTGGAGACCCCTGTGGCACTCACAGGGTGACTTTTGTGTACATTTTTTTTACTAAGACCTCATGGGGGGGGATCAGGGGGGTCCTGATGCCCCCTCAATGAGGTCTATAATAAAAAAAAATTAAAAAAAATTAACCCTGTGCCACTGGGAGGGGTGTTCAATGCAGACCCCCTTCCTGTGGCACACAGGAATTTTTATTATTACTTTGTAATCAGAGCTTGTTTGGTGGCCATCTGAATACAAACAAAAAAAAATTAACCCTTTGTGTGCCACAGGGGCCCAATGCATTGCAATCCACTGGACACCCCTGTGGCACACAAAGGATTATTTTTTCCCCCCCTTTTACTTTTTAGTCAGACCTCATTGTATGGGTTCTGATGCCCCCAACGAGGTCTACACAAAAATATTGAGGGAAAAAGCCCCAAAAAATGCACCTGCCACAGGGGGGAGTCCAAAGCAGTGCTTTGCAATGCGTTGGACCCCCTGTGAGAGACACTTTCATTCTGTTTTTAGACCTTGATGGGGGAACACAGGAGTGTTCCTGATACCTCCTCCCCAACGAGGTATGAATACAAAATAAAAAAATTAAGTGTGGAACAGGGGGTCCAACGCATTTCTTTGCAGTGCATTGGGCACCCCTGTGGCATGCATACAAAATGCCTCTAATACCCCCCCACGTACTGTATCCCCCTGCCTAGTTCCACAGCCAACTGGCATTCCCATTCCCCAGCCTGACCCCCAGCCTGTTTCCACTGCCTACTGGTAGACAAAGTACCAATATGCACTAGATTCAGGCTGGGAATCAAACTTTGTATGAGGGGGACATACAGTGCACACTGGTAGTCACAGATCCCCCATATACATTATCAGACACTGCCACATCCCCCCACCATCACCACCATCCTTACTCCTCTGTTCATACACACACTGCCTAACCCCTCACCCTCCCACACACTTTCAAATAATTGAAACTTTTGCAATCAAGGTAAATTTGTTTGATACATGGCATGTGATTTTAGCAAAATAAGTAAATTTTCACTTTGTCTTTATGACATCAGCTTTTTATGCACAATGCAAAATTCTCTTCATATAAGGTACCACGAGAAAGCTCAATTCGTTCTGAAAGAAAAAAAAAACAATATATAGTTTTCTATATGTAACTAGAAATTCCCAGAGGAAATCAAACCTAAACAGGATAGCAAAAATGCTGAAAAAGTGTTTGCCCTGCAGGGTACAGGAAATGGCCCAAGCCTCTGGCACTGAAGGGGTTAAGGGGTTAAAGCAAAACTCTCACTTTGTAACAGATGTTATTTCAAAATGATCTCTATGCTAGCCATTTTTTTCAGATAGTAGTTTAACACCTTAAGGACCATTGACATTCCAGGAATGTCATGCCTGGTCCAGCACTTAACCAGTGAAAATTTTGTCACGTAATGGATTTCCTGGGTCACCATGCAGATGCACACTGCCTGGCAACCTCAGAATCCATTGGAACAAAAAAAATGTCCCGTGGTCCTTAACGGCGGCCACACGCCACGTTAGCTGTTTTTTAAAGGGTTAAGATATCTGTCACATTATGCAAATTAACTAGTATGAGCTGGCAAGAAGTGGAAGTTGTGATGGGGGAACAGTGCATAATATTGTTGTAAATTCCTGCAGATATTTAGGTATGTGGCAAAGCCTACAGTTGTGAAGAATGTGGATCAATTCATGTGTGAAGAGTGGCTTAAATAGCATACACAAATTGCAATGCATTTAGTTTATAGAATTTAAAGCAGAACTACCGCCCCTTCTAAATTTGCCCCCAAATAATTACCCATCTGGTGACTAGCTGCTCAATAGCACTAGTCACCAGAATTATTACTAAGTTATTGAGAATTCCTACTGTTTCCGGGACTGACAGCCAGGAAACAGAGCAGACATCTTTGCGTAGTGATGTTTGCACGCCTGCTCTGTCAGCCCCTTACGGTACTGTGCGGCTCCTAGCAGCGTCTTCTAGAGCAGACTGGGACTGACAGCGCAGGCATCACTGTGCAAAGATGTCTGCACCGTTTCCTGGCTGTCAGTCCTGGGAACAGTAGGAATTCTCAATAATGCGGTAATTCTGGCGACTAGCACTATTGAGCAGCTAGTCGCCAGATGGGTAATTATTTGAGAGCAAGTTCTTCTTTAAGTATGATCATTGAACCATATAAATATTATACAGTGTTCCCTAGCAACAGGGCTAGTGTAAACATAATGGGGCATGTGTATAAGGAGAAACATTTCTGGGAAAGCCAAACTGCACTTTAGGTAACCCATAACAATTTTCTCTTTGTTGAAGGACCAGAGGGTTGTACAGCACACCCAATGGACCCTTAAAGGTTAAAACAATAGGAGTTTTTTTTGGGGGGGTTTGGTGGTGCAGATGGTTTTCCCCAATATTGTTTAACTTTTATAACCCCCACTTATTGTTGACAAATAACCTATTATATTCTCTGGTTTCCAATCACTGTCAGATGTGTATAAAACATTTGAGGACCAGATGACTGTGCAACATATTGCTTAGCAGTGCATAGCAGAGCCTCTTTCATTCTTGTTTAACTCTTGTAACTCAGAATTCCAGACAGCTGAATTTTATTGCATGTGATTCAAATTAGCCTTGTTCTGCCTCCAGATTTTTCCTAAGAATCTACAATAGTAATTTATCAGATAAAATCCAGCAATAAGCATGCATCTCCTACAGTGGCATTCAATCCCTTGATCATGGACTGTAAGGCTGGTTATCATACCATTCTTGTAGATATTAATGGAAATTAATTTGTGTACTCCTCTATAGATCAATTACAAGAATTATGCCAGATCTCAAGAAAAACAAAACCAATGAATTATTCCTTCAGGGTTTTTCAGAAGATCCACAGCTGCAGATTCCATTATTCTGTGCATTTCTCCTGATTTACCTTCTCACTCTGCTGGGAAATCTCGTAATTTTAACAGTGATTTATATGAATCCTGTACTGCATATCCCAATGTATTTATTCCTATGCAGTCTCTCTTGTATTGACATCTCTGCCTCTTCTGTCTCACAACCCAAACTCCTCTCTATGCTCTTGTTAGGTGATAATTCCATATCATTTTTTGGATGCCTGATCCAGCTATATTGTTTTATGTCTCTTATAGCTGTTGAGATTATCTCATTGACATCCATGGCCTATGACCGTTTTGTTGCGATATGTAACCCATTGAGATATTCCATTTTAATGAACAAGAGCATTTGTGTTAAAATGATCATCATTTGCTGGATTTGGGGTTTTTTTGTGCCGATATCACACACATTGCTAATCTCACAATTATCTTTCTGCAGATCACATGTGATCAATCACTTTTTTTGTGATTTTTCAATGTTAATAAAGCTATCTTGTACAGACACATTTTATGTTGAACTCAATTTATATTTATGGTTCATTTGTAGCACTTCCTGCATTCACTCTCATTATAATATCTTATGTCGGCATAATCTGCAGTATCCTAAAGATCAATTCTGCTAAGGACAGGAAAAAAGCTTTCTCCACCTGTACATCTCATCTAATTGTGGTTATCCTTTTTTATGGTGCCCTTTTCATTGCATACCTGAAACCTTCATCTCAGTATTCAGCCTCTGAGACAAAACCATTGTCTATTTTGTACACTGCCATAATTCCAATGGTTAACCCATTTATCTATACTCTGAGAAACAAAGATATTAGAAAGTCTTTATGTGGTAAGAAAGCAAATGAAATACACAAACATAGAATTTGATGGCAGGTAAGAATCAATTTGCCTATCTAGTCTGCCTATTTTCCCATTAATAATATTATCTTAATCCTTAGAATAGACATGGCTATCCTATAATTGATTTGTTTTAGTCCCTTCCACATCAATTGGGCGACTAGTTCATGTTTTTACTCTTTTGCTAAAGATTTACATTTTAAATATTTTTTCTCAACACTTCTCTTGCCATTCTTTGCAATACTTTTCTGAAGAATGATTTACTCCTGAAATTAGTTTATTCTCTTGATATATTTTAATCTTTCCATTATTTCAACCCTCCCTAATGCATTCAAGTTCCCTATGTTAGGGCATAAACTCCATAGAACTTAATTGAGAATTTATCACACTGGGAAAGTCATCTTTTTATTGCACCTATCACACAACCCCCTGGAGTCTCTTAATTCATTGTTAGTCTATTTACCATTTTAGTAAATGTGAGTCTTCAAAGTAAAGAGCCCAAAAGCAATATTATAAAGTACCAATTTCTTAAATATTTATTGGTTAAAAACTGTGGTAACGTCATAACGTCATACTGTTCTCATACAACTGACATCTAAACCAAAGTAATGGCAGTTACCATAGGATCTGAATAGTCCTGATATAGTGGCTTATACATATTTGTATAAAAATATCCCTGAAAAAACTCAAACTAACCAGTTCTGAAGACCAACATATAGTAAACATTTCTTACCCAAGAAAACCAAATTATATTTCCACATTCAAACCAACTGTTTAATGGGTTCTTCTCTGGCTTGTGTGATTAAGGGTGATTGCTAAGGGGTCTCACCTGACTGCAGTGTTACTATACAGTCCCCAGGCTCACTGAGACTGCATCTGACTGCATTCAAGTGGCGAGTTAAAAAGAATCTGGTTAAGTACATGTGAGTGTGTTTGGTGTTTTAAGGTTTAAAAAAGTATTCATTTTGTGTGGGTATTGTAAGGGTTATCAAACCAGCTGTTTACTAGGTTTTTCTCTGCCCTGTGTGATTAAGGGTGATTGCTAAGTCACCTGGCTGCAGTTTTACTATACAGTCCCCAGGCTCATTGAGACTGCATTCAAGTGACTGCAAATAAGTGGCAAGTTATAAAGAAAATGAAGTTAGACTAGAAGCAGGAGTTGGAATTCAGCAGAGCTCTCAGGTGACTCATTTCAAGGGATTTACTGCATTCACAAGTTGGTTACTTAAGAGTGAGCATTAGAGGACAATATAAATCTATTTACATTGTAAAACCAAGCATGAGTGATAGCAGGTTAGACAATCCCATACAGTGCACATCTTCTTGCATGTTTGAGCACTGAGCAATTGTTCTGGGGGTCATACCGCTGTGCCAAGTGTGAGCATATTTTCTTTTTAGAGTCTAAGATATTGGATTTGGAAAGAAATATTGCAACATTGCGGGACACTGGAAACCTGCAAAGGAGTCTAGAACTCACAGAGCAGATAGTTTGTGGTGTTAGTGGTGAAGAGGGTGGAGTTGTAGATGAGGAGGAACAGGTAGGCAGCTGGGTAACCGTAAGGAGGGAAGGTAGTGGGCAGAGGAAGGCCAGTTGTTGACTCAACAGATTTGCAGGATTGTGTGAAGATGTTGATAAGGATAGCTCAGAACTGGCAAGACTGGAGAGGGCTAATTCCTCTAGCAGCCAGGGGAACAGTCCTCCTTCCAGGCTAGATGGGATGAAGAGTAGGCAGAAAGCAAGAAAGGTGGTGGTAATAGGAGGGTAGATAGGATAATCTGCCGCCATGAACGTGAATGCCGAAGAGTATGCTGTCTCCCGGGTGCTTGGGTTTGGCATGTTGCAGACAGGGCTGACAGATTATCGGGAGGGTCTGGAAGTGATCCAGCTGTCTTGGTACATATTGGTACCAATGACAAAGTAGGAGTAAGATGGAGGTCCCTAAAGAATGATTTCAGGGATTTAGGGTGCAAGGTCAAGGCAAGGACCTCTAAGGTAGTGTTTTCTGAAATACTACCTGTGCCATGCGCCAGTGCAGGTAGGTAGAGGGAGCTCAGGGAGCTTAATGCATTTCTCAAGCATTGGTACAGGAAGGAGGATTTTGTGTTTTTAGAGCACTGGGCTGACTTTGCTCTTGGGCACAATCTATATGGAAGTGATGGATTGCACCTGCTAGGGGAAAGAATGGTAAGAAGCTTGGAGGAGCTTTTAAACTAGGAAGGGGCGGGAGGGTATAGATAGCAAAAATTGGGTAGATAGATCAGATAGGAACTGGGTCCAAGTAAATGATCAGGGGGTGGACAAAGGGTGGAGATAAATGTAGTCAATAGGGAGGAACTCCTAGTAAATGAAGATGTAGAAAAAAGGCATGTAGGGAGTAAGAAATGTAAAGACTTCAAAGCTAGCAAATGCAAGCAGTATGGTAGATAAAACAGGAGAAGTAGAATTGCTGGCGGGTGAGCAATTGGACAAAACTGGTATAAAAGAAACATGTTGGAATGATGCACATGACTGGGCTGTAAATATAGAGGGTTATTCCCTGTTTAGAAGAGACAGGAATAATAGAAAAGGGGGAGGTGTGTGCTTATATTTGAAACCAGAGTTAAATCCAATTTTGAGAGGTGAGGGAACTGGCCAAAATGTGGAGTCCTTGTGGGTAGAAATTGAGACAATGTGGTATAAAAGGTTAAAAAAAAATTTGGTTGGTATATGCTACAAACCAAATATTGATGTCAATGTTGAGGTCCAGCTGCTATTGCAAATGAGGAAAGCTGCCCAACTTGGGCATACTATAATTATGGGAGATTTGAACTATCCAGATATCAACTGGAAAAATGAGACCTGTCAGAGTGCCAAGGGTAGCAGGTTTGTGAGCATGCTTCGGGAAAGCTACATGTCACAAATGGTGAAGTGCCCTCAAGAAACAACAATGTATTGGACCTAGTGATAATGAACAAAGAAATGGTATCCAATATTAAGGTAAGAACATTTGGGAAACTGATCACAACATGGTTACATTTGAGATTAGTCTGGCAAATCAACACTATAGGTTCAACCAAAACTCTTAATTTTAAAAAAGCCAACTTCAAATTGTTAAGGGCAGCAATGCAACACAGACTGGGATACTGTATTAAAGGCAAAAATACTGAGGAAAAATGGTTAGAATTCAAATTTAGGTTGCAGAAATATACCCAACAGTATATACCAATGGGGAACAAATGCAAAAGAAGTCACAGCCAATGTGGTTGACTGCACATGTAGAGAAGGAAATGGCAAGGGAAAAAAAGCATTCATGCTAAGTCTGAAGGATCTGAACATTCTCTCTTTAAAGGGAGTGCAACAAAGATTGCAAACAGGCAATTAGGGTAGCAAAAATAGATAATGAAACACGAATTGCAAGGGAAAGCAAGACTAATCCACAAGTTTTTCAAACATATAAATAGCAAAAAACTTAAGAGGGAGTATAATGGACCTTTCAAAAATGAGATGGGGGAGTTGATTAGTGAGGATAAGGAAAAGGCCAATGTTTTAAACCCTTTCTTTGCATCCATATATACAAGGGAGCCAGGAATGGAAGAAGAGCCTCAACAAATAAAGCAATACAATCAGATATTGGGTTAACTCAAGATGTCATGGGAAGCCTGAACAAAATTAAGACTGACAAAGCACCAGGTCCTGATGGTATACATCCAAGGGTTCTTTAGGAACTCAGTGCAGTGTTAGCAAAATGCCTTTACTATTTAAAGATTCTCTCACCATAGGCTCAGTGCCACAAGATTGTAGTGCCTCTATTTAAGAAGGGAGCTAAAACAGAACCTATTTAAGAAGGGAGCTAAAACAGAACCTGGAAACTAGAGACTTGTGAGTTTGACCTCTGCTACATTCAGGATTACAACACAAAAAAATAAGATTAGCAGGAATCAACATGGTTTTATGAATAGATCATGCCAAATATTTTCAGTTTCTATGAGGAAGTAAGCAGCAACCTTGATCATGGCAAGGTAGTTGATGTAATATATGTAGACTTTGCAAAAGCATTTGATAAATTCCACACAGAAGGCTGGGGTATAAAAATAAGGAAATCAGGGCTAGGAGATGACCTTTACAATTGGATGCAAAACTGGTTGAAGGATAGGGAACAGTGTGTGGTTGTAAATGGACAATTCTCCAATACAGTTAAAGTGGAGAGTGGAGTACCTCAGGGTTCAGTATTATGTTCACTGCTTTTAAACATGTTTATAAATAACCTGGAAATAGATATAGAAAGCAAAATATTAACATTTGCAGATGACACTAAATTATGCACAGTAAATTCAGAACAGGATATTTGCGCTCTACAGAGGGATTTATATAAAATGGCAGATTGGGCAAACAAATGGAATATGAACTTTAATGTGGGGAAGTGTAAAGTCTTGCATTTGGGAGGAAAATCCCAAGGCTAATTATAAACTTAATGGAATCATTTTAGGGGATCATTGCTAGAGAAAGACCTGGGTATCCTTGTCAACTACAAACTTGGAAACAGTGACCAGTGTCAAACAGCAGTAGCAAAGGCAAACAAAATTCTGTCTTGCATAAAAAGGTTTTGAAGCAGGAGTGGATAACATTTTGCCATTGTACAAATCATTGATAAGACCTCACCTTGATTATGCAGTGCAGTTCTGGGCACCTGTTCTGAAAAAGGATATACAAGAACTAGAGAGGGTACTATGAAGATCAACAAAATTAATTAAGGGAATGAAAGACTTGACGTATGAGGAACGACTAGACAAACTTTGTTTATTTACTTTAGAAAAAGAGACGACTAAGTGGAGACCTAATCACATTGTACATTTATATGAGAGTCGATACAAGGATCTCTGTGGTGAGCTATTTATTCCAAGGCCTGATCAGGTGACACCCCTTGAGATTAGAGGAAAGAAGGTTTAGACTTCAGCAGAGGAAGGGTTTTTTTTTTTTTTTACAGTACGTTGTTAAATTGTGGAAATCCTTGCCCAAGGAGGTGGTTATGGCAGATACAATGGATACATTTAAGAGAAGATTAGATACATTTCTTTCAAAAGGGAACATACAGAGTTATACTGTATTAGTAGGCAAATCAGGAAGGTCTGAAAGAATAACTATTTGGTAGCAGGAAAGCTATAAAACTCATTTACTGGGGTATGAGGCAAAGGTTGAACTCTATGGACTTGTGTCTTTATTCAACCTAATTTACTATATTACTATGTTACTAACTCATTATGGTTGTATAGTATGAAAGTTGTAAATCCTCACGTTCGTTTTGTGACTTTTATAATCTCCCCCTCTCCAATTCCTGTATACAATATACGTGGCTACCTTGCCTTAGACTTATGATGTCTTAAGACCTTGGCTGACAAACTGACTTAATTTGATCTTGATGTTTAATATATGTTCTTTGATCCTCTCTAAGTCTCCTGTATTGTTTATTGCAAGTACACCGAATTAGATAAATTACCTCTTTGTATTACACATTAGAAAATGGTCTATATTATATAACTCTCCAGTTGTCAGATCTAAAAGCCTTTATACTTCTGTGTTGCAACTTTGAACCCCCAGAGTCTAGCTTTAAGGCCCCCAACCTTGGCATGACATCAGGACACTTTCCAGGGCTGCAGCTCCTAAATCTTGGCTTAAAGCCAACCTCTGGAAGAGTGACCCAGCCATTTGTCTTGGACTTTCATTGCTACCCTACCTCCAGGATCTAATGTCACAGCTGCTATATATAATATACATTCTGCATCCCTCTATGGGGAAGAGACATTCAAGCTCACATAAGTTATCTATCCCCATGTATATGCCCAGGTGTTAAATAAATTTCCTCAAGTGTGATAGTGATCCACAGGGGGCCATCTCATTACACTGAATCTTGTGTGTTAGCTAGGCTCCATGGCACCATCACTCTATACTTCAAACATACTTATTAACCCCTTCAATGCTAATAAAAGATCAACACTCATACATGCACCCTAATGAGAACATTAATATCTGAGAATGGGAACAGAAGACAAAGGGGGTCACTGAAACCAGACAAGGATTGTTAGAGTTACCACAGACATGCCCCCCTCCCCTCCTTCTACATGGGTATCCCAGAGATCAGTCCACAGACTGATCACTGGGTCCCCAACACATTAATGCACTAATTTTTATGAATACAGACCTCAAGCCTGCACTGCATATTTCATATACAGTACATCATTTTGATATCTGTGATAGTCCCAAAGAAAAGTCCAGTGATTCAGGATAACTCAGAGCAAGACATAACAGATTAGTGTGCAGGAAACAGCAGACCAAAAACATTTCAAATATGCAGATCTTCTGGTCTAGCAAAGCATTTTACACACGTGCAAAGGAGCTTGCTGCCATCAATATTAGGAGACGTTCCCACCACCAAAATCAATCATAAATAATCTTCCTGTTGTCTGCTGTAAGCCAAGCAGCAACAGCCACAGAAAGTCATTCTTATGACAAGGTTTGGGGAAATAAAAGCTATACTCCAGTGGTTATGGCCCAAGAATAAGAATGGTGTACAGAGTATGATCGCTTGGGAAGCCTTCTCCATACACTGCCAGAACTGCAAGGTACAAAGACGCTGAATGGTGAATGTGCAGTGACCTTTGTGACCCACTTCTGCCTCTTTTGGGACGGTGTTCAAGTTTCAGAGTAAACCTAAAATGGACAGAGTATAAAGTGGAACCCCTGCCAATCTGTACAACTTCGCTAGTATACTAAGAGAATAGTAGAAGTATGTAGGTTTTATATTTTACCCATTCTTATTTTCATGTAGTTGTACGGTGTTTGTATGCCATGACCCCTCTAATAAATGCAATGTATTATCTCTGGGTGGATAATATCCTTCATGCTTAACCCTCAGTCTACCAAGGGTGGGGGTAGAACATTGTTGCCCTTTTCCCAAGTTTAAAGCAATACTTTCTCTCAAAAATTGTATCATGCCGGTTCTAGCCTGATGTTTCAGTCCCTCTTGGGACTTTCTTCAAGGACAACACCAATGATGTTGTCCCTGAAGAAAGTCCCAAGAGGGACTGAAACATCAGGCTAGAACCAGCATGATACAGTTTTAATGAGATAAAGTATTGCTTTTAACCACGGTGTGCTGGACTCTCATACATACAGTATCGAGACCTAACAATTTGAGTCTGAAAAACCCTATAATGTAAGAAGCGGGTGCGGCGTTTACTACAAACCCTTTTCCTAAATGCCTATTTCTAAAGTACCTGCAAGATTTTAACAACTGAGCTCAACAAGGGCAAAAAAGGCATCAGAACTCCGTTACTTTTAAAGAGGACCTGTGGGAAGATGAAATACTTTTTTCCCTCTGTCAGATTTACATTTGTTAACTATTCTGCTGTTATATATGCTCAGTGCTCCCTAAGATTCTTCTGCATCTGCATATCCCCCCTCTCCTCCACATTACCCCTGCTTGCTCTTACACACTTCTCCAGATTTTAACCCTTTCTCCCTCTGCAAGCTGTTCCAAAGCATCAGCATAAATCCCACCTCCATATTTGTGCCTGTGTCTTATCCTGCTGCAGGGATATTGCCTCCAATGCTGGCCCAAACCCCATACCCACCTATCACTCCCAACTTACCATGTCCTTCCACGACTTCTTGAAGCATTCCAACCCTTCATACCTCAAACATTCCCCTTACTTTGCCCTCCTTTCTCCCCTTCTGTGCACTTCTGAACTGCTCCATAGTTAAGATAACTCAAATGATTGCTTTTGTGAGCAATCCCTTCAGTTGTTGGCCTTCACAGAAATTTGGTTGTCTGCACATGACACCGGTGAAGGCTGCACTCTTATGGAGGGTTCTGCTTCACACACACCTTGCTCTACTGGTCAGGGTTGGTGGGGGTGTTTGTGTCCTCTCCTCCCTCTGCTGCTTCCAGACCCTCTCATCCCAACATCTGTTCACTTTTTTGAAGTACATGCAGTCCAACTTTTTTACCCTGTCTATGCATGTGGCTGTAATATACAGGCCACCTGTTAATGGCCTCCTCTTCAAGAATTTCAATCTTGACTCTACTGACAATCCTGTCCTTTTTCTGGATGACTACTGTCATATTGATGACCATTTTCCTTTGGGCTTCACATATTGCAGAGAACCTCCTCATTTGGTTTCCGGCAATGGACTGACTGTGCCATCAACAAAGCTGGTCACTGCCTGGATCTGGTCTTTACTAAGCCTGTATCTTTCTTCTTTCCCTATTCCCTCTATCAGATCACTGTCTTGTATTCTCTCCCCCACTCTGCCCCTTCCCCTATCCCTCCCAACATAATAAGGGATACCAGTTTGCGTGAGCTCCCTGGGATGAGCCGCACTTAACACCAACCCTTCTCTATCTTGTCCATCTCTAGCACAGAAATTCTTGTTAAAGCCTACAACATCTTATACTCTGCAATTTATTAGTTTGCCACTCTGAATCTACAGTGGGTTCATCAACTCAGTCCATGACCCTGCCTCAACCCCCACATCTACTTCCTACATTCTTGCACTCACTCTCCTCATCTCCTCTAGAGGAAATGATGCTCACACAGTTTAATCTGTTTTAAGTTTCTGCTGTCTTGCCTAAAATCTGCCTTATCAAAGGTTAAAGAGGAATACTACACCACATTAATCTACAACAAATCTAACCCTTGCCATCTTTGCAGTTTTTGACTCCTTGTTCCATCCTTCCAAGTTTCCTCACTCCATTTATTCAGCACGTTTTTTGCCAAGTACTTCAAAGACATTCAAACATTCTTCGTGCAGACCAAATTAAACCCCTACTCAATAATGCTAACCTCAACCCCTCCTGTCTATTGACCTCCCTTCTACCTCTTACTTCAAAACTCTTAAAATGCCTTTGGGGTTATGCACCGAGTGATAAAGAGGTGACAATGCAGTGATAACTTCTCCAGTGATATCACTTCTCCAATTCCTATGTTATTCTATAGAGCCTATGCACTAAGATTACCAAAGTTGGAGAGATCTTAGTGCATAGGCTCCATAGAATATTGGAACTGGACATGGGATATCATTGGAGAAATCACTGTCACCTCTGTCATGTTTTAGTACATAACCCCTCCCTGTCTTGTCCCAAATAACCAAATTCCTTGACTGTAATAATCTTTTGGACCCTTTGCAGTCTGGATCCTGGTGTGATCACTCAACTGAGAGCTCTTGTTAATGATCTCCAGACTGCAAAAGCCAAAGGCCAGTTCTCTATACCCATGCTACTTGACTTATCCTTTGCCTTTGAGACAGTTAACCACTCTTCTCGCTCAGACTTTCCACAATTTGTCTCTGCAGTCAAGCAGCTTCATATGTCTCTCACCTATCTTACAACATTCTTTTTGCGTCTTTTGGCATTAACATCTCATCTACAGTCACTGTGTGGGGTTGCTTCAAGGCTTTGTTCACTTGTATGGCACACAGTTATCTGAAGATAAACATGTCCAAAACCAAGCTTCTCATTTTCCCTACAGTATCTTGCCCAACACCCAGCTTCACCATTAGTTGATGGAATTGACATTTATCTCGTCAGGTTAACATGCTTTCTTGGGGCTAAATTTAATAATCCCCTTACCTTCTCCCCTCACATTAACTCCATGGCTAGAAAATGTAACTCTCTGCAACATTGCTAAAATCTGCCCATTTCTCTCCCAAAAACTACTAAAACTCTTGTGCATGTCCTCATTCTGTCCCACTTAGACTATTGCAATGTCCTACCAACTGGCCTCCCAGCTGTCCATCTTTTCCCAATGCAATTTGTCTTAACCCTTTGAGTGCCAGAGGGGTAAAGAATGCATTGCTTTGCAATGCGTTCCGTACCCCTCTGGCACTCAAAGGGTTAATCTCAGCTGCATGAGCCACTTCCCAAAAACTGCTCACATCATTCTTAGACATCGATCTGACATGGCTTTCTAGTTAGCAATGTATCACTTACAAAGTCCTTCATACGTTTAATGCTTTCCACACTGCTAACCCCCTTATCTCTTCTCTCATCTCCTCTTGTGTTCCCCATTGCCTCCTTCACTCAGGACACAATTACTTTTTACACCATCGACAACCTCTGCCCTCTCGTCTCAAACTTTTTACTTTCCTCTCCCTACGGAACTCCATACCTTGACTATTACACTCCTCCTTTGTCTTTAAGTCTACCCTGAAATCCTATCTTCTGGAGCACTAGTACCAGGCACTACCTTTTGGAAAACTCCGCACATGACAGCCCCATAACCTGTGTCTCCAATTACATTTAGAATGTAATCTCCTTGGGCAAGGACCAGTCTCCTATTTTTCTGCAGGTGTGAGGGCATCCCTGTTCCATCACAGATGTTAAAATAAATGTGGATTTAACTGTAGTTGATGCAGATTATGATGTTGTAGCACTGGAGATAGAGAAGTCTTATGATGAAAGCACTAGTACCGCCTGGTGGCTGGCAGTGGCCTGGCAATCAAAGTCCCTCATCAGTGTTGCTCTTCGTTGTACATGCACCATATGCTGCTGTGGTTTCTGTTTTTCACTTCTAGTACATAATTTAATTGATTCTGGTTTTATTTTTTACATTTAGTCTACTCAGTGCTGGATATCCATGTCCTACACAATATAGCCCCACTGAAAACCCTCAGTGACTGTATACTTACTGGTGGGCAACTAAATGTTACTACTGCAATCCACACCAGTGCTAGCCATTAGGGATAGGTGAAAAGTAAAAATAAATTACCATGGAAATACTATTGTAAAACCAACAATTTCCCACTTTTTCCATGAAAATTCCCACCCATCGAAAATACATAAAATTTCAGCCTTACACCACTGCCAATAATTTTCCCATGAAAATGTTGACATTTTTCACCTATGCTTTCTGGGACTGCAACATTTCCCCCTACAATACTACTCCTGAAGTGAAGAAAAACCAGTAAAAGTTGTGAGTCCTACAGTAACCTATCTATAGGTATGGGTGAAACCTTTCAACTGAAACCAAAATCAGCAAATGACAATTCCCACTTGGCAAATAATTTCTTGCGAAAAGTCATGTGTTTACACTATTTTGAAGAGCATGATTTGTAAGATTTGTTACCCAAGCCCTGAGGAAACATTGATTTGTAGGACTTAGGCTTGCAAGAATCAAGCCCCTAAAATTATTTTTGTAACATTTTTGTTTGTTCTTTTAAAGCACAAGCCCTGAGGAAAAAAAAATGCCCTACTGGCCTAGTGCCAGCAGGTCATGTCATGTTGGCCAGTGGTCACTGGCCAATATCAAATTCCCTCATGTAGATTCAGAATTTACGACTGCTGTTCTTGCTGCTGTGTTTAAGCAGCAGGATGATTAGGCAGCTCATAGGGAATGGGATCAACAGCAGTAACATGGGTCATGGATGATGAAGATTCCATTTGCCACAACTAGATCCAGTGATGCGCCTGAGGCAATAGCGGCATAACTAGCCCCCATCCCATCACTTCAGGTATATGTGGAGAAGAGAAGAAGTTTGCCAATAATGCTTCTCCACCTGCCCCTCCAAAATCATTGGTGTGTTGAGAATATAAATTTTCCCTTGAGAACAGGAACTGTGTCTCACATATAAACTATGTGTACAGTGTAAATAAGGGAAGGACTGGGAAGTAGAACCATGGGCACATCTGCACTCACCTGATGCAACTTTAGCCAAACACCATGACACTTCGTGTCTCCAATAGTGAAATCCCCCCACCAGAAGCCAAGTACTGCTGCTGTCACTATGCCCCTTGTCCACAACCTGCTAAGGACACATGGCAACTTGACAGTTTAATAGTAATGATGAACCCTCCCTGCAACCAGC
This sequence comes from Rhinophrynus dorsalis, assembly GCA_037306005.1. NCBI lineage: Eukaryota > Metazoa > Chordata > Amphibia > Anura > Rhinophrynidae > Rhinophrynus > Rhinophrynus dorsalis. The sequence continues at coordinate 49,239,053 of CM074728.1, read as the reverse complement.
TTAACATTCTACAGGATCAAATCTCCTCAGATGCCGTTGATTCCCTGCTTGCAATTCTCCACCACACTGCCATGTGTGGTCAGTGCACCACAGTGTGCAATGGGTGGGCACGAACTGCCACATTCTAACATCTACAGAATGGCTATCACTTTTGGTGGGTGGGGAGGTAACAGAGTGGGTTGGCAGAAGATGTATTTACTAGTGTTGAGCGAGCATGCTCGGCCGATGCTCGGATCGGCTCGAGCATCGCTCTGCTCGACACATGGCGGTACTCATACGAGTACCGCATGTGCTCGCCCGCCATGTTCGGGTCTCCTCCCCGCACGTTTTGCGGCTGCTGCGCAGCCAATAAACGTGCAGGGAGGCTCTGACATCAGTGTAATGCCAGCAGCCATGTTGGCTGCTGGCATTACACTGATTGGCTGGCCAGAACCCGTGGTCGGGTGCTGTATAGCACCTGACCAGCGAGTTCGGCTCAGTCTTAGCCAGGGAGAGATGAGGATAGGAAGGGAAAGTCAGTGTAGGGAGAAGACAAGCAATTGTGAAAAAAAAAAAAAAGACCCAAAAGTCCTTTTTAGGACTACTGTGTGTGGGGGCAGCAGGTTATTTTGTGTGGGGGGGGGAAAGGAAATATATTCTGTTTAGTGTGCAAAGTTGCAGATTAGAGCACATTCTGTTTAGTGTGCACAGTTGCAGATTAGAGCACATTCTGTTTAGTGTGCACAGTTGCAGATTAGAGCACATTCTGTTTAGTGTGCACAGTTGCAGATTAGAGCACATTCTGTTTAGTGTGCACAGTTGCAGATTAGAGCACATTCTGTTTAGTGTGCACAGTTGCAGATTAGAGCACATTCTGTTAAGTTTTCAAACTAAAATATCAAAGTCACATATTCCATTCAGTGTGTGTCACCGCCGTTTAGCAGCCTATTCTGTGTACTCTGCACAGTTGCAGAATAGGAAGAAATACTGTTAAGTTTTCAAACTCAAATATTAAAGTCACATATTCCATTCAGTGTGTGTCACCGCCGTTTAGCAGCCTATTCTGTGTACTCTGCACAGTTGCAGAATAGGAAGAAATACTGTTAAGTTTTCAAACTCAAATATTAAAGTCACATATTCCATTCAGTGTGTGTCACCGCCGTTTAGCAGCCTATTCTGTGTACTCTGCACAGTTGCAGAATAGGAAGAAATACTGTTAAGTTTTCAAACTCAAATATTAAAGTCACATATTCCATTCTGTGTTCGTCACCGCAGTTTAGCAGCCTATTCTGTGTACTCTGCACAGTTGCAGAATAGGAAGAAATACTGTTAAGTTTTCAAACTCAAATATTAAAGTCACATATTCCGTGTAAGATGAAGAAGGCGGGTAAAAAGGGACGGGGAAGTGGACGTGATCCTGATAGTTCAGGGCGCGGGTCAGGACGCGGAGAAACTGTGCCTGGTGCCAGAGCACAAGAAAGAAAGACATCCACCATACCTAGCTTCATGTCTAATTTTACAGGGCGTCGCAGGACATCACTCTCGAGGTCCGACCACTGCGAACAGGTGGTCGGTTGGATGACAGCTGATACTGCTTCCAGTCGGTTAAGCACCACCCTGTCTTCCACCAAGTCCACTCTCAGTAGCCAAGAGTCTGGTCAACATAATCCTCACTCTGATCATCCTTCCTCCCACCATAGACGGTCTGGTCAAAGAAGTGATCCCACACTGGGATATAGTGAGGAGCTCGTCTCATCACCAATCCTTCATTTGACCCTCTCTCCAAGCACGCTTGCAGAGGAACATGACATCTTGTGCCCTGATTCACAACCTCTAGAGGGTACCCAATCACAAGAAGATGACAGATGTGAACGGCATTTAAGGTCAAAGGAAGTAGTGGATGATGATGATGATGATGAGACACAGTTGCCATTAAATCAACCACTATTTCCATCTCAAGACCTTGTTGAGGAGAATGTTATACAGTTGTCAATGACTGAGTATGTGGTGGGATCAAGACATGAGGAGGATGATCAGAGTGAGGAAGTGGAGGAGGACTTGGTGGACGATGAGGTGACTGACCCCACCTGGGAAGGTGTAGAGCCGAGCGATGACAGCAGTCCTGAGGGTGAGCCATCTGCAGCACCGCAACAGGCTGGAAGAGGCAGTGGTGTGGCTACAGAAAGAAGGCGGACCGCACCAAACCGGCCCGCAAATGTTCCACGGAGCACCCCCTTGCGTAAATCTACCTTGCCAAAGGGTAGGTGTTCCGCGGTATGGCGTTTTTTTAAGGAAAGTGCGGACGACAAAAGAATTGTAGTTTGCAACCTGTGCCACACCAGAATGAGCCGAGGCATGAACACTAGAAACCTCACCACCACCAGCATGATCAGACACATGGCATCCAAGCACCGTAGTAAGTGGGAGGAACGCCTGGATCGCCCATCTGTGTCTGCAGGCCACACCACTGCCTCCTCTTCCCCTGTTTTCGGTGCCGGCCAATCGCCTGTCGAAGGCGCAGGCCCGCATACCTCCCGCCCTGCACCTGTACCATCTGAAGCACCATCAGCGACCACATCCACTTCCCTGTCCCAGCACAGCGTCCAAATGTCGTTACCCCAGGCATTTGAGCGCAAGAGAAAGTACCCAGCCACCCACCCACAGGCCATAGCACTAACCTCACACCTTTCCAAATTACTGGCCATCGAAATGCTGCCATTTAGGCTTGTGGACACTGAGTCCTTCCGCAGCCTGATGGCAGCAGCTGTCCCTCGGTACGCGGTCCCCAGCCGCCACTACTTTTCCCAGTGTGCCATCCCCGCATTACACCACCATGTGTCCCGTAACATCACCCGTGCCCTGACCAACGCAGTTACTGGGAAGGTCCACTTAACGACTGACACATGGACAAGTGCTTGTGGCCAGGGACGCTACATTTCCCTGACGGCACACTGGGTGAATGTCGTGGAGGCTGGGAGCGACTCGGACCCTGGGATGGCACGGGTGCTACCCACGCCGAGGATTGCGGGCCCTACCTCCATCAGGGTTTCCGCCAGCACCTACGTTATTGGCTCCTCCTCCTCCGTTTCCACCTCCGAATTCTCTACACGCAGCGCCACTCCCCCATCAGCCAGTAGCTGGAAGCAGTGTAGCACTGCAGTGGGGAAGCGTCAACAGGCCGTGCTGAAGCTGATCTGCCTTGGGGACAAACAGCACACGGCCTCAGAGCTGTTGCAGGGGATTAGTCACCAGACCGAGCAGTGGCTCTCGCCACTCAACCTGCAACCAGGCATGGTTGTGTGATAATGGGCGTAACTTGGTGGCGGCTTTGGAGCTCGGCAAGCTCACACACGTACCATGCCTAGCGCATGTATTTAATTTAGTGGTTCAGCGATTTCTAAAAACCTACCCCAATGTGCATGATCTCTTGACCAAGGTGCGCCGCGTGTGTGCACATTTCCGTAAGTCATCTACAGCTTCGGCCGGCCTGTTGAAGCTGCAGCAGCGCTTACAATTGCCAGCTCACCGGCTGCTGTGTGACGTGAGCACGCGCTGGAACTCCACCTTCCACATGTTGGCCCGGCTTTGTGAGCAGCAGAGGGCAGTAGTGGAGTACCAGCTGTTACACGGTCGTCGCCTCTCCGTTCAACTTCCTGTAATCAGAAGTGAGGAGTGGGAATGGATGTCAGACCTCTGTGAGGTTTTACGCAATTTTGAGGAATCGACACAGATGGTGAGCGGTGATAACGCTATTATCAGTGTAACCATCCCACTTCTGTGTCTACTGAAACGCTCGCTGCTCACAATTAAAACTGACGCTTTGCATGTGGAAGAGGTGGAAATGGGGGAGGAAGAGCTTACACAAGGTGATAGCCAGAGCACCCTCACTTCGTCTTCTCAGCGACAATTGGAGGAGGCGGAGGAGGAGGAGGAGGAGGAGGAGGAGGAAGACACGGTTGCCTCCGCTACAGAGGGTAGCCATGGAACTTTAGTTCCATCTCTTCAGCGTGGGTGGGCAGAAGAGGAGGAAGAGGATGAGGATATTGAGAGTCATCCTCCTGGTGAGGACAGCGAAATCTTGACTGTTGGTACTCTGGCACACATGGCTGACTTTATGTTAGGCTGCCTTTCCCGTGACACACGCGTTGTACGCATTTTAGACAACACGGATTACTGGGTGTTCACCCTTCTGGACCCCCGCTACAAAGAGAATTTCTCATCTCTCATTCCTCCGGTGGAGAGGACAAGCAAAATGGTGCAATACCAGAAGGTTCTTGTTGAAAAATTGCTCCAAAATTTTCCATCTGACAACGCTGGCGGCAGAGTACGTGCTACCTTGGCCAACCGAGAAGGGGAGAAAAGGGGAGCACACAGCAGTTCCGACAAAGGCAGGGCAACACTCTCCAAGGCGTGGGACACCTTCATGACACCCCGCCAGCACCCTCACCCTGATGCGCAGCCTAGTGTCACAAGGAGGGAAAAGTTTTGGAAGATGGTGAAGGAGTACGTAGCAGACCGTGTCAGCGTCCTCAATGATCCCTCTGTGCCTTACAACTACTGGGTGTCCAAGCTGGACACGTGGTATGAACTGGCACTCTACGCCTTGGAGGTGCTGGCCTGCCCTGCCGCCAGCGTTCTGTCTGAGCGGGTATTTAGTGCTGCTGGTGGCATCATAACAGATAAGCGTATCCGCCTTTCCACCGACAATGCTGATAGGTTGACACTTATAAAAATGAACAAGGCCTGGATTTACCCTGACTTCTCCACTCCACTGGAGGAAAGCCCCGGGGGAACATAAAGTCACTTTAGATATATTATTTACAATGATGGGAATACTCTGTATTCCCATTCACCCCTTCCACCCAAAAAACGGGTATATGGTTGACTCTTAATCTTCTCATCCTCCTCCTCCTCTTCCATATGCCCTGGGATATAATTTTTATATAGGGCCAGCTCACCAGCGGGCCCTGTGATATAATTTTTATATAGGGCCAGCTCACCAGCGGGCCTTCTCATATAATGTTTTATTGGGTCAGCTCTCTAGCGGGCCCTCTCATATAATGTTTTATAGCGTCAGCTCACTAGCGGGCCTTCGCATATAATGTTTAGGATGGTCAGCTCTGCAGCAGACCCTCACCCATAATGTTTTAGATGGTCAGCTCAGCGCACGTTTCCCTCTTAATCATGGCCTCAGTTCAATAAAATCAAGGAAATTTTTGGGAGAATTTGCCTCTGCGCACGTTTCCCTCTTAATCATGGCCTCACTTCAGAAAATCAAGGAAATTTTTGGGAGAATTTGCAGATGATATACAAGTAAATATACAGCAAATATTGTTTGGTAACAATTTTTCGCCTAAAGTCGTTTTTATTTTCCTTTTTGTGTGTTTTATGGTCAGTCTGTAAAAATGGCGTACTACGGGCGAAAGATCGTTCCCAGCAGCGATGTTGGAGTCCAAGATGCATCCAGACATCCTCCCTATGCTGTCCCTGAACCATTTCTGTGGTGTTTCCATCCTTTTCTGCCCTTTTCCTATGGACCAGGCACCCTCCCCTCATCAGAGCAGGGGGTGCCTGGTGTAATGCTCGAGTCCTCCCATTGACTTCAATGGGGCTCGGGTGCTCGGCCGAGCACTCGAGCCTCCGGGGGTGCTCGGTCAGAGCACCCGAACACCCGAGCATTGGGGTGCTCGCTCATCACTAGTATTTACCCTAGAGCAAGGTGGTGATGGCGAGCTAGTATTACTCATCATTGAACTTTCAGCCTCAGGCTGAGTTTCTCTATTCTTCCTCTGATCTCCGCCTCACCTCTTGTTGCCTTTCTGGAGCATCAGGGGGTACAGCAACAGCGGTTGTGCCACTGCCAAGGCACGTTTCCTCCTTTCACCTTCTCATTGACTTTTCACAGATTGCAGTCATCACTAAAGGCACTGTGCACAGTGTGCTTGCCACACCCATGACTTCAGAGGATAGGGAACAGGTGAAGAATGTCTTGTTTCTTCTTGTTCTCCACATTCCCCTTCATTGGCCGAGGCAGAGGATGATGTTGCTGCTGTTGACTCAATCAGCATTACAACTAGGACTAGGAGTACTGAACTAGCAGCAGGCATAGACAGCTGATCTGTGCTGCAGGTGGTATTATTGCTTCTAGGCAACAATTGTCTTCAGGATCATGTTCCACCTGCACAAAGCAGAGAGGGGAAAGGGACTCCCAGGGTCAGAGGAATGGTGTGGGCTGCCTTGCCTGCTAGTCTGGATGCTCTGCATTGCTTCCCCTACCACGCCCCTAATGCTAGTCCCACCAGCTGTGTCACCATCACTTGCTACCACCAACACCAACCACATCAATTTCAGTCCCTGAGTCTTCATCCTCATCACCGTCACTACTATGATGATCACCCACTCCTAACACTGTTCAAGCTGCTGGACCTTCTTAGTAGTAGTACTAGTGGTGGGATTGCTTGGGGATAGTAAATGATTTTGGGTCCCCTGCTGTCACACTTGGCATCTTCTCCTTCCCCCGCTCCTAAAGTTACAAGACACTGGCATCAGGTTCAGCACTGGCAGTAGGTGCATCACATCTGGCATCAAGCACAGGCAGCTGACCTGTCCTCACTACTACTCTTCTACCTCCCTTGAGACTAATTTTCCCAGGATCCCTAGGGGAGATTTAGGGGGACTGGCCAGTATTGGGTCTGTAGTGGTCACATCCTCCTAACTCCTCAGACTTACTGGACACAAGGGTCCTTCCAGCTCCTTTTATTATTAAACTTGCTCATAGAGATAGCAGTCACTATGAGCCTCTCCTGTCTCAATTATGTTATAAATATCACAGCAGACCACCACAGCACCTCTGTAGCAGCTTCTGTTGTGTTTCACTTCTTTGAAAACTGCATGCTTTTATAGCGAAAAAGCAAAAGACACATTAATAAAGGGATGAAAACTTTCTAGCCAGTGAATAAATGGCAAAGAATTTTTGCCAGTGGGCAAAAATGGTGAAGATTTTAATCGCTGTATTTAAAGCGGATTTTCCCATGAAAAAGTGGACAATGGTTTTCGCAGATTGTTTTGAGAGAATATTACAGGGCCTATTGCCAACCCCTACACATCTCTTACATTTTTTTTTTTTTTTTTTTTTTTTTTTAGCAGGCTGACTGTCCTTTGCCTACAACACCAATCTCCTGCTTGAATAACAATGAGCACACTTAAAATAACTGGGGCCTGAAATATTCTAGAAGAGTTCAACACATCAGTAATTTAAATCCTGTTTTCAACAAAAGAAAAGGGCAGTGTCACGGTTTGTTAAGACTCTCAGAAGCAAGGTTAGGTAAAATCACAACTTTATTGAAAAGTTTAAGACCACCCCTTAGGGTAAATACACATTCATACATATATCTTTGACAGCAAAAGGTAGTAATACAATACGATACAGGCTCTACCGGCCTTGCCAATATACCGGGCAAGGCAGCCAGGAAATTGGTACAGGAATAGATAGGCTCTACTGGCCTTGCCAAAATACCGGGCAAGGCAGCCAGGGACTGGTACTGGAACGGACAGGCTCTACCGGCCCTGCCAATGTACCGGGCAAGGCAGCCAGTGGACCAACGGTGTAATACAGGCTCTACCGGCCCTGCCAATACCAGGTAAGGCAACCCAAGAAGATAATTGTATAGGTTCTACCGGCCTTACCAATATACCGGAGAGGGCAGCCTGGCAATGAGAAAATGACAACCAACAGCCTCAGTGACTGCAACGGTGGCACCGCAGCCACTAGTGATGACAAGAGGCTAAGGTAGTCAAGTAGTAGACCATATAACTCCAAAGTACCACTCGACCTATGTACTGGGAGGACAGAAATGCACAGTGCGATAATGGACAAGGAATGATGGAGCAAACCAGTACCAGTGCTAGGAACGAATCGTAACTAGTATACACAGCTGGATGGCTTATGGGGCGAACCAGTACGTGGAACGATATACGCAACCAACATAAACAGCCAGATGACTTATGGAGCGAACCAGTACCCTGTACGTGGAACGCTATTCGTAATAAGCATAGACAGCCGGATGGCTTATGGAGCCAATCGGTACCCTGTACATGGAACGCTAGTAAGACTTGCATAGACAGCTGGATGGCTCATGGAGCGAACCAGTATCCTGTACTTGGAACGCTAATAACCTGCATAACAGCCGGGTGGCTATAGAGTGAACCAGTACCCTGTACATGGAACGCTAGATGAAACTAGCAAAGACAACCGGTAGGCTTGTGGAGAGAACCGGTAACCGCGACTGGATAACAGCAGGGAATAGAAATGTCGCCAAGGCAACTCAGGAACGACAGCAGCTACAGGGAGACTGGATAGAATCGGCAGTTGAAGACAGGAACCAGCATACAATCGGTAGCAAAGACTGGTAGCAGGAAGCGGAGCTCAGACAACAACTCGAACTGGATCTGGATCTGAATCAGGAACAAATGGACAGGAAACTACAGGAACTGGACGATACATCAGCAGGAACACAGCAAAGGGCCCAGGAAACTCAGGAACGTGCCAAAGATGCTAGCAGCAGACAACACGAAAGGGCAACCAGAGGGTGCCCAGACTCAGTTTATAAAGGCAATGCAGGGCGGGCTAACGGCATACAGCCAATGGAGAGCCCCTAAAGGTAATTGACACAGAAGGAAAGCAATCACGGGCACCGTGATAGGTAGCATGTCAACCAACAGTTTGTCAAGTTTGTTACCGACCCGGAAGTTCTCCTGCATCCACCTTGTCAAGTTTGACTTTTTGGCCACCTTTGTAGAGTTCAACTCCAGTCCAGCTTTGTCGAGTCCGAATTCATCGACCTGTTGGGTTCGACCCTTGTGAATCAGTTTATGACTGGCTGTTCCCGATTCTTCCTGTTCCAATATTTCGACAACTGTGCTGCATTATCTGGCTTTGTGCCCAGCACCTTTAACATGGCCTAGGCGTCACGGATAACAATGAACGGACAGGAGACATTACTGATTATGAACCACCACCTTTATTGAACAGTAAAATATACAACAGTAAAGACACACTGATACTGATCATGTAGTAGATGGGAACTGCTTGCCTTGTGCCTACCAGGAATAGGAGGCTGCTCTGAGGATACAATGAAAGCAACCATGAAAAGCACCACTGGTGTTATGACCCAGGAAAGTATAGTGTAGTTACTGGGGCTAGGACCCAGAAGAGCTTATGTGCAGGTTGCCACAAGGAGAATACTGACTCAGGCCTGCAGTCAGAATAGGCGGTGTGTGGACAAGCCAAAGGTCAATACCAGAGCGGGTAGTCAGCCAGAGCCGATGTCAATACCAAGCGGATAGTCAGACAAGCCAGGGGGTCAATGCCAGAGCAGGTAGTCAGCAAGAGCCGAAGGTCCAATACCAAGGGGGTAGTCAGGCAAGCCACAACACTGGACACCAGGGAGGACAGAGCCAAGCCAAGGGTCATACACAAGCACTCTCCAAGCAGAACTGCACTGGACCACCATGAAAACGCAACTGGTGTGGTGTCCAGGCAGTTTATATACCTTTCCTCCACCCCTGGGAGGTGGAGCACTAAATGGCCTGTCCCTTTAAGAGCCAGACGCAACGTCACTAGAGGGAATCCCAGTGACGCGTGACCGACTGCTGGCCAGCAGAGGGAGCCCAACAGACGCAGCAGGAGCCACAAGAGACAGACGGGAGAGACTGGCGCCGGAGAGACTATGGCGTCCGGCTCTCCCTATACACAGGGCGCAGCACAGCTGCAAAGACCACACACAAGGAACCGGCCACCTCTCTAAGGGCGAGTGCTTACAGTACACCTCTATCACGGTTCCCGTGATTACCTGTCACTCTCTGCGGTGGTGTGTTCCTATTGGTAGTTCTTGTTATGCACGCCCAGTATGGCCTTATACCGGGCCTCTGGCACCTGTCAGGTGCCCTTTCATGGTGTTCCTGTACCAGTGCTTCCGTTGCAGTGTTCCTGTGTACCAATTCAGCTTGTCTGACTATTCTTCTGGTTCCTGCTCAGTGTGTGACCCGGCCTGGCTGACGTTCCTGCTCCGTGATTGATCCGGCTTGTCTGATGCTCCTGCTCTGTGTATGACCCGGCCTGGCTGACGTTCCTGCTCCGTGATTGATCCGGCTTGTCTGACGCTCCTGCTCCGTGTATGACCCAGCCTGGCTGACTTTCCTGCTTGATATCCAGCTTCCTGTGTTCCGGTTCCAGTGTGACTTCGTCTATGTCGCTTGGCGACATTGTGAACTGTCAGACTTGTGCTTCTTATGCTGACCTCCCACTTGCTGAGCTTGTTGCCTCCGTTACCGAGCCCGTCCATTAACACTTGCAGTGCTTGTTGCCTCAGATACTGGGCAACCGTTAACACTTGCTGAGCTTGTTGCCTCTGTTACTGAACCTCTCCATTAACACTTGCTGAGCTCACTGCCTTCATTACCGAGCCTGTCCGCTACACTTGCAGAGCAGTGGTTCTCAGTTACTGTCTACCGTAAAGCTCTTGCAATATACATGCTCTAGGGGCGCACCGGAAGGGTGCTACTGGATCTGGTCTTACTCGGCTCTAGCAGTGTTGGGGTATCCGTTTACGCACCACAGGGTGCAACTGGCTCTGGTCTTTCAGCTCTGGCAGTGTGGGTATCCGTTGATGCACAAAGGGGTGCTACTGGCTCAGGTCCCATTCAGCTCATGCAGTGTCATTAACCCATTCAGCACCAGAGTGCCGTGGCTCCGGTTCCATTCAGCTCATGCAGTGTGTCTATCCCGTTACGCATGGCAGAGTGCCTTTGGCTCTGGTATTATTTAGCTCTAGCACAAGTGGTTGGTCTTGCATATCACCAGTCCTTGAGGACAACTGTTTAGACTCACTACTAGGTGCTCTCCACCCTGCACCGCAGTCTATAGCTGCTCTTGTCCACTACTGGGTGTTGTCTTGCACACCACATCAGAGACTGGTTATATGCATTGGACTTAACCCTTGCTTTACCCTATTCCATTGCTTGTATGGTATTGCTCTTTATCCATACTCTGTCTGCTATATTACCATATTGCCTTCAGTTACGTGTATTTACCTATTTCTGCCCTTAGGGGGCCATGTTCATTTGTTCTCAATAAAACTTTTTTACCTCTTGTCTGAGAGTCTGAATAACCGTTACAACCTCCCCCTCAACGACCTCTCCCCTGTGTGGGCAGTCAAGGATTAGAGGGAAAACAAGCATGACATTTTTGAAAGAGCAGGAGCATGCATGTCCACAGACAAGACAGAGGAATGCTCCTCAGGTCCATATCCCTTGCAGTGTACTAAATATTATAGTCGACCTCGGACCCTACAAGAGTTCCAGAGCAGGAACTGTTCCAAGGTCTGATTCGATCTCTCCTCCGCACCATTGGACTGAGGATGGTAGTTGGAAGAGCTGGATACCCAAATGAGCACAGAACGCACTCCAAAAGCACTACACAAACTGGCTTCCTCGATCCGACAATCACCTTAGGTACCCCATGGAGGCAAAATACCCCTTTAGCGAAAACCACATCCAATTGCTGGGCAGTCTAGTTCCTTGAGCAGTACAAAATGGGCCAACTTCAAAAATCTGTCTACAATCAAGATGCCTGAGAATCCCTATGAGACTGGTAATTCCACCATGAAATCAATGGAAATGGGAGACCATAGACGCTCCACATTAGAAACTGGGTGAAGACCAACTTGAAGGTGTCGGGGGTCTTAGTCTGAGCCCATGTATGACAAGCTGCTACAAAAGCAGAAACATCGGCTTGAATACTAGGCCACAAAAACATTAAAGATACGGACCAGAATAGTTGATCTCTGCCAATGTGCCCTGCTGCTTTGGAAGTGTTATAGGTCTCTAACAGTCTGACCCTCAAGGGTTCAGGCACAAAGCATTTCCCATGCATTTTATTGGCCGGAGCAGTCCTGAGCTGGCAATATCTGTCCCCAACAGAGAAAATGCTGGTATGAATGGTTGCCAAAATACAGTCTGGCAGAATGACGGGTGTAGGATCACAATCCTCGTTAGACAAGGTACCAAACTGGTAGGGCAGGGCATCAGCCTTAAAGTTTTACTTACCAGGTAGATGTGACAACAAAATTGAAGCGGGATAACAGAGCCCATCTAGCCTGCCATGGGGACAGATGTTTAGCTTCTGAAAGGTAGGTCAAGTTCTTATGATCCGCCAAGAATAGGCACGCTAGTACCCTCCAATAAGTGCCGCCACTCACGTAAAGCCAAGAATATGACTAATAAGTTGCGGTCCCCAATTTCATACAGGGTCTCAGGCTTCGAAGGTTTATGGGAGAAGAATCCACATGAAGCAAAGGCTCATCTGGAGGACTGCTGAGACAGGAGGGTGCCTGCTCCTGACTCCGACGCATTGACCTCCAACGTGAAAGGTAACTTAGGATTTGGATGCCTAAGAAGTGGTGCAGCAGCAAAAGATGTTTTGAGAGTTTCAAAAGCCCGAAGAGCAGCTGGAGACCACGCGGAACGATTCACACCCTTGTGCGTCATGTCAGTAATAGGCTTAACAATGGTAGAAAACTGGTTTATAAATTTCCAAAAGCTTCCCAGGGTCCATGGCTAGCCCAGAGGAGGAAACAACATCTCAGACCTGGGGCTGGTGAAATTCACATTTCTCCAACTTTTAAAAAACAGGCTATTGGCCCGTAAAAGTTATAACACCTTTGCCACATCAGTTCGGTGTGTTGATGAGGATGTCATCCAAATAGAAAACCACACAGCACTGCAAAATGTCTCTTAAGACATGAACTCCTGGAAGACAGAGGTCAAGATCAGAGCCAAGTGTCAAGCCGGGGATTGGAGACAAGCCGGAGGTCAAGATCAGAGCCAAGGGTCAAGTCAGGAAGCAGAGAAGCAAGGAAACCAGCGCTAAGGAGCTCGTGGAACAGGCACCCTATGTCTGGTGTAGCCCGTTTAAATAGTGGCAGCAGCCAATGGACAGGGCAGTGAGAGGCTAGTCTGGGAGCCAAACCGGATAGGAGCCGCCTGACCAATAGCACACCGGGCCGAGCGCATGCGCGGCTGCCAGGGAGAAGGCAGCAGGGACCGAGCTACCGGACCGAGACGAAACCCGGAAGCACCTCCACCGGAGCGAGATGCGTCCGGGATGCAGGCCAGGCAAGCGGTGACATGAGGTGAGTTAATCACCTGGAACTGGAGTGTCTCGATGGATTGCTCCTACTAACAGTGTCACGGAAATAGTTTCATGAGTGACCTGAGGCGGTTTCAGCAGCCTACCATCAATAGCTTCAGTAGTCAGCGGAGATGCCCGTGGCAGTAATGGAATAGAGTGATTAACTGCGAACTCGCCAATGAAATACCCCACTTCCCCTGAGTCAATGCCAGGGAGATCACAGAGGAATTGGCCCATGATAGGATGACTGAGGGTAGGTTTATCCTGAAAGTATTCATGGGAATGAGACACCACCTAGAGTCTGTCCTCGACGGGACTCTAGGTGCGCCCGTTTCCTGGGAGCACAGGACAAGCGTGCAGCATGTGTCCAGGTTTACCACAATATAGGCAAAGGCCCTCCTGCTGGTGGAATGCTCTCCTGTGCCAAGAGACTGGTAAACCTCAGCTCCATCAGCCCCCCCCATGTCCGAACTAGGAGGCATGGGAGGCAAGGGCGGAATGGGTGGGTGACAGTCGGAGCTAAACACTCCAGAGGCTTCCACACTCCTTAAATGGGGTCTCTCCCTGATACGGGTGTCATTCTATATAGTGAATGATACCAAATCGTCTAGGTCGACAGGCAACTCTGGCAGCAATTTCATCTTTAAGGCCGTCACTTGGCCCCTGCAAGAAGGCGGCTACCAGTGCTTCATTATTCCATCCCACCTCCACTGCCAACGTGAGAAACTAAATAGCATATACGGCCACCGTACAGTTACATTCGTGGACAGCCATTTGGCAGCAGAGGCAGAGCGGGCAGGCACATCAAACTCCTGTCTAAATGCGGCCATAAACTCCGCAAAATGATGGGTTTATCATTTTCCCATAGAAGATTGGCCCAAACCAAAGCTTTGTCCAAAAGGAGCAAAATCATGAACCCTACTTTATTATGCTCAGTAGGGAATGCATGAGGCACCATCTCCAGGTATATGCCCACCTGATTAAGAAAACAGCGGCAAAGTACCGGGTTACCCTCATACCATTGAGGGAGTGGAGGTGGATATTCCTCTGGCAACAGTGGGTTCCTGAGCAGCCGTAACAACTGGTGCCAGAACAGTATAGGCAGAAGCCACCGGTTGTCTACTGGGGCGGTCCAAGTGAGCTGTAGGGTTTAACAGTGTCTGCATGGCAAAGGACAGTTGATCAATATGTTGGTCCTGACTGTCCATTCTACCCAAGATGCTCTGGACCGGTGGGTTTCCTGTACCTTCAGTACTCATATTGGCCCTTTCGTACTGTCATGGATAACAAGGTACGGACAGGAGAGTACTGATTATGAAACCCCACCTTTATTGAATAGTGTAAAATACAACGGCAAAGACACACTGATACTGATCACGCAGTAGATAGGCACAAAGCAAGAGGTTCCTACCAGGAATAGAAAGCTGCTCTGAGAATACAATGAAGGCAACCGTGAAAAGCACCACTGGGGCTAGGACCCAGGAAAGTATAGTGTAGTTACTGGGGCTAGGACCCAGGAAAGTATAGTGTAGTTACTGGGGCAAGAACCCAGAAGAGCGTATGTACAGGTTGCCACAAGGAGAATGCGGACTCAGGCCTGCAGTCAGAATAGGTGGTGTGTGGACAAGCCAAAGGTCAATACCAGAGCTGGTAGTCAGCCAGAGTCGATGGTCAATACCAAGCAGATAGTCAGACATACCAGGGGTCAATACCAGAGCAGGTAGTCAGCCAGAGCCGAAGTTCCAATACCAAGCAAGTGGTCAGACAAGCCACAACACTGGACACCAGGGAGGACAGATAGCCAAGCCAAGGGTCATACACAAGCACTCTCCAAACAGAACTGCACTGGACCATGAAAAGGCAACTGGTGTGGTGTCCAGGCAGTTTATATACCTTTCCTCCACCCCTGGGAGGTGGAGCACTAAATGGCCTGTCCCTTTAAGAGCCAGACGCAACGTCACTAGAGGGAATCCCAGTTATGCACCCGACTCTGCCAGCCAGCAGAGGGAGCCCAACAGACGTGGCAGGAGCCGCAACAGAAGGGAGAGACCGGCGCCAGAGAGACCATAGCGTCCGGCTCTCCCTATACTCAGGACGTGGACCGGCCGCCTCTCTGTGCACCGGAGAGGCTGGCTCCCTAAGCAGGTAAGCGCAAGTGCTTACACTAGGCTGCAGCAAGGCTTCCCTAGAGCAGCCCCCGACAGCTAGCCATGCTTCCCAGCCAGTGCACTCTAGTATTTGGCTCTTTAAGTATCACGGTGCCAGTGATTCTTGTGTGACATTCTGACTTCCGGGTTTGTGCCTTGCTGTCTTTTATTGTTGCTAGCTGGCTAGCCCCTCCCAGGGCTAGCCTTTATATACGCCCTCCTGACACTAGGCCGGTGCTCTTTCGTGGTGTTCTTGACCTTACGTTATTCAGTGCTCCTGTTCTGTATTGATCCGGTTTCCATCTTACCTTGCTCTTGTTCCGCTCCTGTTCTGTACTGATCCGGTTTCCATCTTACCTTGCTCTTGTTCCGCTCCTGTTCTGTACTGATCCGGTTTCCATCTTACCTTGCTCTTGTTCCGCTCCTGTTCTGTACTGATCCGGTTTCCATCTTACCTTGCTCTTGTTCCGCTCCTGTTCTGTACTGATCCGGTTTCCATCTTACCTTGCTCTTGTTCCGCTCCTGTTCTGTACTGATCCGGTTTCCATCTTACCTTGCTCTTGTTCCGCTCCTGTTCTGTACTGATCCGGTTTCCATCTTACCTTGCTCTTGTTCCGCTCCTGTTCTGTACTGATCCGGTTTCCATCTTACCTTGCTCTTGTTCCGCTCCTGTTCTGTACTGATCCGGTTTCCATCTTACCTTGCTCTTGTTCCGCTCCTGTTCTGTACTGATCCGGTTTCCATCTTACCTTGCTCTTGTTCCGCTCCTGTTCTGTACTGATCCGGTTTCCATCTTACCTTGCTCTTGTTCCGCTCCTGTTCTGTACTGATCCGGTTTCCATCTTACCTTGCTCTTGTTCCGCTCTCCATGTACCGACCCAGGCTTTGGCCGACTCCCGCTCTCCGTGTACCGACCCAGGCTTTGGCCGACTCCCGCTCTCCGTGTAGCGACCCAGGCTTTGGCCGACTCCCGCTCTCCGTGTAGCGACCCAGGCTTTGGCCGACTCCCGCTCTCCGTGTAGCGACCCAGGCTTTGGCCGACTCCCGCTCTCCGTGTAGCGACCCAGGCTTTGGCCGACTCCCGCTCTCCGTGTAGCGACCCAGGCTTTGGCCGACTCCCGCTCTCCGTGTAGCGACCCAGGCTTTGGCCGACTCCCGCTCTCCGTGTAGCGACCCAGGCTTTGGCCGACTCCCGCTCTCCGTGTAGCGACCCAGGCTTTGGCCGACTCCCGCTCTCCGTGTAGCGACCCAGGCTTTGGCCGACTCCCGCTCTCCGTGTAGCGACCCAGGCTTTGGCCGACTCCCGCTCTCCGTGTAGCGACCCAGGCTTTGGCCGACTCCCGCTCTCCGTGTAGCGACCCAGGCTTTGGCCGACTCCCGCTCTCCGTGTAGCGACCCAGGCTTTGGCCGACTCCCGCTCTCCGTGTAGCGACCCAGGCTTTGGCCGACTCCCGCTCTCCGTGTACCGACCCAGGCTTTGGCCGACTCCCGCTCTCCGTGTACCGACCCAGGCTTTGGCCGACTCCCGCTCTCCGTGTACCGACCCAGGCTTTGGCCGACTCCCGCTCTCCGTGTACCGACCCAGGCTTTGGCCGACTCCCGCTCTCCGTGTACCGACCCAGGCTTTGGCCGACTCCCGCTCTCCGTGTACCGACCCAGGCTTTGGCCGACTCCCGCTCTCCGTGTACCGACCCAGGCTTTGGCCGACTCCCGCTCTCCGTGTACCGACCCAGGCTTTGGCCGACTCCCGCTCTCCGTGTACCGACCCAGGCTTTGGCCGACTCCCGCTCTCCGTGTACCGACCCAGGCTTTGGCCGACTCCCGCTCTCCGTGTACCGACCCAGGCTTTGGCCGACTCCCGCTCTCCGTGTACCGACCCAGGCTTTGGCCGACTCCCGCTCTCCGTGTACCGACCCAGGCTTTGGCCGACTCCCGCTCTCCGTGTACCGACCCAGGCTTTGGCCGACTCCCGCTCTCCGTGTACCGACCCAAGCTTTGGCCGACTCCCGCTCTCCGTGTACCGACCCAGGCTTTGGCCGACTCCCGCTCTCCATGTACAGACCCAGGCTTTGGCTGACTAGCGCTCTGTGTACCGATCCAGGCTGTGACTGACTTCCGTTCTCCATGTACTGATCCAGGCATTTACTGACTTGCGCTACTTGCTGCCTCCGGTTGTGCTACTCTCAGCCTGTGATTATCTGTGGCCTCCGTTAAGCATGCAGTCAGTGCTATTCAGTCATTAGCGGTTACTGTTGCCTTCCCACTATACGCTAAGCCTGTGACTATCTGTGGCCTCCGTTAAGCAGTCAGTGCGATCTGGTCACTAAGCGGTTACTGTTGCCTTCCCACTATACGCTAAGCCTGTGACTGTGGCCTCCGTTAAGCACACCCAGTCAGTGCGATCCGGTCACTAAGAGTTACTGTTGCCTTTCCACTATACGCTCAGTCTGTGACCCGGTAGAGCCTCAGTTCCTTGTTGCACCAGATTTCAGGCTGCCTTACCCGGTATTCGGTAAGGCCGGTAGAGCCTCCTCAGTTCCTTGTTGCACCAGATTTCAGGCTGCCTTACCAGGTATTCAGTAAGGCCGGTAGAGCCTCCTCAGTCCTTGTTGCATTAGTATTAGTGTAACGGTTCTGTAGGACACTCAGACCAGCAGGTTAGAATAAAACAGTTTTATTAAAAGACAAGAAAGACTGCCCTCTATAGTCAATACAGAATAACAAATGAATAAAGTACAGATGCCCTCTCAGGCCCAGTATACAGAGCAATATATACTGTCACAGGACAGGCATAAGTAGCATACAGGGTACTCAATGGTTAAAGTACATAGAAATCAGTCTGTTGTGGTGTGTTTGACACGCTCATAAGATGGTAAAGGAGCGCTAAGTGGTGCTAGATGAGAAAACACCAGTAGGACAGGACAGAGACTACTGCTTTTGCTGAGCAGGGAAGTGAGGCCAAAATACTCTGCGAGAGCTTAACGAGCTAGAGCCACTAGCACCCCAACCGGTGCGTGAACGGAGAGCAAGTGCACTGCAAGAGCTGAGGATAATAGAGCCAATAGCCCCCACGGGCGTTGTAATGGAGACCAATTACACTGCAAGAGCTTAGCTGTATAGAGACAATGGCACCCACCCGGTGCATTTAATGGAGACCAAGGACACGAGAGCTGAGGATAATAGAGCCAATAGCCCCCACGGGTGTAGTAACGGAGACCAATTACACTGCAAGAGCTTAGCTGTATGGAGCCAGTGGCACCCCCATGGGCGCTGTAACGGAGGCCAACTACACTGCAAGTGCTCAGCTGGAGAGAGCCAATGGCACCCCCATGGGCACTGTACGGAGACCCAAGGCTCAACAAGTGTAGCGGAAGCAACGGCTCTGCAAGTGTAAACGGAGGCTCAGTGAACGGAGACAACTGCTCTGCAATTGTAAATGGAGGCTCAGTGAATGGAGGCACCGCTCTGCAAGTGTTTATGGAAGGCACAGTGCTCTGTAAGAGTAAACGGAGGCCCAGAGTAACGGAGGCAGCAGGCTCAGCAAGAGTAAACGGAAATGCCCAGTACACAGGAGGCGACGACACAGTCAGCCCTGCCACAAGTACAGCGGAAGTCAGAATGTCACCCAGGCGACACTGGAACAGCACACAGCAGGAACACAGGCAGGGTCAGCAACGTAGCCAGGTCAGGTCACGGAGCAGGAACGTCAGCCAGGCCAGGTCAAATCATTGAGCAGGATAGTCAGACAAGCCGGGTCAAATCACGGAGCAGGAACAAAGGAGCGTAGTCAGACAGGCCAAGTCGGTACACAGGAAGCAGGAACACTGGAACACAGCTACAGAGCAACACTGGCTCAGGAACACCACGAAAGGGCACCCGACAGGTGCCAAAGGCCGGGTATAAAAAGGCTATACTGGGCAGGCCAAACAAGCTCAGCCAATGGGAACACACCACAGCAAAGAGTGACAGAGGAAGATCACGGGCACCGTGATAATTAGGCGGCCTTACCCGGTAGAGCCTCACTATTGTATTGCTATTTTGTATGCCCTGTCCTGTGTCAAACTTTATTACTGCTGTCTGTAGAGTTTGGACCCGTGAGGGGCCTTGTGCGCTTTATTTTGCCTAATAAAGCTTTTCTATTTTATCCTACCCAATTGTCTGAGTGTTCAATAAAACCATGACAATAAGGCCTACTAAGCAGTATATCTTGTATTGTTGTCTGTAGTCCTATTTTGTTCATATTAATAGCAGGCTGTATACTCTTTGTGGACATTCCACTCTGCAAATCATATCTCAGGCAGCTTACGTTGGGCGCTTTTAGTCTGATCATCACAATATGTATCCTTATTTTATTCAATAGGAAATGCCCTACTATATATATATATTTATAAAATAAGTTTACTGCAATGCTAAACCACTGTGCTGGAGACTAGGCCTTATCCACTGGAAGTCTCAGCTGGAACCAGGAACTGGAACAGGAACCCAGGATCTTGATCCGACGGGGGGTAGTCAGACAAGCCGGATCATACACAGTTCAGGTAGTCAGCCAGAGCCACAAGTCTGCACCAGATTGGATGTCCACTATTATGAACAACAACACAAGGGCAACAGAGTCAGGCCTCCGTCTGCCCTTTAAACCCCTCCACAGGAAGTAGAAGCAGCAGCAGCTCAGATGGAGGAAGTAGGAAGTTGGTAGGAGGAGACTACAGGAAGCAAACCGAAAACAGAGGCCTGCAGCATGCTTGAAGCCTCGCGCCTGCAGATGATGCTGAACTCAAGGTATGCTGTAACACAACCCTCCTCCTCAGTGCTACTACTTTGAGGACTGAAGATTTTACTCTGTCAGGCACAGCAGTTGGTTGTACTGCTACACCTTTCTTCATCATGCTCTCTTCCATGCTCGTTGTCTTCAGTGTTCTTAAATTTTTTTTTTTATATTTCTGGTGGTATAAAATTTTATGGGACTTTCACAAATTGTTTCCTCATAAGTAGTATTTATTGCACACTGCAGCAAACATGGCTGTAGTCTGTTGTTGGATTACCACTTTACTCACATCCCTACACTGCTACTACTCCTTACGCCCTACACCGCCAATAGTATGTTTGCTGGACATTTAACAGTTAAACACAACAGAACTGATATCTTGCTCTTTACTATAACTCTTCTAGTATCACTACCAGTCTACATCTGTCACATGCCAGTCGCCTATCAAACTTTTTTATTAACTGTCTACTACCGTCAACAAAAAATAGACACTCCCTATTTAACTGCTTCTTTCCCCATACTCCCCTAACAGCCAGATCAGGAATGAACTGCTGCCTTCGTCTTCTCAGTCACACACATTTGTTGTTTTTGGGTTAAATCTCCTTTGCTCCCTTCATACACGCCTAAACCCCCTAACACACAGATAACAGCCAAATAAGAACAAACTTGGATCACTGCTGCCTGTGTCCTCCCTATCAGCCACACAAGATTTTGGGGTATTTGTGATAAATCTCCTTTGCTCCCTTCTTATATCCCCAGACTACCCTAGCACAAAGATAACTGCCAGATCTGTAAGAATCTTGGATCATGGGTGCCTGTGTCTTACCAGTCACACCAAGTTTAGAGTATTTGAGATAAGTCTCCTCTGCTCCCTTCTTAGACTCCCAAGCTCCCCTAACAGATAACAGCCAGATCAGAACGGAACTTAGATCACAGCTGTCTGTCTCAGTCAACCTAGACTTTAGGGTATTTTGGGTGAACCCCCTTTCTAGGGATGGGCAGAAACTTCCACCTTAAACCAAAATTGGAGAAAAATGGCACTCTTCCAGGTGAAAAATTTCCCATGAAGTGTCATTTTCCTGCTTTTTTCACCTAGCTAATTGCATTGAAATCAATGGGATGAACATTTTTTGCCCACCTTGTTAAAGTTTTTTCTACAACCACATACAAGGGTGTCAGGCTCTCACAGCATGCCATTCTGTGTTTGTGAGAGGAGAGAGCAGCATGTTTTTAAGAGGATAGGCAAATAAATGGGAACTGAAGCTTAGTTTAGGGAGTGTTTTAGGTAGGACATTTGTTCTCTATATTAGGGGAGTCTGAGGGCACTCTAGCAGAGAAGAAAGGAAGGAGCTTGATCCCAAATACCGCAAAATTTGGTGCGACTGGCAAGACAAGCAGCTGGGGTCCAAATTACTTGCAGATCTTGCTTTTGCCTCTGTGCTGGGGAAAAGCTGTTGATTTTGTTTTTTAGTTATATATAGACTGACAAGAAATTAAAAATTAAAAAAATACATAAATAATGAAAAAAAAAAAAATATTAGGTGACAGACAACTGACTGGGAGCCTGATGTGAGCTGTGTGACAGGCAAACTTTATAGCAGATGAGACATCTTACTCCATCAGTTGTGTTCTACAGAGAAAAAACAGCAGTTGAGTAATGTTCAGCAAATGCATAAGGGGCAGGGGGAAATGTGGAGCAGTGCAGAGCCGTGGGAGTAAAGTGGTAGTTCAAAAACTGACTGCAGCAATGGTTGCTGCAGCATGTGCAACACATGATGATCCCTCTCCTCCCAGGATGGATGTAGTTTGTCAAGGTCTCAATCACACCACACCAGTCCCTTATCACTACCATACACATGTGCCACATTGTAGGCTGTACTTTATTTTATCACTTGACATTAGTATGTGCCAGTGTCACAAGCAAGAAGTTAGTGTTGTGGGCAAAGGACAAATGCCTTCAGAATGCCAACCCATTTTTCAAGGTATATATTGCTGTGGGACTCAACGTTGACTTCCAGCTACTTATTTCTTCTCTACAGCCCTCAGAAGTAGTAATATTGTGCTGGGAAATGTTCCACCATAGGAAACGGGCAAATGTGTTGGATAGGCAAAAAAGTTGCTGAAAAAGGGGAAAATGAGGAACACTTTGTATTGGAGCAAAGAAGAAAACTTTCAAGAAAAGAGAAAAATCATCTGTTTTTCCGAAAAGTCATGAGGGACAAAGTTCACTTTTTGCCCATCCCTACTAGTCACTTCCTCTCCCCCAGTGCTCCCAGACTCCCCAAACACAGAACACATTTCCTGCCTACAAGACAAACTACACTCCTGTTTTACATTTGCCTATCCTAATTCGCTCCAGAATTGTACTGCTTTCTCACAAATACAGAAATGACATCTGGAAATGCTCAACAAATGAATTCATTCAAGTTACAGGATGCATATTTATGGTCAAAAATTGCTTGTGTATACTTCCACTGGGAGAAATTTGTTAAATGTGTGCTTTTACCAGAAAATGTACATATTTGATGAAACAATAAGAGCTATAGAGGGGAAATGTTCCATTGAAAGGTGCTTTATTTTAATGTTGATCCATGTTAATGGCACTCTGCTGACAAACAGCAGACCAAACAGACTTGAGTAAAGTTATATCTGATTTGTTCCTCTGAGTGACAGAAAAGGTATCCAACACAATGCAAAGTATTGGATACCTCTACGGTACTCAAAAGTTTAAAGGTAGATAAAAGTAGAACACCTGTGGTAAAAGCCAGCAGGATATTAAACTGTATTAGAAAAGGAATTAGCAGCTGGAAGAGGATATACTAATTCCAATTTCTAGATCATTAGATACATAGAGTGTGGAGTACAGTTAGATATATATCCTGAAGGGCATCAGTAAATGGGTCTTTTCAAAGAGGGGCAACAAAAATGGCACAGTCTAAACAAAACATGTTAGAAAAGACTAATGTTTAATAAAGCTGTGATAAAGAGATCACTCCCAGTTTGTTAAAAGTCAAATTTTTATGGTATTCTGTCAAGCCTATGCATTAATGCAATAACATCTCTATCTTGAAAGATGCTGGAGAATAGCCTCCTTAGGACAAGACAGGAAATGGAGGCTGTGTAACAATGGAGAAGATACCTCTTCCTTATGACACCTTGTGCATTGCTCTGCCCCAGACCTTAACCCATTGAGTGCCAAAGGGGTATGCTCTGAGTACCCCTCTGGCACTCAAAGGGTTGATAAAAAAAAGTGAGGGTTAAAATTATGGAAATATTCAGATATATTGAGATTTACCAAGTCCAGGATATAATCTTTTTAGAATATAAGAATACTAGAAGAAAGTTGCCAGCAAGGATAAGAGGGAATATTGGGAAAAAACATGTATATTTAAATCTTTCGGGAAGAGATGATACATGGCAGCCACACAGAGGATACAGTAGAGGCTAAAACAATAAATGGATCTGAGAACTGTTAACCCCTTAAGGACCCATGACAGACCTGGACCGTCATGGGTTGCAATCCACTTAAGGACCCATGACGGACCAGGTCTGTCATGGCTTAAATGATAGCGTGCCTCCGTGCACGCTGCTATCATTAATTCCAGGCTGAGACTGAACGCTCCGAGACTGGGGCGTTCAGTCTCAGCCCTTCTTGCCTTTGCTGGTTCATGCGATCTCCGTACCAGCGATCACATGTACCGGCATTCTGACAAACCGAGTCAGCATTCAAAGCATGCCGACTCAGAGTGTCTAGTCTACATCTGTCTCCCTTACTATCAAAGTAAGGGGGAGAGAAGTAGAGAGGAGACACCTAGTGGCAAAATAAAATACAGCAGCTAGGGGTATTAACCCCTTCAATGCTGGTGCAGGAGGCTGGCTAAATGCAGGTCAATTTTTGACCTGCAATTATTTACTTTTTTTTTTTTTTAAAACACAACACTTTTACAAAAAAAATTTTATTAAAAAAAAACAATTAAGCAATATTGCAAGTGTGATTGTTGTGGAGCCATGTAATACACTTATATACACCACCAAATGTCAGGGATAAAAAAAGTGCCAAAATAGGATGGGAAAAAGGGACAAGGGGATTTTCACCCAGGGGGAACAGTGGCCACTTTAAACTGCGCATTTTGTAGGTATGACTGACTGGTCATACTTTTAATGCAGTCTCCATAAAAATTTAACCCTTTGTGACCAATTGATACCAAGAGAAAAATCAAAAATGGTGGTTTTTTTACTTTTTTTTTTTACTTTTTTTTTTTTCAATTTTCATAAAGTAAATGGTGGGTTATCCATATATGTGGGGTATCAAAAGAAAGCCCTATTTGTGCTTAAAAAACAGTATATAATTTATGGGGGTGGGATAAAAGACTAAGAGGGAAAACACTGTTGAACAAAGACAGTCAAAAAGGTCAGAATTGCTCCGGTCCGGTTAAGGGAAAACAACCTCAGATTTTCCCGGTCCTTAAGGGGTTAAAATGGATATATGGCTTTTCTAAGGATTAAGTCTCAGCTTAATGAACTGGGAAATTGCCAGACTACACAGGCCAATTGATTGCCTGCCATCAAATCCTCACTTGCTTCCATGCTTTCTCAAAGAGACTTTCTAATGTTTCTCAGTGTAGATAAATTGGTTGACCAATGGAATTATGGAAGTGTACAAAATAGACAATGGTTTTGTCTCAGAGGCTGAATACCGAGATTGTTTCATGTACGCGATGAAAATTGCACCATAAAAAATGAAAACCAGTTTGAGATGTCCAGATGGAGAAAGCTTTCTTCCTGCCCTTAGCAGAACTGATCTTTAGGATGCTGGAGATTATGTAGATATAAGATTCTAATAAGTGAAAGCCTGAAGTGCTATAAGTGAACTATAAAAATAATTCATGATTTTAATGAAAAATGTGTACACAAGACAGCTTTATTAACATTGAAGGATCACATGTGACCTGCAGAAAGATAATTGTGAGATGAACAATGTGTGAGAGGCATAAAACCCAAATCCAGGAAATAATTTGAATACAAATTCTCTTAATGGAATCTGCAGCTGTGGATCTTCTGAAAAACCCTGAAAGATGAATTCATCAGTATAGTTTCACTTTTGATCTGACATACGGTAATTCCTGTATCTACTGATCTACAAAGCAGAACACATTCTTATCCAACCAGAGACTGGATTCCATTACAGGGGGCAAATGTTATTACTGATTTTATCTTGAAAAAGCATTTCTGTAGTTTTAGGAAGAACCTGGAGCTAAAACCACGTTAAAATCAATCACGCGGAATAAAGCCTGCAGTGGGATTTGGAGTTGTGCACTGCTCTTGTCCTTAAAACTGTTAAACCTGTAAGTACAAGAGGCTCTGCAATATATCACTAAGCAATGATTTGCACATCCTTCTGGCCCTTCAATAGTTACAACACCTAGCATGGTGATTAAAAGCCAAATACTATAATACAGGTTCTTTATGTTTAAATCAATGGGGCATATATATTAAAGTTAAAGTTGCACAGTTTTGGGGAAAACCATCTGCACCACAGAGTAAAAAATGAAAACCTATTAGTTTAACCCTTTAAGGACCAGTTGGGTGCATTGCTTTGCCAGAACTTCTTTGCATGCATCTATATGGCCCATTCTGTTGATACTGGTCATGTTAGGAAACATTGTATAATATCTGTGTTTCTTGATCAAAGTGAACACCTTAAGGACCAGTGACGTGACAGGATTTTCACTGGTGGATTTGCATTAAGGGCAGCTGACTATACTGTTATAATGTTACATCATTCTATTTTGTTCATGTTTTCTCTATTGTTTTTAATAAACTTAAAAAAAAAAAAAAAAAAAAAAAAAAGCAGCTGACAGGCCTGGCATACCATGGAATTCTGGCCGCTGCTCTGCCATGCCAGAATTCATTGCGACGAAAAAAAATTGCTGTGGTCCTTACAGCCACCACCTGCTGTATCAGGCAGTCATTAAGTGGTTAAACTATATGAAAAGATTAACAGTTTATGATATATAAACTTCATGCATTATGAATATTTCCACATACTTCACAACTCTGCTTTGTAATCTTACCCAGATGTCTTCAGGGACAGATACAAACAGTCCACACTGTTCCCCATCACAACTGCCACTGCCTGCCAACCAGTAATAATTCATTTGGATAACATGACAAGATAAATATCTTAACCCCTTAAGGACCAGCGGTTCCAGGGTGTGTGGTCCTTTAAGAACCAGATAGGAAAGTTTGATGTGCCATTCCACGTGACTGATCACATGTGCCGGCACACCGAAAGGGGGATTGATAGAGATCGCTCCTGTCTTGGAGCAATCAACTTCAGCCCCTGGTATTACTCACCATGTTCCTGAAGGAGCACGGTGAGTAAAAGTACGTAACATACCAGGACCGTCACTAGTCCTTAAGTGCTGGACCAGCGTGACTGTCCGGGTATGTCAATGGTCCTTAACGGGTTAAACTATTTTGTGAAAAAAAGGCTAAAGTAGATTTTGAAAGTTCCACTTTAATGCAAGAAGTTTTGAGTTTTGTTTTCTGTACACACACACACACTCTCACACACACACACTCACACACACACACACTCACACACACACACACTCACACACACACACACTCACACACACACACACTCACACACACACACACTCACACACACACACACTCTCACACACACACACTCTCACACACACACACTCTCACACACACACACTCTCACACACACACACTCTCACACACACACACTCTCACACACACACACTCTCACACACACACACTCTCACACACACACACTCTCACACACACACACTCTCACACACACTCAGGCTTCTGTAATATTTCTTATTGTATTACAATGGCATTTAACTCCCTAAAGTCTGTAGAAGCTGCAGAGCCTGAATCTAAAGTTTGTGAAACTGGTGCTTCCCTTGATGAAAACCTCTAAAAAGCATTACATGGTTGCTGCAGTGTGTACAATAAATGATGGCGATCCCTCTCCTCCCGAAGAGGAAGTTTGTCAAAGTCCCACCAAAAGTTCCACCAGCACCAGTACTATTAACCCTTTGAGTGCCACAAGGGTATAAGTGTAGCAGAGCAATGTGTTGCATACTTCCTCTGGCACTGAAATGGTTAATAAGCCATACAAAATGCTGAAGACTACAAGTCCCATTATTTCTTTCAGATTAATGACATGTGCTTCCTTGGTAAAGTAATCTATGGCATGATTAGACCTTGCTTTGGTGGTAGGTGAGCTGGGTGAAGATTTGCAGTTGGGGTAATACAGAACTCCTGAAATTAGAATTGTGACATTGCATCAACTGCTGCGTTAAAATAATCTGGAATGAATTTAGCATGAATAAAGAATTTGTGATATAATAACCAATTTCCTGAGAAACATTTTGATTGGAGGGGAAGGAGATCTGCCTTTAGAGATAGATGTGGGGGTATTGTCTGTGGTAAAGGTTACTGCCTGATGGGCCAGAGATGCCCCCAAAGGTCTGCATCTGCCACTATTGGATATAATTTAAACAATTGAGAATTGTGGAATATTTAAACACTTCTTGCAGCCAAGGTTCTGAGAATCAGTGCTTGCCATATATTGTTGCAAAGCCATGGCTTGCTGATGCATTAGAAAATACCACTGGAGAAGATTCTGTAGGAGATGGAGGAATCCAGATACGACCATTCCAGCATTGAAAAAACTTAAAACACATGGTCTTCTTGGTCAAGAAGAGTGGAAAATAGCTGAAGGTAGACAATGAATGCACAGCCCTGAGGAATTTTTAAAGCAAAATTCAGATATCCCAGCAATGATTGAAGCTCAGTTGTAGTAAAGGTTTGTGATATGTTTTGAGCTATGAGGTACTGAATATGGTTCAATTTATTTTAGGCATACTTTCTTCCATGTGTACTGAGTATAGAACTATACCTAGAAATTCCACTGATGTTGCAGAACCATGAGTTTTCTCCATGGTATCCAGAATATTGAGCTTTGGAAACAGGGAGAAAAGCATAGATAGACCTGATGGAGTGTTAGTATATGGTTCAACTATCAAATCAATAGTGAAGTATACAATGGTCCTGAAGATGGTTGAGGAAACTCAAGCTATCGGCAATGAAATCAAATAGCTTAGGGCTGCTTCTGGAACCAAAAGTTGTAAAAATGATTATTCCATTTAATACCTTGTGTCATAATGAAGGATATACTAGAAGTAATTTAAAAGTGTTTAAAGTACGAGGCCGGCACTTAAGATCACAGAGCACTTTTTTCACTATCTGATTCAGGGCAGACATGCAGAGCGCCCTGAAAATCCTCAGCATTCAGGCCATATCTTCCTCCTACCTAAAAACAGTCCAATACACCCATGTGTGCAATCATTCCCCCAAACCTTCTGTAGATAACCAAATCACCAGAAATAGGTCCAGTCTGGCAAAAAACACAGAATAGCAATATTGCACCTAGTTTACATTTATTTTTAGAATATATTTTACCAGGAAGAATACATTGAGAACTCTCATTTTCAAGTATGTTCTGGATAGTTTTCAGTAAAGGGTTACATATTTAAACAGAATTATAAACATGCACACAGTATACATATTAAAGTTACAAACTTTTTAGATAAAGTAGTATTTCCTTTAAGGATTTCAGAGTGGGAGAAGATGATTTCAGGCAGGTTATTCCAGGCTTTTGGAGTTCTGAAGGAAAAGGCAGATCGTCCATCTTTCCTATATTGTGGTTTATGCAATGAGTTGTTAGCAGTGGAGCAGAGGTTATAGTATGGAGAGCAGGAATGAGCATACTTCTCGGGTAGTCAGTTTTCCAGAGAAGTGGTTGTGTACAAAGCAAAAAAGGTGAAGGGCACATCTAGATTGGGGTGTTAACCAATTTCTCTTTAAGCATATCAGTGATGGGTTGTGTAATTACATTGGGGGATAAAGCTGTATAATGAATTACAGTACTGTTTTGTCACACCTGCCCTTATGTGTGGTCTAAAATGTTACATGTCTAATCATGTAGCAAAGTGCAGCACTTAAATCAGCCCTGAAGTCCAAAGCACTGTCAACCAGCAACCAGATATCTACTAGTGTGATTAATAATATTTATATAGCGCCAACTTATTCCGCAGCGCTTTACAATAGGGGATAGACAGATATTAAATAGTACAAATTGTATGTGGAGAACAGAAGGATCAGAGGGCCCTGCTCGTGAGAGCTTACAGTCTAGAGGTACCATGGTAAACGTTTGGAAACTGCCAAATACAATCAAATCCTCTAAGTACTAATATACATATATGAAGTATATGCCCTGGCTACACATGGCATATATAACAGCAAGTGATAATATTGTGACGCTAAATGAGAATAAAAAATGCTATTAAATAAGGAATTAGTACCATACACTTTGTATAAAAAATGAGAAAAATGTAAAGTCCTGTTTACTTAATGTTGGATTGGCCAATCATTAAATGAACACATAACTACTTGAAAATTAAGTGATCCTTAATCTCAATAAATAAAGATAGTGGAGTGTTGAATAATGAAGCAATAACTGAGCATAAATGAAGCATAATTCTGTATTATGATAATGTATGCAGTATGTAGAGAACATTTTAAAGTGGAACTGTGACTTTGTAACAAATAGATAACTTTGAAAGCTATCAGATTCACACATTTGAGATATTTGGCTGTATCATACAGTTTGTGCACATTACACAGTACTTGCAGGTATGACTGCCAGGTACTAAGTCCAGGACGGTCCTCATATCACACTGTTCACCACCACAGTTGGCAACCGGTATTAGCTAATTTCCATTAACTAACAAATACATAAAGCGGAACAACTTCTTCCACATCTGTGTCCCCCATGTCACCAGGCAGAAATCCATGATCATTATCTTCAACACTATTTAAGCCACCAATATTTTCACCCATGGTGAATGCATCTGCAACAGCCTAATGAGGATCATGCTTCTCTGCCTGCTGCTGCTTCTGCTGTGCTATATGATCATCTGTGGTACCTACAGACAATTCAGCAACATGAACTAAACTTACAGCTAACTAAAACATTTCACAAGTACTGACAGTGGAAGTGATGGTAATACACTGTTCTTCCAGCTCTCCCCTTTAATCTTCATTGGTTACCTCCAAGAATATTCTCATGTCCGCACTCAACACCCCCTTCTGGTGTATTATCACCAAAAAGCAGTCTCTCCCTATTCCGACTGTACTGCATAGGAGTATAATTATGCTGGGTTCACTGTAGGAGGTGGCAAGAGTCAGACTGCCCACACATGCTTCCTCCACCTTCTCTAGTCATGTTAAAGCAATAAAATTACAGGGTTCTTCTGCCGTGTCCTGCCAACCCACACTTATGACCTGGAAAGAAGTCAAAGTTTACAAAAGTATTTCCGCAATACACCTGTGGAATAGCAAGGTAGCCATGTTGGCAGTGGACATGCTGCTGTATTCTATTGTAGAAAACAGATGTTTCAGAGAGCTGATATGCATAGCTTCACTCGAATATCCCAAGCTACAGTTTTCCAGAATGGCTGTGCCAGAGTTGTACAAGCAGGTGGCTACTGTAGTGGGCACAGGCCTGGAAAGCTCATATGGCAAGAAAATCCACCTGACAGATGTGTACAAGTGGGCAAAGCACAGACTATATGGCTGTGACTGCTCAGTGGATTTTCCTTCCACTACCAGCAGTGGTCAACACTAGCTTACAACATCAGGTAACAGCCAGTAATTGTGTCTGGTTCTGGTAGTGTAATTAACAGTCAGCAGCATCAGGATAGTCTATACCATCAGCATGCCACCTTGTGCATACAGTATTTTGAGAGACAACCCCATAAAGCCGTAGAGTTATTAAATAAACTAGAGCAAGTGATAGAGGAATGGCTTGTACCCCGCTCCTTAAAAGCCATTTTTTTCTCAGCTGATATTGGCTCCAACATAATAGCTGCATTAATAGGTGATATGGTCCATGTGCCCTGCTTTGCTCGTGTGCTAAATTTAGTTGACAAGTTTTGCAGAATGAAGCCCTCGAAGATATTTAATATTGCCAGCAAAATCTGTGCCCATTTTAACCCCTCCTACAGTGCACACACTATATTCAAAGAGCGTAACAACCTTCTTCATTACATGCTCAAAATGCAGGTCCCTACAAGGCAGAATTCTACACTACACATGGCGAATGTATCTGCAACAGCCTGATGAGGATCATGCTTCTCTGCCTGCTGCTGCTTCTGCTGTGCTATACAATCATCTGTGGTACCTACAGACAATTCAGCAACATGAACTAAAATTAGATAACTCAAACATTTTCACAAGTACTGGAAGTGGTAGTGTGGTAACACATTGTTCTTCCAGATCTCCCCTTTAATCACTTGTCACCTGCAAGAATATTCTCATGTTTACCCCACGCAATAACACCCTTTGGTTTATTATCACCAAAAAGCAGTCTCTCCCTATACAGACTGTACTTGAGAGTCTACTAAACAAAGCAGTGGTTCTGTCTCAAGCAGCTGCAGTGTGGTTAGACATGCCCAGATGAGACTCCCTCACCTAGTACAGGAGCTGGTGCACTGCTGCTGGCAGCAGTGCTGGCTTCAGGAGGCTCTATGGAGATCTTCAAGCTGGAACACTCACTGCTGATTCTTGTTGTATAGGAATTCTCTACAACAGCAGCAGAAACCATCAAACTTCTTGGTCTAGTATGTCTCACTTATTTCTCTGTCTTTCTATCACTAAATTTGCCCATATGGCTTTATGGAACTTCAACCAGTTTACAGGCTGTATATTCTATGGTGGCAGGACATCCGGCCTCAGAAATATAAGTAAACTTCTCACAAGAATATTTTAAATTTTTCAAAGAAAAGATGAGACTTGTCTGTGGCTGTAATTCCCTGCAGATAAAGCAAATATGTTTTTGTTCATCCATACTTCCATACACTCCAACTACCATCACCACCTTCAGTCATGTTTTTAAAACCATTAAGTTATTGTATGTGCTGCCAAATCACTCATACTGAGTAGGGGATGGGGGAAAAGTCCCATTTTGTTCCTGTGGGAATTTTCATGAAAAAACAATTTACTGGTTTTCCCCCAGGAATTCCCACTCAGAAAAACCAGTCATCAGATAAGGTAGTGAAAAGGGTAAAGGATGGGACACCTTTGCATATCTACCCTCAAATCACATGCAACAGACACCACAACATTTTAACCTTGTGAACCCAACAAAGATTGAGAGCTGCTGACACTCTGCCCCTTTTCCCTCCTCAAGGGAAGAATTAGGGTGAAAATCCCAGAGGAAAAGAAACCCAGCTTGGAAGTTGGATGACAAGCATAACAGTGTCATCATAGTTTTCTTCCTTTAGACACCAATTGAGGAAATGTAGCCATTATCAAACCTGTGCACTGTCCTCCGGTGTACTACCTTTTGCCTCGTTTACCTCCTCCACCAGCTGATAGTGAGTTTGTAGATGTGAGGATCTGGCAGTTAATGTCCACCCACTGCACTTTGTGTGGTGCACCTACCACACATAGCAATATGGTGAAGACCAGTCAAATGCAGTGTATCAGGGAGCATCTGCAGACATTCCATCCCACTATATATGCTAAGCTGTTGGCAAGGAGAATTCATTATTTTTTATTAAGGGATGAGTGAAAAGTCCTGTTGTGTTCCTGTAGGAAATTGTGTAAAAAAAAGTTCACTTTTTGGCAGTAAGTTCTGCACCAGTGCCAAAGGGCACATTCCTCAGACATCCACCAGTGGGGAAAAAAAAAAAAAAAAAAAAAAAAAGAAGGAGGAGCGGGATGACCCTGTTGCTAGTGACTCAGTTTCTAAGGAGATGTGTGTACTAACACTAGCAGTGGCACCGCCAGTGCCAAATGGTCTGGGAGCCCACATTCCTGAAACCCAATGAGGCTGTCATAAGAACCACTGGGCCTGACACTGTTAAACAAGGGACACAAGGAACTGTGGACATTTCTGTCATGCCTAAAACAACCCTTGTCTAGGTGTATAGATTGTCAGCCCAGTGTCGCAAGCTATATAGAACTTTGGGACACATTGGCGGACAGCTGTGCCAAAAAGGACTAAAAATCATAGCCTGCTTTCAGGGGACAGGGCCGTTAGGGGTTAAGTAGTTTTTGGCCAAGGATGCTGCAAATGCATATTGCAGTCCCTCAAGCATTTTGTTTCATTGTTCACCCTCACCCAAGCTCTGTGTGTATTGTAGCCACTCCAGTCAATGTAGGTCTGTGAACTGTACCGAGACCCCGTGGTGCTAACCTAATCACGTCTGGCCCTTTGTATTGTGTTGTACCATTTGTTACATAGAAACATAGAAACATAGAATTTGACGGCAGATAAGAACCATTCGGCCCATCTAGTCTGCCCAATTTCCTACTGTGTAAAAAACACACAACCTCAAACCTTTTTAGGTCCTTGGTCTTTTCTTATGTTAAGGACCGCCTTATGCCTATCCCATGCATGCTTAAATTCTGTCACTGTATTGACATCTACCACTTCTGCTGGTAGGCTATTCCACTTATCTACTACCCTCTCAGTGAAGTAAAACTTTCTTACATTACATTTAAACCTGTGTCCCTCTAGTTTTAGACTATGGCCTCTTGTCCTAACGTTTTTACTCTTGAAATATACTTCCATCCTGTACTTTGTTGAATCCCTTCATGCATTTGAATGCTTCTATCATATCCCCTCTCTCTCTTCTCCAAGCTATACATAATCAGATCCTTTAGTCTATCCTGATATTTCTTTTCCTGTAGACCAGTCACCATTTTAGTAGCCCTTCTTTGAATTTTCTCTAGAGTATCAATATCCTTCTGGAGATGGGGTCTCCAGTACTGTACACAATATTCTAGGTGAGGTCTAACTAGAGATCTGTACAGTGGCATGACTACTTCCCTTTTTCTGCTACTAATGCCCCTAGCTATACAACCCAGTGCCCTGCTTGCATTCCCCATCACTTTATTACATTGCCTGCTTACCTTTAAGTCATTAGAAATAATTACTCCCAAATCCCTTTCCTCTGTTGTCTCTGACAGCACAGTACCCTTAATGGTATATTTTTCCTTTGGATTTTTATGTCCCAAGTGCATTATTTTACATTTATCAACGTTAAAGTGCATCTGCCACACTCTTGACCATTCTTCTAATTTACCTAAATCATTCGCCATTTGGCTTTTCCCCCCTGGAATGTCTACCCTATTGCAGATCTTTGCATCATCTGCAAAAAGGCATACCTTTCCTTGAAGACCTTTTGCAATATCACTAATAAAAATATTAAAAAGAATGGGCCCCAGTACAGATCCCTGAGGTACTCCACTAGTAACACTCCTTTCGTCCGAATATTCTCCATTGACTACCACCTTCTGTCTCCTGTCACTCAGCCATTGCCTTATCCATTTCACTATTTTTACATCTAGACCCAAACACTGCAATTTATTTATGAGTCTTCTATGAGGAACAGTGTCAAATGCTTTACTGAAATCTAGATAAGCTATATCTACTGCTCCCCCTTGATTATTTTAGTTACCCAGTCAAAAAAATCTATGAGGTTAGTTTGACAAGATCTCCCTGCTGTAAACCCATGCTGTTTGGTATCTTGAAAGCTATTCATATTCAGATATTCAACAATTCTTTCCTTTAACATAGTCTCCATTAATTTTTTGTTGCTATCCTTTTGTGTAGTATTGCAATCATGTCTGTTATTGTAATTGCTGGGACCTTCTGTTGGCCCTTTGTCTTGTATATTGTGATTATATTATCCCTGTGGCTCCCCTATTGTATCCTGCCTGCCCATGTATTTCAATGTAGGTTTTGTGTATAAATGTGTGGTTTGTTCCAATAAAGTCAGTTATTTTAACCCCAAGACACTGGTGTTGTCTAATGCTTGGGGGGAAGCTTGCTCCAGAGTGTGCTATTGGTACCCTGACACTAGTTTTACCTAGTTTTGGGGTATATTGTGGTATGCTGTTGGATGTCCATCTGGCTCATAGCAGAAGTGACCATTGACTGGGACACCAAGGCTGGGTGTCCGCTGGTACCGTCACAGAGGCAAAGTCCCCAAATATCATACCACCCTTGGGATTCAGGGGTATCTGACTTATTTCATCTGTCTACGCCAAATGATGCTGATGAGATGGCTAGTCTGCCACTGTGAGCATCATGGTCACCATGGTACTGGCTTCTTTAAGCAGTGATATGAGACCAAGGCCTGCTCCACTTGATGCCAAGAATCCTGGTCTTAGCTCAAATGATGTTGAGACAGCAGCGTCACCTAACCCAGCCAGTGAAGGTGGTTTTGGAGAAAACTTCTTCTCCACCTCTCACCCCACTGAAATCATGGGTGTGGGGCAGGATCAGTGCAGCCAGAGACTATTTTGTGCTCTATTTGTGACTGTGACAAGGTTGTGAAAGGGAAAGGAGGTGACAAACCAAGTTGGCACAGCAAGCCCCAATTAACAAAAACTATGCCACTGTTTTCCATTTTTTGGTCCTATGCTCCTCTCATCTTACACAATGCAATCCTCTACTCAATGTATAAGCATATCTACCTAACGGAGATGCTGTTGATAGTCAAGCCTTGGCACAAATTGATCACCCTTTGGCAGAAATTCAGAAAAGTATATTTAAAGTGGGCCACCAGCAAAGTAACAAACAATACTTTATTCCTAATTTTTAAAGGACACTGTGAGGATCCTTCTCAAAGCATACTTATATGTCCTTTACTAGCTATATCATGTCTTATTGTAAGATCATCCATGTTCCTCTCTTTTCTGCATTAAATATATCAGTGGGAGAATCTTGCCTATTCCTGCCCCAACATATAACTTGCAAGGTGGCCTCTTCAAAAAGTTTCAGCAGCTCACATATCACCTGCCATCTTGGCAATGCTGCCATTTCAAAGGCATACTTTGGGGTTAATTTTATGAATTGTTTTACTCTCTCAAGAACTTGGAAAGAAAAAAAAAATCTCCGTCCAACTGCTTCTTCCCCACTCTGCCTTTAGCTAGTGTCACTGGCAAGAGGAGGTTAGCCATTGCATTATCTCCCAATTTCACTGCAGTACTTTTTATTCCGTGCATATGATGGTAGAGCTTACTAAATATGCTGACCCCTCTTCCGGCTATTTAAGGAATCCATGTCGGGTGAACGTGTATCAATTTTGTCAGCCTGGCAAATATTCTCAGTCAGTGATGGCCTCAGCCAGTTTAGGAAGGAATTTGAATCACAGGTGTATGCGTTTTCTAAGTCACACAAGGTTCTGGGGTATTTAGGGTAAATCTCCTTTCTCCCTTTACACACCACCAGACTCCCAGAACAAAGAACAGCCAGCTTAGGGAGGAACTTGGATCACCTTCCTGTCTCATCACAAGATTTTGGAGTATTTTGGGTACCTCTTTTCACTATTCTTTTCCAGGGTCCCCCCTACTTTAACACAGAAAACAAATTGCCTGCCAACAAGGGTGCCTAAACTAAACTCCAACTTCATTTTATTTGCCTATCCTAAATAGCTTAAAAATTGTACAACTTTCTCTTCCTCTCCCAATTACAGAATTACATGCTTTGGGAGCCTGACACCCCTTTTGTATTAACCTTGAGGGACAAGGCAAATTTGCCATGTGTGATGGTAGGGGAATTCAATCTTACCTTTGATTTCAATGCATTGTTAGGCAGAAAAAAAAATCAAATTCTGATCTTTGTGAAAAATTTCCTGCATGCCGGGAAGTGTCTAGATAAATGCTCCATTTCTTATGCCATTCTATGGTGTGTTAACATCTCAGTAACTGGAGAGATTAAAGTCATTAGGCTTCATAAAATAGTGGAATTGGAGACACCACCTTCTCCTTATCACACCTTAGTGCTTCCTCACCTCCAGACCTTAAAATACCTTGGAGGATAAAAGGGTTGACATGATTAAAAAAGTACATAGATTTTTTTTCAAAACTATTAAAAAGTAGAAAGGCTTACATGAATATAAAAAAAGAAAAAGGGAAGGATAACATCATGAAAACTGTTGAATTACATTCAATGCTTTGGAAAGTATACACTGAATACAATAACATAAATCACATAGTTGGATATGCAAGATTAAGGAAATATATTAAATGAATTCCTAGCAGAGAAAAGAGATAGGAAATAGAGGACGAGAAAGAAGAGAGGAGTATGAGGGGAAAAAGGAGAAAAAAGCGAGAACAGGGATAGTGCAGAAAGTCTTGAAGTAGAGAAAATTTAAGGAAGAGGATGAAAAGTTTAAGGAACCTCCCACCCAGGAACTGGATCCAAGATTGATATTTATGATGGAAGACTGTTTGCAATCCATGAGAGTAGTGATATAAGCACTCCATGTCCAATAAGTGGTTGAGCTCCAACTTCCACTCCAACATCATTGGAGGGAGTGGGGAAAGCCATAATCTAGGAATACATATGCAAGCAGCAGAGAGCAAGAGTGCATGTCTGCTTCCAATGGATGGAGAGAGGGTGACCAACTGTGTGAGGGGGCAGAATGCTGAATAGCATGAAAAGCGTGGAAAGCATGGAAAGGCAAAGCATTCTAGAATCTCACATATAGAAGTGTGGCTATGAATCCAGAATGGTTGTATAAGTGGGCAAGACTTAATTTGAGAACTGTTATAATACTGTGTATGGCTATTTTAAGAAATATATGTAATTTAAATAGAGAAATGGGTACACTGAGGCAATTGGTTCTTACCTGCTGCCAAATTCTATGTTTTAGCATTTTAGTTGTGTTTTTGGTTTCTTAACACATAGAGACTTTCTAATATCTTTGTTTCGTAGAGTATAGATGAATGGGTTAACCATTGGAATTATGGCAGTATAGATAACAGATAGTGGTTTTGACTCAGAAGCTGAATAATGAGATGAAAGTCTGAAGTATGTGAGGAAAATGGCACCATAGAAAAAGATAACTACAATTAGATGAGATGTACAGGTGGAAAAAGCTTTATTCCTGCCCTTAGCAGATCTGATCTTTAGGATACTGGTGATTATGTAGACATAAGATATTATAATGAGAGTGAAAACAGGAAGTCCTACAACTGAACACAAAATATAAGTCATCATTTCGATGAAAAATGTGTCTACACAAGACAGCTTTAACAACATTGAAACATCACAAACAAAGTGATTGATCACATGTGATGTGCAGAAAGATAACTGTGAGGTGAGTAATGTGTGTGCTAATGGCTCAAAGAAACCAAAAACCCAGCATATGATGATCATTAGGACACAAACTCTCTTGTTCATTAAAATAGAATATCTCAATGGATTACAAATTGCAACATAACGGTCATAGGCCATGGCTGTCAGTGAGACAAACTCAACACATGTGGAAAATGCAAAGCAATGGAGCTGGATAATGCATCCACTAAATGATATGGAGTTATCTCCTAACAAGAGCATAGATAGAAGCTTGGGCTGAGAGACAGATGAGACAAAGATGTCAATACAAGAGAGATTACACAGAAATAAATACATTGGGATGTGCAGAACAGGGTTCAGGTAAATTACTGTTAAAATAATGAGGTTTCCCAGCAGTGTGAGAAGGTAAATCATGAGAAATATGCAGAATAATGGAATCTGTAGCTTTGGATCTTCTGAAAAACCCTGAAAGACGAATTCACTGGTTTCATTTTTCTTGTGGTCTGTCATAACTTATATATTGATCTATAAAGGGGAGCAAATATTAATTTCCTTTAATATTTACAAAATTTTTTGTTGCATACTTCTTGTACTTAAAGGTTTAAACCTTTAAGTATAAGAGGCTCTGAAATGCATCAATCATGTAGCAATGCTTTGTATAACCTTGTTCATAAACCATTAAGACATCTGACTTGGGGATTTAAAACAAACTAAAATACAGTGAGGTGCTTTATGTTTATATCAGTTAACAGGGACATCTGTATAAAAGCTTCATTTGAACATTATTGGGCCCAATCTGCATAGCAGAGAAAAAAAACTATCAGCTTAACCCCTTAAGGACCAATTGGGTGCGTTAAGTTAAAAATATGTTTTGTGTTCTCTAAAGTGCAGTTAGTTTTCCCGGCTTTCATGCCCTTTTGCATTCATCCATATAGCCCTTTATTTTGATACTGGCCCTGTTGCTATGGGATATTGTATAATATGTATGTGTTTCACTGATTATAGTTAAATCCTATAAAATAAATGTATTACAATTTGTATGCTATTTAAGCCACTCAACACATTTTGAATTGATCTGTATACTTCACAACTGTAGGCTTTGCAATATATCCAAATAAGTCTACACTCTTCCCCGTCACAGCTGCCACTGTCTGCCAGATAGAAGCTAATCTAGAAAACCTGACAAAGCTATATGCAGTGGTGTCCATAGACATTTTTCCAGGGGGGGGGGGGGCAAAGCCATAATATGACCCCCAGGACAGCCCATCTAGCCCCTTTATATGGAGGGTAATTGTAGGGGGGGCAAGTGCCCCCCCTTGCCCCCCCCTCCGGACACCCATGGCTATATGTATCAAATTATCAGAACTGAATTACTAACAGATTAATTTGAAAGATCTTTAAAAATAACATTACAAAGCAATAGTTCCGCTTTAATACAAGTCCATTAAGCAACATTAATTCATAAGGTGGCTTGGGGATTGTATATGATATGTAAGAAAGCTTTAGACCTAAAAGTGTAGAAAATCTTCAGCAGGAACTTCAGTATGGTTGAGTATTTGTGCATAATAGGAGTGAGGCTTTAGGTGAAAGTTTAGGCAGTCATACCAGCCAGTAGAAACAGAATTTGACTGCAGATAACCATTCAACCCATCTAGTGTGACCATCTTCGTTGGTCTTGTCTTGTATTCAGTTTTGCATTATGCCTATCCCATGAAAATGTTAATTCCCTCACTGTAGCACCATTTTCTACCACCCTCTCAATGAAGTCAAACTTTTACATAACATCTAAGACTGACCTAGTTTTAGATCATGACCTCTTAGTCTAACATTTCTACTGATTAATAAGCATAAAATGACAGATACATGAAGCTAAATACGTCAAGATCATTTTAAATAGCCAATATAGGTGAATCTGAAAGTTCTTTCAAAATCCGCTATGTTACTAAGTGAAAGAGCTAACACTGCATACATCATAAATAGATTATGTTCTTGTATCTCCAATATAGGTCTGCCAACACCTTGGTACCAGGTTTAAGTCCCCATACTGTTTGAAAGTAGCATCTCAAAATTATTGGCAAACCAATAATTACATATGGAACATTCCAAACTACTTGAACTTTTAACTCTTTCGGTAATATTGATGACTAACACATTGCTCCTATTTCTTCCATATAAAACAATTTGTTCACCCCAGAAGTGCCCAACTGTTCCCTTTATTAGATATGCCATTGCACATGTTTCATTGTATGGAATTTATATAAATGTGTAATTTGAATAGATCAGGTATTCTTCCACAACTTTGTCACATTAATAGCAACATATATTGGTTTTCAGGCAAGAAAACCATAAACTTACTTGCTATGGTCCTTTGTAGGTCACATCTATAATATTTTTCACCATGACATTAATAAAAACACTTTCAATCCTTAAGCAAAAGCCAAAATCAAATGTAATCACTGAGTCACAGCTTGCCCTTATATTCACTGTCCAAGTCTTCTGTTATATTTGTGTATTATAGTGGCAGATAACCCCCTAAAGGCTGTAGCTCAAGAGCCTGAATTTACTTCCCTTGATGAAAAATTCTCAAATGAATTTTAATTGCTCTACAAGCACCAGAAAGATACAGCAAAAAATTAGTGGAACAGGACAGCTTTACACTATAAGTCCATACACAGTAGATCAAATTCCATAGATTTAAAGGGGACTATCACCTTAAAGAAATTTAGTATAGGCCTAAATTATGCTGCCCTTCTGTGGACTCTAAGCTGTAATGAGCCATCCAGAATCTTGAAGCCTCTGGCTTTACTTACAGCAAAGCTGTATGTAAAAGACCTACACAACAAGAGAGGACTCCTACCATCTCATATTTAAGGGAGCAAAGTAATGTGCAACTCCACATGTGAAACCTGAAAGTAGACAGTCCAAGACTGTTGCCAAGACACATTCTTAAATGCACTATTTCACCAAGTCTTCATCCACATAAAAAAGAGGAAGGAGCTCATAGGTTAGTAAGCTTATGAAACCAAAGCCTACATCAGAACACATTTTAGTTACCACATTTAAATCTCTAGTGGGTAACAGGTAAGTGAGGGATATTTTACTGCTGTCCACAGATATTTTTCAGAACAGCAACTCTGGATAGTGACCTTCAAAACAAGAAGGAAAACAGGAACACAGGATACAAAGCAGGGAACTCAGACTAATATTAGAAAGCAAGCAAACTTAGAAAGCAAGCAAACTTAGAAAGCAAGCAAACTTAGAAAGCAAGCAAACTTAGAAAGCAAGCAAACTTAGAAAGCAAGCAAACTTAGAAAGCAAGCAAACTTAGAAAGCAAGCAAACTTAGAAAGCAAGCAAACTTAGAAAGCAAGCAAACTTAGCAAAGCAAGCAAACTTAGCAAAGCAAGCAAACTTAGCAAAGCAAGCAAACTTAGCAAAGCAAGCAAACTTAGCAAAGCAAGCAAACTTAGGAAAGCAAGCAAACTTAGGAAAGCAAACTTAAAAATCCACTACTCAATTTGTGAATCAACCAGTAGAAACAGACAACTGGTAATCACAACAGGGGGACTGATAGTCCTGCCACTGTACAGGTACTCCAAAGTTACACTCACAGCATCTAATTTCTTTAACCAGGACCTCAACCATCAATATCCAAAAGATATTTATTAAAACAAATACAATCTGGGGGGAAAAATCAAAATGTAAACAAGCACCGACCTGTTTCTTGCTACTAGGATGCTTTCTTCAGGTGTCAGACCTTCTAGTGAGCTGGCCCCTATCAAATGCTGGTATATATAAGCTTGCTAAAAAGTGTGCAAGCCATCTGATTGGAAAACTACTGATTGATTAATTGCTTCCAGCACACGATGG
Source organism: Rhinophrynus dorsalis (assembly GCA_037306005.1). Lineage (NCBI taxonomy): Eukaryota > Metazoa > Chordata > Amphibia > Anura > Rhinophrynidae > Rhinophrynus > Rhinophrynus dorsalis. The sequence goes on along the minus strand of CM074728.1, from coordinate 49,196,902 downwards.
CTCTCAGTAGATACCTAACTTCTTGTTTAACACTTAAAGTGCCGGATCTACAGTTAGAACATCCAATATCACCAAAATATATGTAAGCGTGGTATCACAATTAAAATAAACTATGTAATAATATATAAAATAGGGAACAGCCTGTCCTCCAGAGTGCTTTAGTAATACCTAGCACCACAAGTATAGTGCCCAGTTCCAGCACTTAAAATGAGAGACATGTAGCTCCCCACTTCCTATAGATATGTAAAAAAGTGGAACAGGAATGTACATATAACAGGACTCAATAGCATCAGTTGCAAAAATACATAATATACAGCAAAAGATGACATACCATTTATAAAATAGCTATTGGGTCTTTGGACCTAAAATCTCTACCAATACATTGATGGTCCAAAACTCGCCAGCAGACAATGGGTAAATAGTCAAAAAACACACAAAGAAATGTATGTAGGATCAAACATGTACCCTCCAACATCTCCTTTAAACAAAATAATCTCACAAGGGTTAGCATTACCAGGGTTAATAATCGTATTATCCCTGCAACTTCCAGATTAGTATTGATAACAAATATATGCATAATTCGGTGAGCGATCTTGGACTCCCAGATTGCTATGCAATCTCAGATTCCCATTTAGTGGGAGAACACCAGTGCACACTGAATAAAGTGCACAAAAAATCACTAAGCCTTCTGGTCTAACTTTAAGATTCTATTGGACAAATTAATGGCCCTGTGATAGTTTTATGCATATATTTGTTATCAATATTAAACATAGAAACATAGAATTTGACGGCAGATAAGAACCATTCGGCCCATCTAGTCTGCCCAATTTCCTACTGTAAAAAAAAAAAAAAAAAATAAAAAAAATAAATAAATAATCTGGAAGTTGCATGGATAACATGATTATTAACCCTTGTAATGCTAACCCTTGTAAGATTATTATGTTTAAAGGGGATGTTGGAGGGTACATGTTTGATCCTATGTACAATGGTTCTTTGTGTGTTTTTCGACTATTTACCCATTGTCTGCTGGCATGTTTTTGGACCACCAATGCATTGGTAGCTATTAAAGACACAACAGCTATTTTATTTATTTATTTTTATTTCTCATTTTATTTTATAATTGTGACAATGTGTATAAGTGATTTGTGACATTTGGGATTGAGTTATATTTTAAATCTCTCTAGAATTATGAGTGGTATGTAATTTTCTGCTGTATATTATGCATTTTTGCAACTGATGCTACTGAGTCCTGTTATATGTACATTCCTGTTCTGCTTTTTTACATATCTATAGGAAGTGGGGAGCTACATGTCTCTCCTTTTAAGTGCTGGTGAGAGGTACTGGGCACTATACTTGTGGTGCTAGGTATTTCTATGGCACTCTGGAAGACAGGTTGTTCCCTATTTTATATATTATTATATAGTTTATTTTAATTGTGATACCACTATATTTTTGTGATATAGGATGTTCTAACTGTAGATCCAGCACTTTAAGTGTTAATCAAGATGTTAATTATCGAGAGCCCTCATTTGCTGGAAGCAATTAATTAATCACTGTTTTCCCCAATCAGATGGCTTGTACACTTTTAGCAAGCTTATATAAACCAGCATTTTATGGGGGCCAGCTCACTAGAAGGTCTGACACCATGAAGAAAGGATCCTAGTAGCAAGAAACATGTTGGTGTTTTTCTTCTCTCCTCTTAATTTTGTTTATTCAGATTGTATTTATTTTAATAAACCTCTTTTCTTTATTGGTTTGCTGTCCTGGTTAAAGAAATTGGATGCTGTGAGTGGAACACTGGAGTGCCTGTACAGGGGCAGGATTATCAATCCCTTGCAATTACTGGTTGTCTTTGTCCTGACTGATTCACAATTGTGAGTAGTGAAATTTAAATTTGCCTTTAAGACTTGCTGTTCATAAGAGTGCCTCTGCTCTGAATCCTGTGATCCACGTAACAGGTTTTTAAAATAATCATAAAATACAACAGTGCAATATTGACATTCAACTGGTTCAGTGAATTCATAATTAAACACAATAAGGCAGAAGAAATCTATGCTCCTCTAAAGTATATTAAAAGCACTGTCATACATTACTGATGCTCTAGTTGGTCTATAATCAGAGAAAAATCCTGTCCAATTTACTACTAAAATTATTGGGTTTGTACAGTGTGTAACAAAATGTGTTCATGTTAACAGGATGTAATGCATAAATTAAAAGGACCAGCAGTTCATAGAAAAGGAAAAGCAAAAGAAAATAAAACCATAAATTGGTAGAAAGGTAGTATGTGCTTCATGACTTTCACCAACTACTATGAACAGTATAACGGAGCCCATTAAGGATGCTCTATAAGCAGTTTCCAACTTAGTTTCACAAAACAGATGCTTAAATCTATTTAGCTGTCTGGGGTTAATACTCGGCCCCAGTATGATTAAAAATGCTGACTGGATTTATAGGGTTGTAACATCCTTAATGAAACAAAAATGTATCCATAACACTTATCCACTAAACAACCAGTGTGTTCATTTAACACCCCCATATTTCCATTGTAGATTAACTCACTAGGACAGATCACTTACAAATATTCTTTCAAACGGGTAACTGGTATTGGTTAAAGGATACATATGATACAATTATTCCTATGCCCATAGTTGACTGTTACTAGACTCTGGTGCCTATACAAACTACATTTATACGGATCAAACTGATTCACTTAATACTGCACTCCATCAAATAGATATATTATGAGGTGGCTAAAGGAGGCTTTGAAGATGTCAAAAAGTCCTACTTTGTTCTTAATGGATTTTGGCAAAGGCTAAGAGGATCGACACACCATATTATGTGTCCCTGTCTATCAGCTACACAAATACGCCATATTTTTTTGTAGTTCAACCACAAGTGAAGACTAAAATTGGAATAGTAAGTCTGTAATATGAAGTACTAATTCCTAACTACCATTTCTTATCCCCCCATACTAACTAGCCTGATGCGTTTCGTACAGGTAACCGGACTTCATCAGAGGAATAGAAGATCAGTGACGCATGAAATGGTGTGCCGATCCTCTTAGGCCTTGCTAAGATCACACTGGTGGTTTGGTGGATAAGTGTTATGGATACAACCCTATATCCCAATCAGCATTTTTAATCATACTGGGGCTGAGACTGTTAACCCCAGAAGGCTAAAGAAATAGATTCAAGCATCTGTGTTTTATGAAACTAAGTTGGAAACAGCTTATAAAGGATCCTTACTGGGCTCAATTATACTGTTCATAGTAGTCAAGAAACAACTACCTTTGTCCTAATTTGTTATTTTTTTGCTTTTCTTTTTCTCTCTGGCTTTAACCCATTAAGGACCGGGAAAATCCGAGGTGGATTTCACTTAAGGACTGGAGCAATTTTGACTTTTTGACTTTGTTCAACCATATATTCTTGAATTCCTCTTGTACACCCACACATTATATACTGTTTTTTTAAGCACAAGTATGGCTTTCTTTTGATACCTCAATTATATGAATACCTCATTGTTTAACTTGATTCAAATAGAAAAAATAGGAAAATTAAAAAAAAAAAACACATTTTGCTTACATTTTCCTGTCAGGATTTGCATACTATTAGTTCATTACAAAAAATACTCCTAAATATATGCATTTCCTTCTCCTGAATGAGTACCCCATATGCCTGGTATTTCAATCTCTCACATTTACAAGGTAAATATTACAAGATGGACGCCATTATTTCCAACCTGTAATTTTTCACCAACTGGCATGTGAGCATCATGGCTTAGTTGACAGCACCAGAACCAAAAATGTCCCACAAAGGTATGTTTCTGAAAACTAGACAACATAAGGGTAAATCAGGAGAATTTTGGAGTTTTTTATGCAGCTATTTTTCCTGAACTATTTTTCAAAATTGTGGTATTTTGGTTTTTGCAGTTTTCACACTTGCATTTTAATATTACTGTTGATATCAAGCATGGGATAGTTGAAAAATTTTAAAAAAATGCATTGATTAGTATTCAGCTCCTTCTGATTACAGCAATACCCCATATGCATAGGTTTCTCAAGGTTTGCGGGAGCTACGGGGCACAAATTGGAACATGTGCTTTTCCAGTTTCGCACTTTGAATTTTCATATCTTGTCACTGGTGCTGTGTACCAGTGCTCCACTTAAAAAATTAGTTATTCTTAAAAAAAAAAAACTTATGAAGCCATTTTACCACCAATCCCTTGTAAAACTTGATGTAATTAAAAAAAATTCTGCATTTTTTTCACACTTGGGTTTCAATGTTTATATGAATAAATACTGCTAACTCACTCTACCATTCAGTTATTTGGTCCTACCAAGCTGGAGGATGGAGGGAAGTTTCTCTTCCTCTCATAGCGATTCTTGTTCAAACACTAACCTTCCTGCTTGCTATGCAGCTTGCCTCACCACAAGCTGCATTGATACTGAGTCGCTCCAGGCAGACCATGTTGGAAATTTCATGTCTCAGGGCAAAGTCTCTGCTTTGGAACCTGGCCAGTCGCTGCAAGCGCAGTGCCCAGGGTTCCGCTTTGCCTCCTGTTCATCCTGTACTTCAGACCGATACACACACATGCAATTCAACCTGAAGGGGGAAGTAGAACGCCGCAAATCCGGAAGTGTGTCGTGCGGTTCACTGCTGAAATGCACTACACTGCAGATGAAGTGGGGAAAAGACATATGAGCTGCGTGGACGTGATGGCGTCCTCAGCAAACTGTAAGTTTATTAAGATTTACTTACATGTTATATTGAGATATATACTTATTATTTAGCCAGGTCTCATGCCTATGGAGTTATCAATGCCTCTGATATATTGTACTATCTGCATTCTGTCCTCTGGTATATTATAAACGATCTGCATTTGTTAAACTTGACTGTCTAATGACTCAAAAGCTGATAAACCAAAATCAATGGAAAGCTCTAAAGTGGAAAATTCAGTTCCCAAAACTAAGGCATGTGTGAGATGTTACCAAAAACTTCTGTTATCTGACCCTGCAAAATGATGTACTGAGTATTTAAACAAGACAGCTACTAATGAAGTACCTGCACAATTTCAAGAGTTTAAGCTGGATGAGCTCTATGCAGGATACTTTTACATTAATGCAAGAAGCAGCCAGAAAGACCTAGAACCCCTGATCCAGAGGAAGCGACTTCAAGGGTTCGCGAGGATGAAGAGTTTTCTGGAACTGGAATCTAGTGCCTCTTCAGCAGAGGAGGGCGAAATAACGGAAGACTCAGGAAGTTTTCCTTTGGAGAAAATGGATAACTTAATTAGTGTCAGTAATGTCCAACAAAGTTTTTTTGCATTTAGAAGAGCTTAAAAAGCTAAGCTAAATGCAAAAAAAGTAGCTCTTAAACCACTATGGTTTAAGAGATACAGGTGTTTAAAGTTCGCTGTCTCCTGCTCCTCCGGGGATATCAGACTGATACTGGACCTCAAAAAGTTGAGCAGCTTCCTGATGACAAGGCGTTTCAAAATGGAAACGGTTTCATCAACTCTGAAAAGAATTCCTCCTCAAGCATTCTTAACCAAGCTGGACTTACAGGATGCCTACCATCCTATCCTCATAAGGGAGTCCCATCGCAAATACCTGAGGTTTCACGTGTTTGGAAGACATTACCAGTACAGAGTCCTACCCTTTGGACTGGAGTCAGCTCTGAGGATCTTCACCAAGATTATGGCAGTAGCCATGGCAGAACTCAGACTACTTCAGGTGAAGGTGCTAGCTTATCTAGACGACATATTGATTGTGGAAACATCCAGGGAGAGGTCTGTACGCAGCACTCACCTTTGGGTACGATACCTGGAAGGCTTGGGTTGGATAATCAAGCAACAGAAAAAGGTGAAATTTACTCACCGATATTTTGTTTTCCTCTGTGTCCTTCCACGGCAATGGACTGTGGGTATTGGCTCCGCCCTCCAGCTGGTAGGACCAAAGAAATCATAAATTAGTTCCTCCACCTCCTCTTGCTCAGTTATTTCTTGTTAACCAAGCTGTAAAATAGAGAAATGTTAGTTCAATGAATCCAAATTGTGCAATCAACAAGGTAATTATGACTTTTAGAATAGTTTAAACTTTATGTAGTTTGTCAGAGGAACGATAGAATTACCATAGATTTCCCAGAGGGTAGGGTTGCCGTGGAAGGACACAGAGGAAAACAAAATATCGGTGAGTAAATTTCACCTTTTCCTCTGTGTCCAATCCACGGCAATGGACTGTGGGACTTACCAAAGCAGTACCCTAGAGGCCAGGGTGGGAATCTTCATTCTGAGACAGGAATGGCTGCTTCCAGCACCTTCCTGCCAAATTTGGCGTCTGTGGAGGCTTGAATATCCAATCTATAATGCTTTATAAAGGTGGAAACTGAGGACGAAGTAGCTGCCTTACAGATCTCTTCTGGGGTTGCTACAGCTTTCTGGGCCCATGATGTGGATATGGCCCTAGTTGAGTGTGCCTTGATGCCCATAGGTGGGGACTGATGCGCAGACTCGTAGGCTAGGCAGATACCCTGTTTGATCCATCTAGCAATGGAGGCTTTTGAAGCCGCAGTACCTTTAAATCTTCCTGTATGGTGGATGAACAAAGTCTGTGACTTCCTGAATGAGTGTGTTCTGTGAAGATATATCTTCAGACACCTTACCAAGTCTAATTTGTGTAATTCCTGTTCCTTGGAGTTAGAGGGGTTTGCGCAAAAGGAGGGAAGAATAATCTCCTTGCTTAAATGTAGATACCACCTTAGAACGGAAAGAGGGTCTAGGTCTTAATACCACTTTATCTTGGTGAAAAACTAGATGAGGAGATGAACATAATAGAGCCTGTAATTCTCCTACCCTGCGAGCTGATGTTACTGCAGTGAGTAGGACCATTTTTAGAGTTAGGTGCTTTAGAGAAACAGAATCTAGAGGTTCGAAATTTTCATGAGAACATAATTGTTGGAGCACTAAATTTAAATCCCAAGGGGGAGTAATGTCCCTTATTGTAGGTTTAATTTTAGTGACGGCTGTAATAAATCGTTTAACTATATACTGTTCAGCAAATGGAACTGCCAGAACCGCTGATAAAGCAGAAAGTTGTACCTTTAGTGAGGCTGGCTTGAGACCTTTACTAAATCCTTCCTGGAGGAATTCTAGAATAATAGCTGGAGAAATGTCTTCTCTATAAACATTTCTAGATGAACACCATTTGAAAAAGATGGACCATACACGATAATAAATTTTAGAGGAAGATACTCTGCGTCCTGCTAATATTGTATCAATAACTGAATCTGAAAGGCCTTTAAGCCTTAAAGAGCTCCGCTCAGCCGCCATGCCTTCAGCTTCAAGAATAGTATGTCTGGATGGCTGACTGGGCCCTGGGTCAGGAGATGAGGATACTGAGGAAGGGGAATAGATGGACTCACCAACATGTTCAATAGATCGGCATACCAGATCTTCCTTGGCCAATCTGAGGCTATTAGGATTACTTCCGCCTTGTCCCTTCTGATCTTCTGAATCACCTCCGTCAGAATTGAAAAGGGGGGAAATATGTAAGCCAGTTGGGTCCCCCAGTGAAACTGCAGAGCATCCTGACCTGCTGATCTTTGGGATTTCCATCTGGAGAAGAAAACTTGGCACTTTGAATTTTGTTCTGTTGCCATGAGATCTATCACAGGAGTTCCCAGCTTGATAGTGAGGTTCTGATAGACCTGTTCGTCCAGCGACCACTCTCCTGGGTCCAACTGATTCCTGCTTAGGTAATCTGCTTTTACATTTAGGTTTCCTGATATGTATGTTGCAGTTATAGCTGCTAAATGTCTTTCTGCCCAGTTGAGTATCCTGATAGCCAGACAACTGAGAGCCCTGCTTTTTGTTCCTCCCTGATTCTGGAGGTATCTTACTGCTGCTGTGTTGTCTGAGCGAACTCTGACATGCAAATTTCTGAGTTCCTCTTTCAGGTGTAGAAGAGTGTTCCATATTGCCAATAGCTCCAGAACATTGATGTGCAGAGACTTCTCCTTTATAGTCCATTTTCCTTGCACTGATTGGTGATGCCAGTGTCCTCCCCAACCTGTCTTGCTGGCGTCTGTGGTAATTACTTCCCACTGAATAGGCCTTAATGATTTTCCTTTTAAGAGATGAGCGGGTTGATTCCACCACTTGAGTTCTGTTCTGGTGGATGATAGAATTGGAATCATCTGCATCGTGTTGGTTGGATCCTTTTTGAAGAATCTGAGATAATTCGACTGAGTCATTCTGCTGTGAGCCCGAGCCCAGGGTAGGATCTGAAATGTTGATGACAGGTTGCCTAGTAATCTTGAGAATTCTTCCGCTGTCTGTGATCTTTTTCTTGCAAACCAAGGAATTCTCTGTAACAGTCGGGTCTGTCTGTCTTCTGAGAGATATGCCATCTCCTGTACAGTGTTGAATGAGACTCCTAGAAACACCAGTTCCTGAGCTGGTTGAAGCTGACTCTTCTCTAGATTCACCATCCATCCGAGTCTTGATAGTAGCTCTAGACATCTTGTTGTGTGTAGTTCTGATTCCTTTCTGGAGTCTGCTATTAGAATGTCGTCCAGATAAGGTATGACCCTTATCCTTTGTTGTCTTAATTCTGCCATAGCTACTGCTAACACCTTTGTGAAGACTCAAGGTGCTGAGGCTAGACCGAATGGCAAGGCCCTGTAATGGTAATGTCTGTTCTGGAAATGGAAGCGGAGGAATCTTCTGTGTGATTGGTGAATTGGAATGTGGTAGTACGCATCCTTTAAGTCTATTCTGGTTAGAAAGGATTGAGGATGGACCATTTTCATTGCTATTGAGACTGTTTCCATCATGAATTTCTTTATCTTGAGGAAGGAGTTGATCTTTTTTAGATCCAAAATAACTCTCAATTCTGCTGAAGGTTTCGGAACTGGAAAGACTGTTGAGTAAATTCCATAGAACCTCTGGGTCCTGGGTACCTCTTCTATTACCTGATTGTAGAGAAGATTTTGAATCGCCTTCTTCATTCCTATTACCGCTTCTCTGTTCCGAATTCTTGAGGTCTTGAATACTTGAATTTATGGGACAGTCCGAAATTCTAAGCTGTACCCCATCTCCAGAATCTGACGCACCCAAAGGTCTGGGTGGATGGGCTCCCAGGTGTCCTTGAAGAACTCCAATCTGCCCCCAATTGGAGTAGGAGATGGGGTTAGGCATGTTTCATTGGGAATGTTGTTGGAAGCGAGGCTTACCCTGCAATGGCTTTCGGCCCCCTGGTCTAGCCCCTTGTCCTGAAGTACGTTGCTTCTGATCATATGGTTTTCCTGGTTTGTATCTTCTTGCTTCCCGAAAGGACTGTCTCCTGGAAGAAACTCTCGAAGGTGATGCTCTGGCACGTTTCGGTTGGGGGAGAAACTGACTTTTCCCTCCAGAAGATTGTTTAATTATCTCTTCCAGTTGACTACCAAACAACTTATTTCCAGTAAATGGAAGTGATACCAGTTTATTCTTTGAAGTGGCATCAGCCTCCCAGGCTTTGATCCATAAAGCACGCCTTGAAGTGATAGAAAGGGCAGATGTTTTTGCCAAACTTCTGATATTATCTAGCGAGGCGTCGCAAGAAAAGTTGACTGCATCTTTAATAGGAACCAACTCTTTCAGTAGGCGAGATCTAGATACTGAGGAATCCAGTTTCTCTTCGAATTCATTCAGCCAAATTCTTAACGTGCGGAACATGCATGCCATTGCAGTTGCTGTTTTAAGACCTTGTCCAATAATTGCGAACTGTTTCTTGAGTGCAGAATCGGCTCTTTTATCCATAGAATCATGGAGGGTAGTTCCGTCTTCTAATAAAGTTGTTCTTTTTGATATCTGCTCCACAGCCGCATCAACTTTAGGTACCGTTACCCAGGAACCTGTGTCTTCTTCAGAGAAAGGATACATCTTTTGTATTCTTCTAGTAGTCTGAGGTCGCTTGTCTACTGCTTTCCATTCTTTAGTGATAATGTCCTGAATTGAACTGTGAACCGGAAATGTTGGAATTTCCTTTTTATAACCAATAAATGCTGAATCCATAACGTTTAATTCCTTCTGTGTCTCTGTTAAGCCCAGTGTCTTTCTCATGGCTTTCAGCAGACTTTCTATTTTTTCTACGTTAAAGGAGGTGTTATCCTCTGTGAGTTCTCCCTCTTCCACTGAAGATGCACCTGATTCCAGATCCACTAGGCTGGGAATATCTTCATCTTCCATATATGATGTGCCTTCCTGTGGGTCAGATGGCCTCTGCCTTTTCTTTGAAGTCTCCTGTATTGAGTGAAATGTTTCCTGCATAGAGGTTTTAATCCAACCTAGAAATTCTGTGAATTGAGGAGGAACCTCAGGACCAGCAATCTTTTTTAAGCAATCTGAGCATAGTTTTGCTGTGTCTGAAGCAGGAATCTTGTTTTCACAGCCATTACAATTCTTCATCTTAGTGGAAGCCTTTTCATCTTTGGGAGTCTCAGAAGTAACCTTAACTTTCTCAGCCTTCTCTTTAGACATACTGAAACCGTTCTAATTGAATTATATAGAATAAGCAGAGAGAAAATAGCAATGCAAGCATAACAAATTACTTTTAGGGACTTACCCCGCCATCTTCGTCTGTTTTTAAGCCTTCTCTGCTTTTCCCAGTCAATTCAGGCCTCTGCGTTCCATTGCTGGAACGCACGCGTCGCAACTTCCGGTTTGGCGCCTAGGAAGTCGCGCGCACTCGCAGATCTACTCGGTTTGACCGAGGATGCGACGAAACAGGGAAACCCGGCGGGGAGCTCAGGGATATCAGCTTGAAAGCAACATGTCCCAGAACGAGCGGTACACAGGTACAAGCTTCAGATAGCTAACTTTTTTATGTAGTCTGCGTTAACAGGCAGGCTACATTAAGAAAATAAATAAAGATGTAATGTGTCCACTCCATGACTGGGGCTGTGGGCAAAGCCCTGTCCTCCAGCTTGGTAGGACCAAAGATAACTGAGCAAGAGGAGGTGGAGGAACTAATTTATGATTTCTTTGGTCCTACCAGCTGGAGGGCGGAGCCAATACCCACAGTCCATTGCCGTGGATTGGACACAGAGGAAAGTGTTTTAACTCCTTCCTAGAAACTAATATTTCCTCTGTGTCCAATCCACGGCAATGGACTGTGGGTATTGACTCCGCCCTCAAGCTGCTAGGACCAATTACAAATTATAAAAGTCAGCTCTTCTTCCATTTCCTCAGTTATGTTGGTCCTACCAAGCTGGAGGACGGAGGTTAATACCTCCTCGGTTCCAAGTGAAAGATTGGACTTTCTAATGTAAATGGCATGAACAGAGTTTTCATTGAATTTCTTGCAACCGCACACACTGCGAGTTGCAAAGATATATTTAATTGTGTGTACCTGGATTTACTGCTCAGCCAGAGGTAGCCAGTGATCCATGTATAGACTCACAGTTGCTTAAAAGCACAAAGTGAGCATGGGCAGCTTCGGTGATTCCTTCTGCTGGTGTCTCCGCTTCATCGCGGGATCCCTGAGGGCAAAGGCGGGCGTTTCGCCAGCATGAGCGCTTTAACCCGGTAAAACCAGAAGTCACCTCACGTGCGTTCCAATTGTGTAACGCGGATGCAGGAAGTACACTGGAACGCTGCCCGGAGCAGTGAAGACCGGGGAAATGGTCTGCAGGAACCGTCAGTCTGTTTAAGGGGATTCATTTAAGGTTTAAAGTTTGTTTTACTATTACTGGGTTTTGCTTCTATTGTGTAAAGTTTAGCCAAGTAGCAGTCCTATTATGTCGTCTAAAGAGGTAAAGGGAGATAAGCAGAAGGCTCCCTCTGATAACCCCAAGGAGGACAAATCTGCTCCAAAGTCTAAGTCCTGTGCTGGTTGTGAAGCTAAGCTTCCTTCATCAGACTCTGCTAAATTGTGCTCAGAATGTCTAAGAAAAGTCTCCAATACGGAAGTCCCATCCCAGTTTCAGGAATTTCTGGGATGGATGAAGGCTTCTATGCAGGAGACTTTTAACTGCATGCAAGAAGCCTCCAGAAAGAGACAGCGTACATCCGATCCAGAAGAAGGTACTTCACATATGTTAGACTATGAGGATAGCCCCAGTGTTCCTGATTTGGAATCAGTGTCATTAGCGGAGGAAGGTGAAATAACGGATGAATCCGGTATTTTTAACCTGGACAGAATGGACAGCCTGGTGCGGGCCATGAGAAACTTTAGGCCTTGAAGATACACAAAAGGAGATGAATGTGTTAGACACTGCGTTTATAGGATATAAAAAAGAGGCTCCTACGTTCCCAGTCCACAGCTCCATTCAGGATTTAATCTCTGCAGAATGGAAGATTGGAGAAAGGCGTCCTCAGTATACTAGAAGGATGCAGAAAATGTACCCATTCAGGGATGAAGATACAAGCAGTTGGGTCTCTGCTCCCAAAGTGGATGCGGCAATAGCGCAAATCTCAAAGCACACTACGCTTCTACTAGAAGATGGCACTATTTTAAAGGATCCTATGGAGAAAAGAGCTGATGCAGCATTGATAAAACAGTTTTCGGTAACTGGCCAGAATATGAAGATGGTGACGGCTATGGCCTGTGTATTCAGGACCTTAAGGATTTGGATAAGTGAATTCGAAGAAAAACTAGATTCTTCTGTCTCCAGATCCCGTCTACTGAAAGAGTTAACACCTATCAAGGATGCTATCAATTTTTCTTGCGATGCATCTTTGGATTCCATTAGAAGTCTGGCCAGGGCTTCTGCCTTATCTATCACCAGCCGCAGAGCCATCTGGATTAGATCTTGGGATGCGGACACTGTCTCCAAAAACAAGCTAGTCTCTCTCCCATTTTCAGGAATCAAGTTATTTGGGACCCAACTGGAAGATATCATAAAACAATCATCCGGCGGAAAGAGTTCATTTCTTCCCCAGCAGAGAAGAGTTCGGCCATCCTCTCCAAGGTCACCAGCATCCAGCAGGCAGTCCTTTCGAGACGCTAGAAGATACAAGCCCGGTAGATCTTTTGACCAGAAACAAAGAGGAACCACACAGGGCAATAGGCCGGGAGGATGCAGGGATTTCCATTGGAAATCCAAATTTACTCAAAACAATCAATGAAGCAGAGCTGATCCCATCAGGTTCTCCAGTAGGGGGCAGGCTGGAGGACTTCAGGGCTGCGTGGGAAGAACTAAATCCAGACAGGTGGGTTCTCCAGATCCTGAGGATGGGATACAGCTTGGAATTCAAAACTGTCCCTATCAGACACAGGTTCTGGACCACAAAAATCAGGAATCCACGGTTGGCAAACAAGATGAGAAGCGCTATATCGGAACTATATCTCAACAGAGTAATAGAACCAGTCCCGAGGGAGCAGGAGTTCCATGGTTATTATTCAACAGTTTTCTCAGTTCCCAAGCCTTCCGGAGATTTGCGGATAATCTTGGACCTCAAGGAAATCAACAGTTAAGACTTCAGAAATTCAAGATGGAAACTGTGGCAACTGTTCTCAAGATTGTGCAGCCCGGGGTTTTTCTTACCAGGATAGATCTCAGGGACGCATATTATCACATTCCCATTCATCCATCACACAGAAGATTCCTGAGATTCAATGTCCTGCACCATCATTACCAGTACAGAGTACTTCCCTTCGGTCTTGCTTCCGCTCCCAGAGTCTTCACGAAGGTGATGGCAGTAGCCATAGCAGCCTTACGTCTAGAAGGGATTCGAATCCTTCCATATCTAGACGATCTGCTGATAGTAGAAAATTCCTACAGACAGGCCGAGCTGAGTACCACAAGATGTATACAGCTTCTGCAGTCCCTGGGATGGGTAATAAATCTAGAGAAAAGCCATCTAGTTCCATCACAAAAGATTTTATTTCTAGGAATCCAGCTAGACAGCAGGAGGGAAATAGCGACACTGTCAGAAGAGAGACAGGCACGACTGTTATCCAGAGTTTCACAATTCCTGTCTCATCCAACCAGTTCAGCCCAGGAGTTCTCCAGACTGCTAGGGAACTTAGCCTCTGCACAACAGATAGTCCCTTGGGCCAGTGCACACAGCAGGATGTCACAGATAAACTATGTAAAGTTTTACAAAAGAGATCCATCTCAAGATTCCTATTCTCCCCGCCACAAGAAGAGAACTATAATGGTGGTGTCATCGGAGTCACATCTGAAGAGGGAAAAGTCTAAGGCCCATTCAGTGGGAGACAGTCACCACAGACGCAAGCAAAACAGGTTGGGGAGGTCTGTGGAGACAAAAGTCTGTCCAGGGAAGGTGTACATTGAAAGAACAGAAGTTCCATATATATATTCTGGAACTTTAAGCAGTCTGGCTCACACTCAAACATCTTCAGAAGGATCTTATGCATCATCATGTCCTCATCAGATCAGACAACACGACTGCAGTCCAATACTTACGAAACCAGGGCGGTACAAGGAGCAGGGTGCTCAACCGGGTGGCGCTAAAGATATTGCTCTGGGCAGAAAATCTAGAATCCTTGACGGCGACCTATCTGTCAGGAAATTAGAACATCCAGGCAGATTATCTCAGTCGAAATCAGATAGAGCCAGGAGAGTGGTTCTTAGACAAGCAGGTATTTCAGGACATCACAAAGGTGTTCGGAAAGCCTCAAATAGATCTGATGGCAACAGAAAGAAATACAAAGTGTCAGAAGTTTCTATCCAGATGGAAGAACAAGAGGGCAGTGGGGCAGGAGGCCCTCCAGCAGAGTTGGAATTATCGGCTGGCATACATCTTTCCTCCTCTTCCCCTGCTCATGGAAGTCCTGTTAAAGATCAAAAGGGACAGGGCGGAAGTGATTCTAATTTCCCCAGACTGGCCCTGGAAAGTGTGGTATACGGATCTCAAGAGGATGTCTATACAAGCTCCCATCCATCTTCCAGCTGTCTCTCATCTCCTGTCACAAGGCCCGATATTTCACCCAGATCCGGCTTTCTTTAAACTACAGGCTTGGAGGCTGAGCGGAGCTCATTAAGATTAAAAGGCATTTCAGAACCAGTAATTCAGACTATTTTGGCAGGACAAAGACAGTCTACTACTAAAGTTTATTACAGAATTTGGTCTATTTTCTATAAGTGGTGCAGATCCAAGGGGTTTGACTGTGACAGCATAACACCTGGGAAGGTGCTGGATTTCCTACAAGAAGGATTTCAGAAAGGTCTGAAGCCTGCTTCTATCAAGGTACAGCTTTCTGCAATATCTGCTATCCTGACAGTTACCTTTGCTGAACAATATGTTTTCAGGAGATTCCTATCATCTATTTCCAAGATAAAGCCAACTATTAGAGATATTACTCCTCCGTGGGATTTAAATCTAGTTCTTCAGCAGCTGGCCTCCCATGCTTACTTTGAACCTCTGGAGTCTGTATCCATAAAACACCTTACATTAAAGACGATTCTTCTTACTGCAGTTACTTCGGCTCGCAGAGTAGGGGAGTTACAGGCTCTATTATGTATTCCCCCTTATTTAGTCTTTCACTTAGACAAGGTGGTTCTTCGCCATAAAGCTTCATTCAGATCCAAAGTGATGTCGACCTTCCATCTGAATCAGGATATTATCCTACCTTCCTTTTGTGCTAATCCCACAAATAAGGAGCAGGAATTGCATAATTTGGATTTAGTAAGGTGTCTAAAGATCTACTTGCAGAGGACTAAGACCTTTCGGAAAACAGAATCTCTATTTGTTCACTTCGCAGGAAAGTACAAAGGTACAGCGGCATCCAAGGCTTCAATTGCAAGATGGATAAGAGACTGCATCTATTTATCCTACGGAGCAGCAAACCTATCGCCTCCAGCAGGAATTAAAGCACATTCTACTAGAGCAATATCTAGTTCATGGGCTCAGAAGGCTATTGCCACTCCAGAAGAGAGATGTAGAGCAGCTACGTGGTCATCTGTGTCCACGTTTATTAAACATTATAAACTAGATGTTTGGGCTTCTGCGGACGCTAAATATGGCAGGAAGGTGCTAGAAGCGGCCATTCCTGTTTCAGACTAATTACCCACCCTGGACATTAGGCACTGCTTTGGTAAGTCCCACAGTCCATTGCCGTGGATTGGACACAGAGGAAAAGGGGAAATTTACTCACCGATATTTTATTTTCCTCTGTGTCCTTCCACGGCAACCCAGTCCCTTGTCTTGGTTATGGTATCGGTATCATTCCAGACCTTAGAGAGAGAGTTCAAGTTTGTATGCCTATTTGTCTGGATATAGAGGTTGCATATAGCGATAAAAGTATGGTATACTTTAGGGGTTGTAATTTCTAACACTAATCTCCCCTCATATATTTACAGCTTGGTTAAGAAGAATAACTGAGGAAATGGAGGAAGAGCTGACTTTTATAATTTGTAATTGGTCCTACCAGCTTGAGGGTGGAGTCAATACCCACAGTCCATTGCCGTGGAAGGACACAGAGGAAAATAAAATATCAGTGAGTACATTTCCCCTTTTCTGGTTATAGAATTCGACACAGTACTAGGGAAAGCCTTCCTGTCACTAGACAGACAGCAATGTATACATCAGGCGGTCTCAGTCTTCTCTCAGAAAAAAGAGTTTTCAGCGACTCCTGGGACATCTGTCCTCATCCTTCCAGATTCTCCCCTGGGCTCGGGCTCATGCTCTCCAAACTCAAGTAAACTTCCTGGAGTTTTACAAGACAGAACCACTCAACCCCAGCCTGAAGATACCAGTTCTTCGAAGCACAAGAAAGGGATTGCGATGGTGGATGCAGCATATAAGGGATGTTTTTTTTTCTTTGTGATCTCCTCATGGTTAGCTGGGGGTTAATTATGGTGACGTGTGTTTGAGACAGTCAGTGATCTCTCCACTATTCAGCCTTCTATAACCAAGCACATACGCATGCGTAGTATTAGACATCTGTATTTTAACCTGTAATCAACACAATAGATTCAGAGAGTCGTTGTTGGGACGAATGAGGGTGACTTGATTTTCACCTCTGTCCGTTCACCTGTCTTATTATGAGGCTCTCTCGTTGATAAGTATCCTTTATTTCTTATCTTTCCTATCTTGCGTATTGTAGAGTTCGCTCTGGCAATAGTTTTCTTGTACATTTTTTTTAGCACCTGTTAGAGGTATGTCTCTCATACGCTTCTGAACTCTGGCAGGATGTTTATTTCATAACCTATTTAATTATCGCATGTTTTAATAAACTGTAGTTTTATAGTTTTCACTGCAGTGTTTGTCCTTATTTTTATTCTGAAATTCCAGACTTTTAATTGTAACACGTGGTGTCAGAAGCGGGACTGGAATTTCATTATAGATAAGGAATGTGCAGTGAGGAATGTTTAGCAAACTGAAGAAATTAACCTGTACAGGGAGTGGGTGTGAGCAGGATAAATGTATTGTGTGCAGTGAAGGGATGTTTAGCAGACTGAAGAAATTAACCTGTACAGGGATGATGCAAAGTACATTGCAGGAGCAACAAGAGAGACTAGATCAAAGTGTTGCTTCGTGTGTGGTAAGTGCTGGAAAGGAGAGAAGGAGGCTAAGAGGAAAAAAAAAGGGTGATGTCTCCCCACAGCACTGTCCACATACGAATATTGGTAGCAGAGGATGATTGGGATGCAATTTATCAATGGAATGGGCTGTCTGATGAGGAAAGTGAATCACTGTCACACAGATGCCCCAATATATGGGGCACAACCTATTGTTGCTGAGCGGCAGCAGAACTATGTGATTAATTGCACGCAAACCCCTCAGGCACCAGTGGCTCAAGGGGCTGAGGTTGCTATTGCAATACATAAAAATCTGTTTGCATGGGTTTTGTGTGCCTGGGATGCTGGTGGTGAATGTGTTACTCTGACCTGGTTGAAATGCTGGAAGAGACTGAAGCAGGAATGGAAGTTACAAACAGCCAGACTCCAAAGGGTGGCGACTAGTGTTGTAGGAATAGGGGGGGAGGGTGACGTAGAACCAACTGACATACTCTTTGACACCCACAGCTCCACCCCCACCAATGACTACTAAATACACGGAAGCATTTGATGCATTACATGAACACACACAGACGTGGATGTTTCCTGAAAATGTATGACATGTAGGCCGGTCCCCGTCCCCAAACACTACTGTTTTGTATATAGCAGTACTGAAATCAGGGGACCGCTGCCCATATGTTTGTGATTAGGGACACTGTAGGCGACTACAAGATGTGACAGCCTTGCTGGATACTGGGGCAGAAGTGTCACTGTGTCACAGCAATGTGAATCAGACAAAGTACACTAAAGGTTGTGTTATGGGTGAGAGTGTGGGAGAACAGAAGATACTTGCGTACCAGGTGCAGTGCCGCATACAGATAGGGAATGGTCCCATATTCCCAGCAGAGATTATTCTGGGAATGGGTATTGTGCTGGGACAGATCCTATACACTGAGACAGGGAGTTACACTTTCGGCGCTGTAGTCCGTACTTTGTCTCTTTCAGCGCTTCAGCCAATAGTCTGGGGACATACTGAATGGACCCCAGTGTACATCTCACTACCAGGAGAACTGAGCAAGTACCACAGTCCTGGAGAACATACAGAAACAATAGACTATTCAAGGCCTTGGTGTGTTGAGGCCTGCTGCCAGCTCCTACAAGGGTCAGGTCTGGCCTGTGGAGATGCCAGATGGGAGTGGGCATATAACTATGGACTATAAAGAACTGAACAAAGTGACATCCCCACTAGCAGCCGCTGCCTCAGACCTGATATTGGTGAAAAAGACTGCACTGACTACTGAGCAATGGCATGCTGCCAGAGATTTACAGGCTATGGGATACCTCCAGTGTCAAGTATACCGGGACTCCGCTGATGATATGGAGAAGCAAGTGGTCAAAGACATGGATGCAGCACAAGTCCTGCTGGGCTTTTCTGTTTTCTAGAGGTGCCTCGTGCCCTACCTGGGATTGTTACTGCATCCCATCTGTGATGTAACCTGGAAAAAGACTGTATTATTGGGATGAAGCACTGACGTCAGTCAAAGAGGCTGTACGTGTCAACAACAATTTGGACCACATCCCACTAATAAAATCTGATATATCTATACGTAACTGGGTGCGTCAAGACGGCCTCGCGGCTCGCACAGCAGTTGCGCAGAATCAGACCCTACAGACATGGAAGTGGTGTCTGGTAGAGAGAGGCAACCCAATCGAACAAGACACTGTTGCTATCAGGAAACTCTTGGTGGGTTTTGTGAATCATAAAACCACATGTGATGGGACATACCATGAGACAGAAGTTCCGGCACAGCCAAATGAAGAAGTGACTGTCAGGCTGGCAACAGAGCAGCAAGACCAATGGACAATCAAAGAAAACTCCCCATGGGGTGGTACTGGATTATGGCAGATCTTGTGGGCACAAAGCAACAAGTGGCCCATTGCTGATGGACATACTGGTCTCTTGGAAAATGAGATGGCTGACAGTGTGGCACAGATCCCCTTCCAGACTATGAATGGACTGTTGAAGCTGGGGGACTGGGCTCAAGCCAAGGGTGGACACAGAGAAGCATTAACATTCTACCAGTGGACTGATTTGAAGGGAATCTCACTGATTATGGATCAAGTGAAAGAGATTGTGATCATTGTCTCATTGGTCAGGCTTTACAGAAGAAAAAAACAAAGACCACCTCTGAACAAAGAGATCAAGGCATTACAGGTGGTGAGGTTGGGCAAATCCGTTTCCTCAGGCCCCTACCACAGGAAGATCAAAAGCTGAAACTAGTATCTCTGAGCACCAAGTTCTATGGAACCCTACAAAATGACGATACTGACGTGTTGCTGAAGATGTGTGCTCCAACACGGGATGTGCATTGGGTGTACCATATCCCTTTTAACCCGTGGGAAACTGGTATGTTTGAAAGAATGCTTGGCTTGCTGAAGGAACAAATACGCAAGATTCCCACACACGCTCTGGGGAAGGGTGACTTGTTCAGGATGTTACTCCCTTGGAGCGAATGTTGGGTCATGACCCATAAGAACAGAGTAGGGTGATTATGGTTCAGAAAAGACAATTGAGGAAGGGGTGTAGTGTGGCATTGTGAGTGTTTCCTGTTTGTGTTTCATATCCCACCCCACAATCAGGGAGGTATGTGCGTGGAATGAGATAATGCAAGTGGAATCAGGGAGATATGTACGTGAAATGGGATAATGCGAGTGGAAGAGATGAGGAGGAGGAGGTGTGTACTTGGAATGAGATAATGCAAGTGGCAGATTGGGAGCTAAGTGGAAGTTTTGTAACTAAAACTCATGTATGTTTATTAGGGATGAGCGAGCACCCCGATGCTCGGGTGCTCGGGTGCTCTGACCGAGCACCCCCTGATGCTCGAGTGCTCGGCCGAGCACCCGAGCCCCATTCAAATGAATGGGAGCACTCGAGCATTAAACCAGGCACCCCCTGCTCTGATGAGCGGAGGGTGCCTGGTCAATGTCCCCCTTCATCTCCGCTATGCCCCTCTTCCACAATGTCCCCCTTCATCTCCTATGCCATAGCGGAGATGAAGGGGGACATTGTGGAAGAGGGGCATAGCGGAGATGAAGGGGGACATTGTGGAAGAGGGGCATAGACTCTATGCCCCTCTTCCACAATGTCCCCATTCATCTCCGCTATGCCCCTCTTCCACAATGTCCCCCTTCATCTCCTCTATGGCATAGGAGATGAAGGGGGACATTGTGGAAGAGGGGCATAGCGGAGATGAAGGGGCACATTGTGGAAGACGGGCATAGCGGAGATGAAGGGGGACATTGTGGAAGAGGGGCATAGAGTCTATGCCCCTCTTCCACAATGTCCCCCTTCATCTCCGCAATGCCCCCTTCATCTCCGCAATGCCCCCGTACCTCCATTCCCTGGTGGTCCAGCGGAGCGTCTTCGGATCTGTGCCTCTTCCGGCACAGATCCTCTTCACCCGAACATGTCGGGCGAGCACATGGCGGTACTCGTACGAGTACCGCCATGTGCCGAGCAGAGCGATGCTCGAGCCGATCCGAGCATCGGCCGAGCACGCTCGCTCAACACTAATGTTTATCCCATAGGTTATCCCTACTACCATGACTGGGAATGCATGTGGGAAACCTGCATCACAAACAAAGGACAAGGGACATCTGATATAATGAAAACATTATGCTTTGCTTGCCACGGCGTCTACTGCTTTGGTGTATGAAACTTGTGGTTTTCCATTTTGGTGGGACTGAATATTATGAATGCCACGGGACTATGAACTGCATATACATCCAAGATCTAGTTCATTTAATCAAGGATATCACTGAACTACATGATGTTTTTCGCTTAATCGCAGAAGATTTGAGAATGGTCCAGAGACAGCTCAAATGACTTTTGTACTAGCTTATCTTACTGCTAGTCAGGGGGGCATGTGTACTATTGTAGGCCCATTCTATTGCCATTATGTTAATATGTATCCAATGCAATTGAGGCTCATATTCAACAGGTGGAACAGTTGAAGGAACATTTTGTAGCTGAGCACCACACTGAATCCTGCCGACTGGTTGAAAGTTGAGTGTGGGGGGGTTGGTTTGCAGGCATCCTTCAGATCTTGTTGCATGTGTTTATCATAGTTCTTATTGTGTATATAGTGTGGAAACGTATTGGGTGCCTGCTTTCTCGTTTTGTGCCACTGCTGCAGAGGTGCACCACTTACCTATCTGACGTGAGGAGAATCAAGGGTGGAGTGTAAGGGATGTTTTTTTTTTTTTGGTGATCTCCTCATGGTTAGTTGGGGGTTAATTATCTGCAGTTTGGCTGGCAACAGCAGAGGGGCGGGCGATGACGTAGTGTGTTTGAGAGACAGTGATATCTCCACTATTCAGCCTTCTGTAACCAAGCACATATGCATGCGTAGTATTAGATATCTGTATTTTAACCTGTAATCAACACAATAGATTCAGAGAGACGTTGTCGGGACGAATGAGGGCGACGATTTTCACCTCTGTCTGTGCACCTGTGTCTTATTATGAGACTCTCTCGTTGATAAGTATCCTTTATTTCTTCTTATCTTTCCTATCTTGCGTATTGTAGAGTTCGCTCTGGCAATAGTTTTCTTGTACTTTTTTTTTTTTTTAGCACGAGTTAGAGGTATGTCTCTCATACACTTGTGAACTCTGGCAGGATGTTTATTTCATAACCTATTTAATTATTGCATGTTTTAATAAACTGTAGTTTTATAGTTTTCACTGCAGTGTGTTTGTCCTTATTTTTATTCTGAAATTCCAGACTTCTAATTGTAACACAGCGAAACATCTTTCCAAAGGAAAAAATCTGCTGGAACCAGTATGGATTATAATCCACACTGATGCCAGCAATTCAGAATGGGGGGGAATATGGGAGCATCAAGCAATTCAGGGCAGTTGGTCAGCCCAGGAATCAAAACTTCACATAAATTTGAGAACTATTGGCAGTATGGAAGACCCTCATCCAATTTGGCTCCCATCTGCGAAACAAAGGGGTTCAGATCAGGTCAATGTGTCTGCTGTTCAGTACCTGCTGAACCAAGGAGGAACAAAGAGCAAACAACTAAACAGTCTAGCTCAAAGAATTATTTTGGGCAGAAAAACCTCTGCTGGCCCTGACAGTATCCTTATCGGGAAAGCTAAACACCAGAGGGGATTTTTTAAGCTGTCACAGGATAGACCCAGGACAGTGGAGTGTCTGCACTCAGACTTTCAACTACATTGTGAAGCACATGGGGGAACCATCAGTGGACCTAATGGCAACATGAAAAAACAGTTGTCAGTTCATAACCGTTGGCAGGATCCTCAGGCCCTGGCTCAGGATGCCCTGAATGTCCCATGGAAGTTCAATCTGGCATATGTATTTCCTCCGCTGCGTCTCATCATGGACGTCATCCGCAAAGTAACAAGAGACGAAACAGAAATCTTGATAGCACCAGATTGGCCTTGAAAACCCTGGTACACAGATCTTCAACTCTCCATTCAGACCCCTCTTGCCGGCCACTCATCTCCTCACTCAGTGACCCCTAGTTAATTTGGATCTGGGGTTCTTCAAGCTCAAGGCCTGGAGGCTGAGCAGGAGTCTTTGAGGCTTCAGGGGACCTCAGAGGCAGTCATCAATACTATTTTACAGGCCAGAAAACCCTCAACTATCAAAATGTATTACCCAGTATGGTCAATCTTCTATTCTTGCTGTTCCTCTCATAACCTTGATCGCACCTCATTGTCTCCACAGAGGATCCTGGATTTCCTACAGACAGGGTTCCATAAGGGATTAAAACCAGCTTCTCTTCGAGTACAAGTCTGTTACAGCTTACCTTGACTTCATCATCTGCAGGCGCGAGGCTTCAAGCATGCTGCAGGTCTGTTTTATCTGTTTGCTTCCTGTAGTCTCCTCCTACCAACTTCCTCCCTCTGAGCTGCTCCTACTTCCTGTGGAGGGGTTTAAAGGGCAGACTGAGACCTGACTCAGTTGCCCTTGCGTTGTTCATAGCAGTTCTGTTACCTTGGGCTATGACCTGGCTAGTCTTCCATCCATTCTAGTGCTGACCTGTGGTTCTGTCTGACTATTCTTTTTCCTACCTCTAATAGTGGGCATCCAACATGGTGCAGACTTGTGGCTCTGGCTGACTAACTGACCTGTGTATGACCCGGCTTGTCTGACTACCCCCTCTGGTGCTGACTTGTGGCTGTCTGACTACTCTTACGTTTGTTCCTTGTACCTAGCAGACACCCAACCTAATGTGAACCTGGGGCTCTGGTAGACGAGCTCTGATATTGACTGCAGGCTAGTCAGCTATCTAATTCCCATTCTGACTGCAGGTGTGAGTCAGAGTTCGCGCCATTCTAACAGCAGGAGTGAGTCAGAGTTCGCTCCCTACTGACTGCAGGCTTGAGTGGGTACGCCCTCTACATCAGATCAAGATCCTGTGTTCCTGCTCCTATTCCTGGTTCCTGCTGAGGCTACCAGTGGCTAAGGCCTAGTCTCTAGCACTGTGGTTTAGCCTTGCATCCTATTATTCCTCCCCTACACTGTATTCCACTCACCAAATAGTTTCTTGAGGGGATCACACAAAGATTTACTTGCACAATATGTTCAGTATCAGATTCCAGCTGGTGTCTATGGAGATCCCCGTGCTCATGTAGTTCTGGATAAATCTATGGGGTAATTTCTGATTGTTTCTAGTCGCTTGAGCTTTCCACAGATTGGCACACCGGGTCAAAGCAGATCAGTCAGTGTCTGGATCGTGTTGTGGAAATCTAAAAGGAAAAGATCCTCTAAGTGCAGCACCTTGAATGAATTACCCCAGCGATCCGGCCCCAATGTAAAGCACTCCAGATATTTATGCGTAAACTTTATGGGGTTTCTTGAAATATAAGCTTGATCCTGATATGGGAAAATAGACAAGGGCTATATATATATTAAGTCCTTTATTAGGAAGAATAATCACTCCGTGTCATGAGAAATCTCAATTCGTCCGGTAATAAAAACTTACAAGTGGCTTGTTTGTTTATGCAGACGTGCGTGCTGACTGCTGTCAGACTCAAGACAAGGTTCAGCTCGTCCACTGTTGCTCAAGCCTCTATTCCGGACCAACAAACAGTTGGACTTCTGAGCCAAGCCTCCATCGGGTACACGTAGCCATCCACGACTCTCTCCCATACCAGATCATTAGCCAAAAATATACAAATTAATATTCATTAATATAATAAAAATAACATACTGTTATATATGAATAAAAAGTAATACAGAATATAAAATATAACTATGGTGAGACGTGGCTTTCAAAGAGCTATATGGTTTCTGCAATACAATATATTAACCGCAACTATAAAAATAAAATAAGATAAAGATAAAATATGTCAAAGTAATAAGTTTACAATCTATTTTCTTCTACGGTAAGGTGATATAAGGCTTATTAATCTGTAGAATATATTTAAAGGGCCAGATTACAAAAACCCTTAAATAAAAAATACTACTAATAAAAAGGACCAGACATGGTGTATATTCTAAATGCATACAATTTGTGTATGTGTATAGCAAAAACTGATATCATCGAATAGAAAATGGATCACTAGCCCTAAAAAGGCTAAATGAAGATCTGGAAGTTAGCAATTCTTTCCAATTTTTTGTAACTTTCTGTGGATCTGGTACAATCTGTTTAGATTCTATATGTAACTTTTCCTTGTATTACTTTGATCCATTTTCTATTCAATGATATCAGTTTTTGCTATACACATACACAAATTGTATGCATTTAAAATGTATACCATGTCTGGTTACTTTTTATTCAATGCTTTTTGTACTCTGGCCCTTTAAATATATTATACAGATTAATGAGCCTTATCACCTTACTGTAGAAGAATCGATTGTGAATTTATTACTTTCACATATTTATCTTTATCTTATTATTGTATATTATAGTTGCTGTTAATATATTGTACTGCAGAAACCTTATAGCTCTTTGAAAGCCACATGTCCCACCATCGTTGTTATATTCTATATTTTATATTTTTATTCATATAAGATAACAGAATGTTATTTTTATGTATTAATGAATATTCATTTGTATATTTTTGGCTAATCTGGTATGGGAGAGAGTCGTGGATTGCTACGTGTACCCGATGGGGGCTTGGCTCAGAAGTCCAACCGTTGATCCGAAATAGAGGCTTGAGCAACAGTGGACAAGCCGAACCTAGTCTTGGGTCTGACAGCAGTCAGCACGCACGTCTCCATAATTATACAGTTTCCGTGATTGCTCACCTAGGATCCTGCCTGGGGGACCATGGTTCGGGCGGCAGACTGGTTCCGGCTGTGTGTCATGGCCACAGCTGCGGGCGCGCGTCTGACGTTGCGCTCACTATTTTTATGCAGTTTTCCTGATTGGTCGAGTTTTCTCTGCCTTCTGGCTGTGGCTTTATAACTTGCATGAAGACTCTGCTTAGTTGCCCTTTCATGGTGTATCTGTGCGTTACTTCAGTGTTGCTCTCGTTGCTGACCCTTGCTTGGCTGCCATGTTCTCTCCTGATCAATCCTTGGCTTTGTCTATCTGCTCCGGCTCGAACTAGTGGCTTTGTCTGACTACCTAATCTGTGTATGACCCTGGCTTTTCAGACTACCCACTCTGTTTTGACCTTGGCTGTGGCTGACAACCCAGTTTTGACCTTGACTGTGGCTTGTCTAACTTATGCTCCGTGCTGCCTTTTGCTCTAGTCTGACTACCACCTGTCCTGGCTAGTTGTGGGCGTGCTCCATTGGTGTTGTACAACTGCTACCTCTGTGGTAGAGTTACATAGTAACATAGTAAATTAGGTTGAAAAAAGACACAAGTCCATCAAGTTCAACCTTCGCTTCATACCTCAGTAACTGAGAATTTTATAGCTTTCCTGCCACCAATTAAATTGGTCTTTATCAGACCTTCCTGATCAGCCTACTGATAAACAGTATAACTCTGTATGTTCCCTTTTGAAAGAAATGTATCTAATCTTCTCTTAAATGTATCCATTGTATCTGCCATAACTACCTCCCTGGGCAATGAATTCCACAATTTGACAGACCTTACCGTAAAAAAACCCTTCCTCTGCTGAAGTTTAAACCTCCTTTCCTCTAATCTCAAGGGGTGTCCCCTGGTCACCTGAGCAGGCCTTGGAATAAATAGCTCACCGCAGAGATCCTTGTATTGACCTCTCATATACTTGTAGAATGTGATAAGGTCTCCTCTTAGTCGTCTTTTCTCTAGAGTAAATAAACCAAGTTTTAGTCGTTCCTCATATGTCAAGTCCTCCATTCCCTTAATTAATTTTGTTGCTCTCCGCTGTACCCTCTCTAGTTCTAGTATATCCTTTTTCAGAACCGGTGCCCAAAATTGCACTGCATACTCAAGGTGAGGTCTTACCAATGATTTGTATAATGGCAAAATAATGTTATCCACTCTTGCTTCAATACCTCTTTTTATGCAAGACAGGACTTTGTTTGCCTTTGCTACTGCTGTTTGACACTGGTCACTGTTTCCAAGTTTGTAGTTGACAAGGATACCCAGGTCTTTTTCTAGCAACGAGTCACCTAAAATTATTCCATTAAGTTTATAAGTAGCCTTGGGATTGATTCCTCCCAAATGCATGACTTTACACTTCCCCACATTAACCTTCATATTCCACATATTTGCCCAATCTGACATTGTATGTAAGTCCCCCTGTAGAGAGAAAATATCCTGTTCTGAATTAATGACTTTGCATAATTTAGTATCATCTGCAAATATTGATATTTTGCTTTCTATATCTATTTCCAGGTCATTTATAAACATGTTAAAAAGCAGCGGATCCAATACTGAACCCTGAGGTACTCCACTCTCCACTTTAACTGTACTGGAGAATTTTCCATTTACAACCACACACTGTTCCCTATCCTTCAACCAGTTTTGTATCCAATTGCAAAGGTTATCTCCTAGCCCCAATTTCCTTATTTTATACACCAGCCTTCTGTGTGGTACTGTATCAAATGCCTTTGCAAAGTCTAGATATACTACATCTACTGCCTTGCCATTGTCAAGGTTGCTGCTTACCTCCTCATAGAAGCTGAAAAGATTAGTTTGGCATGATCTATTCTTCATAAAACCATGTTGATTCGTGCTAATGATCTTATTTTTTGTGTTGTAATCCTGAATATAGTCCCTTATTATTATGCCTTCTAATAGTTTTCCCACTACAGAGGTCAAACTCACTGGTCTATAATTCCCAGGTTCTGTTTTAGTTCCCTTCTTAAATAGAGGCACTATGTTAGCTCTTCGCCAATCCTGTGGCACTGAGCTTGTGGTAATAGAATCTTTAAAGAGTAAATATAGGGGTTTTGCTAACACTGCACTGAGTTCCTGAAGAACCCTTGGATGTATACCATCAGGACCCGGTGCTTTGTCGGTCTTAATTTTGTTCAGTCTTCCCATGACATCTCCTTGAGTTAACCCAATATCTATTAATTGTATTGTTTTATTTGTTACTTGCGGAGGCTCTTCTACCATTCCTTGCTCCCTTGTATATACTGATGCAAAGAAAGTGTTTAAAACATCGGCCTTTTCCTTATCCTCACTAACCAACTCACCCATCTCATTTTTGAATGGTCCAATACATTCCCTCTTAAGTTTTTTGCTATTTATATATTTAAAAAACTTTTTTGGATTAGTCTTGCTTTCCCTTGCAATTCGAGTTTCATTATCTATTTTTGCTACCCTAATTGCCTTTTTTCAATCTTTGTTGCACTCCCTGTATTTTAAGCAAGATTGTTCAGTTCCTTCTGACTTAAATAATTTGAATGCTTTTTTTTTCCTTGCCATTTCCTTCTTTACATGTGCAGTTAACCACATTGGCTGTGACTTACTTCTTTTGCACTTGTTCCCCATTGGTATATACAGTTGGGTACATTTCTGCAACCTAAATTTGAATTCTGACCATTTTTCCTCAGTATTTTTGCCTTTAAATAAAATATCCCAGTCTGTGTTGCATTGAGGCCCTTAAAAATTTGAAGTTCGCTTTTTTAAAATTAAGAGTTTTGGTTGAACCTATACATTTTTGCTTTGCCAGACAGATCTCAAATGTAACCATGTTGCTAGTTGCCTCCATTCTGTGCCACTGTATCAGATGCCTCCTGGTCCTGTTGCGTAACCCTCCGCTCTGTGGCCTTTATACTTTGTTGCCTTCACATACTGGTGTTGTGGCTGGCTATACTCCACTCTCTTGCCTCCGCTCTGTGCCTACCTATCAGAGTACAAGTTACTCTGCCTTGCTCCTCATACCACTCCCTGGTAGAGTCTCTGCTTATGAGACCTCTATCTCCCTGTCTCATGTCTGGGAGTTTGTTGCTCCAGTGATCGGGGTTCCTGGTGTTCCAGGTTTCCACATAATCGGTTATAGAACTAAGTTTGGTTTTGCTCCCGTATTATCTATAGGCTACTGACAACTGGCTACAGTTCAGTGTCAATCCTTGAGTAGTGGACTAGACACTGTCCTCACGCCTGTTCCTGTCAAGGTTGGGGAAGTGCTTGCTCTTATTTTAACTGGTTAAATTCAACTGTACCTGTCTATTTCATTTACTCTGGTGTCTGAGGCAGTATGAAAGGGCCATGAGTACTGAAGGTACAGGTGAACAGTGCAGAACATTCTAGCCAGAATGGACTCAAGATCAGTGGATCAATCAATTGTCTTTTGCTATGCAGATGCTCCTAAACCGCACTGCTCACCTTGGTCAGGTTCCTCATCAACTGGTGGCTTCCCCAGACTCAGCACTGGTGATATACCCTAATCCTGAGGCCAGTACGAATCGAGGATTGTCTGGAACCGCTCCCCTTCCTCAACGCTACGAGGGAGCCTACTCTCTGCAGAGCGTTCTTGAACCAGGTGGGCATATTTCTGGAAATTATACCACATGGCTTTCCAAGTAGGGCACTGGCATGGGCCAATCCCTTGTTCGAGACAGGGAGACCTATTGTTGCTAATTACACTGAATTTGTGGACTAGTTCCGCAGGGTCTTTGACGTTCCAGCCAGAGCAGTACCTGCAGCCAAATGGCTCATAACCATACAACATAGTGCACCCACCGTAGCAGATTACACCATTGAGTTTTGCACTTTGGCTGCAGAGGTGGGCTGGAACAAGGAGGCACTCGTAGCAGCATTGTCTCAAGGGCTGTGTGACTCCATTAAGGATGAGACGGCAGCCCGTGAGCTGCTGAAAGAGCTGAACAAATTAATTTACTTTGATATTGATTGATACCAGGTTGAGAGAGACCTTCATTCAAGAATCCGGGGCATAAGGCCACGGCAAGATTGGCGCCTATCCACACTATCCTCCCTCACCTCCCATTCCTCCTGGTTCTGAATCTGTCAAAGGTGAACTTACGCAATTGGGCTTCACGCACCTGTCCAGGGAGGAGAGGGAGTTCCAAAGGAGAGAGGGCCTCTGTTGATATTGTAGCAAGGCAGGCCATTTGCTGTGTTCCTGTCCTACCCGGCTGAGAAATGCTCGCACCTAGGTTTAGGTCTGGGGCAGACCCTAGGTGATGGGTCTCTCTTGACAGGAATTAGGGGACTGAACCATCATTGAGATAGTAGTGTCCTGGTCCACATCCTCTGTTACGTCCCCAGCCTTGGTGGATTCTGGAGCTGCTGGATATTTCATGAATGCTGACTTTGCGGCAACTCGTGATATTACTCTGTTGCCTTGCTCCTCTCCTCTGGCTATTGAAGCTATTGACTATAGACCTCTTCAGCCACCACACGTGACTCATGAGACGTCCATTATCCCTAAGGGTAGGAGTGCTCACATGTGGAGACCCTATAGTTTTAGATTATAAAGTCCTCACCTTGACTTCAGACTCACAATCCCAGGATAGACTGGCAAACTTGTGACATTGTGTCCTGGTCACCCTTTTGTGCTGAGACTTGTCTACAGCAGCCTACCAGAATTTTATGTACCTCTCCCTTGCTACCTGCTATGCACCAATCTTTCAAAGAGGTATTCAACAAGGTAGAGGCTAATACATTGCCAGCACATAGGGCCTACGACTGTACTATTGATTTAATCCCAGGAGCCATACCTCCTAGGGGTCGAGTATACCCTCTGTCTGTGGAGGAGAATTGTGCCATGGAAGAGTACGTGTCTGATGCCCTGGCCAGAGGGATCATTCGCAAGTCCTCCTCGCCGGCCGTCGCTGGTTTCTTTTTCGTGAAAAAGGATGGTGAATTGAGACCATGCATCAACTAGAGGACTAAACAAACTGATGGTTAAGAACACTTATCCCATGCTGTTAATCATGGAACTGTTTGACAGAATTAAGGGTTCAACAATATTCACTAAGCTTGATCTAAGGGCTACATATAATCTGGTCAGAATTAGAGGGGCACGAGCGGAAATTTGCATTTAGCACTCATAGTGGTCATTATGAATATTTGGTGATGACATTTGGCTTATGCAATGCTCTGGCAGTATTCCAAGAATTTATCAATGATGTATTACGAGATCTACTACAGAAGTTTGTAGTAGTATATTTGGATGACATCCTTATTCACTCTCCAACCTTGGAAGCACATCAGGCAGATATGACTTGGGTCTTACAATTGCTGAGAAAACAAAACATTCCATAAGTTGAAGTGCGAGGTCCACAAGTCCCAGGTGACATTTCTAGGGTACGTGATCTCCTTTGTCGGACTGACCATGGATCCACTCAAGTTATTGGCAGTACTGCAGTGGCCCAGTCCAGTGGTTTTGAAGGCCACCCAGAGGTTTTTGGGGTTCACAAATTACTATAGAAAATTCATAAAGAATTTCTCCTCTGTTATACCACTGTCACGGTTTTTGTAAAGAACTCAGTCAGGTAAGGTTAAAAAGCTTTATTGAAAAATAAGCAAGTACCCCACTCAGGTCCAGATGAGGTCCTTACCAAGTACCTTCCACACCTGACACTGGTCAGGGTGAGAAACACAGGGAAATATGTCAGAACTGTAATAGCTAGGACTAGCAGGCAGGATACAACAGCAAGCAGGAAACAGGAACTCAACAGCCCCACTCCGCAATAGGTGGTATAAGCGAAGGGCAGCTGCAAGTCAAACCCCCAGTGGGCTAGGGGAGTATAGGCAACAAAGACTCTGGCAGAGAACTGACCCAGATAGGGTTAACGGAGGCAACACGGTCAGGACTCTTCCACGAGAGGGCCCTAGCACGCTAGGGATAACGAGGCAACACCGATCAGGCTAGGCAGCGGTACAACCCTAGAACGCTAGGGTTAAAGAGGCAACACTGATATGACTAGGCAGCAGTACAACCCTAGAATGCTAGGGCTAATGAGGCAACACCGAGGCAACTGACAGTGACTTGACCCTAGAATTCTAGGGTTAACGGAGGCAGCAGAGATCGAGAGCTGGCAGCGACTAGGCCCTAGCACTCTTGGGTTAACTGGGGCAACGGGAACCAGACACTGGCCGTAATGGGCCCTAGATCACTAGGGTAGGTATAGGCAACTCGGGCAGAAGTCTGGCTTAGACTGGACCCTATTGCACGGGGTCACCGGAGGCAACACAGACACTGGTGAGTGGCCCAAGCAAGCTCCAGATGGCTAAAGGAGCTATGGGACGACCGGCGCTATGGTAAGCGCACACGTAACGTAGGTGGACAGTAATCGGTAGCACTAATGGACCAATGGGACTAACTGCAAGTCCCTTTAGTGGCAAATACAACAACTCAACCAGGTTGGCACACAGGGAGGATACAACCAGTCTAAATGGACGGCCAGAACTAGCCCAGCCAGGTCGGAATACACAGAGTAGTCAGCCAGTCCTAGAAGGTAATGGAATCAGATACTCAGCCACGCCAGTTTGGTACACAAGGAGTTAGCCAGCCAGTCCTAGTCGGCAATGGAATCGGTTACTCAGCCAAGCT
This sequence comes from Rhinophrynus dorsalis, assembly GCA_037306005.1. NCBI lineage: Eukaryota > Metazoa > Chordata > Amphibia > Anura > Rhinophrynidae > Rhinophrynus > Rhinophrynus dorsalis. Next base: position 49,164,512 of record CM074728.1, on the reverse strand, counting down.
GGTTCGGTACAAATGGGGATAGTCAGCCAGTCCTAGTCGGTAATGGAATCAGATACTCAGCCAAGCCGGTTCAGTACACAAGGAGTTAGTCAGCCAGTCCTAGGTCAGCATCGTAATCTGAATCGGTAACGTCAGGAACAAAACGTAGTCAGGCGAGCCGGGTCATCACGGGAAACAGGAACAAGAGCTTCAGTATAGTGACAGGAGGGTGTATTTGAAGGCAAACCCTGGGAGGAGCAACAGCCCTGAGCCAATAAGAATGCAGCCAGTGTAAACCAGGAAGTAAGAATGTCGTTCAGGGATCACGGGCACCATGATAGTACCCCCCTCTCAACGACCCCCCCCCCCGTCTTGAGGGAGGTCTGGGCTTAGCTGGGAATTTAGCATGGAATCTGCGCAACAAGTGTGGAGTATGGATGTCAGAATGGTTTATCCATGAGCGTTCCTCCAGGCTATCTGCGTTAATCTAGAATGCTCTGTACTTCATATTCATTGTGGTCCTCAATACACACTGGAGCAGTAACTGCCTGGGGGGTGGTATAGCGGTTATACACCAGGGGCTTGAGAAGGGATACATGGAAGATGTTATGGATTCTCATAGAGGGAGGCAACTCTAAGGCATAAGCAACAGGGTTCACCCTATGAAGCACCCGGAATGGACCCACAAACCTAGGAGCCAATTTGCCACATGGAACTTGTAACTTTAGATTCTTGGAGGACAAACACACTCTGTCCCCCACTTGGAACACATGTGCCGGTAGCCTTCTGTTGGCATGCCGCTGAACTTGTTGAAAAGCGTCACTGAGAGAATTCTGGACTTGTGCCCAAGTGGTGTGGAGTTGCCTAATGTGCTCATCCAGAGCCGGAATCTGCTGTGCTTGAAATGTGTCTGGGGGCAAGCATGGTTGGAACCCATAGTTGATGAGAGAGGGTGAGCTCCCAAAGGAAGAGCAAACAGCACAGATTCTGGCGAACTCAGCCCATGGCAACAAGTCAGCCCAGTTATCTTAATGGTCGAAGATAAAACATCGTAATAACTGCTCCAACCCCTGGTTGGAGCGTTCAGTGGCCCCATTGGTCTGTGGTTGATACCCAAAGGAAAATGACAACTGGATGCCCATTTGGTCACAGTATGCCCTCCAAAACCTGGATTCAAATTGGCTCCCACGATCAGAAACAAGGACCTTGGGTACCCCATGGAGCCGAAACACCTCTCTAGCAAAAACCGTGGCCAGTCTTAGCTGAGGGTAGGCCGGGGAGTGGCACAAAGTGGGCCATTTTCAAGAATCTGTCGACCACCATAAGAATGACTGTATAACCGTTAGAAGCCGGTAGTTCTCCCATAAAATCAATTGACACATGCGGCCATGGATGATTGCCATTAGGAACAGCTTGCAAGAGCCCCACAGGAAGATGCCTTGGGGACTTGGAGCGAGCACAAACTGTACAAGCTGCCGTAAATGCTGCACAATCAGCCCTTAGGGTAGTCCACCAGAACATTCGGGACAACAACAATATAAGCTGATTCTTGCCTACATGCTCAGCAGCACGGGATGCGTGATAAGTCTCCATGAGCTTAGCCCTAAAGGGTTCGGCCATGTAGCACTTCCCCATGGCCTTTTCTGGAGGGGCATTGGCCTGGGCTGCCAATCTCTTGACCCAATGGGGAAGTGATACTGGTGCATAAAGTGGCAAGGATACGATCCGGAGGTATGAAGGGCACATGTGCAACTCGAACTCCGGATCTGTACCAAATTGTCTGGATAAGGCGTCTGCCTTAGTATTTTTAGTGCCTGGTAAGTATGACACAATGAAGTTGAAACGTGACAGGAACAAGGCCTACCTGGCTTGTCTAGGGGATAATCTTTTAACCTCTGAAAGGAAGGTAAGATTTTTGTGGTCTGTGAGAATCAGAATCTGCGTCCTAGTATCCTCTAGCAGATAGAAACATAGAAGATTGACGGCAGAAAAAGACCACCTGGTCCATCTAGTCTGCCCTTTAGTATTCCTTTATTGTTATCTTAGGATAGATACATGTTTATCCCAGGCATGTTTAAATTGTGTTACTGTGGATTTATCAACCACCTCTGCTGGAAGTTTGTTCCAAGTTTCTACTACTCTTTCAGTGAAATAATATTTTCTAATGTTTTTCTTGATTTTTCCTCCAACTAGCCTCAGATTGTGCCCCCTTGTTCTTGTATTCAGATTCTTATTAATCACACTTCCCTCCTGAACCTTGTTCAGTCCTTTAACATATTTAAAGGTTTCAATCATGTCCCCCCTTTCTCTTCTTTCCTCCAGACTATACATATTTAGATCTGAGTCGTTCTTGATAAGTTCTATGCTTTAGACCTTCCACCATTTTTGTAGCTCTTCTTTGAACCCGCTCAATTTTAGTTATATCCTTTTGCAGATGAGGCCTCCAGAACTGTACACAGTATTCCAGATGTGGTCTCACTAGAGCTCTATACAGAGGGATCACAATCTCGCCATTGCCGCCATTCACAAAGTGCCAAATTGATTGCAAACAATTCGCAATCCCCAATATCATATACACTCTGGGCTTTAGTCAAATTCTTAGAAAAAAATCCACATGGCATCAAGGTCTTCCCAGGATTTGGTCTTTGTGACAGTACTGCTCCTACACCACTCTCGGAGGCGTCCACTTCAAGAGTGAATGGCACGCCAGGTATAGGATGCGACAGAACTGGTGCAGAGGAAAATGCAGACTTTAAGGTTTTGAACGCTTTTATAGCTTCAGGGGACCACAAAGAAGCATTAGCACCCTTGTGCGTCATATCGGTCAAAGGTTTTACAATCATGGAGTAGTCACAAAGAAATTTCCTATAATGGCAAAGCCCAAGAACTGCTGCAAGGGCTTAAGGCCAATGGGACGAGGCCACTGCAACACAGGAGAGAGTTTTTGTCCATGGCAATGCCATCTTTGCCAATCACATAGTCCAGGAACAGTACCTTGGATCTATGAAATTCGCACTTATCCAATTTGCAAAATAGCTTATTTTCTCTCAGCCTTTGTAGCACTGCTTTAACATGTTCCCGGTGCGACTCCAGGTCAGCAGAATAAATCAAAATATCATCCAGGTAGACCACTACACAGGACTCTAACATATCTCTAAGGACATCATTGATGAATTCTTGAAATACCGCCAGGGCATTACATAACCCAAAGGGCATCACTAGATACTCGTAATGCCCTGCCCGAGTATTGAAGGCCGATTTCCATTTGTCACCCTCTCTTATTCTGACTAAATTGTAAGCCGCCCTTAAGTAGAGTTTAGTAAAAATGGAAGCGCCCTTGAGCCGATCAAACAATTCGGTTATGAGTGGAATGGGGTAGGTGTTCTTGATCATTCTTATTTAGACCCCTATAGTCAATACAGGGTCTGAGCTCCCCATTTTTCTTTTTCACAAAAAATAATCCAGCCCCCGTGGGCAAGGAAGACTTACGAATTATGCCCCGTGCTAGGGCATCAGAGATATATTCCTCCATTGCCTGATTCTCTTTGCAGGACAATGGATAGGTTCTACCCTTTGGCGGCATAGAACTGGGCACAATATTAATAGCGCAGTCATAAGGACGATGCTGCGGCAAAGCGCTAGCCTCTCTCTTACTGAATACATTGCTGAATGATTGGTATTCTAGCGGTAGGGAGGGAGAGGTACACAAAATCTTGGTTGGCTGGTGCAAACAATGTGACTCTCAGAACTCAGACCAGGCCAGAGTCTTTCAAGATCTCCAATCCAATTTGTGGTTGGGTAATTGCAGCCATGGGAAGCCCAGAATAATGGCATAGTGCAGAGACTGAATGATCTGGTACTTCAGGATCTCCGTATGGAGGGATCCGATGTGGAATACCAATGGACAGGTCTCCTGGGTGACCTGTGGAGGCACCAACGGTCTCCCATCAATGGCCTCAATGTTCAATGGCGACTCAATCTCCACCAATGGAATATTCTGACTGCTCGCAAAATCCCTGTCCATTAAATAACTGGCCGTTCCGGAATCAATCAGGGTGGTAGCAACAAAAGATGACCCAGCCCAGGATGCCAGGACCTCAATCACAGGCTTACTCTGGATGCCCTCTGGGGACTGGTATACTCCACCTAGGATCTGTCCCCTGCAGGATCCTAGGTGTGTTTGTTTCCCGGCTGTATGGTACATGCTCGCCAACATGTGGCCGGACTTGCCACAATACAGGCACAAGCCTTGTCTGCACTGGTACAATCATTCCTCCTTAGATAAACATGTAAACCCCAATTGCATGGGTTCGCTACTACTGCTCATAGCGCCCGGAGGTGTGGGAGGAGAGGGAGGCATGGGTGGACAGTTTGTTAGGTAACACGCCAGTAGTTGGCCTCTGTTTACAGTCTTTGTAGAGACTCCTTTCCCTTATGTGGGTATCGATTAGTGTAGTGAACTCAATGAATCTGTCGAGCCCATCTGGTAACTCTCGAGTGGCTATTTCATCTTTTATTTTGTCACCTAGGCCTTGTGCAAACGCTGCCACAAGTTCCTCATCGTTCCAACCTCTGCAGCGAGTGCGCGGAATTCTATAGCATAATCTGCAACTGTTCGTCGGCCCTGCTGGATTCTCATTAGACATTTTGCTGCAGAGGTGGTGCGCCCAGGGACCTCAAATACGCTACGAAATGCCCTTAAGAATTTGTTAGTTTGCCGTGAACGGTTTGCCCATCTCCCATATAGGGTTAGCCCAGGCTAGCGCTCGAACGGTCAACAACGAGATCATGAATCCCACCTTCATTCCCAAGGAAAAGCCTGGGGTACCAGTTCCAAAAAAATCTCTAGCTGATTTAGGAATCCCCAACATAAGGTGGGATCTCCGTTGTATCTCAAGGGTAGAGGAGCCGTAGCTGACAACCCTCTATTAGGTATACTGGGGTTCAACGTTTGTGACACTGGTGCCAAAACTGGGGTGGCCACCGATGCCTGCACAGGTTTGTCTAGGTGAGCGGTACGCTCCAGGATTTGTACTGCCAGTGACAACTGATCTAGACGTTGTTCATGTGCATCCATTCATCAATGGATGTTCTGGGAGCTACCTTCACCTGAATTGTCTGAGGTCATTGGCCTGTTCGTACTGTCACGGTTTTTGTAAAGAACACTGTCAGGTAAGGTTAAAAAGCTTTATTGAAAAATAAGCAAGTACCCCACTCAGGACCAGATGAGGTCCATACCAAGTACCTTCCACATCTGACACGGGTCAGGGTGAGAACACACAGTGAAATATAGCTAGGACTAGCAGGCAGGATACAACAGCAAGCAGGAACCAGGAACTCCTCAACAGCCCCACTCCGCAATAGGTGGTATAAGCGAAGGGCAGCTGCAGGGCAAACCCCTAGTGGGCTAGGGGAGTATAGGCAACAAAGGGTTAACGGAGGGTTAACGGAGGCAACACGGGCAGGACTTTGCCACAAGAGGGCCCTAGCATGCTAGGGTTAATGAGGCAACACCGATCAGGCTAGGCAGTGGTACAACCCTAGACCGCTAGGGCTAATGAGGCAACACAGATCTGACTAGACAGCGGTACAACCCTAGACCGCTAGGGCTAATGAGGCAACACAGATATGGCTAGGCAGCGGTACAACCCTAGAACGTTAGGGTTAAGGAGGCAACACCGATAAGGCTACTCAGCGGTACAACCCTAGAACGCTAAGGTAAATTAGGCAACACCAAGGCAACTCTGGCAGTGGCTTGACCTTAGAATGCTAGGGTTAATGGAAGCAGCAGAGATTGAGAGCTGGCAGCGACTAGGCCCTAGCACGCTAGGGTTAACTGGGGCAATGGGAACCAGACACTGGCCATAACGGGTCCTAGATCACTAGGATAGTTATAGGCAACTCGGGCAGAAGTCTAGCTTAGACTGGACCCTACAGCACAGGGTCACCGGAGGCAACACAGACACTGGTGAGTGATTGGCCCAAGCAAGCTCCAGATGGCTAAAGGAGCTATGGGACGACCGGCGCTATGGTAAGCGTGCATGTAATATAGGCGGACAGTAATTGGTAGCCCTAATGGACCAATGGGACTAACGGCAAGTCCCGGTAGTGGCAAGTACAGCAACTCAACCAGGTTGGCGCCCACAGAGGATACAACAAGTCTAAATGGACGACCAGAACTAGCCCAGCCAAGGTGGAATACACAGTAGTCAGCCAGTCCCACAAGGTAAAGGAATCAGATACTCAGCCACGCCAGTTTGGTACACAAGGAGTTAGTCAGCCAGTCCTAGTCGGCAAAGGAATCTGTTACTCAGCCAAGCTGGTTCAGTACACACAGGGATAGTCAGCCAGTCCTAGTCGGTAATGGAATCAGATACTCAGCCAAGTCGGTTCGGTACACAAGGAGTTAGTCAGCCAGTCCTAGGTCAGCAATGGAATCGGAATCCGTAATGTCAGGAACAAAACGTTGTCAGGCGAGCCGGGTCATCACGGGAAACAGGAACAAGAGCTTCAGAACGCTATATACGGGTACACCACGAAAGGGCACCAGTATAGTGACAGGAGGGTGTATTTGAAGGCAAACCCTGGGAGGATCAACAGCCCTGAGCCAATAAGCATGCAGCCAGTGTAAACCAGGAAGTAAGAATGTGTCTCAGGGATCACGGGCACACTAACAGATATGACACACAAGGGGGCAGATCCGTCCAACTGGTCCCCAGCGCTATCCGGGCACTTGAGGAATTGAAGCCTGTGTTTGCCAGGGCTCCTATTTTCTCATCCCAACCTCTCACTGCCCTTTACTTTGGAGGTTGATGTGTCTGAGTCAGGAGTAGAGGCGCCCTCCTATCTCAGCTCTCGGCTCCTGGTAAACCCCTACTTCTGTGTGGGTATTTTTCCCAAAAATTGTCTAGAGCACACAGTCTGTACGACATTGAGGATCGAGAACTTCTGGCTATTATCCTCGCACTTAAGGAATGGCACTACGTGTTGGAGGAGGGGACAAGTGTCACGGTTTTAATGAACGCTCAGACAATTTGGTTAAGGTAAAAACAATGAAGCTTTATTAAACTAATAAAGAACAGAAATGTCCTTCACAGGTCCAGACCCAAACAGAGGAAGCACTTTTGAATCTGACACAGGTCAGAGTACTATAGCAATAGATATGTACAAAATACAGAAATGCAGAATGACTGGAACAGGAACTGGAACAAAACCTCAGCGGTACTGGTCAGGAGAAGCCCTAGGAGAGGCAAGTACTGCAGGGCAGACACCCCAATAGAATAGGGAGAGGACAGGCTCTACTGGCCTTGCATGTAACCAGGTAAAGGCAGCCCATGTGATGGCTCAAATCAATACACGGAAGTGGTGCCCGGAAGCAACCGGAATAGACAGTCTGCACGGAGCTCAACCGGAGGTAATTGTAAGGCAGACGGAGTATAACTCACCCGGAGGCAATAGAAAGTGCAGTAGTATAGCAACGCAACCGGAGGCAATGGATAGGTGTAGACAGACAGGTCGTGCAACCACAAGTGACTGCTGAGGCACAGGGTGTATAGTAGTGCAACTGGAGGTGAAAGTGAGGCACCGACCTATAGTAGCACAACCGGAGGCAACGGATAGGCACAGGCTGACAGGTAGTACAACCACTAGTGACCACTAAGGCACAGGCTATATAGTAGCGTAAACGGAGGCAGCAGTGAGGCACAGGCTGTATAGTAGCGCAACAGGCAACCGTAAAGCAATGTCTCAGACACGAGACCGGGGCAACAGATGCGCTAGCGGTAAGCTGACGCTAGGCGAGAGCCAAAGCCCGGAAAGGTACACAGAGAGCGGTAGTCAGCCAAATCCCGGAATGGTACACAGAGCGGTAGTCAGCCAAAGCCTGGTTCAGTACACAGAGAGCTGTAGTCAATCAAGCCGGGTTCGGTACACAGAGAGCGGTAGTCAACCAAGCCGGGTTCGGTACACAGAGCTGTAGTCAGCAAAGCCGGGTTCGGTACACAAGGGTGGTAGTACAAGAATCGGTCACAGGATCGTAGTGAGGCAAGCCGGGTCATAATACGGGAAGTGAAGACAGGAGCAAGGTAAGACTAAACCGGATCATACATGGAACAGGAACACAGTAACAAGCATCTGCTCAGGAACACCACGAAATGGCACTGGTATAGTGACAGGAGGGCGTATATAAAGGCAAGCCCTGGGAGAGGTTGAAAACCCAGAGCCAATAAGAAGCAGCCAAAGCAAACCCGAAAGTAATAATGTTGCTCAGGTAGAATCACGGGCACTGTGATAGTACCCCACTCTAAGACCCCCCTCCTGCCCAGAGGAGGTCTAGGCTTGGTAGGAAACTTAACATGGAATCTGCGCAACAAAAGTGGAGCATGGATGTCAGAGTGGTTCACCCATGAGTGTTCTTCTGGTCCATAACCCTTCCAGTGTACCAAGTATTGGATCTGTCCACGGAATCTACGTGAATCCAAAATACTCTGCACTTCATATTCATCATGGTCCTGAATGTGCACTGGACCTGGGACTGCAGGAGTGGTGGTATAGCGATTACACACCAGCGGTTTAAGAAGGGACACATGGAACACATGCATCTTCATGGAGGCAGGTAATTCCAATGCATAGGAGACAGGGTTGACTCGACGGAGTACCCGGAACGGACCCACAAACCGAGGAGCAAATTTATAACAAGGAACTTGCAACCTAAGATTCTTAGAGGACAACCAGACACGGTCCACCACCTGAAATACAGGAGTCTGCAATCGTCTGTTGTTGGCATGCCGCTGGACTCGTAGGAAAGAATCACGTAGGGTATTCTGGACCTGTGCCCATATGGAGCAGAGTTGCCTAATATGCTCATCCAGAGCTGGAATCTGCTGTGCTTGAAAGGTGTCTGGGAGCAAGCACGGTTGAAACCCATAATTGATCAGGAAGGTTGAGCTTCCAGGATGCGCTGCATACTGCACAGTTCCTGGCAAACTCTCCCCACGGCAACAGGTCAGCCCAATTGTCGTGATGGTTGGAAATGAAACAATGTAAAAACTGTTCCAAGCCCTGGTTACAACGCTCAGCGGCCCCATTGGTCTGGGGGTGATAGGCGGAGGAAAAGGACAACTGAATCCCCATCTGGTAAAAAAAGCCCCTCCAAAATCTCGAGACGAATTGACTCCCACAGTCCGAGACCAGCACCTTGGGTACCCCGTGGAGTTGAAATACCTCCCTGGAAAACACTGTAGCCAGATCCTTAGCAGACAGCAAGCCAGGGAGTGGCATGAAATGAGCCATTTTGTAGAATCTGTCAACTATCATGAGTATCACCGTAAAGCCTTTAGAGACCGGCAGCTCCCCCAGGAAGTCAATAGAAACATGTGACCAAGGACTGTCACCATTAGGAACAGTTTGCAACAGTCCCACTGGAAGGTGTTTGAGAGTCTTAGAACAGGCACAACTGGCACAGGCTGTGGTAAATGTTGCACAGTCATCTCTCATGCCCGGCCACCAAAACATCCAGGACAGAGACCAGATTAATTGATTTTTTCCCACATGACCAGCCGCCCGGGAGGAGTGGTAAGTCTTCATCAATTTAGCCCGAAAGGGCTCTGCCACAAAACACTTGCCTACAGGCTTCTCTGTAGGAGCATTGGCCTGAGATGCCAAAATCTCCTCCCCTAATGGTGAAGTGATGCTGGTCCGCAATGTGGAGAGTATATGGTCCGGAGGGATAATAGGCACTGGTATAGTCAGCTTCTGGATCCGAACCAAATTGTCTGGACAAGGTATCCTTATCCATAGAGAGCCCTCCTTAGAGATCACATAGCCTAGAAAAGCCACACTAGACCTATGGAAATCTCACTTCTTGAGTTTGCAATATAGCTTGTTTTCTCTCATCCTCTGCAAGACCGCAGAGACATGTCTGTGGTGAGTCTCCAGGTCGGGAGAATATATCAAAATGTCGTCTAGGTATACAACTACACAGGATTGTAATAAGTCCCTTAATACATCATTTATAAATTTTTGAAGTACCGCTGGGGCATTGCACAGACCATATGGCATGACAAAGTACTTGTAGTGCCCCGTACGAGTATTGAAGGCCATTTTCCACTCATCACATTCCTTAATCCGAACTAGATTATATGTCGCCTTAAGGTCTAGTTTGGTAAAGATGGATGCGCCTTTTAACCGATCGAACAATTCAGTGATGAATGGAATGGGATACGTTTTCTTTATCATTATTTTGTTGAGACCCCTATAATCAATACAGGGTCAGAGCCTTGGACAATCGTGTGAAGCATACTTGCATAGGTTCTATACTCCAAGTAGCAGGACCCGGAGGTATGGGAGGAGAGGGAGGCAAGGGTGGGAAATTAGCCCTAGTAGCAAACTCGCTCATGAGTCTTGATCTATGATCCTTATATATATACTCCTCTCCCTTATGTGGGAGTCAATCAGGATAGTATAATCAATGAAATTGTCTAGACCCTCTGGCAAGTCTCTGGCCGCAATTTTATCTTTAATCCTATCCTCGACCTTGTGTGAAAGCAGCGACAAGTGCTTCTTTGTTCTAACCTACCTCTGCTGTGAGTGTGCGAAATTCAGTGGCATAATCGGAAACAGTATGTGTGCCATGTTGGATTCTCATAAGACTCTTGGCAGCAGAGGTGGCAAGCCCTGGAATTTCGAATACACTGCGGAAGGCCCTTACAAACTCTGCAAAGTTATTAGTGATCGGTTTACCAGTCTCCCAAATCACATTTGCCCAAGCTAGAGCTTTGCCCGTGAGTAGTGAGATCATGAACCCCACTTTGCTCCTTTCACTAGGAAATGCCTGTGGTACCAGTTCAAGAAAGATCTCAAGTTGGTTCAGAAACCCTCGGCACAGAGTTGGCTCCCCATCATATCTCGGAGGGGGCGGTAGCGGATAGCCCCTTAGAGGAAGAACTGGACGTATTAGCTTGTGCCAATGGTGCCGGAACTGGAGTGGCCACCAAAGGTTGTACAGGTCTCTCGAGACAGGCAATGCGCTCCAAAATAGTCTGGATAGCCATAGATAACTGGTCTAACCATTGCTCCTGAGCGTCCATTCTCCATAGGAGATTCTGGGAGCTACCTTCACCAGCCTTGTCTGAGGTCATGGCCCCTTCGTACTGTCACGGTTTTAATGAACGCTCAGACAATTTGGTTAAGGTAAAAACAATGAAGCTTTATTAAACAAATGATAAAGAACAGAAATGCCCTTCACAGGTCCAGACCCAAACAAAGGAAGCACTTTTGAATCTGACACAGGTCAGGGTACTATAGCAATAGGTATGTAAAAAATACAAAAATGCAGAATGACTGGAACAGGAACTGGAACAAAACCTCAGCAGTGTACTGGTCAGGAGAAGCCCTAGGAGAGGCAAGTACTGCAGGGCAGACACCCTAATAGAATAGGGAGAGGATAGGCTCTATTGGCCTTTCCTGTAACCGGGTAAAGGCAGCCCACGTGACTGCTCAAATCAATACACGGAGGAGGTGCCCGGAGGCAACCAGAATAGGCACAGTCTGCATGGAGCACAACCGGAGGTAATAGTAAGGCAGACTGAGTATAACGCACCCGGAGGCAATAGAAAGTGCAGCAGTATAGCAATGTAACTGGAGACAAAGGATAGGTGCAGACAGACAGGTCGTGCTACCACAAGTGACCGCTAAGGCACAGGCTGTATAGTAGTGCAAATGGAGGCAGCAGTGAGGCACAGGCTGTATGGTAGCGCAAGGTAGTGCAACCACTAGTGACCGCTAAGGCACAGGCTGCATAGTAGAGCAAACGGAGGCAGCAGTGAGGCACAGGCTGTATAGTAGCGCAACAGGCAACCGTAAAGCAATGGCCATCAGACACAAGACCGGGGCAACAGATGCACTAGCGGTAAGCTGACGCTAGGCGAGAGCCAACACCTGGGTCAGTACACAGAGAGCGGTAGTCAGCCAAAGCCCGGAACGGTAAACAGAAAGCGGTAGTCAGCCAAAGCCAGAATTGGTACACAGCGGTAGTCAGCCAAGCCGGGTTCGGTACACAGAGTGGTAATCAGCCAAGCCGGGTTCGATGCACATAGAAGGTGGTAGTAGCAGAATCGGTCACGGGATCGTTGTCAGGCAAGCCGGGTCATAAACAATACGGGCAGTGAAGACAGGAGCAAGGACAAAACCGGATCATACAGGGAACAGGAATACAGCAACAAACGTCTGGTCAGGAACACCACAAAAGGGCACAGGTATAGTGACAGGAGGGCGTATATAAAGGCAAGCCCTGGGAGGGGTTGAAAACAGAGCCAATAAGAAGCAGCCAAAGCAAACCCGGAAGTAAGAATGTCGCTCAGGCAGAATCAAGGGCACAGTGATAAGCTCCTCGATACTAATCCTCACGGACCACAAAAACCAGACGTATCTGTCTAAGGCCAAGAGGTTGTCTCCCAGACAGGCCAGATGGGCATTATTCCTTTCTAGGTTCAACGATGTAGTCTCGCATTTGCCTGGTACCCAGAATGTTAGAGCTGACGCTCTCTAGGCAATTTGGATCGGATTCTGAGATGGATAGCCTGCTGTCACGGTTTAAGACTCTCAGACGTAAGGTTTAGGTAAAAACATAACTTTATTGAAAAGTTAAGGCAATCCCATAGGGTTTTCATACACTTACAAACATCACATATATATAAGCAATTGACAATTGAGATAGGTTCTACCGGCCTTGCAAATAATACCGGCAAGGCAACCCAAGCGATACTGAAGGAACAGTGATAAGTAGGCTCTACCGGCCCTGCCAATACCGGGTAAGGCAACCGTAAGATGGTAACGTACCGGTTCTACCGGCCTTACCAATACCGGGCAGGACAGCCTGAGGAATACACAAGGAATAGGCTCTACCGGCCCTGCCAATACCGGGTAAGGCAACCGTGGAGTGGCAACGTAACAGGTTCTACCAGCCTTACCAATACCGGGCAGGGCAGCCCAGAATGGATACCCAAGGATAGGCTCTACCGGCCCTGCCAGTACCAGGTAAGGCAACCTAAAGGTGGCAACGTGAAAGGTTCTACCGGCCTTACCAATACCGGGCAGGGCAGCCCAAGAAGGGAGACACCACTAAGACCAGTGACTGTCAGATGACAATGACAGTAGGATGGTAAATGGAGTATACGGTCAAGCTCTCTCACCCAAGGAGAGGCTAGTGTTGGTACACCTGTGAAACAAGTGCTGCTAGGACTGGACAGCACCAGAAACCTGACTGCAGGTCAGGGAGTAAACCAGCGTCCGCACGCTGGGACCAACAACTGTACCTTGATCCGCAAGGCAAATGGAGTAAAACCAGCGTCCTCACGCTGGAACCAACAGGCAGTAGAATGAGCCACAAGGCCAATGGAGCAAACCAGCGTCCGCGCGCTGGGACCAACAGACAGTATTGCGAGCCGCAAGGCCAATGGAGTAAACCAGCGTCCGCACGCTGGGACCAACAGACAGTATTGTGAGCCGCAAGGCTAATGGAGTAAACCAGCTTCCGCATGCTGGGACCAACAGACAGCACAGTGAGCCGCAAGGCCAATGGAGTAAACCAGCGTCCGCACGCTGGAACCAACAGACAGTATTGTGAGCCGCAAGGCCAATGGAGCAAACCAGCGTCCACACGCTGGGACCAACAGACAGTATTGTGAGCCGCAAGGCTAATGGAGTAAACCAGCGTCCGCACGCTGGGACCAACAGACAGTATGTCGCCGGAGCGACAGGAGAGAAATATCACCACAGGAACTGAACACAGGAAACAGCAGGAGCAGGCCGAGGCTCCACCGGGACGAGCACCGCAAGTCGGCTGGCAACCGGAACGACAGCAACCGGAACCGGACTGGAACTCACAAGCAGGCAGGAACACAGGAACAGGTAAACTCAGGAACAGGCCCAATAGCTTCAGCAGACAGGCAAAGAGAATGCTGTCAGAGACACCACGAAAGGGCAACTAAAGGGTGCCCAGACTGAGTTTAAAAAGGCAACCAGAGGCGGGCTGACTGCAGACAGCCAATGGGAGCCCCCTGCAGGTGATAGACAGAGAACTGCAGCAATCACGGGCACAGTGATACCTGCCTGTTCCCATTATTCCTTCCGATCACATTCTGGCGACCATTCGCACAAGCATCACCTCCCCTTTGGGTGAGGAGATTGTCTTCCCAGGCTACTGCTCCAGCAGACAAACCCAGTGGCAGATGTTTTGTTCCCGAACCACTCCGTCCCAGATTGCTGGAGACCTATCACTCCTCGAAGGCAGCAGAGAGTATCGGCCGTGACCAACTGATTTTGTCCATTTCTCGCTTATTCTGGTGGACCAGTCTCAGAGCTGACTGCTCTGCCTTCATAGCATATGCTACATGTGCTTGTAGCAAGACTCCCAGGCACCTTCCTGTGGGACTACTCCATCCAGTACCTAATGGCGAGCGTCCTTGGTCACACCTATCCATAGACTTCATGGTCGAATTACCTGCATCTTAGGGCCACACGGTCATATTTATGATTGTCGACAGATTCTCTAAGATGGCTCACTTGGTGCCTCTGAAAGGACTTCCTTCCTCCAAACAGTGATATTCGCCAGAAGGTGTTTAGGCTCCATGGAGTACCCAAGGTACTGATCTCGGATCGAGGGAGCCAGTTTATTTCACGGTTCTGGAAAGCCGCCTGTGGGCAAATGGACATACAATTTTCATTCTCCTCCACCAAGGCTTGGAACAGTTTCTACGCTGTTTCATTTTGGACCATCAAGACACGTGCAGATTTGTTACCGTGGGTGGAGTTTGCCAGGAATTCTGCATAAGATCTTCTCAGAACTCTCCGTTCCTGATCAACTACGGGTTTCAGTCCGCTCTACTACCGGAGTCTTTCAAAGCACAAGATATACCGTCTCTGGATGAGCATCTTAGGCAGCTCCGTTCAACTTGGGTACAAGTTCAAAGATCCCTGCAAAGGTCTGCTCAGCGCTACAAGAAAAATGCAGACCATTGGCGCTTGCCTTACAGGAAACTGGCTCCTTGTTTTGTAGGCCCCTACTGGGTTCTTCGTAGGATTAACCCTGTCTCATACTCTCTAGAACTCCCTGCGGGTATGCGCATTCATAATGTATTTCATGTCTCCCTGCTCAAACCCTGGACTTGTAATCGCTACACCACTGTACCGGTCCTTCCTAGTACTGTCCAAGATGAGGGTCATGAGTATGAAGTACAGTCCATTTTGGACTCCCACAGAGTCAGAGGCAGTCTTTGGTATTTTGTGCATTGGAAGGGGTATGGTCCCAAAGAGTGCTTCTAGGTGCCGAGTGGTAACATTCACGCTCCTGCGTTGCTCCACAGGTTCCATGCTCACTTTCCACTTCAGCCTGGTTTTCGTGGGGAGAAGGTCTTTAAAGGGGGGGTACTATCACATTGCCCATGATCGCTCACCTAGGTTCCTGTCTGGGGGTCCATGTTTCGGGCAGCAGGCTGGTTCTGGCTGTCTCTCGTGGCTACAGCTGTGGACTTGCGTCTGTGAAGTCACGCTCGCTATTTTTATGCAGTTTGCCTGATTGGTAGAGTTTGCTCCGCCTTCTGGCTGCAGCCTTATAACCTACATGCAGACTGGAGTTAGTTGCCCCTTTGTGGTGAATCTGTGCGTTACTTCAGTGTTGCTTTCGTTTGACCCTTGCTTGGCTCCAGTGTTCTCTCCTGATCGATCCTTGGCTTTGTATGACTATCCTCTCCTGCTCGAGACCTAGTGGCTTTGTCTGACTACCTGCTCTGTTTTGACCTTGGCTGTGGCTGACTACCCGATTTGGCTCTTGACTGTGGCTTGTCAGACTTACGCTGTGTGCTGCCTTTCACTCTAGTCCGACTACCACCTGTCCTGGCTAGTTGTGGGTGGGCTCCATCGGTGTAGAACAACTTCTGACTCTGTGGTAGAGTTGCTGGTTGCCTCTTTCTTCGTTGTCTCCATTCTGTGCCACTGTATCAGCTGCTTCCTGGTCCTGTTGCGTAACTCTCCGCTCTGTGGCCTACAATACTGTGCTGCCTTCACATACCACTACACTCCATTCTTGCCACCGCTCTGTGCCTACCTATCGGAGTACAAGTTGCTCTCTGCCTTGCTCCTCATACCACTCCCTGGTAAAGTTGCTGCTTATGAGACATCTGTCTCCCTGTCTCGTGCCTGGGAGTTTATCTGTCGCTCCAATGATCCGGGTTCCTGGCGTTCCAGGTTTCCATATACTCTGTTATAAAATGAAGTTTGGTTCTGCTTCCATATTATCTAAAGGCTACTGACAACTGGCTACAGTTCAGTGTCAATCCTTGGGTAGTGGACTAGACACTGTCCTCACGCCTGTTCCTGTTAAGGTTGGGGAAGTGCTTGCTCTTATATTTTAATAAACTGGTTAAATTCAACTGTGCTGTGTTTAATTTATTCTGTGTCCGTGACAATAATATAAAACGAGCCACTTGTAAGTAAGTTTTTATTTCCTGACAAAGCGAGACCTTTCTCGTGAAACGTGTTGGAGCAATTATTCTTCCTAATAAAGGATTCAATTTAAAATATATAGCCCTTGTCTATTTTCCCTTATCAGGTAGACTTGTGCACGGCAAGAATTTTCGGTAAAACTGGATTTCGGACTAATTTTTTTTTTTTTTTTTTATAACTTGGAGGATCTGAATTTCGGACCAAACCTGTTCGGCTCAAATGAAATTTGTCCGAATTATTCGGCCGAATTTTTAAAAAAATGTAAAACATTAAATGAAAAATTAAACAAAAAACAAAATACATTAAATTAATGATATATAAAAATCTGAGACAGGAAGTGGTATTTTATAAACCCCTACACACTTATATATGTAAATGTCACATCAAATTAAAGCCCTTTCTGCCCTTTAAAAAATGGTACATGTGTGTGTGCAATAAATGAGAAAGATAGGAATTATGGTTGAACACACACAGCAAAAATGCCAAAATTGTGTTCTTATGTGGTTAATATCTGCACTTTGCAAGAACTGCGAAGCTCCTGTTTTACAAGATCTATATTTAGCAGTATGTAGCAACATTGTAATAGTTTCAGACGGGAAAGAGCCGTGCCCTCTATTTTTAGTAGCATGTAGCATCATTGTAATGGTTTCAGGCAGGAAAACGCTGTCCAAATTTCCAAAATGTACACCGAAATTTCAGACTAGGTCATTTTTCGGATTATTTTTTTTGTTGTTGGACCTTTGCTTTCAGAGGGTCAAATTATTTCGAATACGCCTTATTCGTCTGAATTCCGAAATTAGCCAAACCGAATCGCACAAGTCTAATATCAGGATTCAGCTTATATTTCAAGAAACCCCATAAAGTTTACGCATATCTGGTGGGTGCTTTACATTGGGGCCGGATCACTGGGGAAATTTAAGGTGCTGCACTTAGATCTTTCTTTTTAGATATCTTCTGTGTCCGTCCACGGCACAAAAAACATGGGCTTGTCCCTCCTCCCAGCTGGTGTAGGACCAATCGATTCAAGATTCAAAAAGGGGTTCCCGCCCCCTGTTCGGCAGTCTCTTTTGGTCCTACCAGCTGGGTAGGAGGGAGTTAGGCCTTTCTCTGCCTTACCGCTCATCGGATGTTTGTGCCCGTTTCCTGTTGTGCGATCTCGGCGAGCTGATGCTTGAGGATGGCATAAGCATCGGAGGTCTGATGATTTCTCCCCCTCGGTCTTGATGCTTCTGCCGGCCCAGGGAGTAGCTTCTGTGTCTGGGGCCTGTTCGCTCTTCCTCTCCCCGTAGCGGTGCAAGAAGACCGGAACTTCCGGTGATATCAGTGGAGGACAAGGTATCGGCGGCGATATGCAGACTACTGGAGGTGTAACAGCCGGCCCAGCGGGAGATTCAGATGGCGACAGGAGGCGGGTAAGACCTTGCATTACTGATCTTATAGCCAATTTGCGCGGTAACTGTGTTTCAGGCCTCTGCGTTCCAGCGTGAAACGCAAGCCATTAGGGGAGGAGATTTTGGCTTCCCAGGCCAATTACCCCCCCCAGAAAAGCCTGTGGGCAAGTGCTTTGTGGCACTACACTACTGTGACCCATGTGCCCATTCCAAGACTCCCAGACACCTTCCAGTGGGATTGTTGCAAACTGTCCCTAATGGGGACCGGCCTTGGTCACACGTTTCTATTGACTTTCTGGGAGAGCTGCCAGCCTCTAAAGGATTTACGGTGATTCTCATGATAGTTGACAGATTTTCCAAAATGGCTCATTTCATGCCACTCCCTGGCTTGCCGTCTGCCAAAGATCTGGCTACTGTGTTTGCCAGGGAGGTATTCCGACTCCACGGGGTGCCCAAGGTGCTGGTCTCGGACCGTGGGAGTCAATTAGTGTTGAGATTTTGGAGGGCCTTTTGTACCCAGATGGGCATTCAGTTGTCCTTTTCCTCTGCCTATCATCCCTGACCAACGGGTCCGCTGAGCGTGCTAACCAGGTATCACGGTTTAGGACTCTGACACAAGGTTAGGTAAAAAAACAACTTTATTGAAAAGTTTAAGATAATCCCATAGGATTTCATACACATACATACAATACATAGAAAAGGTAGCAGGTAGTAATAGCGAATCAGGCTCTACCGGCCCTGCCAATATACCAGGAAAGGCAGCCTGGGCAAGCAATGGAAAGGTGGCTCTACCGACCCTGCCAATATACCAGGCAAGGTAGCCTATCAGGTAACAAGGAGAACCAGGCTTTGCTGACCCTGCCGATATACCGGGCAAGGCAGCCTAACGGATTACCAGCTGATACAGGCTCTACCGGCCCTCCCAATATACCGGGCAAGGCAGCCTAATGGAATACCAAAATGTAGGCTCTACCGGCCTTGCCAATACCGGGTAAGGCAACCTCAGGAATTAATGATAGGAAGGTTCTACCGGCCTTACCAAGCCAGCGTCCGCACGCTGGGAACCAACAGATGGTTGTGCACTGAGCCGTAAGGCAATGGAGCGAACCAGCACCCGCGCGCTAGTAACCAATAGACTAGTAGTGTAGAAGCCTTAAGGCAGTGGAGCAAACCAGTGTCCGCACGCTGGGAACCAACAGGGTGAAAATGTCTCCTGAGCGACCGAAGAACAAGGTCGCCAACGATGAAGGAACTGGATGCAGGAGATGAACAGGAACCAGCACAATGATGGTCAACTGGATCAGGAACGGCAACGAAGACTGGCAGCAGGAAACAGCAACCTCGGACGACTCCAACAGGAACAGGCACAGCTGAACAGGAGACTCAGGAACAGGACGATCTCAGGAAACCAGGAACACAGCAAACAGGCCCATAAAGCTTCTGTAGCATAATGAAAGTGGATGCAGTCTGAGACACCACTAAAGGGCAACCAAAGGGTGCCCACACACAGTTTAAATAGGCAAGATGAGGTGGGCTAAAGGCAGACAGCCAATGGGAGCCCCCTGCAGGTGATAGACAGAAAGGCAGCAATCACAGGCACCGTGATACCAGGGCTTGGAACAGTTTTTACGTTGTTTAATTTCCAACCATCACGACAATTGGGCTGACTTGTTGCCGTGGGCAGAGTTTGCCAGGAACTGTGCAGTATGCAGCACAACCAGGGAACTCACCCTTCCTGAGCAATTATGGGTTTCAACCATGCTTGCTCCTGGACACTTTTCAAGCACAGCAGGTTCTGGCTCTGGGTGAGCATATTAAGCAACTCCGCTCCACATGGGCACAGGTCCAGAATACCCTACGTGATTCTTTCCTACGAGTCCAGCGGCATGCCAACAACAGACGATTGCCGGCTCCTGTATTTGAGGTGGTGGACCGTGTCTGGTTGTCCTCCAAAAATCTTAGGTTACAAGTTCCTTGTTACAAGTTTGCTCCTCAGTTTGTGGGTCCATTCCGGGTACTCCGTCGAGTCAACACGGTCTCCTATGTATTGGAATTACCTGCCTCCATGAAGATACATAATGTGTTCCATGTGTCACTTCTTAAACCACTGGTGTGTAATCACTATACCACCACACCTGCAGTCCCAGGTCCAGTCTGCATCCAGGACCATGATGAATATGAAGTGCAGAGTATTTTGGATTCACTTAGGTTCCGTGGCCAGATCCATTACTTGGTGCGCTGGAAGGGTGGGTTATGGGCCAGAAGAGCGCTCATGGGTTACCCACTCTGACATTCATGCTCCACTTTTGTTGTGCAGATTCCATGCTAAGTTTCCTGCCAAGCCTAGACCTCCTATGGGCAAGAGGGGGTTCTTTGAGAGTGGGGTACTATCACGGTGCCCGTGATTCTGCCTGAGCGACATTCCTACTTCCGGGTTTGCTTCGGATGCTTCTTATTGGTTCTGGGTTGTTAACCCCTCCCAGGGCTTGCCTTTATATACGCCCTCCTGTCACTATGCCGGTGCCCTTTCATGGTGTTCCTGACCTGATGCTTGTTGCTGTGTTCCTGTTCCGTGTATGATCCGGTTTCGTCTGACCTTGCTCCTGTCTCCGTTGCCCGTATTTGACCCGGTTTGCCTATGACCCGTTACCGATTTGCTGCCTCCGCTCTCTGTGTACCGCTCCAGGCTTTGGGTACTCGCCTAGCGTCTGCTTGTCGCTAGTGCTTCTGTTGTCCCTGTGTGTGCCCATTGCCTTTGCCTTAATGGTCACTTACCAGTCGGTGCTTATCAGTTGCTTCCGGTTGCCTACCTGTCAGCCTCCGTTACATGCTATACAGCCTGTGTCCTCCAGTCACTAGCGGTGCTACCACTTGTCAGTCTGCTTTGCAATGTGTTGAGTAACCCTCTGGCACTCAGAGGGTTAAGACCAGAGCATGGTCCTTATGGGATAAGGATTTATGCGAAGCTGAGTGACAGGAGTATTCCTTAGTATGTGGGTGTAAGGCCTCTATGCATCCAGAGGTCCATTGTCTTCTACCAAGCTTAAAAACCTGAGTCTAGAGCTTTTGTCGATCCTCCCAGCCCTATCTAGATCCCCATCAATTGTCATACTAAAGTTCCCCATACAAATAAGTAAATGTACTGATTTAATAAATATATGTTGTATCATAAGCAGGACTTTTTAAATAAATTATTTTATTGAATACAAAGTGTCGACGTTTTGATCCAAACATGAGCCTTTGGATCAAAACGTTGACACTTCATATTCAATAAAATATATTTTTTTTATTTAAAAAGTCCTGTAAGTGCCTGCTATTGCTATCATTTTGTATGATACAACATCTATATATCTTCATTTAACGAAGCAAGAGCACCAAGGAAACTATTTCAAGTTTTGGAGTGCCCATCTTTTGGGGTCAGTTTTTAAATCTAGGTGTTGAAATTGAAGAGACTTATTGATTAAGATAGAGACCCCCCTGGCATGTGTGGACAAGATAGAATGGTAAAGGTGCCTTACTCAGGGTTTCTTAAGCATAATCTTACAGCCATCACTACCCACTACCCACAAATTTAACCCATGTGACCTCTTTAAAATCTTTGATTCTCTTCACAAACCCCCCAACTCCTTCTCCAACACACCACAGGACTTTTTAGAGTTTTACAAAAAATAAGGTACAGTCTAGCAAACAAACCATACCCTCTACATCCTCTCCTCCTATACCCCTGATTCCTAGTTGACCTTCAGCAATATTTGGCTCGTTCTCCCGTACAACAGATGAGTTCTCTTTTACTATCCTCCTGTCCATATTCATTAAGCAAAGTGACATGGCATATAAAAGGCCTCAAAAATTCAATTGTCTATCATTAAACAGCTGATGTGGGATAGGAGTAATATTTAATATAGTTGTACCCTTACACTCTATATTATATAGGAGCTATAATATATAGTTATGGACAAATAAACCAAAAGGAAATGAGAGAGCTCTGGTACAGGTGTACCCTTACACTCATGATGTCTTGATTCAGTGTCCAAAGGTTGCATTCCACATCAACTTAACCAATATTTTCCTGTAGACCATACAGGTACTGGACTAGATGCCCTTTAGGATGCTGTGCTATTTACTGGAGTTCCGGGGTTGGATGTACATGGGTATGCTCATCCACACACTCCGCTGGAGTCCCTGCATATCAGACCACCCACACTGTGTGTGGCAAAAATGCACCATGATGGGCTTTAGCAGATGTATTTATTCTTGGAATTCAGATGAAAGCAGTCCCAAGTCACATCCAGTAACACTGTGGAGGATAAAATCCAACGTGTGGGTGTAAAAAGCAACGTCTTTTTCAAGGATATAAAATCACTGAGACTCTACACTCTCCTTATTTGTAAAAACCCAGGCCAATTGTAGTTGAACTGGGTGGCGATACAAGATCAAATTAAAACATGAGTGGATAGTTGCATTATCAAGTATATTGCACTGCTATATTTTATTTTAGAAGTATATTCTATGGGAGCAGACTTGGTAAAATAGCAATGCTTTAAAAAATTTATATTCATAGCAATCTCATCTGGTCCTCTTTAATTTAGCCTCACACTTCACATATTGAGTGACACATACTTCTTTCTTCCATTAAATGAGTTGGTAAGTCATTGTCTGTTGTGTAGGTCTATGACACACAGATTTGCTATATGTAAAGCCAGAGACTCCATGATATCGCATGGCTCATTACAACTTGAGTAGGCCACAGAGGGGAACTACAATATAGGCTTAGGCTAAATGACTTTCAGATTATAGTCCCTTTAAATCTATAGAATTTGTTCTACTCTGATCTTACATCGCAAAAGTTCTTGTTCCACTAAATTTGGTGCTGTATTTCTGGTGCTTAGAGAGAAACACAATACATTTGAGATTGTTTTCATCAAGGGAAGAGTTTGTTGCTTCACAAATCTTAGGTTCATACTCTTGAGCTTCTACAGCCTTTAGGGGTTTATCTTCCATGGTAATACTTTAACAAACATTAATAAGCCTTTCAGACAGAGTATATAAAATTCAAGCTGAGACTGAGCAATTTTAACGAACAGAAAAATCAAAAGCATTTCTATCCATGGAATGTGAATATTTGTTGTGAACAATTCTGACTATAGATCTACCTACAATAGACAATACCAAGTAAGTTTAGATGCTCTGGACTAAAGGCAAAAATATATATTCTTGCAATAGTTTTATTAATGTGAATTACTGGAAAGCAAATGTTCTATAGTTTTGTTTTTCAAAATGATAAATTACACAAACTGAAATGTACTAAAATCATTCTATACAATGATATGCTGGGGCATATCTGTAAAGAAACATGTGTCAAGTCTAGTGCAAAGCAATTGCATTATTTAAAACTACTTAAAACTGGCTTGCAATTCCTGAACTGCTAATAAGGGAAACAATGGGGGCGAATGCACTAAGGCGTGATATAGAAGTGATAAAGTGGAGATGACTTCTACAGAGATCACTTCTCTAAGGCCTATGTTATTCTATGGAGCCAATGCACTAAGATTTCTCCCACTTTGGAGATCTTGGTGCATAGGCTCCATAGAATAGCATAGGAACTGGAGAAGTGATATCAATGGAGAAGTCATCTCTGCTTCTTTTCCAACAGGCATAGTGTAAAAGGGGTGTCAGGTGCCTGTAGCATGCTATTTCTGTATTCGTGAGATGGCAAAAACAGCACAATTTTGCAACTATTTAGGATAGGCAAATAAAATAAACTGAAATATAGTTTAGGGAGTCTTCAATGAAATGCAATAAGCTGGGCAAAACAACCAAGAAAATCTGCACTTTTTGCGAAAAATGTCCCACTCATTGGGAAGTGCCACTATTCTCCTGTTTCTGTTTTAAGGAAATATTAGTGAGGCTTTAGCTCAAAATTCAATGTTCCAACAGACAGATTGCAAAGCAAACAATTTTGAAGTATTTAGATCAATTCATAATGTGTGTAAATGGGTTTGTATATCGTCTCAATATTGTAATGAATCTAAGTTTAGCTATGATCAATAAAAACAAATATTGTACAATATTCCCCAGAAACAGAACTAGATACATTAATCCAAAAGAGGAACAATTCTGGGAAAATCAACTTCACTTTTGAAACACATAAAAAAAGAGAATTTTTAACACTTTAAGCACCAACGGGTAGTTGAATGCACTTACCTGGTCCTTAAAGAGTTAAACCAGTAGAAGTTATATACATTATATACCCGTTGCTTGTTGACATATGAATAAAGAACCTCTGTCTTATAGTTTCTGGTTTCCATTCCACATATGATGTCTTAAACCTTTGACATTAATGGTGTGCAACACATTGCTTCAGAATCCATTGCAGAGCATTTTTCTCAAAGTTTAAGAACAAGAGGTGCGCATTGTTCATCTCAGAATCTCACTGTGGGCTGTATTGTATTCCAGGAGACACTTTTAACCTGGTTTTCCCTCCACATTCTTCCTCAGACTACAATATTCTACAGATCAAATCCAGAGAACTTTTAACCAATGGTTAATGAAATGCAATTAAGGATGGTAAAAATATTTTGCCTGAAATGAAACATGTGGAAAAACAACATGTTTACCCTTTCATGGGAATTCCAGTAAAATGTGTTGTTTTTTTTTTTTCTGCTGTGCAGGTTCCCAGACATTAACGAAGGGAAATGTGATCTTACTATAGCGATAATATTAATTTAGTGCCAAGAAATCAGTAACAGTGTATAATTCCCTCCCGTGTGTAGAGTTCTCCCCCCATGTATACAAGAAGTATCACTTTACCTCAATGTAAGTGTGTGCTGGAAGATAAAGCAAAGCAGACACCCCAGCCTTGTTTCACTGGTAGCTATAGAACCACACATACTGACCACCTATTACTGTCCTACTGCACTGGTAGTCATAGTCAAACGTACTGACACCTCCAGTCTTGTCCTACTGCATTGATAGCTAAACTGCATATACTAACCCCAGCCTTGTTCTGCTGACCTTATAGAAATAGAACTACACTTACCGACCCTCCAGCTTTGTCCTAACGAAATGGTAGCCATAGAGACACACACGCACTGACCCCCAATTCTTGTTCCACTGCACTGGTAGCCATAGAAGCACAAATACTGAAACCCCCCGCCTTGTTCCACTGCAATGGTTGACATAGAAACAAACATACGGACACTCAGCATATTCTTACTGATAGACACAGAACCAAACATAATTATCTCTCCATCCTTGTTCCACTGGTAGGCACTGAACCACACATACTGAGTCTGCCCCACCCTTGTATTGCTGGCTATGCAGGCCATAGAAAGCACAGATAAAATGTGGCAAAGGTCTTATTAATTTATTGGGGTTAGCAAAATATGGGCATTTTCTGGGGGGTTTTATGCATGGGCATTTCCATGGGAAATAGAGAATTGAGGGTTTTCCGCAGGTCCCTAATTGTAATAGACTTGTTTTCTTTATACTGTTTGTGCATTAATTAATGAAAAGTAAAATCTTATCTGGTTTTTTTTTAGCCATAGACAAGAATTATGTCAGACCATGAGAATAACAAAACCAATGAATTCATCTTTCAGGGTTTTTCAGAAAAGCCACAGCTGCAGATTTCATTATTCTGTGTGTTTCTCCTAACTTACCTACTCGCTGTGTTGGGAAACGTTATTATAATATCAATAATTTACCTGAACCCTGTTCTGCACATCCCAATGTATTTGTTCCTCTGCAGTCTCTCTTGTGTCGACATTTCTGTCTCCTCTGTGTCTCAGCCCAAGCTTCTATCTATGCTCTTATTAGAAGATAACACCATATCTTTTAATGGCTGCATGATCCAGCTCTATTGTTTTATGTTTTTTGCAGCCACTGAGATTTTCTTGCTGACATCCATGGCCTATGACCGTTACGTTGCAATTTGTAACCCACTGAGATATCCAATTGTAATGAGCAAGAGAGTTTGTGCTCTACTCATCATCATTTCCTGGATTTTTGGTTTCTTTGAACCATTAACACACACATTGCTTATCTCACAAATATCTTTCTGCAGGTCGCATACAATAAATCACTTTTTTTGTGATATTTCAATGTTATTAAAGCTGTCTTGTACAGATACATTTTTAATTGAAATCATGACTTATATGTTTGGTTCCATTGTAGGAATGCCTGCTTTCACTCATTACAATATCGTATATCTACATAATCTCAAGCATCCTAAGGATCAGCTCTGTTCAGGGAAGGAAGAAAGCTTTCTCCACCTGCACATCTCATCTAATTGTGGTTATCTTTTTCTATGGTGCACTTTTTCTCACATACTTAAAACCTTCATCTCAGTATTCGGCCTCCGAGTCAAAACTAGTATCAATTATCTACACTGCCATTATTTCATTAATCAACCCATTTGTCTACACACTAAGAAACAAAGATATTAAAACGTGTCTATGTGGGAAGGAAGCAAAAAATCGATATAAACACAGAAAATTGTAATTTGATGGCAGAGAAGAGCCAATTTGACCATCTAATTTAAAGAATTCCCATCTATAAGATGACTTATTTAATCCTTAGAATGGTCATATATCCTAAGTTAACAAATTAATTTGCTTCTACTATGTCATTTGTAAAGCTAGTTCATGAATCTATCACCCTCTATAGTTATTTTTTTCCCATGTTTCCTGTTATCATTACCTGTAATTTTGCTTTAATATTCATATTTTTAAAAATCCATCCTGGACATAATTTGTTAAATCTCTTAATATATTTGAATTTTTCCTTCATATAAACCCTCTTATCTTCCAGGATATAATATTAAGGTCCTGGGGGGAGATACACTAAGGTGGGATAAAGATGAGATGGCTTTTCCAGTATGATACATTCTCCAATACCTAACTTCTGCAGAAACTATGCATTAGCGTGTCTTAAGTTGCATGTTTCAGGTTCTTTCCTGATCTGCTGTGTTCTGTGTTAGAGGGAAAAGAAGAGTTTTAACCAAAATCCCACAACATTTTTTGTGACTGACTGGAAAGTCAAAGGCAGTCTGATCCAAGTTCCTTCCTGATCTGGCTGTTATCTCTGTGTTAGAGGAGTCTGGGGGTGTGTAAGAAGGTAGCATAGATTTACCCCAAATACTCCGACATTTTGTGTTACTGAGAAAACAGTAGTGCTCCAATTTCCTTTCTGTTGGTACGTCTGGTAGAAGAAAAGCTGAACAGGGATTGTGGTTTTTTTTTTTTTTTGACCGTAATATTGATAGGAGGAGTTAATAAAAAACAAAAAAACAAAAATAGGTTACAGAAACAGGGGCCCTGATTTGAGCTGTGACTGAGGCAGACTGTTACTAGAAGAGTATTTTGTAAAGGTTTACACTTCAATACAATCAGTTCTAATGTGTCACTGAAAAATACACACAGTAGTTGAATAATGTCCAGAAAAATGTGGCTGAGGGTCAAACGAGGAGCAACAATAGTAATAAACCATGTAAGAACACTGAAGATGACGATTTACATTCTAATGTTGATGTCATAATGGAAGAATGTGTAGCAGTTAAACCAACTGCTGAATCAGACATCAACACAAACAAGCATAACACCTGTCCTGAAGGTACTAGCATATCTTGTTAAAATCTCTTTAAGGGGAAAAGTAATTGTTTAAGATTTCAAAAATATAAAGTATATAGTAGTGAGGCAGAAGAGGCGGGCAACGCTAAGATGACTTAATTTCTGATGTCTATAGATGAAGAAGCAGACCTGTTCAGTGTGAATGAGCCCTATATTAAATTACCAAGCTGGGGTAGTAATTTCCCCTCAACTTCAAGATTATTCGGAAGTCTATCCTATTCAAGTATTCTCATTCAAATTTATACATCCATTTAGGAGGTAATTGCTCAGGGAAATAATAACCAGTACAAAGATAGACAGGTTAAATTAAACCCTATAACTCTTTAAGAACACTGTTTACTGGATCCCTATATCACATCGAACTAGAAATGGTATATCACAAAACAGAAAAGTATTTTCAAAAGGAGATGATACATTCTGACTATTCAAATTAAACTGCTTGCATGAACACAATATCGACTTCTCAGTGTATTAGGGACATGTAAATGGTGAATAATTTATACCAAGACACATAATAGCTCAGACAAGGATAATCCTCTTCCCTGAAATTCAGAATTCTTTAGAATCCATTCATATTCAATTATTTACTAGACTTGTGCACACTTTCGGATTAATTTTCTCATTCGGAGTATCTGCATTTCGGAGCAGACCTGTTTGATTCGGACAGAATTTGGCAATAGTCTGAATTATTAGGCTGAACTTACAATTTAAAATATACAATAAAAATTTACAATTAAATAAATAAAAATAAATGGAGCAATTTCCATGATCTAGAAAATGACTGTCATTTGCTCCATGAGCTGGGGGGCCAATTGAGAGCACTAGGGGCTAAGTATTTCCTGTTATGGAAAATGCCCTCCAGCCACTGTCCAGAGTGAAAGGATAAGAAAGCAACTCCTGGGCTACTAGGAACAAAGTAGGCTACACAACCCTCTTGTTATCCCAGAAACACGAGGGATCTGTACTTGGGGACAAAGAAGGTTCTGCACTGTAAGCCTTAACTTCAAACTCAGCACTTTTTCTATTTATGGGGAGCTGTTTCTGTTGTCCAAAGCATAATCTGTCCATTGCCTCCGCATTACTGATAGGTCCCGGAAGACCACCACATTCCAGCTTATCTGTGGAATCTTCTCCCACCTCCTGTGATTGCATTCTGTTTTTTCTTTGCCTCACGCACCCTCGCTATCAATTGTTCCCTCCAGGCAGTGAGGGAATTGGAGCTAAGTGCCATATTGCCTTTGATTTGAGGATTGCAAATTGTGGCAAGCATTGACTCGAGACAATTTTCCCTCTGCTTTTCCATGCGCCGAGTCACTTCCTTTTTTCAGCCTTGTTAGAAGGGAAGCAACATTGTGAATTCTATTACCTTCAGCACCAGGCAATTGTTACTTATGGGCAAGGAAATCATCATTTTTTAAGGAGAGTTGTGTGAAGAGGGGATTTACTTCAGCCAGGCTAGCATTCTTTGCTTAAAATTTCGATCAAAGCACGGAAAGGTGTGAGAACTGTCACTATCTGTTCCATCAGGGCCCAGTCAACCCTGCCCAGTGTTTTGTTACTGCCAATGAAATGGTGACATGACATTGCGTGAATTCCCTTTCTATTCCAGGATACGCTCTAGCATATCTAAGGTGGCGTTCCACCTGGTCCCAACATCTTGTTTGAGGCAGTGCTCTGGGAGGCCTGCCTTTTTCTGTTCCTGAGGTGCTGGCTATCTTTGATGCTACGATGGAAGTGGCTAGCAATTTGTCAGCATGACTCCAGAAGTGCTGCCATCCTCAAGAGCAGCCATCACTTCCAGATGCAGGACATGCACTGAGCATCGCACACCCACAAATCTGCCATCCCGGAGAGTCTTTATAATGTTAGATGCACAGTCAGTAACCACAGACCGCATTTATGCCTGTGTGCCTGCCTGCTCCCCTAGCCACTGCGCCACCATGTTCTGCAGTGCTTTGAAAATGTTAACTGAGGTATGCTGCTGATCCATTACCTCAGCATGGAGGAGGAAGGAGCGGTGCTCCTTCTTGGCTACTACATCTGAACTTGTTGGTATCAGTACCTGTGTGTCTTGCAACACATAGGGCTGCCACCAATATGCCGACAATGACGGGGGCATGCTGGCCACTTGGAGCACTCCATAAGTCAGTGGTAAAGTGCACTCACTGGCCACCAGCCTTTTCTAGCAGGTCCTGCCAAAGCCCAATGCATGACCAGTACAGTGAGGGCACTATAGTTCTACTAAATGTGGTGTGGGATAGAATTTTAAATTGGGGTGCAACAGCCTCCATAAGTTGCTGGAAGGGCTCCCCATCCACCAAATTAAAAGTAGCACCCCCAACGGCTATGAGCTGTGGAATGAAGCTGCTGTCTGCACATCCCCTTTGAATGAAACCCACCAATCTTCCAGTGTGGCCTGTATTGATTTTGGAGTGGGCTGTGACTGTCTGCTCTTACTTGGGCCAGATGTGGCATGATTCCCCTGCCCTTTACCCTGCTCTTTCTCCTGCTTACTGGTGGTTAGTGTGACACTGGTATATGTAGTAGTGCCACTTTCTGCACTTATCAACACTGACTTGTGGTAGTTGTTCAGATGTTGGTTCATCCCAGAGGTGGTTAGATGACGCAACACCCTCTGTTACAATTTGCATTTTGCTAGCCAGCCATTGGCAAGTGTCACAAGATGCTACCACGCTTTGGAGTGACAGATGACTCTGCCAGTTGAAATGGAAGGTGATGGAGAAGAAGCTTAGGTGACAATCTTGATCTTCACATGCTGGAGCAACCTCACTAATATGCTTTTTGGTTCTACGTACCTTTACAGGGGTACTAGTAGAACGAGAGGTGGTAGCACGGATGTTGGGAGTGGGATTTGAGGAAGATAATGGCATAACAGTGGTGGCGGAGACACTAGCAGCTACCTGCCAGGGAGACAATTGGAACTGGAGAGGCGGGTGGTGAGTTTTCAATAGAAGACACAATTGTAGCTGGAGAAACATGAGGAGCACTATGGGCAGCAGGGAAAAAATCAAAGTCAGGAGGCCTTGGACCCTCATATTCTTCTACTCTTGTAGGTTTGGACAGGAAGAAAAATCAGCAGCAGCAGATTCTGGGGACACCTGCTCAATTCCCTCTTCTTCCTGGTAGTTTACCATTTCCTGGTAGTCATCTCCCTCAACATTTTTTGGAGAAGATATGCTCGCAGTGACAGTGGTGGCAGGATAATCTTTTTCCAAATACTGCTATTTCCATTTGGGATGCTTGCACGGACATTCTCTATAAAACACCTGCATTGATACTGCACGCAGTTTCTGACCAGTAGTGTTCATGTTCAACATGCTAGGTGTCCCCAGGTTTATAGAACTGACTGTAGTGGACGTGGTGACGAAACGGGCAGTGGCACTAGTCATTGTGCAGCTGGTTCTGTGGGATCAACAAACAGCTGATGAGAGCCAGATGCCAGCTGCTTCATGTTCTGACGAGGATCTGGACACCTTTACCCTGCTAGTAGAGGAAGACCTGCAGTTCCCTTCTTTGTATTTATTGGTTTGGAGTGCTGCTGCTGAGTCTGACATTGATTACTAGTACTACTGACAGTCCTCTTCTTGATCTGCCTGCTGCTGCTAGCTCTGCTTGAAAGCAACAGCACTATGGTGGTGGTGGTGGTGGTTACTGGGTTACTGCAGCTGGTACCAGGACAAGGAACAGCCGGTTGTTCACTAGGACTCAAATCCAACTGCAGATAGGTAGGTAGTGTACTATAATTTTAAAATTTTAAAACCTGGGCACACGACAACTCAGACTGGCTGTGTCACTCTGAAAATTGTTCTTAACACAAATTGCTAATATTTGTATTTTCAACAGGAAAAGATGACTTGCGGTGGCAATAAGGCACTGATGTTTGATGCCTGCCTACAAAACAGTCAGACAGTGACAATAAGGCACTAGACTGTCTAGTAAAATTGCACTCTCTCCTCTCTGAGCTCCAACAACGGACTAACAGGAAATGAAGACTGTCTTGGAGTCTGTCAATAGTCCAACCCCCATAATGAAATGAAAAAGCTAATTGGACTAGAAAAGGAGAGAAAGTAGCATGCGAGTGGGAAGCAATTTGAATTTCAAAATTTTCAACAAAATTTTGGACCAGGGCTGTTTGGATTTGTGTTTTAAGAATGGCCCTTGCCTTTCTGCCAGCTCAAATGATGCCTAATGACCCTTATTCGTCCAAATTCTGAATCTGGCCGAACATATTTGCACAAGTCTAGAATTACATTGAAAGATGTGCATTCATCTAGGAGGCAACTTAGTATGCAGTTTAACAGTAGAATGAAAGGCTGAATGAAACCCTAGAGCTCATTAAATAAGTAAGCATAATCATTATTTTGTTAAGCTCTAAGTCACATCATATAGGAATAGTGATAAGCCCCTGTAAGCCTATGATGAAGCCATAGTATCATAAAGGGAAATTCATTGGGCCATATTTAAAGGGTTAAACATTGAGTTCATGTGAGCAGTTTGATTGAAATAATGGCCTGTCATTCATCTCTGATGATCCTTTTCAGCTATGATTTACTTTCTCTCTTCCTTTATGATGTGACTTAGGACTTAAGTAAATAGTGCTCTTAACCCATTGAGTGCCAGAGGGGTAGTCAATGCATTGCAATGTGTTGTGTACCCCTGTGGCACTCAAAGGGTTAATAGGCTGACTGAAACCCTAGAGCTCATCTTTCATTCTACCTTTAAACAGTTTAGTAGGTTTTTTTACTTGTCTCCTAGCTGGAAGTACATCTTTGAGAATAAATGAACATAAGTTTTCTAAATAATCCTGAATTTGAGAAGATGATTATCCTGGTCTGAGCTGTTCTAATTAATTGAGTAACACATTTAAGCAATTAATATGGTGGTCATGTAAGCAGTTTAATTCAGATATTAGTCATCCACTATTTGTGAAACTACTAAGCTTTTGAGATAATACCTTTCTGTTTTGTGATATTCTGTGATGTGACATAGGGATCCAGTAATTAATGAGCGTTCTTAGGTTAAATGAAACTGTAGAACTCTATCTCTGATGTTTGCCTTTGTATAAGTTACTATGTCCCTGAGTGACTGCCTCATAAACAGATGTACCATTTTGGATGAATATTTGAATAGGACAGACTGAATAATCTTGAACTTGAAGGAAAATGTTTACCCCAGTTTTTTTTTTTTTTTTTGTTTTTGTTTTTTAAATATGCCAGGATTTACATCTCCCCATTATCCTGACTGTAGTTTTTGCATCCTAACAGGGTATTTATTTCACCATGGCCACAGCTGTAGGCAATAGGTGGAATTTTACCTCTGTTGGGATTTTAACACTTTGAGTGCCGAAAAGACGCCCAATGCATTGTGATGCAATGCACTAGATACCTCTCTGGCACTCAATGGGTTAAATAAAGCTGAACTGAAGTATAATATCACCATAATTTTTAATGCTGATGTATTAAGTTATGTATTAATACTGCTACTGATAATTTACTATAGGGCAAAGTCACAGTAAATGGATCTACCTTTCTGCTGGGAGGTGCAAAAGTGTATGGAAGCTGAATACTGGCTGCGGCTGTGTTTTTTTTTTTTTTGTTTGTTTGTGTGTTGAAAATAAAGACCTTTAGTGTTAGTGAATTACTTATATCACTGATATTGATATAGAAAAGAGTCTCATCCTGTTAGTCATCATAAGAATTGTTGTTGCTTCCAAATCTAATCACACTTAACCACATACGCACTTGTTTTGAGGAAAATAGGGATGGCAAACATTTGGGAAACAGTTGTACAGTCTTTAAGACAAATTTACCACTCTGCTTCAAGTGAAAGGCTTTTGACCAATGTGTCTTCCCAGTCCTTATGTATTGCTGTGAAAAATGGACACTGAATGCCAAAGCCATACAAAAACTTAAGATTACACAGAGAAGTATGGAGCAGTGAGTCAGCAAAAATAGGTCTATGTTGTCATGGAAAGCGTAAATTGTGAGAGTCTGAAGGAACTGAAAATTATTTCTTGAAATATAGGGACTGCAATAAAGATTGTAAAAAGACAATTAGCAAAAATAATGAAACTTTAATTCCAGTTGAGACCAAGAGTAATACAAAAATGTTTTCAATTACATAAATAGCAAGATATTTAACAGTGTATTGGACCTTTAAAAATTAGATGGGTGAGGAGAGGAGGAAAGGCTGATGTTCTAAACTGTTGTAAACACAGTATATACCATGGAAGAAGAAATGGTAGGAGTCTCAACACAAGATGAGGTTATAAGAAACCTAGACTTAACTAACTGCAGTAAAAGAATGGGAGAACACAAAACAGGGGAGCACCCCTGTGTGTATCAGTCAAATGTCTGTCACATTCACCACAAAACCCTTCAGGTGTATACTCATAGGAACTAATTGTTGGCCAATTGCATATACCAATGCAAATGTCAAAGCGACTGGGTAAAAATCTCCCCAGTAACAGAATCAGTATCTACAATCTTCAATTAATAGCAGCTCTGCTCACTCTCCCAAGTAGTACAAACAATGGCCCATACAAGACAAAGTACACTCAAAAATAATAAAATACCTATTGTGAACAGAGTTCATTATTTGTTTTTTTTTAATTGAATAAAATTTTTATAAGATGCCCCACACTTTAGTTTTTTTATTTTATTATTTTTAAACTTTGATATACATTTATTAATGGTGTGTCTCTGGATACACATCACTGAAGCCAGCAAAGCCAACAGAAGAACTATCCCAAATGGAGACGGGTTGCTTTTCTCTGGAAGCCTGTGAGTAGGGGGTCGGCGAAAAGTGTGAAAAATTTCCTGCATGACTCGAAAACTGTCAGATTTTTTTTGCTTTTCCTGCAAAAAAATTGCCTTTCCCCCATGCAAAAATGTCTGTCTTCCTATTTTAACACATTTTCTGCCTATATTTCCTATAGGTACTATATTTCTTCTGAGGGCTGACGTTTAGAATTAAGTGGCTGAAAGTCAAAGTTGTGAGTCCTACAGCAACATATGACTTGAAAAATGTGTTAGCGTACAGAGTGCATCTGTCCTTTGACCACAACACTAACTTTCTGCTTAAGTGACACTGGCACATATTCATGTTAAGTAATAAAAAAATAAAGTACAACCAACAATGTGGCAGATGTGTGTGGTGGTGGTGGGAGACTAGTATGGTGTGATTTGTGTATGTATTTTTACCATTGTCATACGTTATCCTCCTTCTCCGATTAACATGCATTACTTGTTGCTCATAGCTATGGTCCTCAGTGGGGTAGAAGGTGGAAACCATTCTTCACATCCCTCCTCCACCTCCATCTGTGCTGGTCATATATTTGTCCTGGCATTGCCTGTCATGCATGGTTTCTGCTACCTGATCCTCAGGTGGAATGAGATGTTGGTTCATTTTTAAGAATGTTAGTATCCCAGCATTGCTGCTTGAGAGCAGTGTCCTGCGTTCACTGACAATATAACCAGCTGCAATGAAAACCCTCTGAGACTCCATGCTTGCTGGAGGGGACAACTAAGGGTTGCCACTGCAGTATGTGTCAATGCTGGCCAAACACTGCTTTGTTTGCCGGTATTCCATGGGGTAATTTTCTGCCTAAAACTTAGCTATCCTGCAAGTATACAGAAACCATTTCAGTGGGACCATTTCTAGGCGCTACATGGTGTTCCTGTGTGTTACCAACCCATACTCGGGGGAGGGGGGGAGCAAGTACCAAAGAGATGTACCACCACCACTACCAATGTTGTGCTTTTGCCCTCCCCCCCACTGAGACCCATGATGAATTGCCCTTTGTTCCGAATGGAATATTCTGGTTGATGTAGCTTGTTCTGCTGGTTGAAATGCTTTGCTGCCTTCCTTTTCACTATACTGCCTACATGTTTGTTGTGCCCTCACTTTCTCCCTCTCATACTCCACAATGCAACCCTAAACTCGATCAATAAGCATATCTTGATATTCCTTGACTGAATCAGTTTCCTCAGTTGCTGCTGATCATCAGGACTCCTTGTTGTGACAAACTGCTGATGGCCCTTTGGCAGATATTCTGAAATTGTGTTTAAAGAGGGGGTTCAGCAAATTGGCAAGAATGTATTCCTAGTTGCTTTTAATGGACATTATGCAAGGATCTTGTTCAAAGCACGCTATAACATGTCCTTTACCAGCTGGTGCATGTCTGTTGTCATTATGGTAAGAATCCTCAGCCATGCTCCATTTTTTTTTTTTTCTATAATAAAAACCATTGAGAATTTCACTAATTCCTGCCCCAATGCGACTCACCAGCATGGTTGCCTTCTCAAAGGGTTTCTGCAGCTCACATACATTGCAAATTAGTTGCCATTGGCCAGGTGACAAAGGATCATTCCAAAGCCTTCCAGTTTTGCATGGTGTACTCACTAATGGCCTTATTCTGCTTGTACAAACACTGTAGCATGTAAATGGTGGAATTCCACCTAGTAGGGACCTCCATTTTCAGTTAGTGATGGGGCAGGTTGTTACTCTCTTGTATGGAATATAATGTGTTGCGTACACTGTAGGAGCTTAGTAAAATGGGCACATTTTGTGGCCAATAGCATTTTTGAGGGTTTTGGATTCTGCCAGGTATCTGGTCACAACTAAATTTAGTACATGGGTAAAGCAGGGCACATGCTCCATACCACCTATTCTCAAAAGCGATTATGTTGGAGCCATTATCAGCAGACACAAAACCAGCTTTTAAGGAGTGGGTACATCTGCTCTAGCTTACTTATAACATCTACGGATTTGTGGGACTGTCTCTCAAAACTCTGCATGCACAAGGTGGCGTGACGGTGGTATGGGCTATCCTGTTGCTGCTGCTGCCGCCTTTTAATCACAGTGCCATAACCAGAAGGACGATTACTGGTTTTCACCTGATGCTTTAAGCTAGTGTTGTCCACTGTTGGTGTTGGGAGGGAAACCCAGTGAGCAGTCACGGTCATATAGTCTGTGCTTTGCCCACTTGTCCACATATATGTTGTCAGGTGGATTTTCTTGCCATAAGCACTTTTCAGGCCTTTGCCCACCACACTAATCACCTGATTGTACAATTCAGGCACAGCTGTCCTGTAAAAATAACTGTGGCTTGGGATATTCCAGGGTGGAGCTACACATGACATCAGTTCGCTGAAACCTCTGTTTTCTACAAAAGCATACGGCAGCATGCCAATTGCCAACCATTCCACAGGCTTACTTTGGTATTATTTTGGGATTGTTTTTTGTGAAGATTTTGACTCCTTCCTCGAAACTCAGTGTGGCAGGACATGGCAGAAGCTTTATTGCTTTAACAACATGACTAGAAGAAGTGGTGGCTGTAGATGCAGTATGTGTGGGCAGTCTGACTCTTGCCATCTCCTACAACAAAGCCAGTCATACTCCTCTGCAGCAGGAGCCATAGGTGTTATTTGGACTAAACAAACTTTTTAGCACTGACAGTAGCACACTGACACAAATAACGTCACTACTTTTTTCTGCCCTAGAGCCCTGGAACTTTTTAAAGTTTCTGCTTCTGATAGTTGTGGCACCTTTTTCCTGCTGATAATGTCTCCCAGTCAGACCTGTGGTTGTGCTTCAGGTGGGATCTCATAGAGGAGGTACCTAGTCATGAGCCTGCTTTCCCCCTGCTCACATGCTTTTTGCATAGATAAGATAGCAACATGCTTAGCTTGAGGATCCTGACTGAAATATTATCATAATGTGGACTTCATGGAAAGAGGGGTTTCTAAAGTGGTGGTGCTACTACTACTGGGGCTAGATGTTGATGCAACTCTACTGCTATTACTAGGTGTCAAAGGTGCAGCACTTACAGCAGTAGAGGCACTCGTCATATCTAATATTGTGGATGTTAACCTGTATTGCTTGGTACTCAAAACAGGTGTGTGTGGCTGAGTGGGACTTGGACTTTGAAGAGGCGATGATTGATAGGGTGACTGTGCTTTTTGACATCTGTACTTGTCCAGGGTCTGGCTTTCTCAACAGTTTATAGACACAATGCTCCTTAAAAGGGACAGAAGATTCAGTATGTGACTTTCTGCTAACCTTATAGCTCTGTCATCATCCTCACTCTCATCTTCATCTGTATCTGAACGAGAGAGATGCTGAAGGGATATATTCTAGATCTGCATCATTATCAGTCATCATTAGGTCATCCTCCGCAGCATCACCTTACAGTTCTTGCCCACCAACCCTTATATTTCTAAGCTTTTAGAGGTCTCAGACAATTTCTTTATTTTTACTGTAACAAAATTTGCTACTACTTTGAGGACAGGTGTTTTGGTTCTTGGTTATCACACTGTCTGATGCAGCAGGTGGTTCAGCTGCTACACCTACCTCTATTATGCTATTGCCAGCATCATCAACACTTGAATGCGACTTCTCATCTTCAGTGTTCTTTGTATATGGTACTTTATTTCTACTGGTACTGGGGGTGATGGAACTAGTTTTGCTCGGACCTTGACAAACTGCATCCTCCCTTGGAGTAGAGGGATCATTATCATTGATTGCACACTCTGCAGCAACCATTGCTGCAGTCAGTTTTTGAACTACTACTTTACTCTCATGTACTTGCACTGCTTCCCCCTTTCCCTTGTGCGTTTGAACATTGCCCAACTACACCTTTTTTTACTGTACAGTATACAACACAGCTGATTAACCTTTATGATGCCTTGCCTAAGCCCAGTCAGCTGTCTCACTGTCACCTAAGATATTTAGTTCTTTAGTCTTTTTTTGTTTTTTGTTTGTCCACCCTGTTGTCTTATCAGTCTGTCCAAAAAAAATGTAACTCAGGAAGAAAATGGCTTTAGAACTAAAATTAAAGATCTAATTATAAAACCATCTGATAAAGGTGTGAATGTACTTATGAGGTGTGGATATGTATAATAAAGAAATCTATAGACAACTAAAAGATAAAAACTTGGAAAGAGATCCTACAGATCTGATTCAAAACAATTTGACTAAATTGGAATATGCCCTGGAATCTCAATTGGTTTCAAGGAATGAGTTTAAGTATTTATATGTTGAAATGCCCACTATAGCAATGATGTGTTGCCAAAAAGCCATAAAATCCTGAAAACACCTCCCGGAAGACTGGTGGTATCCTGTATAGGGGGAGTTACTGAACAAATCAGTAGATATGATGTTCATCGTTTGAAACAATTTGTATCCTCATTGCCCTCGTACATTCAGGACACCAGGGATGTGCTACGCTGGCTCGTTGTAACGGTTTTTTAGGACACTCAGACCAGTGGGTGAAAATAAAACACACTTTATTTTTAAAATAAAATAATGCACAGGTTCGCCCTCTAGTGGCGGTAGGTAATACACAGATCGTGTAAACTGAGATATTACAATAGTAATAGCACAATGGATATACATGCAAGACAATAGGCAATAGGGTGGTATGAACCCCCAAGGGGTTAATGACTTGATAACAGTCCATCTCAGATGTGGAGGTTTGGCACGCCCTGGGTGTTAAAAGGCTGTGCTGGATAGACAAAGTTCATCAAGTACTGAAGACCGGACTGCCTCGCCAAAGTGTTTGGATATTAAGCAGAATAGGAATCAACTTAGCCCCCACGGGCGTAGCTACTGGAACTGCTTTGGTTTGTGCAAGTGCAAATAGCCCCCACGGGCGTAACGGGAACCGGCCGGCAATGCAAGAGCTTCTTATCAGCCTCCTCAGACTTCGCTGAATGCTGGAATATGAATGCAAGAGCCACTAGCCCCCTCGGGCGTAGTACCGGATAAGCTAACACTGAAGCCTTAAACTGCCACCACTCTGTATAATGGATATCGCCCGGTAATCGACACCGGAGAGCCTTAGGCGCCCAAACGGCCCAAACAATGTGAGTACTCTGCAATGGAGGACTAGAGTTGCCGACGGTGAGTGGCCAACTCAGCAGCAGTATCACGGGTAACGAGGCTCGTACTGGAGGTAGAGAGAGTGAGACCGAGGCAGTACTGCTAGAGTTAAAAAGCACGTTTACTCGAGGCTTCAGCGCTACTGGAAGGCTCTGCAATGAGAGGAAGGCATACAGACACAGCTCTGCACGGGTAGCGAGGCACTGCACTAATCGTGGGTAACACCAGGCAAGGCAGTCACACTGAAGCTGGCAACAGAGAATGATAATATTGCGGTGGCGACAACTGGAACGCAGGTCACTGGAACAAGCTGGAAGTCGATCTTCGGAGCAGGAAGTCAGCCGGGCCGAGTCAGAGCACGTAGGAGGTAGTCATACAAGCCGGGTCATACACAAGCAGGAACAATGGAGAATAGTCAGGACAAGCCGAATCGGTACACAGGAACTCAGAACACAGGAACACAGCAACAGCACTACTGGCTCAGAAACACCACGAAAGGGCATCTGACAGATGTGATAGACAGGTATAAAAAGCTCACCAGGGGGCAGGCCAAACCAACTCAGCAAATCAGTGTCTGCCACAAATGAGAGTGACAGGAATCACAGGCACTGTGATACTCGTGGGCTTGACAGTGGGCAGGGACTCCCTCCTTGTTACATTGGATGTGGAGTCCCTGTACACTTATTCCACACGAGTGCTGTTTACGGGCCTGTGGTGAATTCTCGTGTACAAGGGGAATAGTTTGCTGCGCAGAATGAGTTCATTTTGGAATTATTAGAATTAGTTCTGCTCAATATTTTTTGGTTTGATGGAAAGTTCTTTAAATAGTGTCATGGAGTTACCATGGGAGCCACGTGCGCCGTGACCTACGCTTGCCTTCACCTGGACTAGTGGGAGCAGCATGCGGTGATGTGCAAGCGTGGGTTCGAGGAGCATGTGGTGCTAGGGTTAAGATTAATCTACAACATCTTTATGGTGTGGGATGGATCCCTGGATGATCTCAATGAATTTGTAACTAGATTAAATTTGAATTCTTTGAATATCAATAACTCAGAATGTCAGTAGTGAGATGGTTGAATTCCTTGATTTGCATATCCTTAAGCAAGGTGTTTTCAAAACTATGACCCTTTGTAAGGAAACAGCATGTAACACTTTTACATTTTTTCAAGTCACCATTTACCCTCTTAAAAACGGGATATTCCTTGGGGTCAGTTTTTACATCTTAGACAAAACTGTACCAACAGAGGATTTTCAGGTACAAGCAAGAGAACTGATCAACAGGTTTGCTGAAAGAGGATATAAAAAAAAAAAACACACTTTGGAGGTGCTATAAACGAGCTCTTATTAGTGATAAAGAAACTTTGATTTTTGGCACCCCAAAAAGATTTGAGGAACACGTTTGCTTCATCAACATTTCTCAATCAACGGGAGGGCTTGAGTGGAATTCTGTCATAACATTGGCATGTTTTGACAGCTAATGAAAATTTGAGACAGATTGTTGGAACGTCTCTTTGATTCAGAAAAGAGCAAGTAATTTGCGTGATCAGTTGGTGCAGTCTGAATATAAGAAATATTTTGCCTGATTGGTTAGGCAAGAGGAGAGTTTCAGATATGCACCAATGTGGATCATGCAAATCATGTCAAATTATTAAAATGGGAAAATGTTTCTTTAATGGGCCAAAGAATAAATCATATGATTAGACAGTGTTTAAACTGTAGATCTGAAGGTGTGATGTACATGTTGAGCTGCCCTTGTGATTTTATATATATATATATATATATATATATATATATATATATATATATATATATATATAAATAATGTGGGGAAAACCATGAGGCAGTTGCGGAGGAGACTCATAGGTGTTAACTGTCTTGTGGTTTCATTAAATCTAAATGATTATGGGTCCGTAGTAACTAAAATGTTTATTAATAGATGAGGTGATCCTCATTTGGATTTTTGTTGTGACACATATATGAAGGGTTACTTTCCCTTTAAGAACATGGTTATTTTGCACACTGTGACTATTGAATGTTAATCATCCCCTTTAAATGTAAATAGATAGGATGTTATGTGGTTTGATTTGATAAGTTTGAACTGCAAACATCTGGTTTGAGGTTTTTAAATCTGTAGGGTAATCACTTTGTTACCTTGATAAAGCCCAACACTGGTTTATTATGGTTTTATGGGAATTCATTTCTGTAGTGGGGTCTGTTTTTGGGGGTATGTCACGGTATTATACAATGCTACCTTGATACTATTTGAGGAATAATTTATATATTTTTAAATAAACTTGAAGTGAGTGACTGTAATGTGATCTCTTCTTTTTTCTTTATTTTTTGATTATTGGTGAGATCCATGTGCACC
Organism: Rhinophrynus dorsalis; assembly: GCA_037306005.1. Classification (NCBI taxonomy): domain Eukaryota; kingdom Metazoa; phylum Chordata; class Amphibia; order Anura; family Rhinophrynidae; genus Rhinophrynus; species Rhinophrynus dorsalis. The sequence goes on along the minus strand of CM074728.1, from coordinate 49,122,741 downwards.
CCATTCATGTTTGTGCATGGAATACTTCTTAGGAGTATTTTGAGTGCTCATCTATATATATTGTTAGACAAAAAAAATTATGACTGAAAATCAGTCATTCCCCAGACTTCCCCATCCAACACAGAGACAATAACAGCAAGATCAGCAACAAATAGGTCCCTAGTTGCCTGTGTCTTGCCAGTCACATGGAATTTTGGAATATTTGGGGTCAACCTCCTTCCTCCCTTCTCTCCAGAGTGCCCCACTGACTCTCTAAACTAAACTTCAATTCCCCTCTGTCTTCTCTAGCTCAAACATACTGCTCTCTCCTCTCACAAACAAAGTTGCTTGGTGTGAGAGCCTGACAGCCTTTTATATGGCTGTAGAAAACTTGTGTGGAAAATAAATTTATCTTCCCATTGATTTCAATGGGCGAAAAAGGTGGGAAAAAGTAGAAAAACTGCACTTTTCATGGGCATTTATTTAGTCTGGGGCCGATTATACTGTGGTCTGGGGTTGTGTGGGCTAATTACTGTACTTATTATATAAAGGTGGATTTATATTTTACATTCGTGCCTGTCCTCCTTTGCTTGAAAATAGTGACAGATTCAGCTTCCAGTTTCACCACTGACCCAAGGTACATCTCTACTTTCCCTGTAGGTAGCTACTATACCATAGAAGGTTATCCTGGGTGTGGGCCGGCTCCTCTGGTCAGCATTAATGTACTCTTGTGACCAGAAAATCTAATTCGGTCAAAGCCACAGCAAGAAATCCTAGTGAAAGCAAGCCAGCTGAACTCCCCATCCAGCACACCCAAGCTTGTAGTATACTGGGGATATCTTCCATCCCTCTCTGTTTTTAGTCTCTGCTCCTGTTACTCCATGTAGTGTTTGCCTACGTTTGCCAGCTCTGCACTTCATCCTGTGTACCCAAGCTTCTAGCATATCGGATTATCCTTCCAGTCATATGCTTGTTCTCAGACTCTGTTCCTGCTACCCAGTGTACTGTTGCCTTGGGTATTCCTTTTCTATACTAATAGCTATCTGCTCATACTCTGCAGAGTTCTTTTTCAGAGCCAGATAGCTTCCATCTGTTTCTGCAAGCTTACAGAATGCAAGACAATGACATTCATATGCAACCCCTTGAGTGACAAGGGTATCCAATGCAATGCATGGGATACCATCCTGAAAATCAGTGATTCAAGAGCTTGACAAAGTCCTGTACATTGATGGAAGTAATCTACTCTAGATGGCCTTTTGTTATCATATTTTACCAGAACCCTGAGGATGGCAAGGTGGGATGCATACATGTTAATATTATGTGGCATAGACAACACATGTTTGAACTGAAGGGTGGTAAACTCTGGCTACACAGATATTGTGACCACCATTCCTGTTACCCACTATCACGTATCATGTGCTTAAGACTCTTGTGTTGTGGTTCCCTATGGATATGGTTGGCGAGTTATGCTAAACATTAGTATACTGTTCCAGCATTACATTTTGAATGTGTGTTTGTAATTGTTATCCTGCTGACTGAAACATGTGTTCCCCCATCAATATTTGTTTTAGTTGCTTTGCCTGTGTTCGGTACTGCCATGGTCTCAACTTTGCTGTTATGGTTGTGACAACAGTGCAAATTTATGAATTGAGGCCATGTGGTTATCACAAATGAGGCATGTGTTGGACATGCAATTAGGGATGAGCAAAACTTGAACCTCTATCCAAAACTGATGAAAAAATTCCTGCAAAAGGTGCCATTTTCCTGCTTTTTTTTCACCTAGCTTATTGCATAGAAATCAATGGGAAGAAAAATGTATCCTCACCACATGAGTTTTCTATACTTTTCTACAGCCATATGCAAGGGTGTCAGGCTCTCACAGCATGCCATTCTGTATTTGAGTAGAACGCAGCATGTTTGTGAGCTAGAGAAGATGGGCAAATAAAGGTGAATTGAAGCTTAGTTTAGGGAGTATTTTAGGTAGGACATTTTTTCTCTGTATTAGTCTAGGGGCACTCTGGGGGCAACAAAGTGAGTTTGACCCCAAATACCCCAACATTTGGTGTGACTGACTGTCAAGACACAGGCAGCTCAGGTCCAAATTACTTGCTGATTTTGCTTTTATTGTCTGTGCTGGGGAAGTCTGGGGAAAAAATGTGTTGGTTTTGTTTTTTAGTTATACATATTTTTAGACTGTGATAGCACTGTGATAAGACAGGGTGGACAACTTAAGAAAAAAATAAATAAAAATTAAAATTAAAAACTAAAAAACTGTATATAAATAAACCAATAAATATATTAGGTGACAGCTGACTGGGAGCCTGATGTGATCAATGTGACTGACAGACTTGACAGCAGATGACATTGAGAATTTTGTAGAGGGCCAAGGCAAGACATCACACTCCATAAGTTGTGTACTGTAGAGAGTAAAAACACACAGTAGTTGAGTAATGTCCAGGAAATGCTCAAGCAGGAGTGGGAAAGGTGGAACAGTGCAGGGATGTGGAAGTAAAGTGGCAGTTCAAAAACAGACTGCAGCAATGGTTGCTGCAGCATGTGCAATAAATGATGATCCCTCTATTCCCGGGGTGGATGCAGTTTGTCAAGATCCCACCAATCATACCACATCAGTACCCCACCACCACTACCATACACATCTGCCACATTGTAGGTTGTAGATTGTACTTAATTTTTTGTATCATTTTACATCATGAATGTGCCAGTCTCACTTAAGAAGGAAGTTAGTGTTGTGGGCAAAGGACAAATGCACTCTGCATGCTAACACATTTTTGATGGTATATGTTGCTGTAGGATTCACAAGTTTAACTTCAGCTACTTATTTCTCCACTACAGCCCTCAGGAGAAGCAATATTCTGCTGGGAAATGTTGTACCATAGGAAACCTAGGCAAAAAATGTTTTGGAATAGGAGAAAAATGTATTGAAGTATGCTTTGCCTTACCCCTTTGGCATTCAATGGTTTAAGTGTTGACATCCCTTTATCTCCCATGTCAAAGCCACCTTGGATTCCTCAATGGCCTTCCTGATTGTGGAGACGTTTTGTCGGAACATTTCCTGCCAGGCACTGAATGTAATGTTCACTGGTAGACCATCTCCAGTGCCTCTCTCATGCAGTCAGCTCTCTGATCTTGTTATGGACTTTTGTTTTGCAGTCTGTCCAGCACTTTTTGATGGAGTCTGTGGTGCGCTTACACCTGGACACAGCGTTGACTATATTCTTCACCTGATGCCAGGCTAGCTTCTTTCTTGACCCAATCCCTTTGTCCTCGTAGGAGTACATTTGATCCCTGAGTCTGTCCTCCACTACAGTATTGGATGGATGCATTAGTGTCAGGCCTTGCCTGCGCTGTCCCTGGATGTGTATGTTCCTGTGCCAGATCACCTCTGCTTCCCACAGCCCCTAGCTGCTGTTTACCTGTCTTGTTGGGTACCCCTCCTTCCAGCTGGTCTCCCTCTCCCCCTCCTTCCTTGACTGGTGATCCCTTGTTTTGTCTCCGCCTCCATTCATATCCCTGCTATCTGCCCATCACTCTCCTAGCTCCCACACACAGTCCTCACACAGTCACTCACAGATGCACTTGGACACAATCACACTGTTACACTCCTTACCACTCACTGAATCACACTGTATGAAATAAAAATGTCTTGTGTCCAAAAACAAATGTGCATGTGTTTGCGTGTTTATATCCAATGTTTGCAATATGTGCCAAAGTGTGGTGTTTGTATTTTTAATGCAATTCTCTCCACTCCCCACTCCAAGTCTACCTGTCTTCAGTGTGTGCGCCTGTCTCTGTTGATTATCTTCTGCTCCTGGGCCTGTGCTGTAGCACTGAAAACCTCCAATGTCTGTTATTTTGGGTTATATGTACATTTATTTGAATGTAGTTTCTACTTTGTGTTGTGATTGCCTGTGATTTTGAACGTATTTTGACATTTACCTTTGCCTGATAACGTTGAATGTTAACTACTTTCCTTTGAATTTGACAGTGTTTGCCGATGACACAAAATTAAGTAAGATAATAAAGTCTGAACTGGATGTGTCTTCATTACAAGAGGATTTGGGCAGACAAATGAGATTCAATACAGACAAATGTAAAGTTATGCATTTTGGCTGTAATAAAAATGCAACATATAGTTTAAATGGTATTTCTCTGGGGAAATCTACTAATGAAAAGGATTTGGGAGTAATGGTAGACAATAGACTTAGCAGTAGCATGCAGTGCCAGCTGGCAGCTGCAAAGCCCAATAAGGTATTGGCATGTTTTAAACCCTTAATGACAAATTACTTACCGTCACGCAGAAACTGTCACTTAGTGACAGAGGACGTAATTGGTAAGTCCCGGAAGTCTGGGTCTCCGTGCGGCTGCACGCCGCTCGGGGACTCTGGACTCATTTTGAAAGAGAAAAAAAAAGTACCACTGTGTTAAGGTGACGCATGCGACTGTCACTAAGGGGTTAAAAGGGGTATTGACTCAAGGGAGGAAGATATGCCTCTTTACAGGTCCATGGTAAGAACCCACCTAGAATATGCTGTTTAATTCTGGGTGCCCTTTCTGAAAAAGGAAATTATAGAACTAGTGTGCTGATGAGGGCTACAAAACTAGTAAGGGGAATGGAAAGTTTTAGTTATGGAGAAAGGCTAGAAAAGTTAAACTTGTACACACTAAAGAAACGGCGTCTTAGAGGGGATATGATAACACTATATAAACATGTTCAGGGCCCATTCAAAGGGCTCTCCAAAGACCTGTTCATTACCAGAACAGTACATAGAACAAGGGGCCACCTGCTTAGAGTTGAGGAAGGGAGATTTCATTTATAGCACCGGAAGGGTTTCTTTGCGGTAAGGACAATAAAGGTATGGAATTCACTGCCTGAGGAGGTGGTGCTATAGAATACATTAGATGCCTTTAAAAAGGGCCTGGATACTTAATTAAAAGAGCAGAACATAGAGGGCTATGTACGTTAGGGGATAAATATTTAGTTAGTGCTTGTTGATCCAAAGAGAAATCTGATTGTCATTTGGAAACCAGAAGGAATCCCCCCCCCCCATTCAAGGCATAAATTGATATTGCTGTATTGAGGGTTTTTTTTTTTTTAATCACCTTTTGGATCAGAGATGGTAAACGGAAATAGGAAAAGGGTTGGACTGGATGGACGCAAGTCTTTTTTCAACCTAAATTACTATGTTACATATATGATGTTTGCCGACTGAAATGAACGCCAGGTGAGGTAAAAAAAAAAACTTGCTGCATGTTATCACACTGTGTGTTTGTGTTGTCCACTCAGGTAGATGACTTCATGAATAGCTGCAATACCAATGCATGGCTAAGGTACAGTATTACTTTTCTGCTTATAGACTGTTTTACCATGCTCTATTGAATCGAGCCCTAAGTGAGCAACAATTGAACAACGCAATGGTTGTCTAAGTGTATTGGTATCAATGAAAGCGTCATTATATGAATTAAAATAGATTATTTAATACGTGGTAAAATGTATACATGCATTTAAATGATAGCTCCTAAAATAAGGGTAAATTGGCATATAATTTATAAAATATAGTATAGATTATACAAATACCTATTTGATAATGGTGGAAGAACACAATTAGTGACGGAAGCTTAGATCTGTGTAGATGGTATACAGAATCCAATAAGACTATCTGGGCTAGGGACTGGGATGTGCTTGTACAGATCTGGAATAGTGATGGAATACACAGTGTCTATTCAGATACTGCGGGGTAGATGATGGTGTAGCCTGCAAGAGAATGCGAGACAGACGTTTTATAATCAAGTGCAAAACTAGTAGAAGTTAGCCACTCACCGGATATTTTCTAGAAAGTGGTCACATCAGCAATAACTCTCGGGGTTGCCATCAGATTTGTGTCAATCCCATTGTCCTGTAGTCCTTCTGCTGGTTCTTTTCTGGCAAACTGAGTAGATCTTTGTCCTTCAAGTGTAGTTTCTAAAAGATAATCCTTTAAATCTGGGTCAATGCGTTTAGGGGAAATTATCACCCCTTCCTCAGGAACATTTGATCCTGAGGAAGGGGTGCTAATTTTACCATTTATTTCTTTATTAAATCTATTTTAATTCATATAATGATGCCTTTTCATTGATACTATAACACTTAGACAACCATTGCATTATTTTCCACTCTTTTTGTTTCTACATAATTTAACAGAGAGGACTCTGGGAACCAGACAGCAGCAGGATAATTCAAAAAAAGAGAACCACTTGTCAAAAGAAATGTTCTCATATACCAACATTGTTGACAACACACTAAAAAGACTCCAACCTCCATCCATTTCCATTACTGACTTTGTATTCATTCACTTAGTATAAGACTCTATCATCCATTCACCTATTCTGTTCACTAACTCATTTAATTCCATTTGACTACTATAACAGTGTTTTATCAGATTCAATTTATTTAATTTCACTTTATTTTATTGCATTGGACTATTTCTCAACAAGGAACCGTATGCAAACATTATATCTTGCATGACTTTATAAGTCATTTGTCATGTCTCTTGCCTGATCACCACTGTATTCTGTATATATTCTAGTTTGGGTAAACAGAGGTGTAGTATATCTAGGTAACCATTTTTAGTTGACTAGTTCCTCCCCCTTTTCCTTGCTCAAATCTATATTAAGAAAATAGTGCATGCGATAGACCACTCATATCACTCATATTTATCAGTACACTTTATTTAACTCCAACTATATTGCCATAGACAAGGCAGTTTACACTTTTTCAACTGTAATATGAGTGAGTCTCCATATTTGGATGGGAAGCCGGGTTAGCTTCTGTGGTTGCTATGGTGAGTGCACCCTTGTTAGCCCGGCGCCATATTTAAAGGTGGGGCAATACCAACACTTTGCCAAGGGCCTAGATTCACTAAACGTCAATGCTATGGTGATATGATTTTGTAGGTGTGTTTGAAACACTTTGACAGTTTGTATACACACATGGACATATTCACTAAAATTAAGATGCAAGAGGAGGTGTGGAGAAGGTCCCTATTAGCATACAGGATTGTTGTAGTACTGTCGATGCGGAAGGGATGTCCTCCTTTCACACATCACCAACAGTACGACAATTCTGAAGTTGAAGAGCATTCTCTCTGCTTTCCTACTTCGCCAGTAGAGGAGTGGAGAGGATACTTTGAGAACCATGGACAGCATCACTTCCTTATCCTTTTGCGTGCCATAGGGATTTGTGTTGCACACCCCCTGTGGTACTCAAAGAGTTAAAAAGAAAGTACACAAAGGACTATGCAATTATCCCCTTAGCTCTGGGTGCAGTATGTCAGTGGTGGGCAGTACATGTCAGATTGAGCTGGAGGGGGCAGCATGTTGAATGTTTTTGATGCTGGGCAGCATGAGTAACAATACCATTGTGTTAGCCCCACATACACTTCCTGATACTCCCAGCCTTCTTCCCTTGCCCAGGCAGTGCCCATGGGGATTTGTAGCTAGCAGTCAGCAAGGGGAAAAGGTTGGAGAGGGTCAGACAGTGTACTGGGGATCTCTGGATTCCAGTGGTCAAGAGAACAAGTCTGGAGGACAGCAGTGTATATGTGGTTCTATGGCTACCAGTGAGCAAAGGAACAAAGCTGGGGGGCAAGTGGTAGCCACAAATCCCCATAGATGCTGCCTGACCCCCAGCCTCGTTCCTTTGGGAGTGAACAATATGTATAATATGTGATACAGAGCTAAGGGGATTGTGTAGTGCTTGGTGTACTTTTTTTAACCATTTGAGTGCCACAGGGGTGAGCAATGCATATCCATATGGCACTCAAAGGGATAAGAGTGATGCTGTCCATAGTTCTGAAAGTAGCCTCTCCACTCCCCTACTGGCCAAGTAGGGAAGCAGAGAGAAATGCTCTTCAACTTCAGAATTGTCACAGTGTTAGTGATGTGTGAGTGAGGAAATCCCTTCTGCATTGACAAATTTAAAACCCTCCCTGCTTGTGAGTGACTGACGGCTGTTACTGCCTAGGAAAGTAGAGAGAGATCCCAGCTTTTCCAACCTCGGGTAGGTGAAGCTGAGACTGTGAACTCCAACAACTGAGGCTGCTATTGGAGTTTAGTGAATGCGTTGAAGTGCCACATTAATAAATCAACACAACCCCTTGCATACAATAATGGCTCATTATCCTGCATTTCCATATGGAAATGAGTCGTCATGCTTCATTAAGCCGTTGTCAATGTGATTGAAAATTCATAAACCCGTCTGGATGTCTGTGGACAGATTTTTGTCCAAATGATGGTTGTGATATCAAAGTGAATACTATTGATTTGCTTTTAACACAACTCCAACAGGACAGACATTTTCAGTCCTCTTTGAACTTTAGTGAATCTAGACCAAGATGTATGTAAGTTTGTTGGTCCCTGATGAAAGTCCAGATATGGTCTGAAACATTGGATATGGTATTTTACGGTTTCAATAAAAGTGGTGTTTTATCATATTATGGTGAGTGCTTAGTTTCACTGAGTGGTCTTACTTAGCTAACAGCAACGCCAAACCAAATAGACTTGGGTATAGTTATATCTGCTAATTTAACCCTTTCAGTGCCAGGAACTATCAAACGCATTGCAAAGCAATGCACTGGATACCATTCTGGCACTCAGATAAAGGTAGGTATGAAAAGTAGCAAAAAATGGGAGAAGCCAACAAAGTATTAAGCTCTATTAGAAGAGGCATTAGCAGCTGTAAGAGAGAAACTAATGCCAATCTGTGGTTCATTACAGATCTCAGAAAAACGAAGTACATTTGAAGAGATTAGACTTGTGCGATTTGGTTCAGCTAATTTCGGAATTTGGACGAATAAGGCGTATTCAACATCTTTCGGACCTTCCAAAAGCAAAGGTCCGCCCACAAAAAAAAAAAATTCAGAATCTGAAACGGACCTAGTCCAAAATTTCTGTGTATATTTCCTAAACTTGGACAGCTCTTTCCTGCCTGAAACTATTACAATGTTGCTACATGCTGCAAAACTAGATCTGGTAAAACAGGTGCTTTACAGTTCGTGCAAAGTGCAGATATAACCACATAAGGACCCAAGCAATGTTGGCATTTTTGCTATGTGTGTTAAACCATAATTCCTATTTTTCTCATTCATTGCACAAACATTTTATATATCATTTTTAAAGGGCAGAAATGGCTTTACTCTGTGACGTATACAAATTCTAAATTATTAAAATGTAAAAATTACAAAATGAAGAAAACTTTTCTTAAGCTGCACCCATTATGTAACATTACTGCCAAAACTGTTTATTTAAATGTGCATAGGGATTTGGGACAGAACTTTTTTTTTTTTTTTTGTACTATGTATTTTGGGCTGATGTTATACTATAGCCATTGTTGCTGCTCAGGAGTACTGGGAGTTTGAGCGCGGGGCTTCATTTTGTGTTTTTTGTATATTCATTTGTATCCACACAGCCATGCCATATTTCTTCCACTCACCCCATATTTGTCCTTTTAAGGGTTAATGTGTAGGTGTTTATAAAATACCTCTCCCTGTCTCATTAGAGACTTAATATTTAATGTATTTTATTTGTTTAATTTTAATTTTTTATTGAATATTTTACATTTTTTTTAAAATTCGGCCAAATAATTCAGACTATTGCCGAATTTCGTCCATGTCAAACAGGTACAGTCTGAAATTCGGATCCTCCGAAAGGGGGAAAAAAATTCATCATAATCGAATTTTACTGAATTTTTGCTGTGCACAAGTCTAGTAGTTCAGTAAATCAGTCTATTCAAAGAGGGGCTACAAAAATGGCACAGGGTATAAATAAAATGTTAGAAAAATCTCTAGGGTGGGGTTATACACGGTTTGATAGAGCTGTGATAAAGAGAAAATCACTTTCCCATTGTGCAACAAGTTATCCATTTGTTACAGTATGCGGTGAAGCATATGCATTAATGCAATAACATTTTTGTAATTTGAAAGATGTTAGAAAATAGGCTCCATAGGACTAGACAGGAAATGGGGACTGTAACACTGGAGAAGTTACCTCTTATCACAACTTATGAATCCCCTTTCCCCAGACCTTAATAAGAGTGTTAAAATGATGGAAATATTCAAATATATTAATACATTTAACAAAGTCCATGATGGAATCCTCCTTTTTTAGAATATAAGAATACTAGAAGAAAATCACCAGTAAGATAATAGGAATTATTGTGAAAAAATGTATATTTAAATCTTTAGAGAAGGGGTGATGCATGTAATAGCCACTCAGTGGATGCAGTAGAGGCTAAAACAATAAATGAGAACTGTTAGAACAGATATTTGGCTATTCTAAGGATTAAATAAATCTTATCTGTTTAAATAAATCAGGAAACTGGCAGTTTATACAGGTCAATTGATTGTCTGCCATCAGAAGTAGAAATCAGTGAAATGTTTTCCCTCAAAAGCAAAACAGGAGAAAAATGGCACTTTGTCAAGCAGGACATTTTTTGTGAAGTGATAATTTTCTGCATTGTTCTTTGCATTAAAATCAATGGGAAGGCGGACTTTCACCCATCACATGGTAAGTTTCCCTTCCTTTTCCCACAGGCATAGTATAAATGGGGTGTGAGGTTCCTGCAGCATGCCATTGTGTTAATCTTAATGTATTCCTCCTGGTAAAATACTTTCACAAAAAAAATATATCTATTGAGCCCATTTCACAAAATCACCTTCCACCTAAATGATCATAGCTTAAAACAGGTTTTGGAGCAGGTATTTATATATGATGCAGCCAACTGTATTATACTTAATTGTAAGGAACAATGATCCCTTGCTATGCTGCTATGTTCAAATATTGTTATTGTATAACTCTGGATACATATATAAGTTTTAGCCCTATATATGCTAGGTATGTTACCTTGTTATATTATCTGATATTTTACTGTCAATTTATATGTGTACATATATATATATGTGTGTTAATATAATGTGTGTGTATATATATATATATATATATATATATATATGTGTGTGTGTGTGTATATAACTTCCTCATATTAGAAGTCCTATCACTGAGTCATCTTGTGTTCACTTATATTCCAATTCCATTGATTACCATATATATAACATTTTATTTTATATTTAAATAAAATTATATTTTTTTGAATGAATATACATAATTATTTTAATAGAATAGGTAAAACTGAGTTTTAATCTTTCTTTGGAGAAGGCAGTAATTCATTCAAATGCCTCTTCTTAAACAAGTTAAGTATACTAAGGGTCCAAGTCTAGATCTTTCCTCGGAAACTCACTGGCGCCTTTAACTCTCAGGGTATTGTAACCATTGAATTTCCACCCCACGACCAAAGAAGAAATCCTATTACTTGTGAATTACACAAGTAAAATTGAGTTTTAGCAAGCATTTTTTAGGTTTAAAAAAAGTGTATGGCTCTATGTACAACTAGCGTTTCATGTTCTAGATATGCTTCTGTACCAGGACTGACATGGGAATGCATTCGAATATGAAGCAATAGAGGAGAACTTTAATTGAAAGGATTTTCACAATGTAAGAATTTTAGTGTCCGATCATAGTAAGTTGGGGCAACTGAAACTTGTCAATCATCTATGTCTAAAGTTTCAATTGAATGGAAATGTATTTAAAGGAAGCACTGCTGGGGGGGTAATTATCCCTTGACAAAGCTGGCAGTGTTCCTGCGATATGGTGGGAAAGTACTAATTGTTTGAAACTCCACTGGCAAACATATTACAAGGATACTGAGCTTGAGGCTGGATGTGGTCAGAAAGGACAGGAGCACCTATAAATCGAATGATTGCAAATAGCAATTGAAGGATATCTGTTGCTTGTGAAAATATTCCACTATTGGGTGGCAAGTTCCATTGGTTGTGCATGTGTGTAGGGGGGGTACAGTCTACTGTTGTAGATCAGTGTTGTTGTATTAAAATATTCTTGCAGTGATTCCTTAAAAAAAAAGGAAGAATTAAGCTACCAGTATTTTTTTTTCCCATGTGTATGTGACCAATGCAAATGCTTCTGCGATTGTCTAAAATTCCACTTTGAAACCTGAATGAGGCAAAATGTGCAGGGCAATACCGTAGATAAAATGTGCAGAGAGCTAAGCACTGGATCTGCTATATAGCCCTGCGAGTACCTTGGGCATAACCATTAGCTTAAATTGAAAGGTCTTGACAGGGCATTGCTAGAAGCGGGTGGCAAATGCAAGCATGTCACCCTCTGTGAAGCTGTCATGGAGGAATCCAGAGGGGTTAAGACTTCAGTGGAGACTTTAGTGGAAGCAAGGGAAACTTCTGACAGTGGATTGCGGTGGGGGAGGGAAGGAATCTGGCAAAGCTATTTTTTTTTCCCTCTAAAATCTTGGTTATAACTTACACCAATATTATACATGAGATTGTATTGTACTCTGGAGTACTGATGTAATCTGTAAATCAGCAGATTTAGATAAATATATTTAGGTAAAGTACTGAAATAGCAGTTTCACAAATTCAAATACTTTTTTTTTTTTTGTTTGTTGTTTTTTTTATTTAAAACAGACATGAATATAAAGGCCAAATCCATTCACTTAATTTTAGTGTTTTGAGTTTGGTAATTCAAACAAATTCATGTTTGTAATAGCTCAGTGGTCTTAAAAATAACAAATTAGTATACTGTGCAGGGAAGAAGCATAAAGTGCCACCAAAACAGTAAGGTTAAATTCTCAAAAATGATTTATATTACATAAAAATGGTTATTATAACATATATAGCAGATTTGTAAAACAAACTAAACATCTTAAAATGATCCTTGTTAACAACATTCTAAGCAACCTAAGGATCTTAATTCCATTAGCTGCAGCAAAGCTGCCACATAAAATCCTTAATTCTTCTAGTCAAGGCATATCATATGACTGAAGCTTCTATTAAAGACTTTTAAAATCACTGGTAAGTTATAGCATCATTAGCACATGATATATGCATTTGAAATTAGATAACCTGTTTTTATTGCCTCTGTTCTCTCCTAGATCTAAATCAACATCTGGTTATTAGGATTGATATTTGATACATCCAAACTGTGATGAGACAACTAAAACTACAACTGTTTTAATCAATAATGGAATACATTTTTTTTTTATACACAGAAAATATATTTACCAGCTGGCTATAACTATACCATGAATTTTGTCACCAGCACACCTATCAAGCTAATACAAATGTCAGTTTATCAAGGATTTGCCTTCTGCACCAATGACTACTGTCTGAAATAAAAAATGTATTCCTATGTGTGTGTTTTCATAAGTCCATTTGCTAGTATACCATTGCTTTATTTGGTATAGTCTACATTTTCTGATATAAGATCCAATAATTTGTTCTTATTGTAGCTTGATATAAGATCTCAGCATATAATGGCTGACTGTGCAAACAAATAAAATGAGATTTAATCACTGTAATAAACTGTCCTCATCATGTGAGAGAACCTCAGCAACTTGTCTCATTTAAAGCAGGGATATTTCAAGCATAAATGCACATTTTTTGATCTTTTTTCTTGAATCATCTGTGGGGACCATTTTTGTATATTCCCCAGAGGGCATTAGAAGCTGGTATAATTCTCCAATCACTTAACCATCACATAGCAAGTGAAGGATATCTGTAAAGATTTAACACTGGGTTGCAAATTCCAATGGTTGTGTGTGTGTGTGTATGGGTACATTCTACTGTTACTTGTAGATCAGTGTTGTTGTTGTATGAAAAATATTCTCGCAGTGATTTAGTAAAAAAAAGTGATAGAATTAAGCTACCAGTATTTTTTTCCTATGTGTATAATGTGACCCATGCAAATGTGTCTGCTATTGTCTAAAATTCCACTTTGAAACCTCAATGAGCCAAAATGATTGATCTTATTTTCAAGTTGAAGTAGGATTTACAGACTTGTATGCTCATTTTAGTTAAAACAACATTCTTAAATAAAATTGCATGACAACAATGATGGTTGTGTTTTTTAATGGTCTTTTGAACTTTATGATGCTGTAAATCACAGATTTACTGTTTGCTTATTGCTACTGCTAACTGATATGCACACTTATTTGACCATATCTGCTATTCCACATATTGACAATCAAATTAATTCTGCAGATATGTTGCTATTTCCATATCTCATATTATAATGGTATCGAAATGTTGTTGCTGCCATAAACAATTGATTAAAATATGTTGAAACTTGTCTGTCCTACTAAGTCATCCCAATTTAGGTAATTTCCTACTAATACATTTTAAAAATGTAAACTTATCACCAATTGCAATTATTCAAAAATGTCCCTAGGATCTTTCATGGCTTGTCTAAATATAAAATACCACTAGCACCAAAGTGTAAAATGATGTTAGTACAAATATTTGCTAATATTTGGTACCAGTTAAATATTAAATAATAAAGCAAAACTATCACGGTGCCCGTGATCCCCTGTCAGTCACAGTGATGGTACCTGCGCATTGGTGCAGGTTGTTTGGCCCGCCCAGGATGTTCCTTTATATACTGGGCCTATGACATCTATCTGTTGCCCTTTCGTGGTGTTCCTGAAGTTGAGCCTTCTTGCTGAGATACTGTGTTCCTGTGTACCGACTCGGCTCATCTGACTATTCTCCGTTCCTGCTCTCTGATTGGATCCTGCACTGGCTGACGTTCCTGCTCCGTTACCGACCTGGCTGTGGCTGACATTCCTGCTCTGTTACTGACCTGGCTGTGGCTGACGTTCCTGCTCCATTACCGACCTGGCTGTGGCTGACGTTCCTGCTCCGTTACCGACCTGGCTGTGGCTGATGTTCCTGCTCTGTTACCGACCTGGCTGTGGATGACGTTCCTGCTCCGTGATTTACCCGGCTTGTATGATGTTCCTAATCGAGAGGGTCCTGGTTCCGGTTGAAGCTCCCTGTTCCTCATCAGTTTCCTGAGTTCCTGTGCTTCCAGGTCGCCTGACGGCGACATTCTGAACTGTAGTAGTGGGGCTCCGTTCATTCAGTCGCATTGATGCTATGCTGTGGCCTTCGTTTACCGAGCTGTAGTAACCTTGCTGAGCTGCCTCACCGTGGCCGTACCTGCCCGATTTCATTACTTTGTGTGTTGCCTCCGTTATTGAGCTTTATACACTTGCCAAGCTATATCGAATTATCCGAGCCGTTTTACACAGTCTGAGCTGCGCTTTGTACCTAGTCTGTCCATTACTCGAGCAGAGCAGTATATGTGTCGGTACGCGGTGTACCGTGGTTGCACCTCCTGGTGCTAGTGGCCTCCGTTTGCTCTTGCAATAGGGTACTGTTACGGCACCGGAAGGGTGTCTGGGAGCTAGTCATTGCTCGTGTGTAGTATCATCATCGCACTCCCGTGCGAGGCTCGCTGTTGCTGGTACAGTGTTACTCCTGTTGGCACCAAGTGGGTGGCCTGGCTCTAATCTCCTTTGGCACACAACAGTATCCCAGTACGTATCAAGGGCGTTACAGGTTCCGTTCTCTAGCTCTGCTAGCGGCTCTTTCCATCACTCCTCCTGGAGTTATACTCAGCTCTGGTTGCATTGTGCAGTCTCCTTGGGCGTCCTTTTTACAGCTATATGGGAGTGATTTGAGCAAGCCTACTACTGATCGAGAATACTTTCAGAGACTTTGGTGCAGCTGGGCGTTGTCTGCCTACCATCATTGTGACTGATCAGTGGGTTATTCATTAACCCTTGTCCATCCTTTTCTACAGTGCATTTCTGCTTCCTTATACTTGCTACTGTTTACTACCTGTCTGTCTATGCCATACCTGGCCCCCAGGGGCGCTATTCCTGATATTCATTTCAAATAAAACTGTGTTTTTACTTAAAAGCTTGTCTGAGTGTCAGAAAACCGTAACAGTATGAAAGGGCCGTGACCTCTGACGGCAAAGGTGACAGTAATACACAGAACCTCCACTGGAGGATGGATGTGCACGAGCAGCGCTTGGACCAGTTGGCACTGGCCATGCAAACCTTGCTAGAACGTACGGTACACCTTGAGAAACCTCACCAAAATCCGGTGGTCACCCCAGTTGTGACACCGGATCACGTTGCTGGTCAAATGGTTGCCGTTCCCAGAAGTTTAACGGCGGCGGCGCCATTACCGTTGAGATACAATGGCGAACCCACCCTGTGCAGAGGGTTTATTAACCAACTAGAGATATTTCTAGAACTGACACCTCATGCTTTTCCGAACGACCGTAGCAAGGTGGGGTTCATGATATCTCTATTAACGGGTAAAGCCCTGGCATGGGCTAGCCCACTATGGGAGAAGGCCAAACCATGTACACTAGACTTTGACGTATTTGTCAAGCAGTTTCGCAGAGTATTCGAGCTGCCTGGGAGAACCTCCTCTGCTGCCAAAAGATTGATGGAGATTCAGATGGGCGAACGCACCGCAGGCGATTACGCCATAGAATTTCGGATACTGGCAGCAGAGGTAGGATGGAATAATGAGGCTCTAGTGGCAGCTTTCTCCCAGGGATTATCAGACGCTATTAAAGATGAAATTGCGGCCAGAGAGGTACCTACCGATTTGGATGAATACATAGATTATGTATTGCTCACTGATACACACATACGCGAAAGGCGCTTGGCTAAAAGGGCAAGATCCAGAATCCATGGGCACGATGGCCCTTTAAACCCACCCTCGCCTCCCAATCTTCCTGATCGCTTAAACGAACTGGGGGAACCCATGCAACTCGGGTTCACCAGACTGTCTAAGGAAGAGCGGGCACACCGCAGAAGGCAGGGCTTATGCTTATATTGTGGCAAAGATGGGCACATACTACGTAATTGTCCGGTACGGCCGGGAAACGCACGCACCTAGGGTACCTTGGGGGACAGGCCCTAGGTGGTGTACAATCGTCCCCAGATCCCTGTTCCAAGAAACCCATCATTCCGGTGTGCTTCCTTGTAGGTGATCAAGCGGTCGAGGCACTAGCATTGATAGATTCTGGCGCTGCAGGCTATTTTATGGACAAGACATTTGCTGAGACGCACAGTATTCCGCTGTCCAAAAAAGATATGCCTTTAGCCATTGAAGCCATTGATGGCAGACCGCTAGAACCCGCATTCATCACCTTGGAAACTACACCTATCTCTATGACTATTGGGGCTCTCCACGAGGAGAAGGTATGTTTCCAGATTATACATTCACCCCATCACGCGGTCATCTTGGGGTTCCCTTGGTTATTACTACACAACCCCCAGTTTGACTGGCAAAGATGCGAGGTCAAGTCGTGGTCTGAATACTGTTTTGGTCACTGTTTGTCTCATCCAGTTAAGATTTTATGTACCTCTCCCTCCGTGCCAGCTGAGTACAGCAGATTCAGTGACGTATTCAGTAAGGGAGAGGCTAGCGCATTGCCACAGCATAGGCCGTATGATTGCGCTATTGATTTGCCCCCGGGAGTGGTGCCACCAAGGGGCAGGACATACCCATTGTCCTGTGAGGAAAATCAGGCCATGGAGGAATACATTGAAGATGCCCTCACTTGAGGGATAATTCGTAAATCCTCATCTCCGGCAGGTGCAGGATTTTTTTTTGTGAAAAAGAAAAGTGGCGAGTTACGACCCTGTATTGATTACCGGGGACTTAATAAGTTGATGCCTAAAAACGCATATCCAATTCCACTCATTACAGAGCTGTTTGACAGGTTGAAAGGCTCATCTATATTTACTAAACTCGATTTACGGGCTGCGTACAACCTGATACGGATAAGGGCCGGGGATGAGTGGAAAACGGCATTCAATACTAGGTCGGGTCACTACGAATATTTACTCATGCCATTCGGCTTATGTAATGTACCTGCCGTGTTTCAAGAGTTTATCAATGATATCCTTCGTGACTTATTGCAGTCCTGTGTTGTCGTTTACCTCAATGATATATTGATTCACTCTGCTAACTTAACTCAACACATTCTGTATGTGTCTGAAGTCCTGCTACGGTTACGCAAGAACAAATTGTTCTGTAAATTGGAGAAATGAGAATTTCATTGTTCCAAAGTACCCTTTCTGGGATTCGTCATTTCTATTGATGGCATTGCCATGGATGAGGGTAAATTGGCAGCAGTCCTACAATGGCCACGACCGAAAGGGTTGAAAGCGATACAAAGGTTTTTGGGCTTTGCCAATTATTACAGAAAATTCATTCAGAATTTTTCCACCATTGTTAAACCTCTTTCTGACCTTACGCATAAGGGAGCTAATCCCTCTCAATGGTCTGATGCAGCTGAAAGGGCCTTCGATACTCTCAAATCTACATTCGCCTCCGCTCCTATACTTTCCCACCCTAACCCCTCCCTGCCATTTACGTTGGAGGTCGATGCCTCTGAGGTTGGGGTAGGGGCAGTTCTCTCTCAACGTCCCAAAGAAGGGGGCAACCTGAGACCATGCGGGTTCTTTTCTAAGAAATTATCCAGTGCCCAAAGCCATTACGAAATTGGTGACAGGGAATTGTTGGCTATCATTCTGGCACTGAAAGAATGGCGACATTTACTAGAGGGCACAAGAACCCCAGTACTAATTCTTACGGACCACAAAAACTTGATTTACCTTTCAGAAGCTAAAAGGTTGTCGTCTCGCCAGGCTAGGTGGACACTGTTTTTGTCAAAGTTTAACTTTATAGTGTCCTACTTGCCTGGATCAAAAAACGTGAGAGCTGATGCCCTTTCCAGGCAATTTTGCTCAGACATTGAGAGGGACGAAACCCTGGTTCCTATTATTCAGCCTGACAGAATTCTGGCCACGATACGTACCAGTATCACTTCGCCTTTGGGGGAACAAATATTGGCATTCCAGGCAAGGGCACCTCCTGAAACCCCAGTTGGCAAGTGTTTTGTGGATGAGACTTTCCGTGTCCAATTACTTGAAACCTATCACTCCTCGAAGACAGCTGGGCATATTGGCAGAGATCAGCTGGTATGGTCTCTATCACAAATGTTTTGGTGGCCTTCTCTAAGAGCTGACTGTGCGGCATTCACGTCTGCTTGTGCCACATGTGCCCGTACTAAGTCTCCCAGACATCTCCCAGTGGGCTTACTCCAACCAGTACCTAACGGCGAACACCCATGGTCACACATTTCCATTGACTTTCTGGGAGAACTGCCATCATCCAAGGGCTATACCTTTATTATAATGGTGGTAGATAGGTTCTCTAAGATGGCTCATTTCGTGCCCCTCTCTGGACGTCCCTCGGCCCAGGAATTGGCAACAGTTTTTGCCAGAGAGGTATTTCGCTTGCACGGGGTTCCCAGAGTAATAGTGTCAGACTGAGGGAGTCAATTCGTGTCGAGATTCTGGAGGGCATTCTGTAGTCAAATGGGCATACAATTGTCCTTTTCCTCCGCCTACCATCCCCAGACCAATGGGGCCGCTGAGCGTGCCAATCAGGGACTGGAGCAGTTTCTGCGTTGCTTTGAGACTGATCATCATGACAATTGGGCCGACCTGTTGCCGTGGGCAGAGTTCGCCAGGAATTGTGCGGTCAATTCATCGTCTGGGAGCTCCCCATTCCTTGTTAATTATGGGTTCCAGCCTTGTTTGCTCCCAAACTCATTTCAGTCACAACAGATTCCGGCTCTGGATGAGCACATTGAGCAGCTCCGCTCCACATGGGCACAGGTGCAAAGGTCCCTCAGCCAGTCCTTCCAGCGACAACAGCGGCATGCTAATCACAGACGGTTGCCAGCGGTCTCATTTCAGGTTGGGGACAGAGTGTGGCTCTCCTCCAGGAATCTCAATTTGCAAGTACCATCCAACAAATTGGCTCCCCGGTTCATTGGTCCGTTTAAAATTATTCGTAAGGTTAACCCCGTGGCATACGCACTGGAACTTCCTGCGTCTATGCGCATTCACAATGTGTTCCATGTGTCACTACTGAAACCCTTGGTTTGCAACCGCTATACTACCACTCTGGTGGTTTCTGGGCCGGTAGATGTTCAAGGTCAAGAGGAGTAGGAAGTACAGAGTATTATTGACTCCAGGAGATTTAGAGGCAAATTGCAATATTTGGTCCACTGGAGAGGCTACGGCCCTGAGGAACGCTCATGGGTGGACCAGAAGGACCTACATGCTCCACGTTTATTGAGCAATTTTCACTCTAAATTTCTGCACAAACCCAAACCAGCAGGCAGGAGAGGGGGTCTTTGAGAGGGGGGTACTATCACGGTGCCCGTGATCCCCTGTCAGTCACAGTGATGGTACCTGCGCATTGGTGCAGGTTGTTTGGCCCACCCAGGATGTTCCTTTATATACTGGGCCTATGACATCTATCTGTTGCCCTTTCGTGGTGTTCCTGAAGTTGAGCCTTCTTGCTGAGATACTGTGTTCCTGTGTACCGACTCGGCTCGTCTGACTGTTCTCCGTTCCTGCTCTCTGATTGGATCCTTCACTGGCTGACGTTCCAGCTCCGTTACCGACCTGGCTGTGGCTGACGTTCCTGCTCCGTTACCGACCTGGCTGTGGCTGACGTTCCTGCTCCGTTACCGACCTGGCTGTGGCTGACGTTCCTGCTCCGTTACCGACCTGGCTGTGGATGACGTTCCTGCTCCGTGATTTACCCAGCTTGTATGACGTTCCTGATCGAGAGGGTCCTGGTTCCGGTTGAAGCTCCCTGTTCCTCATCGGTTTCCTGAGTTCCTGTGCTTCCAAGTCGCCTGACGGCGACATTCTGAACTGTAGTAGTGGGGCTCCGTTCATTCACTCTCATTGATGCTATGTTGTGGCCTTCGTTTACCAGGCTGTAGTAACCTTGCTGAGCTGCCTCACCGTGGCCGTACCTGCCCGATTTCATTACTGTATGTGTTGCCTCCGTTATTGAGCTTTATACACTTGCCAAGCTATATCGAATTATCCGAGCCATTTTACACAGTCTGAGCTGCGCTTTGTACCTAGTCTGTCCATTACTCGAGCACAGCAGTATATGTGCCGGTACGCGGTGTACCGTGGTTGCACCTCCCGGTGCTAGTGGCCTTCGTTTGCTCTTGCAATAGGGTACTGTTACGGCACCGGAAGGGTGTCTGGGCGCTAGTCATTGCTCGTGTGTAGTATCATCATCGCACTCCCGTGCGAGGCTCGCTGTTGCTGGTACAGTGTTACTCCTGTTGGCACCAAGTGGGTGGCCTGGCTCTAATCTCCTTTGGCACACAACAGTATCCCAGTACGTATCAAGGGCGCTTCAGATTCCGTTCTCTAGCTCTGCTAGCGGCTCTTTCCATCACTCCTCCTGGAGTTATACTCGGCTCTGGTTGCATTGTGCAGTCACCTTTGGCGTCCTTTTTACAGCTATATGGGAGTGATTTGAGCAAGCCTACTACTGATCGAGAATACTTTCAGAGACTTTGGTGCAGCTGGGCGTTGTCTGCCTACCATCATTGTGACTGATCAGTGGGTTATTCATTAACCCTTGTCCATCCTGTTGTACAGTGCATTTCTGTTTCCTTATACTTGCTACTGTTTACTACCTGTCTGTCTATGCCATACCTGGCCCCCAGGGGAGCTATTCCTGATATTCATTTCAAATAAAACTGTGTTTTTACTTAAAAGCTTGTCTGAGTGTCAGAAAACCGTAACACAAAACTGTGTCAAATACTTTGTTAAAATGTCAAAAGTGAATAAATAGAAAACGCCATAAAATAAATAGCTCCACTTTAATGAAATAGTAATTTATAGTAAAGTGCTGTGTGCAAAGGAAGATATGCAGAAGCTACAATAAATGGTATTCTACAATATGTGCAAAGAGGATTTGTAGCAGCTATACACATCAACCAAATATTTCAAGTGTGTAACCCCAGAGCTGCTGACACACAAATCACCATTCACTTACATACTTCAAGACAGAGTCTGAAAATATGATCAGTATGAATGTTTCTAAAATCATAAAATGAGATTGCAAATTTCCAGTTTTATTTTGCTTTTTACACAGTATCAAATTTGGTTAAAGGGGTTCTAAAGCAGCTATGCAGAACATTAAGACATTCAAAGAAATGGCTCCTAAAATTGCTTTCATATAGCAGATTGTTCTCTAGCGAATGGGTTTCTGTAAATTCCTTTCTTCAAATGGGGAAAAATACTATACATGCTAAGAAAGCATCAAAAGGATTTGTAAAATCCTCTATTAACTTTCCTTGTTTCGGCTTGTATATTTGAACACCGAAGCCATGGGGTTAAGTGATAAACCCCTAATTACAACTTCAAGAATAACATGTCACAACAAATCTGGTACTGATCCAAATACCATGATTGATCACAAATCAGAAATACATATTGCCCATTAAGTACAATAATAAAAATGTAACTCTATGATGGAAAGAGAACAAATTACATACAACGTAGCTGTGTATAAAAATTAGTCAAGTGATTCCTCCCAATTGCAGCCTGGGACCTGCAATGAACCAAGGAATAAGTGAAAGGGGCTTTGAAGGAACCTTGCCTAGAATGTGCTTGCTCTAAATTAATTAGATTGTGATTCCTGGAATGTCTCTAATGTCCTGATCATGTCCTTGTCCACTTCATGGAAAATAAAGACAGCATGGCCCTCCATCTGTGAAAAAAAGCACGTGAGCAGGGAGAAACAGGCTCACACCTAGGCAATGGCACCTCCTCTGTGAGATACCATCTGAAGCACAACCACAGGTCTAAGAAATACTGGCAATACTGCCATATTCTTTTGTATAAAATCTAGGTACAGAGAAATGTTGTGTAGCTCCATGCTGGCATATCCCAAGCCACAGTTATTTTTCCAGGATGGCTGTACCTGAATTGTACAAGCAAGTGGTTAGTGTGGTCTACAATGTGTGTGGTAAGAAAATCCACTTGACTACAGATATATGGATAAGTGGGCAGAGCACACGCTATATGACTGGCTGCACACTGGGTTCCCCTCCCACCGCCAACAGTGAGCAACACTAGCTTACAGCATCAGATGACAGCCAACAATCATGACTTCAGTTCTGGTAGTGTGATTAAAAGACAGCATCAGGGTAGCCCATAACATCATCATGCCACCTTGTGTATGCAGAGTTTTAAGAGACTGTCCCAGAAATCCGTAGATGTTTTAAGTAAGCTAAAGCAGGTGATTGATTGTACCCCACTTATTAAAAGCTGGTTTTGTTTGCTGATAATGGCTCTAACATAAACACTGCCTTGAAAATTAGGTGATATGGTGCATGTGCTCTGCTTTGCCCATGTGCTAAATTTAGTTGTGACCAGATTCCTGGCAGAATACAAATCCCTCATGCTTACTATTTCCTGCAATATCTGTACCCATTTTAATTGCTCCTACAGTGCATGCAATGCTCTATATTCTATACAAGAACATAACCTGCCACATCACCAGCTGAAAATGGAGGTCCCTACCAGGTGGAATTCCACACTGTACATGCTAGAGCATCTGTATGACCAGAATAAGGCCATTATCTAGTACACCATGCAAAACTGGAAGGCTTTGAAGGGAGTCTTTTTGTTACCTGGCCAATGGCAACTAATGTGCGGTTATGTGAGCTGCTGAGACTCTCGAGGCAGCAACCATGTTGGTGAGCCACATGGGGCAGGAATTAGTGAAGTTCTACCACTGATATATGTATTTCAGAAAAGATATGGAGCATGTCTGAGGAACCTTACAATAATGAGAACACACATGCATCAGCTGGTAAAGGACATGTTAACGTGCTATGACAAGATCCTTGCATAGTGTCCATTAAAAGTAATGAGGAAAACATCCTTGCCACTTTGCTGGACATCCGCTTTAAAAACTAAATTTCAGAATCTTTGCAAAAGGGCCATCAGTAGTTTGTCACAACAAGGAGTCGAGACAATCCACAGCATCTCTCTGAGGAATCTGATTTTGTCAAGAAATATATAGATAAGCTTATTGATCGAGTGGGGGCTTAAATTGTGGAGCATGAGGGAGAAAGTTATGGCACAAAAAAAGTCTAGACAGCATAGTGAAAAAGGAGGCAGTGAAGCATTTCAACCAGCAGGCGCAATAGCAGGGATACTTGCATCATGAACCAGAACATCACATTCTGAACACAGGGCAATTCATGAGTCTCAGCAGGGGCAGAAAAAATCCAGCATTGGTGGTGGTGACACTGGTGGTGGGTAGAAGCACAATATCAAACGTTTTCTGTAGCATTCCAAATGAAAAAGTATAGACATTGACTGATTACACCTTGTGGTGGCCACAGAAGGGCAGCACAATGGGCCAAAATCACTTTAAGGTGACTGTCCAGCAAAAAAATCTATAGGATTTTAAATAACTTGTTTTATTTTATATAGCAAAAGTTTTTTGTTGTGCAAATGTTGCTGTTATCTCTAGTGCTTGGAGAGAAGCACACAATACATTTGAGGATGTTTTATCAAGGGAAATGCTAGTTTCACAAAAATTAGGTAGAGGCTCTTGAGCTTCTACAGCCTTCAGGGGATTATCTGTCATTCTAATACGTTAAATATTAGACGCCTTATGGATGGTGTATAAAAATAAAGTTGTGACTGTGTGATTAGGTTTTCTCTCCATTAACAAAAACAGAAAAATCAAAAGCATTTCTAATAATGCCATATGTATTCTTGGTTGGGAAAAAGTCTGATTATAGAGATGACCTACAAAAGACCACAACAAGTAAGTGAGGTTCTGGACTAAATACAAAATATATTTTTGTAATAATTATATTGCTATTAATGTGACTTACAAGAAAGCTATGGAAAAGTACATATTTCATAGTTCTGTATTTCAAAATGATATATTACAGAAACTACAGAGAGATTTGATATAAAATCATTCTATACAATGAAAAATGTGCTGGGGCATATCTATAAAGGGAAAATGCAGGTGTTTCAGAGGCAAACAAATAGCATTATTTGTAAAAAAAAATTACTTTTTACTAAAATGTGGCTTGTAGTTACTGGATTGTTGAAAAGGGAAGCAATGTGGATACATCTCATTAATGTAAGTGGTTAACCTTGAAAATTCATGTGTACCCCTCTGGCATTTAAAGGGTGAATCTGTTAAAAGCTCAAGTTAATTAAATTGGAATGTTATTAGTTTCATATGTCTAACCTATTTTGGCCCGGAACTGCCTCAACTTGTTTTGAGAAGTGATTTTTTTATGGGTGCTATTATCTAAAAAGTTTACTGAGTGATAAACCCGATAAGGACCAGGGAGGGCCATGCAGTGTATTTCAAAACCTTAACCTAAAATTGTTCACCCTTATTGTACAGATCTTACTTGCAGACAGTATGACTGAACTTAATACAGGTAGTAAGATGTGTTAGCAGATGTATATTGGAAATATAAGAATGTTTAACCTATATCATTCTGATAATGTGTTCCACCAGAAAAAATGGTAAAAAATATGCAAATAGTAATGTCAAAAAGATCTGTCAGTCCCTGTTTTATTGCCTACGACTGCAGCTACAATCATTTGATGTCCTGTATTTAACAATGCAAATAACAACCACAGCTTGATATGATCAACACCAACTGTCACTTTTCTCAATTGATCTTCAAAACCACCAACAAGGACCTATACAAAACACCCACAGGAAATCAGCTGTGTTAGAACTGGAGACCTGTTTTAGCAGGGAAATTGCAGGATGCTTATTTAGCATTTCATTGAAGGTCACCAGTCTTGATAACTTGTAAGAACATTAAGGTTCAAAGGTCTGTAAGGCCAACTGCTGTTGTAAATCAACAAACTAATAATTAACTGGCCTATAATCATCCATGATAAAGCGATAGGATTCTTGTTCTTAGAGGACATTATCTGGTCCCTGCTGAAGGTTTTGGAGATTGATCAGGAAAAGTTATTGGACGTAAAGGAAGTCTGAAGCATTCTGATCATACTGTTATGCTGCAGATGTTTGCAGTGTGTTAGACAACAAGTTTAAGTGGAATGATCATTTAGCAACAAATAAGTGATTTTGAAAGAGATTTCAAATTCACCTATATTTGATATTTTTATTTGAAACCTCATTTTGGGATATTTAACTTTGTGATATCTGTTAATTTATATACATTAAAAATTTGTATTTAGAAAATGTTTTGCCATGAAGAATACATTGAGATTTCTCTCATTTTCAAGTAAGTCCTGGATACTGACTTCTATGCAGAAACACTGTTCCCCATCACCTCTGCCTGCCAGCTATTACTATCTAGTTTGCATGACCTGACAAATAAATAAAGCTAAATATCTTAAGATATTATTTGAAATAAAAATATTAATGATTTTGGATTCTCCTTAAAAATCTCATATTTGTTAGTGAATAAGGAAGTTCACTTCGAAAAATTATGCGATAAGGGGACTTGGGGAATGTATAATGTATATGGAAATCTGGAGCTGTAAATAAACAATGTAGAAAATATTACGTAGGAATCTCAAGATTGTTGTGTACGAGTGCACAATAGGAATGAGGCTTTAGCTGGAGATTCAATGATCCTGCAGACGGTTTGTAAAGCATATAATTAAGAGGTATATAGATAGTTAATAATGTGTGAAAAGGGCATACTATCATACATAACTTGTAATTAATCTAATCCAGAGTCTGACTACGATCAGTGATGTGCATAAACAATATAAAATGTTTTTGATTTAAAGATAAAAAACCTTCATGTTTTATAATTTCTGGTTTCCAGTCACCATGTCTTTAACCCCTTAGTGACGGCCGCGTGCAGACGCGGCCGTCACTTAACGCCCGTCTAACATTTTTTTTTTCTTTCAAAGAAATCCGGAGTCCCCGAACGGCGTGCAGCTGCGCGGAGATCCGGATTTCCTGGACGTACATGTACGTCCTCTGTCACTAAGTGACAGCCACAGAGGATGTACATGTACGTCCTTTGTCGCGAAGGGGTTAAAAACAAAAAAAAAAAAAAAAAAAAAAAGGAAAAAAGATGAGTGCATTTGTATTCACCCCCTTTGCTATGCAGTCCCTAAATAAGATCTGGTGCAACCAATTGCCTTCAGAAATCACGTAATTAAAGTCAACCTGTGTGCAATCTAAGTGTCACCATGATCTGGCCCCAGAGTCTGCAACACCACTAAGCGGCACCATGAAGACCAAGGAGCTTTCCAAACAGGTCAGGGACAAAGTTGCAGAGAAGTACAGATCAGGGTTGGGTTATAAAAAAAAAAATCCCAAACTTTGAACAACGAACGGAGCACCATTAAATCCATTATTGAAAAATGGAAAGAATATGGCACCACAACAAACCTGCCAAGAGAGAGCCACCCACCAAAGCTTATGGACCAGGCAAGGAGGGCATTAATCAGAGAGGCATCAAACATAACCTTGAAGAATCTGCAAAGCTCCACAACAGAGATTGGAGTATCTGTCCATAGGATTACTTTAAGCCGTAAATGCCACAGAGCTGGGCTTCATGGATGAGTGGCCTGAAGAAAGCCACTGCTTAACCCCTTAGTGACGGCCGCGTGCAGACGCGGCCGTCACTTAACGCCCGTCTAACATTTTTTTTTTTTTTTTTAAAAACAATCCGGAGTCCCCGAACGGCGCGCAGCCCCGCGGGGAGCCGGATTTCCGGGACGTACATGTACGTCCTCTGTCACTAAGTGACAGCCACACAGGACGTACATGTACGTCCTGTGTCACGAAGGGATTAAAGAAAAAAAAATAAGCAAACCTGTTTGCTGTTAGCCAAAAGGTATGTGGGAGACTTCCCAAACATATGGAATAAGGTACTCTGGTCAGATTAGTCTAAAATTGAGCTTTTTGGCCATGAAGGAAAACACTGGCTCAAACCCAACATCTCTCATCACCCCGAGAACACCATTCCCACAATGAAGCATTTAGGTGGCAGCATCATGCTGTGGGATTGTTTTTCATTGGCAGGGACTGGGAAACTGGTCAGAATTGAAGGAATGATGTATTGTGCTAAATACCAGGAAATTCTTGAGGGAAACCTGTTTCAGTCTTCCAGAGATTTGAGACTGGGACGGAGGTTCACCTTCCAGCAGGACAATGACCCTAAGCATACTGCTAAAGCAACACTCGAGTGGTTTGAGGGGAAACATTTAAATGTCTTGAAATGGCCTAGTCAAAGCTCATACCTCAATCCAACTGAGAATCTGCAGTATGACTTAAAGATTGCTGTACACCAGCAGAACCCATCCAACTTGAAGGAGTTGGAGCAGTTTTGCCTTGAAGAATGGGCAAAAATCCCAGTGACTAGATGTGCCAATTTTATAGAAACATACCCCTAGAGACTTGCAACTGTAATTGCTGCAAAAGGTGTCTCTACAAAGTATTGACTGGAGGGGGTGAATAGTGGCACGCTCAAGTTTTTTTGTCTCAATTCTTGTTTGTTTCACAATAATATTTTGCATCTTCAGAGTAGTAGGCATGTTGTGTAAATCAAATGATACAAATCCCCAACAAATCCATTTTAATTTCAGGTTGTAATGCAACAAAATAGGAAAAATGCAAAGGGGGATGAATACTTTTGCAACGCATTGTATCAACCTGGTTTTACTTCCAGATTCTTCCAAAGATGACTATAACAATTCATCAGATAAAATCCAATGATAAAATGTATCCCCTGCAATGGGATTAATCATTTGTTAATGGATTGTAATAAAGACTAGTTTCATTATACCTTTTGTATACACATTAAAGGAAATTAGTATTTGTTCCCATTTTAGATGTAAAGATACAAGAATGTCAGATCACAAGAAAAACAAAACTGATGAATTCATCTTTCAGGGTTTATCAGATGACCCAGAGCTGCAGATTCCATTATTCTGTGTCTTTCTCCTGATTTACCTTCTCACTCTGCTGGGAAATTTAATAATTTTAACAATAATTTACATGAACCCTGTTCTGCATGTCCCAATGTATTTACTGCTGTGTAATCTCTCTTGTATTGACATATCTGTCTCATCTGTCTCACAGCCTAAACTTCTATCTATGCTCTTGTTAGGAGAGAACTCCATATCATTTAGTGGCTGTATTATCCAGCTACATTGTTTTCTGTTTTTTACATGCACTGAGTTAGTTTCATTGACAGCCATGGCCTATGACCGTTATGTTGCAATTTGTAATCCACTGAGATATTCTGTTTTAATGAACAGTAGATTTTGTGCCCTACTGATCATCACTTGCTGGAGTTTTGGATTTGTGTCACCAGGATCACACACGTTGCTCATCTCACAATTATCTTTCTGCGGGTCACATCTTATAAATCACTTTTTTTGTGATATTTCAATGCTATTAAAGCTGTCTTGTACAGACACATTTTTCATTGAAATCATGACTTATGTTTCTGGTTTGCTTATAGGACTTCCTGCTTTCACTCTCATTACAATAACTTATGTCTGTATAATCTCCAGTATCCTAAAGATCAAATCTGCTAAGGGAAGAAAGAAAGCTTTCTCCACTTGTACATCTCATTTAATGGTAGTTTTCTTTTTCTATGGTGCCATTTTCCTCACATACTTTAGACCATCATCTCAGTATTCAGCCTCTGAGTCAAAACCGTTATCTATTATCTATACTGCCATAATTCCATTGGTCAACCCATTTATCTACACGCTGAGAAACAAAGATATTAGAAAGTCTGTATGTGGTAAGAAAGCAAGAAAACAAAACAACTGATACTCAGACAGAACCACAGAATTTGATGGCAGATAAGAACCAGTGTGACCACCTAGGCAGCCTATTTTCCTTTTTAGAAAGCGGAGACCTATTTATTTCTTAGAATAGTCACATACCTAGTCCAGCAGTTCTCAGATTCATTTATTGTTTTAGTCCCAACTCTCTTCATCCACTGGGAGGCTATTTTGTGCATCTATCACCCTCTCCAAAGTTTTTTTCTAACATTTCCTCCTATCATTTCCTTCAATTTTTATTTAGTATTCCTTATGAAGACTGATGCCATTCAGGGCATAGTTTAATCTATTAAAGTGGAACTACCACCTGAAATACACTTTCACTTAAATAACTACCCATCTGGCGACTAGCTGCTTAGTAGCACTGGTCGCAAGAATTATTACATCGTTAAATAGATTTAACCTTTCTTCCCAGTCTGACAGCAGGACGGAGTGCAGACATCTTGCCGCAGTGATGTCCGTGCCCCTGCAGATCAGTCCCTCTCTTCTACCCACCAAGCTTATAATACTAATGTCGGGGCTGGGCAACTCACTGAAGTGTGACAAGGAGATAACTTCTCTAGTGTGATAAATTCTTCAGTTGCTATCTTGACAGCATCTACAAACATTACTCCTGCATCTGTAACTACCTGTGGTACTCAACCAAGAAGGTGCCGAAATTTTACTTGAAAAGAAACTGGGAGATATTTACTATCATAACACCCCTTCTTGCTCTGAAACCACAGCCATCCTTATGAACTTTTTCCAACAAAGGATCAGTATTCAAAGTACGTAACAATGACTTAACTAAGTCACAAATGCGAGAGTACTGAGGACTGAATGTGGTAATAAATCATACTTGGTTACCTGAAGACTTTCTTATTTCTTTGAAACATGTAAATCAATAAGTTCCTTTCTAGGTCTAGACGAGGCATATACTGAAATGCTTCCTTGAGAGTATGATTGTCATAACCTGTTTCAAAGAAAAAAGTAAGTCTTCAGGTAACAAAGTACAATTTGTTACCACATTCAGTCCTCAGTACTCGCATTTGTGACTTAGGTCATTGTTGCCTACTTTACTAATCCTTAAGGATGGCTGTTGTTTCAGTGCAAGAAGGGGGTGTTATGGTAGGTAACTGTATCTCCCACTTTCTTTTCAAGTAAAAGTTCGGCACCTTCTTGGCTGAGTACCACAAGTAGTTACAGATGTGGGAGTAATGGTTGTAAATGCTGTCAAGGGATGAATGTGTCTAAGGAATTTATATGTACAGTTGATGGAAACATTGATAAGATTAAGCATTACATCAACTGTAATTTGCATCATGTCACTTACCTGTTTGTTTTGTTCTGTCCAGTATGTGGGTCGTATGACTCATCTCTTGAAACTGAGTCAGGGAACATTTGTATCAACTATCCAAAGATTCATAGACTTCAGCTATAGCGAAACATATATTTGATAAACATGGAGGTAATCCAGCCTGTCTCTCTTTTCAGGGTATTGAAAAGGTGATGTAACAATGGAGGGGAGGCGATTTTGTTGATCTTATAAATAAAAGAGAGACATATTGGATTCTTCATCTACACACTCGTCATCCTGAAGGCATTAATTTGGAATGGGATAGAAGTCATATTGTTTAGAATACGGGTCCTTTAACAACACTTTTTGTTTATTTGCATCCGTTCATGATTTGTGGTTTTCGTAATTGGACTTTCCATACATTGCTGCTGTCTGTTTGGGAGGTCACTGGGGTGAGATGCAAGTTTTCAGCAAACATTTTATTTTTAATTTTATTTTTTTTTTTTATGGTCTTTTTATGGTTTTTTATTTTATTTTTTTATGGTCTGATCAGCGTGAACCTCTCAGGGCATGTAGGTGATACTCATATGGGAAGTGTTTGTGAGATTGGATGTTTCATTCATAGTCCCTTCATACTTTCACTTTTGGGATCATTTGGATACATTTAATAGGGATCTATTTGTTTTCTTTATTTGCTGTAGTTTGTTTCCCTTTAACTCGTGTTTTTTCACCATTGACACATTTGGCAGTTGTGGGGTTAAACTCCGGACCTGTCATTCATTGTATGGATTTCTGGTTTTGATCTCACGAGGCTCACCTTAACTATGAGGTTGAGTTATTTGCAGACATGTCTGAGTAAACACTTGTAGCGCAAAATGAGTTAGACCCTTCAGTTTCTGTGGGTATAGGCCTCTGTCTGAGATGTCTTCATGTTGGATTTTATCATATTCTGCAATAAAGCATTTTTGTTTTTAATTACACTCCTTTATAGATTTGGAGTGCTTCCAATATCCGTTTGTTTGATGCATATAAGAACTTAAGGTTACACAGAAGTATGGAGTGGGGAGGCAGCAAATAAAGGTCATTGATGTCATTGAAAGAGTAAAGTGTGATAGTCTGAAAGAACTGAAAATATTTCTTGAAATATGGGGACTGCACTGAAGATGGTAAAAATACAATTAGGTTAGCAAAAATAGATAAAGTCTAATTGCAATGGAGACCAAGAGTAATACATAAAATGTTTTCAATTACTAAATAGCAAAAAACTTAAAGTGCATTGGACCTTTAAAGAAAATTAGATGGGTTAGGTGATTAGAGAGAAGGAAAGGCAGATGTTCTAAACATTTTCTTTGATTCAGTATATACCGGAGATCGAGACATGGTAGGAGAGTCTCAACACCCAAGATAAGAAGTCTAGACTTAACTAAGACTGACAAAGCACCTGGTCCTGATGGCATAAATCCAAGGGTTCTTTGGGACTCAGTATAGTGTTAGCAAGACCTCTCTTTTTACTATTTAAATATTCTCTCACGGCAGGCTCAGTGCCAAAATACTGGTGTAAAGCCAGTGCAGTACCTTTATTTAAAGAGGCATCTAATGCAGAACCTGTGAATTATAGACCTTTCAGTTTGACCTCTGTAATGGGAAAACTGCTAGAAGGGATATGGGTATAGATTAAGGATTACATGTTTTTGTAAATGGAAAATGCTCCAGTACAATTAAATTTGAGAGGAATACCTTGGGGTTCAATACTTGGTCTACTGCTTTTAACATGCTTATAAATGCCAATATACATAGAAAGCAAAATTTCAATATTTGCAGATGAGACTAAATTATGTACAGTAATACATTCAGAACAGTATGGGATTTGCATAAAATGTCAGACTGGGCACACAGATTGAACATGAAGTTTAATGTGGAAAAAGTGTAAAGTTATGCATTTAGGAAGAAGAAATTCCAATGCTACTTATGAACTTAACGGGATCATTTTAGGGGACTCCTTGCTAAACAAAGATCTGGTAATCCTTGTAAACAAACTTGGAAATTGTGACCAATATCAAAAGGCAGTAGCAAAAACAAACAAGTCCTGTCTTGCATAAAAAGGGGTATTTAAAGGGATAGTATTACTTCAAAATTACTATCCCTCATATTGTAGCCCTTAATAAACTGAGTTAAATGACACCAGCGGCATCTCTCAAACCTTTATGGTGTAAGAGAGAGCCGCTTTCAAAGTTTCCTCTCCCCTGCTGTCAGCGTTCTGCTGCCAGCAGGAGAATCCGGTCTCTGAATCAAGAGGAGGCTCTTCAGCAGAGCCGATATCTCGTTATGGAAGGAAAAATGATTAATTGAAACAGTCTTCTATGTGTGCTTGGTAACTAAGAACACATAGAAGACTGTTTCAATGAATCATTTTTCCTTCCATAACGAGATATCGGCTCTGTTTAAGAGCCTCCGCCTGTCCCGGGACCGGATTCCCCTGCTGGCAGCAGAACGCTGACAGCAGGGGAAAGGAAACTTTATAAGTGGCTATCTCTTAAACCATAAAGGTTTGAGAGATGCCGCTGGTGTCATTTAACTCAGTTTATTAAGGGCTACAATATGAGGGATAGTAATTTTGAAGTAATACTATCCCTTTAAGCAAGAGTGTATAACATAATTTTGCCACTGTACAAATCTGTAAGATCTCACCTCAAATATGCAGTGCAGTTTTGGGTACCAGTACTGAAAAAGGTTATTGTAGACCTGGAGAAATTATGAATGAAAGAACTAAATTGGCTAACGCTTGAGTCTAGATGTACCCTTCGCCTCTCTTGCCTGGTTTATAACTAGGGATGGGCAAAATTTTTCACCTCAAACACAGATCGGTGAATAATGGCACTTCTTGTTTCACAAATAATTTCTTGTGAAAAGTGCAAGTTTTCCACTTTTTTCTCCTAGCTCATTCCATTGAAATCAATAGGAACACTGACTTTACACACAGTACATAGCAAATGTATTTCCCAAATCCATAGTATAAAAGGGGTATGAGGGTGACTTTGTTGGAGGAATGTGAGGAAGCAATCAGTTTAAAAGGGAATTTTTGGTGGTGTTTGTTTACTGGGATTGGGGCAGTTAAAAAAATACAATTAAAACAACCTACAAGACATTCTAAAAGGGGTCTGAGGAGGGTACCTGTGTTGGTGGGTGGAGACTGCGGTTAGAATCATTGGAACAGGCTAATTTTTTTGGGGAGGGTGTTGGTTGACTGGCAATAAAAATTACATTATATTTAAAACAAAATAAAATAAGAAATTGATATATAATTTGACAGACAGGGATACCCTGATGTAAGCTGCAACTAGGGCAGACTGATACTTGATTGGATACTTTATAGAGAATGATTTGAAGGACTTGTTGTTAGTGGCCCAAGCCCTGAGGCAACATTGATTAGTTGGAGGAAATTAGACCTGTGTTAGGCCCAAGCCCTGAGGAAACATTGCTTTGACAGGGCAATGTTGGAACATGTCACCTGATGTGAATCGGTCACGGAGGAATCCGGAGCGGGTGAGACTTCAGCGTAAGTAAGTGAAGCTGCTGACAGCAGATGGGGGGAGGGATCTAGCAACCCTAGTTCCCCCCCCCCCCCCATTCTTGGATATAGTTTATACATGCATATTATACACAGATGCATATTATACCTGAGTACTGATCTAATTTTAAATCAGCACGTTTAGGTAAATATATTTCAGAAACATGCTAAAATAGTAGCTTCACAAATTAAAATACAACTTTTTTTTTTTTTTTTCACATTGTTTAAAACAGAAAACTGAATATAAAGTCAATACACATTCACGTTTATAATAGCTCAGTGGCCTTGAACATAAATTAGCATACTGTTGAGGGAATAAGCAGAAAGTGCCACACTGTGCCACCAAGGTTAATTTCTCAAAAAGTGTTTATTCTGCAGAAAAATGGTTAGTATAACATATAGGCAGATTTGTAAAACAAACTAAACATCTTAAAATGACAGATCCATGTTCACAACATTCTAAGCAAGCTAAGGATCTTAATTCTATTAGCTGCAGCCAAGCAGCCTCATATAATCTTTAATTCTTCAAGGCAAAGCATATCATATGACTTTATCAAAGACTTTCAATTACTGGCAAATTATAGCACCATTAGCACAAGGCATATGCATTTGAAATTAGATAACATGTTTCTATTGCCTCTCTGTTCTCTCCTAGGTCTAAATCAACATCTGGTTATTAGGACTGATATTCAATACACCTAAACTATGATGAGACAACTAAAACTAGTTTGTTTTAATCAACAATGAAATACATATTTTTATTTACACAAAAATATATTCACTAGCTGGTTATAATTATACTGTGAATTTTGTCACCACAACAACATCTATCAATTTACAAAGTCACAATTTATTTAAGGATTTGCCTTCTGCCCCATTTAATAAAGACTACTGTCTGAAATGAAAAATGGATACATATGTGTTATGTTGCTAGTATACCACTGTTTTTATTAGGTATAGTCTACCTTTTTTGAATATACACAAAATACATAATTATTTGTTCTTAAAGTAGCTTGATATAAGATGCAAAGAGCTGGTCTGAGATGCTCAACTAGGAATGAGCCTGCCTTCGAAGTGAGGAGGCTCTAAAGGAAAGGTATCCTACCCAGGGTGCAATCTTTTAGCTTACTAGTGCTTTCACAGAGAGGTAATATCCTAAAGCACATCATACTTATCCTACCAAAAGATAGTCCAGCCACAAAGTGCCAGGCAATTCCTCTATGAACAAAGCAGCCAACCCTAGGTGTACTTGTTGGGCCTCATCAGTGAGGTGCAGCTGATCTCTCTAGGCACTGAGAGCAAGAGGTCCACATCCGGTGTCCCCTGTTACCCTTAGGTTAACCAATCCCAAGAGTAAAAGGCATATGCAAAGAACTGGTCAGAGATGCTCAACTAGGAACAAACCTGCCCATGAAGGGAGGAGGCTATATAGGAAAGGTATCCTAACCAAGGTGCAATCTTTTAACTCACTAATGCCTTTCACAGAGAGAAAATACCCCTTACTCACAGTGCCTAGAGAGATCAGCTGCACCTCACTGTCGAGGACCCACAAGGCAAACATGTACCTCTAGGGTTGGCTGATTCTCTTGTTCAGAGGGGAATTGCCTGGCACTTCATGGCTGGGCTTTCTTTTGGCAGGAACAGTATGATGTGCTTTAGGATGTTTCCTCTCTGTGAAAGGCACTAGTGAGCTAAACGAGATTGAACCCAGGGTAGGATACTCATCCTATAGAGCCTCATCAATTCGAGGGCAGGCTTGTCCCTAGTTAAGCATCTCTGACCCTGCTCTTTTCATAGCTTGAAATAAGATCTCAGAATATAGTGTCAGACTGTGTAAACAAATGAAATATGGGATTTACTAACTGTCCAATAAACTGTCATCATCCACATCATCTCAGAGACCCTCAGCAAGTTGCCGCATTTAAAGCAGGGATATTTCAAGCATAAATATACATTTTTTCAATCTGACTTTTGCTTGAAGTGCCTGTGTGGACCATTTTTGTATCTTCCCCAAAGGGCATTCGAATCTGGTATAATTCTCCAAGCACTTGACCATCACATACCTGTTGAAGGATGTATGTTGCTTGTGAAGATATTCTATTGGTTGGCGAGTGCCAAGGTGTGTGTGTGTGTTTTTTTTTTTTTGGAGGGGTTGTACATTATACTGGTTCAATGATAAATTATTATTTGTAGATAATACAGTGTATTCCGAGCAGAGTATGAATGGCTACAATTGGGAATAAGTAGTGTTGTTGCTTTAAAAATATTCTTCCAGTAATTTCTAAAAAAGTGGTATAATTAAAGTACCAGTAATTCTTGTTTTTCCCATGTTTATAATGTGGCCCAGGGAAAGTTTTTCTGCTATTCTCCAAAATTCCACTTTAAAACCCTAGTGAATGAGCCAATGATAGATCTTATTTTCTGGCCTAAGAAGGATTTAAATACCTGTATGCTCATTTTTTTAAAACCGCATTCTTAAAGCTGGAAGATGATGAAGACAAGATAATAGTGTGCATTGCACAGATCATGTGTTTGTCAATAAGTTGTATGACAACAATGATGGATATGTATCTGTATATCTACTACTCTACATATTGACAGTCAAATTAATTCTGAAGATATGTTGCTATTTCCATATTGTTAATTCTAATGGTATCTACATGCTGCTGCCATAAACATTTGGCTAAAATATGTTGAAACTTGTCTATCCTACCAAGTCATTCCAATTTAGCAATTTCCTACTAATACTTTTTAAAAATGTAAACTCATCACCAATTGTGAATATTCAAAAATGTCCCTAGAATCTTTAATGGCTTGTCAAAGTATAAAACACCAGAAGAACTACAGTGTAAAATTTTGTGAATACAAGTATATGCTAACATTTGGTACCAGTTAAATATAAAATAATAAAAAAGTGAAAACTTGTTTGTCAAAAATGTTGTAAAAATGTCTTGTGCATAAATAGAAAGTGCCATAAAATAAATAGCACTACTATAATGAAATTGTAATTTATAATATAATAGTTTTGTGTGGTAAAGAGAACTAGCAGAAACTACAATAAATGGTTATTATAAAGTGTTCTGTGCAAAGAGGATTTGAAGCAGCTGTACAACTCAGCCAAATATCTCAAAAGTGTGTAATTCCAAAGCTGCTGACACAAATCACCATTCACTTACATACTTAAAGACACAGTCTGAAAATATGATGAGTATGAATGTTTATGTAAAAAAGCAATGTATATATACAAAATGCAGCAGCCATAGAGAGAATGGGATTGTAAGATATATGCTAAACAAAGCTAGAAAATTATTTAATAATCTATCCACACAACTCTCTAAAATCATAAAATGAAATTGTAAATTTCCAGTTTTATTTTGCTTTTTACACAGTGCCAAAGTTGGTTAAAAGAGTTATAAATCAGATATGCAGAAAATTAACACCTTAAACCCTTAAAGACTGGCCGCGCACACACGGTGCGGCCACTTAAGGAAAAGGGACCATTTTTCTTCTTCAGAATCCGATTCCAGACTCCCGCACGGCATACAGCCCGGAATTCCATGACTGTCATGGATCTTTAAGGGTATAACAACCCATGACAGTTCAGGACCGTCATGGGTCCTTAAGGGGTTAAGGACCATGAAAATCTGAATTCGATTTGACTTAAAGACCTGAGCAATTTTGACTTTTTTGACTATGTCTTTGTTCAACCATATTTTCTCTTTAATTCCTTTTGTACACCCACACAAATTATATACTGTTTTTTTAAGCACAAGTAGGACTTTCTTTTGCTTACATTTTCCTGTCAGGATTTGCATACTATTAGTTCATTACAAAAAAATACCCCTAAATATATTCATTTGCTTCTCCTGAATATAAGAGTACCCCATATGCCTAGTATTTCAATCCCTTTCTAACATTTACAAGGTAAATATTACAAAATGGACGCCATTATTTCCAACCTGTAATTTTTCAACACTTGGCATGTGAGCATCATAGCTTAGTTGACAGTGCCAGAACCAAAAATGTCCCAAAAGGTATATGTGTCTGAAAACTAGACAACATAAGGTAAATAATCATGAGAGTTTTTTATGCAGCTATTTTTCCAGAAATATTTTTCAAAATTGAGGTAATATTTTGTTTTTTTTTTGTAGTTTTCACACTTACATTTCAATATTACTGTTGATATCAAGCACGGGATAGTTGAAAATTTTAAAAAAATGCATTGATTAGTATTCAGCTCCTTCTTCTGAGTACAGCAATACCCCATATGCATAGGTTTCTAAAGGTTTGGGGAAGCTACGGGGTCCAAATTGGAACATGTGCATTTCCAGTTTCACACTTCGAATTTTCACAGCTTGCGTCACTGGTGCCATGTCTCATTTGGAGCTGTATATCAGTGCTCCACCTTAAAATTTCCCCCAAAAAGTGTATATGTTTGGAATGTAGACACCCCAGGCTTTCATTTTATGCATGTCTGCAAATTTTTTACACAGCAATTTTACCACCAATCCCTTGTAAAACTTGATGTAAGTAAAAAAAAAAAAAATCAGCGTTTTTCACACTTTGACTTCAATGTTGATGTGAATTTCAAGCACAGAATAGGTGAAGATTTTTAAAAATGCATTGTTTAGCATTCAGCACCTTCTTCTAGCATGACAATACCCCATATGCATAGGTTTCTCAAGGTTTGGGGGAGCTTGGGGGCCCACATTGGAACATGCGTGTTTCCAGTTTCACACTTTGAATTTTCACAGCCTGCGTCACTGGTGCCATGTCTCATTTGGGGCTGTGTACCAGTGCTCCACCTTACAATTTCCCCTCAAAAGTGTGTATTTTTGGAAAGTAGACACCTCAGGCTTTCATTTTAGGTGTGTTTTCAAAATTTTACACAGCCATTTTACCACCAATCCCTCGTAAAACTTGACGTAAGTAAAGAATTCAGAGTTTTTCATACTTAAGTTTCAATGTTGATGTGAATTTCAAGCACAAGATAGGTGTAGATTTTAAAAACTGCACTGATTAGTGTTTAGCGCCTTCTGAGTAAGACAATACCCCATATATATAGGTTTCTTGTGATTTGGGAGAGCTACGGGGCACAAGTTTGAGCAAATATTGAATTTTCACATCTTGCTTAACTGGTGCCATTTCTCATTTGGGGCTATGTTCCAGTGCTCCACTTTAACATTTCCCCCCAAAAGCATATATTTTTGGAAAGTAGACACCCCCAGATTTCATTTTAGGTGTGTTTTCAAATTTTTTTACACAGTCATTTTACCACCAATCTCTTAAAACTTGACGTAAGTAAAGAATTCAGTGTTTTTCACAC
The DNA here is from genome assembly GCA_037306005.1 of Rhinophrynus dorsalis. Classification (NCBI taxonomy): domain Eukaryota; kingdom Metazoa; phylum Chordata; class Amphibia; order Anura; family Rhinophrynidae; genus Rhinophrynus; species Rhinophrynus dorsalis. The sequence continues at coordinate 49,082,957 of CM074728.1, read as the reverse complement.
TTAGATTTCAATGTTGATGTGCATTTCAAGCACAGGATAGGTGTAAATTTTAAAAACTGCATTGATTAGTGTTTGGCTCCTTCTTCTGAGTAAGACAATACCTGATATGCATAGGTTTGTCAGGTTTTGGGGGAGCTACTGGGCCCAGTTGGAACATGAGTATTTCCTTTTACAGCCATGCCATTTGTACAGCTGGCACCTTGTCTCATTTTGGGCTGTTTGGCAATGCTACAATTAATTTTACCCCCAAAAGTATATGTTGTAGAAAAGTAGACAACCCTGGCTTTTATTCTATTTGCATTTTATCAACTTTTTCGCTGCCATTCTATCACCAATCCCTCCCAAAACCTGCAGTAAGGAAGAGAAACACCATTTTTTTCACACAAATTTCAGTGTTGCTCTGGATTTCAATCAGATGATATTTGCAGATTTTTTTATAAGTGCTTTACATTAGTGGTGAGTTACATAGTCTAAGTACGGCAATGCCCCACATGCATAGGTTTGTCAGGGTTTGGGGGAGCTGGACCAGTAGGGAACATGTGTGTTTCCATTATCAGAGATGGAAAAAACTTAGGGTGCTTTGCTTCCCATTATATTTTGATAGTGTTAGATCTAAGTAGGGATGTGTTTTGAAAAATAAAAGAGGATATCTCAGGGGGAAAAAGTGACCCAATAATAAAATAAACTTTACAGCACTACTGCTTTGTGCCTGAATGGTGTTGCTTGAAGCTGTCACCAATGCAGAGGCCAGGTTTGGAAGGGCAATCAGGACAGTAAGTGGTGGTGTCTGTCTGTATTCTCTTGCTGTAGCAAACCCTGCAGAGCTTCTGTGGTTTGTTCTTTTGGGGAGTTGGGGGGATTTTATAAATAAAGTGTGCTACCCCAGGTCTTGCTGGAATGATTTCTGGTGCACTTTGAAACAAAAATAAGGAAACAAGTTGTAGCTCATACTGTAAAAAACTACATTTTGGATTGGGGTTTGCCAGTTTGAAAAGTAAAAATGAATTGTATACTGTAGTCTGCATCATATAGATGGCAACTTTTTTGTATCATGTCCTACACTTTCTCATAGTGAGGTATGGCTGCATTAGTTGATGACACAGATCAACTCCCCCCATGTTCGTGTTATAGTCCCTGATGCAGACTTTTTTTCTCAGTACCCCTCTCCTGCCATGAACAGTGACTGTCACAGTTCTGTCCTCATGCATGTTGGTCAGCATGTGGACATCTTTTTTGTACTTAAACTTAACTGCCAGCAGCTCCTGTTGGTACAAAGATAAGGACGTCCCAGTTTTTAGTTTTGTTTCTTCGAGTTTTTTGGGCAACTCCCTGCAAATGCGCCTAACACTGCCACAGGCCGCGGTGTCAAAACAAAACAGACACTTAAATAAAATGGGGCTGGTGTAATAATTATAAACAAATAATTGATAACCTATATTGAATACGGGGTAAATTAGATCCCAAACTATTTTCCCATTTGTTCTCAGAAATTCGGGGCAACCAGGAGGATCAAGTTGACTGTCCTTGCCCTCATAAATTTGAAAAGCCTGGGTATAGCCTGTGGCACTTTCATGCAATTTATAAAATTTAACACCAGACTTGTAGCACTTGGAAGGGATGTAAGGCTTGAACCCTAACCTGCCTTTATACTTGGGATTCATCTACACTAATTTGTTTTTGGGGCATATATATATTTGGGCACATTTTTTCTGTAAACTATTTATTAGGGGGTGAATTTTGGACAGCCTGTCACACTGGGGGTGTTCTTTTGGGAGGCAGAGGGTATTATCACTAAAATGCATAAAGTGCAAAATCACTTCAAATCTATACCTGGTCATTGTCTTAGAGAATATAGGGGTATCAGATATGGGGTTTTTGCTCTAGTAGGATCTGATACTTGGCTTTTTTTATCTCCATTGCCATTATTAGGGCCCAGAATTGCTTAAATTCTGCTATGCCTGTGGGCTTCCATACTCCTTGCTTAACAAGGAAAGCTGATGGGTTGGCAGCAATATACTGGGCTGCATATAAATTGGTTTGGAACACAATTTTCCCCAAAATGTCTTCCCCCGAAAACAAAACAAAAAACTGATCATGGGTAAATCATTCCACATCAGTTTGAATTCTTGGGCTGCCGGTGAATTCTGGGACATGTGGGTTTAAATTAGTTGGTGATTCCCATTCATTAGGAGCAGAAGGAGTGGCAGGTCTTGGGGCATTTCTTTGGGCAGCTCTTTTGGCAGTTGCTGGGGCAGTTGCCTGGCCTGCTCTTGAGGCAGTACATCTTTTCTTTACAGAAGGCCCAGTGTCATCACTAGAGCTGCTCTCATTCTCTGAAAATTGCATTATATCAAAGTCTGACACAGTCTGTGGCTTTTGAGTCAGACGTCAAAAAGGCACATGCCTCTTCTAAACTATAACGCCGCTGCATTATGTAAACTTACCCTAAACTAAATAAATTTCTAATTTCTCCTAAATAACTACCCACCCACTACTTAACTATTACTATGTAAATACTATACCTAACTCTAACCCCAAACGGGGTTTGTTTTTATCCCCCTACACTACTCCAAAACCTAAATCTATCCCTAAGCCTTACCCTAACCCACGTATTCTCTGAACCTACCTAACCCAACCAAACTACCTATCTAAACTAGCTTATAGTATAATATCAATTTTTAAATAAAAAAACTATTTTTTTTTTTTATTTTTTTTCCTACACTACCCCTAAACCTAAATCTAACCCTAAACCTTACCCTAGCCCACCTATACCCTGAACCTACCTCACCCAAGTCAACTACCTATCTAAAATATAATTATTATATTTTTTTTGTTTTTTCCTACTCTACTCCTAAATCTAATCCTAAACCTTTCCCTAACACACATAGACTAAACCTACCCAACTACCTACCTAAAATACACTAAATAATTAAATTTTATTTAAAAATATAAAAATAATAAAAAAAATGTAATAAGATGTCTCTCTGTCTCTCTCCACCTCAGAAGTGTATAAGATGGAGGGAGACAGAGAGATGTGACAGGGACAGTATTTGTAGAAACTGTCCCTATCATTCTGCTTCTGCAACATGTGCTTCTTGCCTAGAATATACCTGCTTCAAATAAATTACATTGTGATTTCTGGAAGGTCTCTAAGGTCCTGGCCATGTCCTTTTCCACTTCCTGGAAAATAAAGACAGCATGGCCCTCCATCTATGCAAAAAGCATGTGAGTAGGGGGGAAAAAGGAATGGGCAAAACTTGTCACCGTGCACCCACGAGAAATCCTATGGAAACCATGTTATTTTCTGCATTTTTCTCCCATTGGCCAAAATTCCCCGCCAATTTTTCAGTGGCTATAAAGTTTTTACCCATTGATTTACTTTGTTTTAGCTTTTTCATTATAAAAACATGACGTATTCCAGGAAGCGAAACACAATAGAAGGAGTGAAAGAGCGAGGTAGACGTGCTGTGCTCTTCTGCTGTTGTTTGTTTGTTAAATTGAGGCAGGAGAGGCTCATAGTGACTGTTATCACTATGAGCAGTAAAAAGAGGAACTGGAAGGACCTTTATTATGTGTCCACTGAGTCTGAGGAGGAGGAGGAGGAGGAGGAAGAAGTGAGCAGTACTGAAACAATGCTGTCCAGTCCCCCTAAATCACCCCTAGGGATCTTGGGGAAATTAATGGGAAGGGAGGAAGAGAAGGGTAGTACTAGTGAGAGCAGGAAAAGTCAGCTTCCTTTGCCTGCTGCAAGATGTGCTGCCTCTGCCTGCTGCAAGATGTGCTGCCTCTGCTGCCAGTGCCACCATTGCTGCCCCTGCTGTCAGATGTGCTGTCCATGTTACTGCTACCACCATTGTTGTGCCTGCTGTCAGAAGTGCTGCCCCTGCTGGCACCAGTGCTGTACCTGCTGCCAGTGCTGAACCTGCTGCCACCAATACTTTGCCTGCTGCTAGTGTGTCTTGTAGTACTCAGGAGGTAGGGAAGGCGAATGTGATGTCAAGTGTGACAGCAAGGGACCCTAACTCACACTTGCCATTCCCAAGCAGTCCTGGCAGTGCTAGTACTACTACTACTAGGGTCCAGCATCTTTTTAGCATTAGAAGTGAAGGAGTGGGTAATCAGCAACACTATCCTCATATTACTGGTGACTGTGAGACTGAGGAGGAAGATTCTGAGGCTGAACTTGATGTGGTTGATGTTAGTAGTAGTAGTAGTAGTAATGAAGCAGCCAGAGTAGTAGGGGAAACATTTGAGAGCATCCAGACAAGCGGTCAAGGGAGCCCACACCATTCCTCTGACCTTGGAGTCCTCCCTTTCCCTTCACTATAGTGTCCAAGTGGAGCAGGATCCTGAAGACTAAGAGGCCAGAACTGTTGTTGGGGGGAGCAGGAGCGCAATTAATACCATCCACATCAGCAGGAGCACAGTGCAGCTACCTTTGCCTGCTGCTATTGCTGCCAGTCTGCCTTCTTCAGGATAAAATGAAATGCCAAATGTGACATTAGGGGACCCTTTGTCACATGGTTAATCACCTCCACCAAGCAGAAGTGAGATGTCTGTAATAGAGCAGCAGCATGTAGGGACCAGTGGGGGTGGTGGTGATGATGCTGGAGAAGCTGGGGTGGAAGAGACAATGATGGTCTTTTTAGCAGAAACTGAGAAGGAATGGGAGACAGGGATGAGAATGGGCATCACCACCACCACCACTAGCAGGGACATTTTAAAATTTGAGGGCTATGCAGCTGCTCTAATTCCTGCTGCTGCTGAGATGCAAGGGCAGCAGGGTGCTGAGGAGCAAGCTAGTGTGCCACAGACCACCATGGACACAGTGGGAATGGAGTAAAAAAGTGATGTGGGACTAGGACAGATTCCACTTGACAGCACCAGCAATACTCCTGTCCTAGTTGCAGTGCTGAATCTGAGGCAGTATCAGCAACAGTAGCAACATTATCCACTGCCACAGACAGTAAAGGGGAATGTGGAGGACAAGAAGAAAGAGACCATTCTTCTCCACCTGTTCCCTCCTCCCTAAAGTCATGGGTGTGGGACTATTTTTCTCTTGGGGCAGGCACAGTGCAGTCATCAGTAATGGCACTGTGCACAATTTGTGACAAGTCAGTGAAGGAGGGAACACACCCTGATATTACACATGAAACACAGACACCATGACATTTATGTCAAACATGTTAAAGCAAAACACCCACCACAGAAATCTAGCGCCGCTGTTGCTCTACCCCCTCACTCTCCAGAAAGGCAGCAAGAGGTGAGGCAGAGATCAAAGAGGAGGATGAATAGAGCAACCCAGGCAGAGACTAGGAGTTCCATGATGAGTGAAACAACTAGCCTGCCATCACCTTCTAGGATAAAAAATTATATTCTAATAACACACCCATGATTTTGGAGGAGGGGCAGGTGAGAAGAATTATTGGCCAACTTCTTCTTTTCTCTACATAGACTGGGGGCTACTTATTGTGCTGCTACTGCCTTAGACGCATCACTGGAGGTAGTCGTGGCAAGTGGATCCTTCATCATCCCTCTCCCATGTTACTGCTATTGTTGATCCCATTCACTTTCAGCTGCCTAATAATTCTGCTGCTTAAACATAGCAGCAGCAGCAAGAACAGCAGTTGCAAATTCTGCAATTATGGACTCAGACTCAAGAGGAGTCTAGGCCAGAACGGCATTTTTTTCGCTAGGGCTTGTGATTTGAGAAACAAAATCAGATCAGAGGCTCATTCACATTGATTAACTCACCTGTGCTCTAAGAAGGAAATAATCAAATCCTGGCCTGTTAGTGGGTCCTGAGGACAGGAGTTGAAAACCACTACCTTATGGCTTGTGCAAAGCAAGTCTAAGTCCTACAAATCAATGTTTCTTCAGGTCTTGCGCCAAAAAAGCTTAAGTCCTACAAATCAATGTTTCCTCAGGGCTTGGGCCTCTAACAACAAATCTGCCTAATCATCTTCTACAAAATATTCTATCAAGTCAAGTATCAGTCCACCCCAGTGACAGCTTATGCCAGGGGGTTGTTTCTGTCTCTATCACTCTATAAAAATTTGTATTTTTATTTTATTGATTTATTTTATTAACTGCCCCCCCCAATGCCAGTCAAGATCTCCCTCAAAACAAATTCCCTGTTCAACTGATTCATTCATTCACCAACACAGGCACCCTCCTCAGACCCCTTTTATCCCATGTCTTATGGGTGTTTTGTTAATTGTATTTAGGATTTATTTTGTATTAACTGTCCCCCAATTCCAGTAAACAACCCCCGCAAAAAAATCCCCTGTTCCACTGATTCTTTCCCCACACCCCACCATGACAGGCACCCTCATGCCCATTTTATACTATGCCTTTGGGAAATAAAATAATATTTGCTATGTGTTGTGTGTATATTCAAAGTTTCCATTGATTTCAATGTAATGAGCTAGGTGAAAAATGTGGGAAAAAGAGGAAAATCTGCAATTTTTATGGGAAATTGTTTGACAAGTGGAAAGTGCCATTTTTTGCGAATTACAGGTTGATGTGAAAATTTTCCCCCATCCCATAGTTGATAAAGTAATACAGTTCCAGGGTTGTTCTTCCATGTCCTGCCAAGCTAACCCACATTGATTGAGTTCATGGGAAGGAGTCAAAAACTTCCCTAAAACAATCCCAAAGCATGTATGTGTAATGGCAAGATTGTCAAAATGTTGGCAGTGGACATGCTGCCATATTATTTTGTAGAAAACCTAGGTTTCAGAGAACTGTTGTCATGTGTAGCTCCATGTTGTCATACCCCAAACCACAGGTATTTTTCCAGGATGACTGTGCCTGAATTCTACAAGCAGGTGGTTAGTGTGGTAGGCAAAGGGTGTATGCCATGAAAATCCACTTGACTACATATATGTGGGTAAGTGGGCAGAGCACAGAATATATGAGTGTGACTGCACACTGAGTTTCCCTCTCATCACCAACAGTGAGCAACACTAGCTTACAGCATCAGGTGACAACCAGTAATAATGCCTTCAGTTCTAGCAGTGTTATTAAAGGATGGCTGCAGGATAGCCCATACCATCAGCATGCCAACTTATGCATGCAGAGTTTTGAGAGACAGGCCTACAAAAGATGTAGATGTTTTAAGTAAGCTAGAACAGGTGATAGAGAAATGGCTTGTACCCTGCTCCTTAAAAGCTGGTTTTGTGTCTGCTGATAATAGCTCCAACATAATCTCTGCCCTGAAAATAGCTGATTTGCTCCATGTGCTTAATTTAGTTGTGACAAAATTCCTGGCAGAATCCAAATCCCTCAGAGAAATGCTTACTATTGTCTGCAAAATCAGTGCCCATTTTAGTTTCTCCTGCGCACTGCTCTATATTCCATACAAGAGCCTAACAACCTGTAACATCGCCAGCTGAAAATGGATGTCCCTACCAGGTGGCGTTCCACAAGCAGAATATGGCTGTTAGCAAGTACATGCAAGACTGGAAGGCTTTGAAGGGATCCTTTTTGTCACCTGGCCAATGACAACTAATGTGCGATATGTGAGCTGCTAAAACTGTTTTGAGGAGACAGCCATGCTGGTGATCCACATAGGGGCAGCAATTAGTGAAATTCTACCACTGATATATTTATTGCAGAAAAAAATGAGGAGCATGGCTGAGGAACCTTACCATAATGACAACACAGACATACTCCAGCTGGTAAAGGACATGTTAGCATGCTATGAACAAGATCCTTGCATAATGTTCATTAAAGCAATGAGCAATACATTATTGCTATTTTGCTGGACCTCTGCTTTAAAAACAAAATTTCAGCATTTCTGCCAAAGGGCCATCAGCAGTTTGTCACAACAAGGAGTCAAGTCAATCAGCAGCATCTCTCTGAAGGAATCAGATTCTGTCAAGGAATATATAAATATGCTTATTGGTCAAGTGGAAGGTTGCATTGTGGAGGATTAGAGAGAAGAAGTTAGGGCACAAAAAATCTAGACAACATAAAGAAAAAGAAGGTAGCAAAGTATTTCAACCAGCAGGAGTAGTTGCAAGAGCACTTGCATCATCAACAGAAACATCATATTCTGAACACAGGGCAATTCATGGGTCTCAGCAGTGGAGGAAAAAAATCCAACATTACTGGGGTCAGTGGCAACACTGATGGTGAGTAGAAGCACAATATCAAAAGTTTTCTGCAGCATTTAAATGAAAAACTATAGACATATAGACTGTCAGGCTAGATACTAGAGCAGAAAAAAGGAAATATTAAGATCCTAGTGCTGGAGGTTAGTGACAGTTCAGATAGAGTTCAGTTCTACAGCAAAGTCTCTGAAGATACGTCGAGAGTATAGCTCAGGATGAAGTCGTAGAATAAGTATTCGACTCCCGGGGTTCTGAGGAAAGTCAGGGAAATTAGTATTCGGCTCCCGGGGCTCGGAGGTGAAGTAGTAGAACAAGTATTTGACTCCTGGGGCTCTGAGGTGAAGTCATAGGATGTAGTCTTTGACTCCCCAACCCTCGACTTGTCCGATATCCCAGAGGCGGAGGTCTCAGAGGCTACAACCTATGATGTCCTCGACAAGTTGGACAGACAGGAGGAAGAGGATCAAGCAAAGGCTAGTCACACCCTCGACTAGTCGGTAGTTCCCATGCGGTAGTCGGAGAACTGATGATGCCCTTGACCAGTCAGAAGGCCTGAGGTGCAAGGAGATGACAAATAGGAATAAAACAGTCACAGGACTCACAGGATGGAGAAAGCTGAAGGGAATCCTGTTGCGAGCCGGAACCTGTTGCAGACAACGTAGGCCGAAACAAGCCAAAGTCGAAACCAAAGTGGTGGAGATCCAAGGGATAAGATTGAAGCAAGGTCGGAAGACAAGCCGGGTCGAAGTCGGAGGAATGGAAATCTCGGATCAGCAGACAAGAAGCAATGTCAAGTCACGCCAAATTCGGTACACGGGAAATCTACAAACGCTGAGAATCAGAAGCTGCGACTCAGGGATACAAGGCACGAAGATCGAGCACAGGTAAGATGGCACGTAGATAAGAGTGTAGACCAATGAGAAGAAGGGGTCGCAGGTGAATGTAACAGAGCCCCCCTCTCAAGGGCCGGACTCCAGGCGGCCTGGGGCCTGAGGAATGAGGCAATGGAAAGCCAACCTTGGTTCATGTACCTCAGAGGCTGGCTCCCAGGAACGATCTGCAGGACCCTATCCCCGCCAGTCAATCAAGTACTGTAGGTTACCCTGGACCAAGCCGGAGTCCAAGATTCGACGGACCTCGATCTCAGGATGACCATTCACCACAAGAGGACCTGGAGACTTAAATGGTCGAGAGAAACAGTTGAGTTTTACTGGTTTGAGTAGGGAGACATGGAAGGAATTGGCCACTTTCATGGTGGTGGGCAAATCAAGGGCATACGTGACTGGGGACAGACGGAACCGAATGGTAAACGGACCCACAAACTTAGGACCCAATTTCCTTGAAGGCTGTTTCAGGTGTAGATGCTGTGTGGACAGCCAGATCTGATCCCCAGGCTTAAATTGAGGAGCCGCCAGTCTTTTCTTGTCTGCAGCTGTCATGAACTTGACCAAGGAGTGCTGTATGGCTTTACGCACTGAAGTCCAATGTTTTTGGAGATTGCTCACTCTGGCATCGGCACAAGGAACATGTACCGGAGGAAGATAAGGCAGGGTTTGAGGATGGTCCCCCAGAGCTGCAAAAAAGGGTGAAGTTTTAATGGAAGAGTGAAACAAATTGTTAAAAGTGAACTCTGCCAGAGGTAAAAGTGCTACCCAGTTGTCTTGATGTGCGTTCACGTAGTGACGCAAATATGTCTCCAAGTAGTGATTGGTCCTCTTAGTCTGTCCATGTTACGGTTTTCAGACACTCAGACCAGGGTTAGAAATAAAACAGTTTTATTAAAATGAAAATAAGGAATAGCACCCTTGAGGGCCAGAATCGGTAATACAGTACTGAGTAATATACAGGCTCAATGTAGCCGGAGCAAGTAAAATATAGCATAGACACAATAAAGGGTTAACACTCAAGCTGGTAGTGAGTCTCTGTGATGGTGATTAGCCAACGCCCGGTACAACAACAGTCCCAGTAGTAGTAGTAGTGCAGCAGCTAGCTCAAGCAGAGCGACCGAACTGAATCACAACCAGATCTCGGTCTGGAAATGCCCAGGAGTATAGAGTAACCAACTGTAGCCAGAGCCAATGCCCCTACAGGGGGGTAGCAACGAAGGAGAGAAACTACCTGAGCCAATGGAGCCAGAATAGGAAGCACCCCTGGTGCAGTAGGAGTGGAACACTGCGAGTGCCAATGGGACCTGAGCCTAGCACCCCTTAGGTGCTCTAACGGAGGAAGCACTGCCCAAGCTGAATACTAGAGTCAACACACTACCAAGTGCGGATGTATGGAACCACACCGTGAGCGAGAAAGGACCTGAGCCAAAGCACCCTTCCGGTGCCGACACGGAGCTCACACTGACAGAGTATCGGAATGCCCTTAGCACCACGCGGCGCAACACTACTGGAAAACGGCACTAAACAGGTATACAACTCTGCAATGTAAAGCTAGGCTCTGTATGTAGACAGTAGCTCAACAGGTGTAAAAGTTGCTCAGTATCGGAGGCAACAAGCTTGGCAGGCGTATGCAACTGGCTCGGTAAACGGAGGCAACCGGCACAGCAAGTGTTTTTAGACAGGCACAGACAACAGCCACAGCTCGGTAGTAATCTCTCACAGGCTCAGTAAATGAAGGTAACCAATAGGCCCAGAGATGGAGGCTACAAAGTAACGAATGTGATCAGTTGGTGCTAGCTGCGAGCAGGCTCAGAATGTCGCCAAGCTGAAACAAGGCACAGAACTGGAAGGATCACGGAGCAGGAACGTCAGCCAAAGCCAGTCGATCACAGAGCAGGAACGTCAGCCGGAACCGGGTCAATCACAGAGCAGGAACGTCAGCCAGAGCCGGGTCAATCACGGAGCAGGAAGTCAGCCAGAACCGGGTCAATCACGGAGCAGGAGTGTCAGCCAGGGCCGGGTCAATCACAGAGCAGGAAGTCAGCCAGAACCGGGTCAATCACCGAGCAGGAACGTAGAGTAGTCAGACGAGCCGAGTCAGTACACAGGAATACAGGATCACAGCAATAATAGCGCAGGCACAGGAACACCACGAAAGGGCGCCTGACAGGTGCCATAAAGCCCAATATAAAGGGACACCCTGGGCAGGCCAATCAGCTTCCTCCAATGGACGAGCACCAGCACAGAGAGTGACAGGCAAGCACGGGCACCGTGATAGTCCATTAGTCTGAGGATGGTAAGAGGAGGAAAATTGTAATTGAATGCCTAGTCATGCACACAAAACTCTCGAGAATAGAGAGGTGAACTGGACTCCTCTGTCAGACACGATTTGTAAAGGAACGCCATGGAGATGGAAAATCTCTTTCAGGAATATGTCAACTAGGAGTTGAGCCGTGGGCAAACCCTTTAGAGGAACAAAATGGGCCTGTTTAGAGAACTGGTCAACAACAACTAGGATTGTTGTACAACTATCTGAGACTGGTAAGTCAGTGACAAAATCCATGGTGAGATGAGTCCTAGGAGTACTGAGAGTAGGCAGATGATGTAACAGACCTGCTGACTTCTGGTGGGAAGACTTGTTCTGAGCATAGCGATCGCAGGACTTGACAAAGAAGTTAAAATCTTGCTTGAGCGTGGGCCACCAAAAATGGTGGAGAAGGAACTCTGAATTTTGAAGTGCTCCTCGATGACCAAACATGGGAGATTGATGAGGCCATCGAAGGAGAAGGCAATGATACCTCTTATGAACAAATAGCAAATGACTCAGATGGACTTCTCATCTCTTTGGGATAGAATGGCTCCCGCACCCAACCCAGATGCGTCAACCTCGACAACAAAAGGCTGGGAAGGATCAGGATATCTAAAGAGTGGTGCCGAAGTGAAATATTGTTTCAACCTAGTGAAGGCTTCAGATGACCACAATTTAGGATTAGCACCCTTTTTGGTGAGAGCCACAATTGGTGCTGCCAAGGAGGAAAAGTTACCTATGAACCGTCTATAATAGTTTGCAAATCCAAGGAACCGCTGCACGGCTCTCAAGGTCGTGGGTTGCGGCCAGTTGTTCACAGCCTCCATTTTAGAAAGGTCCATTTTGAGACCAGTATCTGAGACAACATAACCCAGAAATGGCAACTGAGTGACTCCAAAGATGCATTTCTCTACTTTGACAAACAGTTGATTCTCCCTCAATCGTTGAAGGACTATTTAAACATGCTCCCGATGCTTTTATAGAGATGAGGAAAAAATCAGCATGTTGTCTAGATAAACTATGACAAATGAGTGTAAAATGTCCCAAAATATCTCATTAACAAAGTACTGAAAAACTGCTGGGGCATTACAAAATCCGACTGGCACGACAAGGTATTCGTAGTGGCCGTACCTGGTGTTGAAGGCCATCTTCCACTCATCACCATCTCTGATGCATATTAAATTGTAAGCCTCACTCAGATCCAGCTTAGAGAAGATTTTAGCATCTTTTAAGGCATCAAATAATTCAGGAATTACATTTTTTATAGTAATTTTATTCAATCCCCTATAGTCGATACAGGGCCTGAAAGATCCTACTTTCTTAGATAGGAAGAAAAACCCTGCTCAGGCAGGAGATGTCGAACGTCTATTGAAGCTATTAGCTAGGCTTTCAATGATGTAATCTAGAAGGGCTTTGTTTTCAGGTTCGTATAGTAGAAAGGTTCTTCCTCTGGGTGGAACTGTTCCTGGAAGTAAGTCTATAGTTCAGTCCTAGGATCTGTGTGGTGGAAGAGTAGCCGCACCTTGCATAGAAAATACATCCACAAAATCTCTGTATGGCTCAGGAATGGAATTCTGAAGCAGAGATATGTTACCCAGTTCTTGACAGGGAGGATTAACCTTAGTCAGACAGGTGTTATGACACGAGAGAGTCCAGGCGGTAATCTGGTCATTGCTCCAGTTGATGATAGGATTGTAGAGACATAACCCAGGAAGACCCAGGATCACTGGAGCAGCAGGACAGGAAATTATATAAAACGTAACTGTCTCTGAATGCAAAATTCCCGTAGTGAGTTGTATTTGAAGGGTCTCAGTAGTCACTAAACCTAGACCTAAAGGACTGCTGTCAATGGCAGACACCAAAATAGGTTACAACTTACGTCTTAAAGGAATCTGGAGGTGTGACGCAAAGTCCTTGTCCATAAAGATGAAGGCAGCGCCTGAGTCAATAAAGGCTTTAGTGGAGGCTGAGCATTCTGACCATTGGAGCTGGATAGGAACTGTGACGGTACCAGCGGACACCAAGCCTTGGTGTCCCCATCAATGGTCACTTCTTCCGCTACGAGCCAGATGGTCATCCAACAGCATACCACAATATACCCAAAACCAGGCAAAACTAGTGTCAGGGTAACCAGGAGCACACTCTGGATACAGCAAGCTTACCCCACCAGACAACAACAGTGTAGGTAAGACAAGAACGCCCTTTATTGGAACAAACCACACATTTATATTCAAACCTTACATTGAAATATATGGACCAAGCAGATACATTAGGAACATAATTCAATCACGATAGACAAAAGGTCAAGGGCAAATGGTCTAACAAATACAATGGCTCAGACTTCATTACATTTCAAATACAAAAGGGTTGATGAATGCAGACAATGGACACAAAGACTTGAGGGCTTGAATGAATTAACTTTAAGTAAACTCAAATAATTAACCCTTACGGTCCATTGCCTTGGAAGCAAGCCAGCAGTCCATGGTTGTCAGTCTCTTTGGGCCCATAAATGTCCACAGTCCCTTGGGATAACAGTTCCTTGTTTAACAGTCTCAGGGAGAGGCCATACCTTGTTCCAGGGCTAGGTCCATAGTCTGTGGGCAGAAGGCTTGCCCTCAGGCCCCTCCAGGGGCCCAGTGGGTTCATCAAATGATTAGTGCTGGTATCACAGTGCCTGTGATTCATGTCACTCTTCCCTGTGGTTCGTTCTGATTTGTTGAGCCAGTTTGGCCCGCCCCTGGTGACCTTCTTATGCCTGGCCCAGACACCTGTCAGATGCCCTTTCATGGTGTTTCTGAGCCAGTAGTTCTGTTGCTGTGTTCCTGTGTTCTGGATTCCTGTGTACCGAATCGGCTTGTCCTGACTATTCTCCAGTGTTCCTGTTTGTGTATGATCCGGCCCGTCTGACTGCCACCCTTGGATCCTGACCCGGTTTGGCTGACGTTCCTGCTTGTGTATGACCCGGCTTGTATGACTACCTCCTACGTGCTCCGACCCGGCCTGGCTGACTTCCTGCTCCGAAGATCGACTTCCAGCTGTTCCAGTGACCTGCATTCCAGTTGTCGCCGCCGCGACATTATTATCTGCTGTTCCAGTCTTTGTGTGACTACCTTGCCTGGTGTTATCCCGATCAGTGCAGAGTATCTACCCGTGCAGAGCTGTGTGTGTGTGTTTCAGTATGCCTCCCTCATACTGCAGAGCCTTGCTGTTCGCTGAAAGCCTCGAGTAAACGTGCCTTTTAACCCTAGCAGTGCTGCCTTGGTCTCACTCTCTCTATTCCAGTACGAGCCTCGTTCTCGGTGATACTCCTGCTGAGTTGGCCGCTCACCGTCGGCAACTCTATACTTCCTTTGCAGAGTATTCACGTCTGTTGGGCCGGTTGGGCGCCTAAGGCTCTTTCTCATTGTACAGCTGGGCGATATCCGTTATACAGAGTGGTGGCAGGCAAAGGCTTCAGCGCTAGCAAACCCAGTAACAACGCCCGTGGGGCTATTGGCTCTTCCACAACAAATTCCATTATCCGGTTAAGTCTGAGGAGGCTTAGCAGCTCTTGCATTGCAGGCCGGTTCCAGTTACGCCCATGGGGGCTATTTACACTTGCACTAGCAGAAGCAGTTCCAGTAGGTACGTATCACGGTGCCCGTGATTGCTGCAGTTCCTTGTCTGTCACCAGTAGGGGGCTGCTATTGGCTGTCTGCAGATAGCCCGCCTTTCATTGCCTATTTAAACCTGGATTGGGCACCCTTTGGGTGCCCTTTCGTGTTGTTTCTGACCTTCCTGCTAACACTATCACTGTTCCAGTGTTCCTGAGTTCCTGATCTCATGTGTTCCTGAGTACCTGTTCGCTACTGTTCCAGTGTTTCCTGCCTGCTGAGTTGTTCCAGTCCTGGTTCCGGCCTAGTCTCTGGTGTTGCAGTTCCTGCGGTTCTTCAACTCTGCTGTTTCCTGACCTGACTGATCGTTGCTGGTTCCTGTCATCTCATCGCCTGTCTCCTGTATCCTGGCGACCTCTTGCTCGGTCGCGTCGGCGACATTGTTAGTTACTCCAGTGTGCGGTCACTGGTTTGCTCCAAAGCCTATCGGCTGTACAATCCTGTGTTGGTTCCAGCGTGCGGACTCTGGTTTGCTCCAAAGCCTTGCGGCTATACAAACTCGCTTGTTACACCAGTGTGCGGTCACTGGTTTGCTCCAAAGCCTTGCGGCTATACTACTTGTTTGTTACACCAGTGTGCGGTCACTGGTTTGCTCCAAAGCCTATCGGCTATACTATCCTGAGTTGGTCCCAGCGTGCGGACGCTGGTTTGCTCCAAAGCCTTGCGGCTACACAAACTCGCTTGTTACACCAGTGTGCGGTCACTGGTTTGCTCCAAAGCCTATCGGCTATACAGTCCTGTGTTGGTCCCAGCGTGCGAACGCTGGTTTGCTCTAAAGCCTTGCGGCTATACAAACTTGCTTGTTACACCGGTGTGCGGTCACTGGTTTGCTCCAAAGCCTATCGGCTATACAGTCCTGTGTTGGTCCCAGCGTGCGGATGCTGGTTTGCTCTAAAGCCTTGCGGCTATACAAACTTGCTTGTTACACCGGTGTGCGGTCACTGGTTTGCTCCAAAGCCTATTGGCTATACAGTCCTGTGTTGGTCCCAGCGTGCGGACGCTGGTTTGCTCTAAAGCCTTGCGGCTATACAAACTTGCTTGTTACACCGGTGTGCGGTCACTGGTTTGCTCCAAAGCCTATCGGATATACAGTTCTGTGTTGGTCACGGCGTGCGGACGCTGGTTTGCTCCAAAGCCTGGCAGCTATACAGACTCGTTTGTTACACCAGTGTGCGGTCACTGGTTTGCTCCAAAGCCTATCCGCTATACAATCCTGTGTTGGTCCCAGCGTGCGGACGCTGGTTTGCTCCTAAGCCTTGCGGCTATACAAACTCGTTTGTTACACCAGTGTGCGGTCACTGGTTTGCTCCAAAGCCTATCGGCTATACAATCCTGTGTTGGTCCCAGCGTGCGGACGCTGGTTTGCTCCAAAGTCTTGCGACTTTACTACTCCCTGTTGATCTCAGTATATGTACACTGGGTTGCTTACGATCCTGTCAAATTGCCATTACCATCTGACTGCTGCTATTCTCTCTGGGCTGCCCTGCCCGGTATTGGTAAGGCCGGTAGAACCTTATTGCCATATTCCATCTGAGGTTGCCTTACCCGGTATTGGCAGGGCCGGTAGAGCCTACATTGTGAATCTGTTGAGGCTGCCTTGCCCGGTAATTTGGTAAGGCCGGTAGAACCGTTATGCTATTCCATCTGCAGGTTGCCTTACCCGGTATTGGCAAGGCCGGTAGAGCCTAACATTCTGCTTCTTCAGACTGTCCTATCCGGTATATTGACAGGACCGGTAAAGTCTGCATTCTGTCTTGTTATATTCTGTATGTATCTGTATGTATGTGTTTGCCATCCTACATTATCAATTTATTATTTCAATAAAATTGATTTTTACCTAAAACTTGTGTCTGAGAGTCATAACAAACCGTGACAGTACGCCCGAGGGGGCTAGTTGGATTCCTGTTCTGCTTTGTACTGAACACCTTGGCGAGGCAGTCCTGTATCCAGTATATGGTGAACTTTGTCTCCAGCACAGCCTTATAACACCCAGGGCGTGCCAAACATCCACATCTGAGACTGACTGTTGTCAAGGACTTAACCATCTGTGGTTATATCCCATTCTACTGCTGAGTATTTGTACATGTAATACGTTTGTGCATTTACACTTGTACCTATCAGTCTACACTGCTGATGTATTATCAGCCGCCACTAGAGGGCGGACCTTTGCATTACCTTACTCTAAATAAATTGTGTTTTTATTTCACATACTGGTCTGAGTGTCTTTAAAACCGTTACAGCTGGTCAGACTGCATTTTGAATGTTGGCTTAAGGAAGAGTCTCCTTGAATCTTTAACCCCAGAAGTTTCCTGGTTTAGAAGGACAATAGCGAAGCATATGTCCACGTAAGCCACAATAAAGATAAAGTCCTTGTGTTCTTCTCCGAGTTTTTTTTCGTTGTCAGGGAGTTTAGTGACTGTTGCTAGCCGGAACCTGTTGTAGACAATGTAGGTCGAAAAAAGCCAAAACCAAACTGGTGGAGATTCAAGGAATAAGACTGAACCAAGGTCGGAAGACAAGCCAGGTCGAAGATAGCGGAATGGAAATTTCGGATCAGCAGACAAGAAGCAAGGTCAAGACATGCCAAACTCGGTACACGGGAAATCTGGAAACGCTGAGAATCAGAAGCTGCAACTCAGGGACACGAGGCATGTAGATCGAGCACAGGTAAGATGGCAGAGCAGGTAGATAAAGGAGTGTAGACCAATGAGAAGAAGGGGTCACAGGTGAATGGGAGTGACATAGACATTGACTGATTACATCTTGTGGTGGCCACAGAAGGGCAGCACAAAAGGGGCAAAATCACTTTAAGGCGATTGTCCAGCAAAAAAAGTCTATATAATTTTAAATAACTTGTTTTATTATATATAGTAAAATTTTTTGTTGTGCTATTATCTCTTTCTGTGCTTGAAGAGAAGCATGCAATACATTTGAGGATTTTGCATCAAGGGAAATGCTAGTTGCTTCACAAATTTAGGCAGAGTCTCTTGAGCTTCTACAGCCTTTAGGGAATTATCTGCCATTCTAATATGTTTAGATATATTAGACACCTTATGGATGGTGTATAAAAATCAAGTTGTGACTGTGTGATTAGATTTTGTCTCCCTTAACAAAAACCGAAAAATCAAAAGCATTTCTATTAATTCCATGTGCATTATTTGTTGGGAAAATTCTTATTATAGATGAGACCTACAAAAGACCACAACAAGTAAGTTATTGATGTTCTGGACTAAATATAAAAAATATATTTTTGTAATAGTTATATTAATGTGACTTACATGAAAGATATGGAAAAAAGTACATGTTCCATAGTTCTGTATTTCAAAATGATATATTACAGAAATTAGAGATATTTGATATAAAATCATTCTATACAATGGAAAATATGCTGGGGCATATCTATAAAGGGAAATGCAGTTGAATCAGAGGCAAACAAATAGCATTATATGTAAAAAACAAAAATAACTTTTTACTAAAGTGTGGCTTGTAGTTACTGGATTGTTGAAAAGGGAAGCAATGTGGATACATCTCATTAATGTAAGTGGTTAACCTTGCAAATTCATGTGTACCCCTCTGGCATTTAAAGAGGTAATCTGTTAAAAGCTCAAGTTAATTAAATTGGAATGTTATTAGCTTCATATGTCATACCTAGTTTGGCCCAGAACTGCCTCAACTTGTTTTGAGAAGTGATTTTTTATTGGTGCTGTTATCTAAAGCTTACTGCTAATGATAAACCCATTAAGGGGGCCATGCAGTGTATTTCAAAGGTTTAACCTGAAAGTGTTCACCCTTATTGTAGAGATCTATCTTGCAGACAGGTAGCAAGATGTGTTAGCAGATTTATAGTGGAGATATAAGAATTTTTTTTTTTTTTTTAATATTTTTTTTATCAGATTGCTCCATACACATCTCAAATACAGAAAAGTACATGCAGAATCATTCAAGTACAGCAAAAATATGTAGACATTTGTAACAATGAAAATAATATATGCATATCAGTAGGGCGTACAGAGTCAACCTGAGGTGTTTATTATTATTTCAACCTCCAATAACCAAAACTCCCAAAATCTAACCTAACTTAAATTTTACTATACCCCCCGACCCCAATTCCTCTCTCTCTCTAACCCGCAGCACCCCCCCCATCCGTCCATCAGCCAGCAATTTCACAAGATCCTGGTATGTACAGGGCTCATACAGAATGTCACGCATCAATCATACATCACAGCCATCCTCGCAACAAGCAGGTGTGACCTCAATCAACCATCACTAGTAAGTTGCACATCATCAAGTGCCACATTATTATCTGCTCTATTCGTCCACCAATTCTGCCATCTTCCCCGGATCTTGTCAAACTTATTCTAATTACCCCGGTGTAAGTAAACCAATCTATAGTGTGGAATGCATTGTAAAACTAGGTTTATCCACGCCCTACAGTTAGGGACTCTATTTGACATCCAGTTCAAGGCCACCACCTTTCTTGCCATCACCAAGAGCTCACTCAGTAGAGATCTGTTAATTGCATCCTCAATCTCATCGGGAAAAACAGACAATAAACAAATCTTTGGAGTCACAGGAACAGGTCTCCCCAACACCAGGACTACAAGGAGATATAAGAATGTTTAACCTATATAGTTCTGATAATGCAGCAAATCAGACAAAATGGTAAAAAATATGCAAATAGTATTGTCAAAAAGATCTCTTGTCAGTCCATGTTTTATTGCCAGCAACTGCAGTTACAATCATTAGATGTCCTGTATTTCACAATGCAAATAACAACCACAGCTTAATATGATCAGCACCAGCTATCACTTTTTCTCAATCGATCGTCAAAACCACCAGCAAGGACCTATACAAAACACCCACAGGAAACCCTCTGTCTTAGAACTGGAGACCTGTTTTATCAGGGAAATTACAGGATGCTTATTTAGCATTTAACTGAAGGTCACCAGTCCTGATAACTTGTAAGAACAATAAGGTTCAAAGGCCTGTAAGGACAACTGCTGGTGTAAATCAACAAACTGATAATTAACTGGCCTATAATCTTCCATGATAAAACAATAGGATTCTTGTTCTTAGAGGATATTCTCTGGTCCCTGCTGAAGGTTTTGGAGATTGATCAGGAAAAGTTATTGGCTGTAAAGGAAGTCTGAAGCATTCTGATCATACTGTTATGCTGCAGATGTATGCAGTGTGTTAGACAACAAGTTTAAGTGGAATTGTCATTTAGTAACAAATAGGACATTTTGAAAGAGATTTCAAATTCACTTATATTTGATAGATATTTTTATTTGAAACATCTGTTTGGGATATTTAGCTTTATGATATCAGTCTATATGCATTAAACCATACTGACTTCTATGAAGAAACACTGATCCACATCACATCTGCCATTGCCTGCCAGCTATTACTAGCTAGTTTGCATGACCTGATAAATAAATAAAGCTAAATATCTTAAAATATTATTTTAAATAAAAATATTAATGATTTTGGATTCTCCTTAAAAATCTCATATTTGTTAGTGATGTAGGAAGTTCACTTTGAAGGGGATAAGGGGACTTGGAGAATGTATAATGTATGTGGAAATCTGGAGATGTAAATAAACAATGTAGAAAATATTACGTAGGAACTTCAAGATGGTTGTGTATGAGTTCACAATAGGAATGAGGCTTTAGCTGGAGATTCAATGATTCTGCAGACGGTTTGTAAAGCATATAAATGAGAGGTATATAGATCAGTTAATAATGTGTGAAAAGGACTTACTATCATAAATAATTTGTAATTAATGTAATCCATGGAGTATGACTATTATCAGTGATGTACATAAACAATACACAATGTTCCCTATCAACAGAACCAGTATCAACATAATGGGGAATATAGAAAATTGCAAAAGATTAAAAGTTCTGGGAAACAAACTACACTTTAGGGAACAAATACAAATTCTATTTGATTTAACTCTTAAGGACCACATGCATGTTGAATGCACCAACCTGGCCCTTAAAGGGATAAAACTGTAGTTTTTATTTATTTATTTTTTCTCTGTGGTGAAAATGGTTTGCCTCAAAATTGTCCAACTTTCTTTTATACGTGTCCCATTGGTTTTTTACTTAACCCTTTGCGTGCCAGAGAGGTATGCAACACATTGCTCTGCAATGTGTTGCGTACCCCTTTGGCACTCAAAAGGTTAAACATAAAAAAAACTTCATGTTTTATAACATGTTTTATAACACCATGTCAGGTGGGTCTAAACATTTTAAGGATGTTAGGGTTTTAACACATTGCTTCACAATACATTGAATAGGCTTTTGCTCTTAAAGAGATAACCCTTTAAGAACAATAGAGGTGTGCACCATATAATCTCTTACTATGGACTGTATTCTGTTCCAGGTGATTGCTATAAACCTGGTTTTACTTACGGATTCTTCCAAAGACTACTATAACAATTCATCAGATAAAATCCAATGATAAAATGTATCCCCTGCAATGGGAATAATCCTTGGTTGATGGATTGTAATAAAGACTAGTTTTCATTATACCTTTTGGGTACACATTAAAATAAATTAGTATTTGTTCTCCTTTTAGATGCAGAGATACAAGAATTATGTCAGATCACAAGAAAAACAAAACTGATGAATTCATCTTTCAGGGTTTATCAAATGTTCTAGAGCTGCAGATTCCATTATTCTGTGTCTTTCTCCTGATTTACGTTCTCACTCTGCTGGGAAATTTAATCATTTTAACAATAATTTACATGAACCCTGTTCTGCATGTCCCAATGTATTTACTGCTGTGTAATCTCTCTTGTATTGACATATCTGTCTCATCTGTCTCACAGCCTAAACTTCTGTCTATGCTCTTGTTAGCAGATAACTCCATTTCATTTAGTGGCTGCATTATCCAGCTATATTGTTTTCTGTGTTTTACATGCACGGAGTTAGTTTCATTGACAGCCATGGCCTATGACCGTTATGTTGCAATTTGTAATCCACTGAGATATTCTATTTTAATGAACACAAGATTTTGTGCCCTACTAATCATCATTTGCTGGATTATTGGGTTTGTATCACCAGGATCGCACACGTTGCTCATCTCACAATTATCTTTCTGCAGTTCTCATGTAATAAATCACTTTTTTTGTGATCTTTCAATGCTATTAAAGCTGTCTTGTAGAGACACTTTTTTCATTGAAATCATGAATTATATTTCTGGTTTACTTATAGGCATTCCTGCTTTTACTCTCATTATAATAACCTATATCTGTATAATCTCTAGCATCCTAAAGATCAGATCTGCTAAGGGAAGAAAGAAATCTTTCTCCACCTGTACATCTCATCTAATTGTGGTTATCCTTTTTTATGGTGCACTTTTCATCACATATTTAAGACCTTCATCTCAGTATTCAGCCTCCAGATCAAAACCATTATCTATTATCTATACTGCCATAATTCCACTGATCAACCCATTTATCTACACACTGAGAAACAAAGATATTAGAAAGTCTCTATTTGGAAAGAAAGCAAGAAAACAAAACAACTAATACTCAGACAGAGCCACAGAATTTGATGGCAGGTAAGAACCAGTTTGATCATCTAGGCTGCACATTTTCCTTTTTAAAAGCTGAGATATATTTATTTCCATCTCTCCTCATCCACTGGGAGGCTATTTCGTGCATCTATCTCCCTCTCTAAAGTTTTTTTTCTAACATTGCCTCCTACCATTGTCTTCAATTTTGTTTTAGTATTCCTTATATTATGAAAACTGATTCCATCCAGGACATAGTTTAATCTATTACTATATTTGAATGTTTCCATGTCAGCCCTCTCTTTTCTTCCCTCCAAGATATAATATTAATGCCCGGCTGTGCAGATTCTCTGAAGTGAGATACGAAGGAGATAACTTCTCTAGTGTGATGCATTCTTCAATTGCTATCTTCTTACATATTTATATAGTCAATTTGGTTGAAAAAAGATGCAAGTTCCTTAACACTTTGAATGACAGAAGGGTATGCAATACATAGCATACCCCTCTGGCATGATAAGGGTTAAGTTTAACCTTTTTCACAGTATAACCAAAAAAAGAGAATTAAATAAGCCTTCCAGACTCTTAAATGGGCATTACTCTGTTTACTAGAACTTCCTGTTTTAACTACTAATACATGGTATAACCCTGTATGTCCCCTTCTGCTAGAAATTAATGTAATCTTCTCTTAAATCCTTTAGGACTGTGGGGTACAGGGGTGGGACACTCTAGAGGACCACAACACTTTTTTTCACCTATGTGTTCTATGATCACAGCTGTAATTACAAACTTCCATGATGTGCCAGGAGTTGGACCATCTCCAGTCCTTACCGTCCAGACAGGCATGTCATCGGTCTTTAAGGGGGGAAATGTATCCATTGTATCTTTCATTATCACATGTGTGGGCAAGAAATTCCACAAGTTAACAGACCTTGCTGTAAAAAAAACACACAACCTTTGTTTGCTGAAATTGAAAGGCTATCCTGAACATAAGTCACGATAACGGACCAAATAAGGTTTGGGGGTTTTACAGACTAGATGGTACGAATGATTCTTACCCTTCAACCCCTAAAGATTAAACTGTGAAATGTATCATGGACATTTTGATCATTCCTAGTCATGACACATGCATGTCAAATGAACACACACTCTATCAGTCCTTTCCACCAAGAGGGAGAGTTCTATGGAAAGGGCCTTCCCGTGGGAAGTCATACATAAATGTGTTGTCTGTGTAAAAAACATGTGAGAATAGAAAAGCAGCATGCCACCTGAAGCATAACCACAGGTCTGATTGGGGCTGGAAACAAAGTAGTAGCACATCAGATGTTCAACCACTATCAGCAGTAAAAACAATCCTAAAAGTGCATGAGGCCAAGAGGTACACAACAGTAGTGTTTTAGATGTCATCTACTTATTTTGTTCAAATGCAAAGCACAGAGGAGAAGATGACAAGTCATAGAGTGCCCACACTTGCCACCATCACCACCACCTCCACCACCACTAGTCATGTTGTTAAAACAATGAAGTTACACAGCTGTTGTCCTATGTGCTGCCAAAATACATATAGCTATGGTCTTAGAAGGAAGTCAAAAACTGTACAAGAATAGGGACTGGAGGTGACACTTACGGAAGACGTATGGCAAACCTTATTCTTTTTAAGACTAATCCAAAAGTGTACACTTGGAATGGAAAACTTGCCAAAATGTTGATTTGCATGCTGTCCTCTTCTTTTGTGTAAAACAGAGGTTTAAAGCAATGATGTCATGTGTTGCATCTCACTGACATATCCCAAGCCTCAGTTATTTTTCAAGGATGCCTGTGCCAATAAACAAGGTGGTTAGCGTGGTGGGCAGTGGGCTGCTTTTTTCACATAGCTCATTGCATTGAAATCAATGGGAAGAAAAATGTTTAGACACCACATAAAAGTTTTATGTGACAGACAGCTGACTGGGAGCCTGATGTGAGCTCTGTGACTGAGGTATTCTGTGACTGAGGTAGACTTGATAGACAGCAGATGACATTGAGAATTTTTTTGAGGGCTAAGGCAAGACATCACACTCCATCACTTGTGTATTGTAGAGAGTAAAAACATGCACAATAGTAGAGTAATGTCCAGCAAATACACAAGCTGGAGAGGAAAGGTGGAGCAGTGCAGGGTCATGGAAGAAGTTGTCGTTCAAAAACTGACTGCAACAATGGTTGCTGCAGCATGTGCAGTATATGATGATGATCCCTCTCCTCATAGGGTGGATACAGTTTGCCAAGGTCTCACCAATCACACCATGTCAGTCCCCCACCACCACTACCATACACATCTGCCAGACTGTAGGTTGTACTTTTTTTATCACTTGACATCATCATTAATATGTGCCAGTCTCACCTAAGTAGGAAGTAAGTGTTGGGGCCAAAGGACAAATTCACTCTGCATGCAAACACATTTTTCAAGATATATGTTGCTGTAGGACTCACAACTTTGATTTCCAGATATGTATTTCTCTATTACAGCCCTGAGAAGAAGTAATATTGTGCTGTGAAATGTTGCCCAATAGGAAATATAGGCAAATAATGTGTGGGAATAGGTGAAAAATGTGTTGAATAGGAGGAAAATATGTTAGAATAGGAGAAAAATGTGTTGGAATAGGAAAAAAAAATTGCTGGGATAGGCAAAAAGGAACGAAAAGTTTGCATTGGAGAAAAAGAGAAAACTTTTGTGAAAAAAGAGAAAAATCTTCCATTTTTTGAGAAAAATCATGCGGAAACTTTTCTCACTTTTCGCCCACCACTAGTTTTAAACTACAGCAGGTCAAAGACAAATGACTTATACCACACTTCTTGAAAGCTGGCTTTTAATCTGATGACAATGGTTCCAATATAATAGCTGCCTTGCCAATAGCATATATAGTGAATTTCCCCTGCTTCACTCATGCTCTAAATTTAATTTTTACTACATTTATCTAAGACTCTCAAACCCTCAGAGATGTGTTAAATATTGCCTGCAAAATATATGCTTATTTTAGCGGGTCCTACAGTGCTGGCAATGTATCTTCTTCTGTACAAAAGTGCAACCACTTGCCCTATCACCAGATTAAAATAGAGCTACTTACCAAATGGAATTCCACAGTGTACCTGCTTCAGATTTTGCGTGAGCAGAACAAGGCAGTTAGCTAATATGCAATTCATAACTCGTAAGCTTTGAATGTGGCATATTTGTCACTGAGTCAATGGCAGCTAATGTGGGGCAAATGTGAGCCGCTGCATAATTATGAGGTTGCTGCCTTGCTGGTTAATAGTTACTTCACAGGAATCAGTGAGATATATCCAACAATAAATTTACTGGAGAAAACAATTGAAGAGCATGCCTGATGATTCTTAAAATAATAACATCAACATATACCAGCTGGTGAATGACATGCTAGCATTCTTTGAGAAGGATCCTTATATAATGAATTTTTCCTGTATTTCTGGACCCCTGCATTAAATGAAAATGGCTGTATTTGTGCCAAGGCGTACGCATCACTGAGGAATCAGATTCTGTGAATGAAAATAAAGAAATTCTTGTAGATTGACTGTAAGACTGATTTATTGAAGATGACAGAGAAAAACATAGGGGCAAAAACACTACTAGAAAGCACAGTAAAAAGGAAGTAATTGATGGCTTAATGATGGCTTAATGTCATCATCGTCATCATCACATAATCATTGGGGATTATGCACTAAGGAGTGATAAAGAGGTGATAACATGGAGATAAATTCTCCAGTGATAACTTCTCCAGTGTTATTACTTGTCCCTTTCCTGTTCTATAGAGCCTATTCAGTTCACTAAGATCACCAAATCTGGAGAAATCTTAGTGCATTGGCATCATAGAATAACATAGAAACTGGAGAAGTGATATCACATTATCACCTCTTTATCACACCTTAGTGCATAACCCACATTGTGTCTCAGGGGTGGCAATGTAATATCTGTTGTTGGTGGTGCCACTGTCTCATTTCTATAGGAGTTTCTTCCACAATATGGGTGGGTACCTGACTGAACACGATCTACCTCCATGGAAGTGACCCAACTGCATGTGAGATGGCTATAACATACTTGTAGGTTGATGGTTCTCTAGGATAAAATTTTGACCCACTTGAGTACTGGTAAACAAAACTATGTGTGTTGAAACCACTGATGCGTACCAGTGTGGAAATTATTAGTTGGAGACCAGGAAGCATAGTTAGAAGTGGTTTTCTCTGCAACTAGTAATATTGGTTATGCATATAGTGCATATCTAACCAGCAGTGTTGGTAAATGTATATTTTTAAAAAGCATGTGTTATAATACACATATCAAGTATATGCTACTTGATGGAAAAAAATTAGAAGACAGAGAAGCATACAGCACATAGAAACAGAAACACTGAGCAGTGATTCCCACAGTTGACACCATCTAAGACACTTGTAACCAGTGCTATGAACACTGATGAATGACTGACAAATAATAATGCAAGGTAATATTGGAATCATATATGATACAGCATATAAGTTGCATGGCACTCCTTCCTACTCATCTTCTTCATAATATACACCATCATTTGAGATATATATATATATATATATATATATATATATATATACACACACACATATATATAATGTGACAGAGTCCCAGGAATAGTGATAGAGGGTTTATGTATAGCTCCCAAAATCCTGCAGGGTCTCTACCCTGATTAGCCCCAGGGAAATATAATGTATAGGTAACATGTACATTGCAAATCTGTATTTTGGGTCAG
Organism: Rhinophrynus dorsalis; assembly: GCA_037306005.1. Classification (NCBI taxonomy): domain Eukaryota; kingdom Metazoa; phylum Chordata; class Amphibia; order Anura; family Rhinophrynidae; genus Rhinophrynus; species Rhinophrynus dorsalis. The sequence continues at coordinate 49,055,702 of CM074728.1, read as the reverse complement.
TGCTCCACTCCACAGTTTCATAGTACCTGACATGTGCCAGGTGAGGAATCTACACCAGGAGTTCTATCACTCCCTACTTTCCTTCACCCACATCTGGTAATTAATGCAGCTAGCAGTCATATACTTCCCTCTGCACTGAGACATGCTCTGTTTTGTTTGAGTTCCCAGAGAGGAAGGGATTAACCTCTGAAAGCCTGCAACTTGTGAAGTTTACATGTGCCTGCTGAACTGTGTTGCTGTATGTTTATTTCTCAAGCTGGCAAACTGACTAGTAGTCCAAATACAGTCATAAGCTGATGTGTTAAGTTAGTGCTAAGTAGAGCAAGGATTTTGTTTTGTTTGTGATGCTGCTGTCTCACCACCTGCATACAAATAAAATGGCAAAGGCTTGAATTATCCTCCTCCTGTGTGTGAAGTGTCTCTGCAACCTAGAAGGCTGATCCCAAGACAGAAGGTACAAAACATTAAAGCGTACATTTGTCACAATATATATAAATATATCACATGAGAAATGAGATGGAATGAAAAGAAATAAAAAGTTATATAAAATGTAATGAAAATAAATAATTGTGAGAGACGTCTCATAAATAATAAAAGGATGCTCAGTTAGTACATGATTAGATCACAAGGATGAATATGATAATGACTTGTCAGTATGCGATCACAACAGTGGGTATATGAGAGTGGACTGCCTGAAAAGTCAGTCTTCCACTGGGAAGATATAAAATGAAAGGATGAAGGGAGTATAGGAGTCTTCAGCAAATGAGTATGTAGTTAACAACCCACTGAGAGTAGGTAATAGCCCCTTACACAATTGCTAAGTATCAAAGCACCTTCATGTATATGACACTGGGATTCTGGTGTCTCAAGGGAATCATTCAGTGTGTGGCGTCTTACTTTATATACATTGTGAGTCTCTGCATTTCTCAAATCCCAAAGCACAGTACTTCCTCTGATTCTAATGATTCTCCCCATTCGCAGCAATTCAGTCCTTATCACCTCCTTCTCTTCCTCTGGATTGTTTGAGTTGGGATCCACTGTGTCTCCATGTACAATTTCTAAGCATTTTGGCACTCTGTATGTGCCTTTATCTGGAGGTAGCATTGGGCCCATAGAGCTTTCTCTAACTTAATGATTTATCTACCAATCAGAAAAGTAGAAGGGGTCAGCAGGACAGTAAACAGGGGAGGCCATCACATAACATTCATTATCATGTACTGTTGTGTTAAATATAATTTTACTGGGTGGTATAGCATATCCAGAGTTTTTATATTTGCTGAGATGGAGTGAATATGGGAAATAATCTTGTTACACTGAGTGTATGCCAGGATGGGGTATATAAGAGGAACAATCATGTTACATTGATTGTAGTTATTATCTTATAAGTATATCAAGGAAATGGGAAGAATTGTTGAATGGAATATTTTACTCAAACTGTACATGTAAGAAGAACATTGAAGGCAACAACAAGTTACATTCTAGTGTTGATGATAGCATAATGGAAAAAGGTATGGCAGCTGCACCATCTGCTGCATCTGACAGTGAAACAATCAAGCACCAAAACACCTGTCCTCAAAGTAGTAGTGAACTTTGTGAAAGTAAAAGTAAAAAGAAATTATTTGAGACCTCTAAAAGCTTAGAGGAAAATAAGGGTAGTGGGTAAAAAGCGGCGGGCGATGCTGAGGATGACCTAATGATGACTGATGATGAAGATGTAGATCTAGAATATAACCCTCCAGAATCCTCCTCTTATTCAGATACAGGTGATGTTGAGAGTGAGATTGCTGATGAAATGGCCAGAAAGTTAGCTGAAAGGCAAAGTCTCAATCTTCCACCATTGGAAATGAGCACTGTGCCTGTCTATAAACTGTATGCGAAAACCATTGGAAACTCTGACCATGTACAAGTAACGATGCCTAAAACTACACAGTCATCTTGTCAGTCATCATCAGCGTTGTCACCCCTTTCAAATCCATGCCCCACTCACACATTCATGTGTGTTGAGTAACCAGCAGCAAAAACAACACAGGTTATTAAAATCCACAACCTTAGCTATGATGAGTGCCTCTGCTACTGCTGGAAGTGCTGCACCTTTGACACCTAGTGTTAGTAGCAGTAGAATTGCAACGACATCTAGTACCAGTAGTAGTAGCAGCCCCTCAGGAACCCCGCAGTCTATGATGTCTACAGTATAGAGATACTTCACTCAGTATCAAAAAAGCTTAGCATGTTGCTATCTGTTGTCTGCAAAAAGCACTTGAACAGGGGGAAAGTAGGCTCACACCTAGGAACTTCCTCTATGAGATCCCACCTGAAGCACAACCACAAGTCTGACTGGGAGACATACTATCAACAGGTCAGAGGTGCCACAACTAGCAGAAGCAGAAGAAATCCAAAAAGTTATCAGGGCTCTATGGTAGATAAGAGAAGTAGTGATGTTATTGATGTGTCTGAGTGTGCCATTACCAACGGATAGTTCATCACAAATTCAGAGGAGTATAATGGGCTTGCTCTAGGATAGGACAAGAGTCATAGAGAGCCTACACATAACACCACCACCCCATCACCTCCACAAGTGGTAGCATTAAAGTAATATAGTTACACAGTTCCTCTACTATGTACTGCCATCCCACACTTACTAAGGTCTTAGAAAGAAATCAAAACCTGCACAAACATAATGCAAAAGTATGCCTACGGAATAGTAAAATTGCCAGAATGTTGGTAGTTAACATGCTGCACTTTTCTTTTGTTGAAAACAGAGGCTTTAAAGATCTAATATCATGTGTTGCACCCTGGTGAAATATCCCACTCCACAGTTATTTTCCAAGGATGGTTGTGCCAATGTTATATAAGCAGCAAGTTAGCGTTGTGGGCAAAGAATAAAGGCACTCAGCCTGCTAACAACCTTTTCAAGGCATATGTTGGTGTAGGACTCAAAACTTTGACTTTCAGCTATTTATTTCTCCACTTCAGCCCTCAGCAGAAGTAATATTGTGGTGGGAAAATGTTGAAGTCATAGGAAACATAGGCAAAACATGTATTGGCAGTGGCGAAAAGGAGAAACGTTTTGCAGTGGTGAAAATGAGAAAATCCCTGCAAAAAATTTTTAAACTTTTTTTACGAAAAACATGCAGGAAAATGTTTTTGTAACGGTTTTCTGACATTCAGACCAGGGTATGAAGTAAAAACACAGTTTTATTGAAAATAAAACAAGGCCCCTAGAGGCCAGCACAGAAATAGCAACAATGGCAATAATGACAAAGTGAATGCACACAATGATAATGACAGGTGCTGGGCTGGATAGGGAGTATTCCCCCAAAGGGTTAATAAAAGAAATGGGTGAGATATACAAGATTGGCCAACGCCCAGGATAAATAGCAGTCTCTAGAACACAGTCTCTCAATAGCAGGATAGTGGAGTAACTGCCCTGAATACACTCTCAAGTTGATATACTAGAGCCCAATGTCCAGAGCTGAGCCGGTACCACCACCGTGGGTTACAGAGGAGTGCTATTGCCAAGCTGTAATGATCAGAACCAAAATCGCCCTTAACTAGAAAAGTAATAACCCTGCAGGTGCCATTAGGATTGTGCCCATACACCCCTTGGGTGCTGTACTGAGGGTGACTGCACAAGCTGTAATAGAGCCAATGCCCTCTGGAGTGCAATGGGAATGTACCTTCAATGTCTGTGGCCCTGAGCCAGAGGATGAACACGGACTGACAAGGCACTGATGGAATAAGAGACACACAGAAGCACTCAGAGGAAAGGCTATGTCAGAAAATGTATGCTTGGCAAGATATATCGGAGGCACCAGACCGGAGACTACAGGCACTGCAAGGGTTAAACGGTTCTGTACACAAGCGAGTACCTTGGCAGCCAACAGAAGGCAAAGCAACCTCAGGCTACAGCTACTGACAAGTGAGAGGAACAGTGAGTCGCTTAAACAGTTCAGAATGTCGCCGAGGCGACTGGGATGACGCAGGAACACTGGAACAGCAGGCAGAACTGGAACGGTAACTGGAAGCAGCAGACAGGCCGGAACAGCAACCGGAACAGCAGGCAGGACTGGAACAGCACCGGAACAGCAGGCAGGCCGGAATAGCAACCGGAACAGTAGGCAGGACCGGAGCAGCAGTGGAACAGCAGACAGGCCTGAATGGCAATCGGAACAGCAGGCAGAACCGGAGCAGTACTGGAACAGCAGACAGGCCAGAATCAATCACAGAGCAGGGTCGTCAGCCAGAACCGGGTCAATTCACCGAGCAGGGTCGTCAGCCAGAGCCGGGTCAATTCACGGAGCAGGGTCGTCAGCCAGAGCTGGGTCAAATCACGGAGCAGAATCAGGAGCAGAGTCAGACTAGCCGGGTCGGTACACAGAGGACACTGGAATATGGCAACAAGTTGCAGCAACAGGAACACCACGAAAGGGCACCTGACAATTGCCCAAGCTCCAGTATATAACGGCACATCCTGGGCGGGCCAATCAGTCTCCACCAATGCACAGGTACATCATGATAGATTGACACTGTTTCCTTAGTGCTTGTGCCTCTAACAAACCTGAGTCCAACAAATCACTGATTCCTCTGGGCTGGCACTTCTAACAGACCTAAGTCCAACTGATCACTGATTCCCCAAGGCTTGTGTCTCTAACAAACCTGAGTCCAACAAATTATCACTGATTCCTAACAGCTCATTCTTCTAACAAACCTGAGTCCAACAAATAATCAATGATTCTTCAGGGCTTGTGCCTCTAACAAGCCTCAGTCCAACAAAACACTGATTCCTCAGGGTTTTTATGCCTGAAAAGTATAAGTCCTACAAATCAATGTTTCTTCAGTGCTTGTGCCTATCAAGTGTAAGTCCAAAATATCAATTGTTCCTCAGGGCGTAGGCCTCTAAGAAGCCAAAGTCCTACAAATCATCCTCTGCAAAATACTCTATCCCTTGGGGATTGAAACACATAGAAACATAGAATTTGACGGCAGATAAGAACCATTCGGCCCATCTAGTCTGCCCATTTTCCTACTATAAAAACCTCAAACCTTTTTAGGTCCTTGGTCTTGTCTTATGTTCAGGACAGCCTTATGCCTATCCCATGCATGCTTGAATTCTGTCACTGTATTATCTTCTTCCACTTCTGCTGGTAGGCTATTCCACTTATCTACTACCCTCTCAGTGAAGTAAAATTCTCTTACTTTACATCTAAACCTGTGTCCCTCTAATTTTAGTCTATGGCCTCTTTTCCTAACATTTTTACTCCTTTAAAATGTAATTTCCTCCTGCACTTTGTTGAATCCCTTCATGTATTTGAATGTTTCTATCATATCCCCTCTCTCTCTCTTCTCTCCTCAAAGCTATACATGTTCAGATCCTTTAGTCTATCCTGATATTTCTTTTCCTGTACACCAGTCACCATTTTAGTAGCCCTTCTCTGAATTTTCTCTAGGGTATCTATATCCTTCTGGAGATGGGGTCTCCAGTGCTGCACACAATATTCTAGGTGAGGTATAACCAGAGATCTGTAGAATGGCATGACCACTTCCCTTTTTTTGCTGCCAATGCAACACAGCACCCTGCTTACATTCTCCACCACTTTGTTACATTGCCTGCCTACCTTTAAGTCATTAGAAATAATTACCCCCAAATCCCTTTCCTCTGTTGTGTCTTACTGCACATTACCCTTAATAGTATATTTCTTTGGATTTTTATGTCCCAAGTGCATTATTTTACATTTATCAACATTAAACTGCAGCTGCCAAACTCTTGTTCATTCTTCTAATTTACCTAAATCATTTTGTCATTTGGCTTATTCTCCCAGGAATGTCTACCCTTTTGCAGATCTTTGTATCATCTGCAAAATGCATATATTACCTTAAAGACCTTTTGCAATATCACTAATAAAAATAGTGAAAAGAATGGGCCCCAGTACAGATTCCTGAGGTACCCCACTAGTAACACTCCCTTTGTCCGAATATTCTCCATTGACTACCACCCTCTGTCTCCTGTCACTTAGCCATTGCCTTATTCATTTAACTATTTGTACATCCAGTCCCAAACACTGCAATTTATTATTGAATGTTCTGTGAGGGACAGTGTCAAATGCTTTACTGAAATCTAGATAAGCTTGGTCTAATATTTTAGTTACCCAGTCAAGAAAATCTATGAGGTTTGTTTGACAAGATCTTCCTGCTGTACACCCATGCTGTTTGGTATCTTGCAAGTCATTTCAATTCAGATATTTAACAATTATTTCCTTTAACATAGTTTCCATTAATTTTCCCACTACTGATGTAAGACTTACTGGTCTGTAGTTACCAGACTCTTCCCTGCTACCTTTTTTGTGAAGAGGTACTACATTTGCTAACTTCCAATCTTCTGGAACTGCTCCTGTCGATAGTGACTGACTGAATAATTCTGTTAAAGGTTTTGCTAGAACACTCTTAAGTTATTTTAATAACTTTGGATGTATCCCATCTGTTCCCATTGATTTATCTGTTTTTACCTTAGAAAGTTGAAGTACAACTTATTCTTCTGTAAACATGCATGTTTCCCATGTCTTGCCATTTCATTTTTCTAACAGAGGTCCCTTCCCTTCATCTTCCTCTGTAAAAACTGAACAGAAATATTCATTGAGACAGTCAGTTAGCCCTTTATTCTCATTTACATGGTATCCATTTTTTGTTTTCAGTCTAACTATTCCTTGTTTCATTTTCCTCCTTTCACTTATATATCTAAAAATATTGTATCCCCCTTTTTTATTAACTAGGCAGTTTTTTCCTCTGTGTGTGCTCTGGCACATCTAATAATGCATTTGGCCTCCTTCAGCCTAGTCTTGTACCGATCCCTATCTTCTTCCTTCTGCGTCTGCTTATATTTCCTAAATGCTTCTTTTTTTCTCCTTTGCTATATTTGACACTTCTGCAGAGTACCACAGTGGTTTTCTTTTTCTTTTACTCTTGCTGACATGCCTAATGCAATGCTCTGTTGCGTTTAGTAAAACACATTTCAGATAATCCCATTTATCATAGAAAGGACTGACATAAATATGTTTCCATTTTAGAAAAATCAGCCTTTCTAAAATCTAGAACCTTTGTTTTAGTGTGGCTCAACTCAGCCTCTATCTTTATATTAAACCACAAAGAGTGATGATCACTGGAGCCCAAACACTCTCCTACAGCTACATCTGATACCAAGTCTCCATTAGTAAATAATCTAGTGTGGCTTCCTTCCTAGTTGCGTCTTCTACTAAATAACAAAGAGCTAATGCATGTAAATAATTTAGGATAACTCCTGGCTGAACCTGCTGCTTGGTTTTTCCAGTCCACATCAGAAAGATTAAAATCCTCCATAATAATAACCTCACCTTTCATTATCATCTAGGCTACTTCCTTGACCAAGACTTTAATGAAAGAATCCACTACTTCATCCCAAAATTTAAATAGCAAAGGGAAAAGCAACCAGAGATGAAGCATAGATCCGATATCTCCACCACAACTCCAGAACATGGGCAAGTGGGATGGAAATACTCTGGCGAGATATTGGGGAGTACAGTACCACCTAGTTATGAATTTATAAGATGTGATGATGAGAGATCTCAAAAGTAGGGGTGGGCGAAAGGTCCCTTTGTGTTCCCGTGAACAAATTTGCAAAAGCATGTTCGCTTTTTTGTGGGAAAAACGCGCCATTCCAGAAAGTGAAACAATACAAGCAGCTACAGAATGAAAAAGAGGAGCTAGGCTGTTGTGCTGTGAAATTAATGTTAATATCGAGGCAGGAGAGGCTCATAGTGACTTCTATCACAGTGAGCAAGTTTAATAACCATAAAAGGAGGCACTGGAAGGACCATTATGAATCCATCGAGTCTTAGGAGGAGGAAGTGACCACTACCACCAACATGAAAGGTCTGGATGCCCTGGCTCCCCAGACCGAATGCTGTCCAGTCCCCCTACATCACCACTGAGGGATATTGGGGAAATTGATTTCACTGGAAGAAGAAGAGGGTAGTAGTGTGAGCCTGTGCCTGCTGCCAGTGCTTCACCTGCTGCCAATGCTGCCCCTGGTGCCACCAGTGTTGCACCTGCTGCCAGTGTGTTTTGTAATTCTCTGTGGGGGAGGAAAAGATGATGCCAAGTATGAGAGCAGGGGACCCAAGCAGTCCCACCACTAGTACTACTACTAATAAGGTGCAGCAGCTTGTACGAAGTGTTAGAAGTGAAGACGGAGGTGATCATAATATAAATAGTGACTGTGAGGAGGAAGACTAAGGGACTGAAATTGATGTGGCTGGTGTTAGTAGTAGTAACTGTGATGGCGAAGCAGCAGGTGGGACTAGAGTTAGGGGAGTAGTAGGGGAAGCAATGCAGAACATCCAGACTAGCTGTCAAGGGAGCCCACACCATTCCCTTCATCCTTGGAGTCCCCCCCCCACAACATTGTCCAAGTAGAACATGATCTTGAAAAGGCAGAATTGTTGTCTAGCAGCTATAACACCATCACCACCAGGAGTATAGATCAGCTGCCTGTACCTGCCAGTCTGCCTTCTTAGGTCAACAAGAAATGGCAAGTGTGACATTAGGGGACCCTCTGTCACATTTCTCATCGCCTCCTCCAACCGGTGAGATGTCTCTAACAGAGCAGTAGCATCACGGAGGGACTGGTGGTAGTGGTGATTATGATGGTGGAGAAGCTGGGGTGGAAGACACATTAATAGCCTTTTTAGCCTAAACTGAGAAAGAATGGTAGACAGGGATGGGGATGGGCATCACCACCACCAGCAGCAGTGAGCTTTTAGAATATGTGGGAATTTGCAACTGCTCTAATTCCTGCTGCTGCTAAGTTGCAATGGCAGCAGGATGCTGAGGAGCAGGCTAGTGTGCCAAAGACCACTGTGGACACAGTGGGAATGGGGTCAACAAGTGATGCTGAACTAGGACAGGTTCCACTTGACAACAGCAATACTCCTGGTCCTAGTTGCAGTGCAACATCATCCTCTGCCCCAGACAGTGAAGGGGAATGTGGAGGAGACGAAGAAATATACAATTTTTCTCCACCTTTCCCCTCCCCTGAAGTCCTGAGTGTGGGACTATTTTTCTCTTGGGGCAGTCATCAATGATGACACTGTGAAGCCTGTGAAAAGAGAAAAGGAAGGAATGCAGGGAACTCACCTTGGCACAACCACCGTGATAACATACATGTAACACAGACACTATGACATATATGTGAAACACGTTAAAGCCAAACACCCTCCAAAGAAATCGGGCACCTCTGTTGCTGTACCTCCTGACTCTGCCCAAAGGCAACAAGAGGCGAGGCAGAGATCAAAGAGGAGGAAGAATAAAGGAACCCAGCCAGAGGCTGAACGTTAGATGGCAAGCAAAACACCTGGCTTGCCAACACCTTCTTGCTCTAGGGTAACATCTTCTGGAAATCCACCTTATTCATCTTTACCTCCCCCACCAGTTGATAACCATTCAGTAGGTGTCACAATGTGGCATTTCATGTCCACCCTTTCCACACTATGTGAGCACTAACCATGCATGCCAGTGTGGTGTAGGATAATCACATCCATGGCATAAAGCAGCATATGAGGAGATTCCATTAATATATGCTAAACTGGTGACAGGGAGGGCTCATCATTATTAAACTGTCTGCAAATTGTCACGTGTCTTTAGTATGGAGTGGACAAAGGGCATAGTGACACTAGCAGTATCTTATTTATCCCACACACTGTGCACATGGCAGTTGCTGATGAGAGGCACAGTTCCTGCCCATGATTTTGGAGGAGGGGCAGGTGGAGAAGCATTATTGGCCATCTTCCTTTTTCCACATATACCTGAAGTGGGGGGAGCTACTTATTGTGCTGCTACTGCCTCAGACGCATCACTGGAGGTAGTCGTGGCAAGGGAAACCTTCATCATCCATAACCCATGTTACTGCTGTTGTTTATCCCTTTGAGCTGCCTAATCATCCCGCTGTTTAAACAATGCAACAGCAGCAGCAAGAATAGCAGTTGCAAATTCCGCAATTACATAAGCATTTGACATTTGAGCATTTGACAATGGCCAGGGGCCAGTGGCCAACACAATATGGCACTAGGCCAGTAGAGATTTTTTTTTCTCAGGGTTTGTTCTTTTGAAAAAAAAAAAAAAAAAAAAGAGGCCTACAAAAAACACCCAACTATTTTTTTGGCCTTATTTTTAACAAGCCTAAGTCCTAAAAATCAACATTTGCCCATGGCTTGGGCCTAACACAAGTCTAATTTCCAGCAACTAATGAATGTTTCCTCAAGGCTTGTGCCTCTAATAAGTCTAAGTCCTACAAATCAATGTTTCCTCAGGGCTTGGGCCTCTAAAAACAAGTTCTACAAATCATCCTCTACAAAATACTGTATCCATCACGTATCAGTCTGCCCCAGTCGCAGCTTACGTCAGGAGGTCCCCGTCTCTGTCATGTTATGTACCAATGTCTTATTTTATTTTTTATTGTATTACTTTTTTTATTAACTGTCCCCCCAGTACCAGACAACAAACTGCTGTGATTGTCATCCTAAACATCAAAGTTGTGGTTATGTGTGTAACATTAAATTGATTTCCAAGAGATTTGTTGATACCAGTCACTGTGGCCCTTGTCCAATCCACTAGTCACTGGGTTTTGGGGGTGGTGGGTGACTAACAAATCTCATGGATCATAGCAACACTCAGTAAAATGACCCTCCCTACTATGAGCCTGGAGTATTCTGCACGTTGGACAATCTACATATACTTCCATATTCCCTGCATTCTACTGATCTCCACAACATTGCCATGTCTGGTCATTGTATCTCACAATGAGGATACATACTGTCAGATCCTCAGGTTCACTGTCTGCTGATATTGGCAACAGCTGGGGGGGGGGGGGCACAACAGGAATATTATCCTGTCTGGGTATGGGTGGAACTTTTCCAAAATCGGCAAATAATGGTGTCAAATGAATTTGCAACTGCTGTTCTTGCTGCTGCTGCTGCTGCTGAGTTGTTTAAAAAGCAGGATGATTAATCAGCTCAAACGGAATGGGATCAACAACAGCAGTAACATGGATGATGGATGATCATGCGTCCATTGCCATTGTCACTACTAGTTCCAGTGATGCGTCTGAGGCAGTAGCAGCACCACAACTATCCCTCACCACTTCAGGTATATGTGGAGAAAATAAGTTGGCCAATAATGCTTCTCCACCAGCTCCACCTCCAAAATCATGAGTGTGACATTACTAGAATAGAAATTTTCCCTTGAGAGCAGGAGCTGTGCCTCTCACATCAGCAACTGCAATGTCCACTGTGTGTGTGGTAAATAAGGACTGGGAACACTGGGCACATCTGCACTCACATCAAATACCTGGTACTATTGTAACCAAACACTGTGATGCTTAGGGTCCCCATTGTGTAATCATCCCAACAGAAACCAAGTACTGCTGCTGTCATTATGCCCCTTGTCCACTCCCTGCTAAGGACACGTGACTTTCAATAGCAATGATGCCATCAGCTTAGCATATTCTGTGGGATGGAATCTCCTCGGATGCCACTAGATACCCTGGTTGCGATTATCCTCCACCACACTGCCATGTGTGGTCCGCATACCACACAGTGTGCAATGAGTGGACACGAACTGCCACATCCTAACATCTACTGAATGGCTATCAGGTAGTGGGGGAGGTAAAGATGAAAGGGGTTGATCACCAGAAGATGTGGTTACATGATCTTCCCATGTCCAGAACATAGAACAAGAAGGTGATGGCGATCCAGGTGTTTCACTCCCCATTAAACTTCTATTCTTCCTCCTCTTTGATTTCTGCCTCTCCTCTTTTTGCCTTTGGGCAGAGTCAGGGGATACCGCAACAGAGGTGCCCAATTTCTTTGGTGGGAATTTGACTTTAACATATTTCACATAAATGTCATGGTGTCTGTGTTTCATGTGTGTTATCAAGGAGCTTGTGCTAAAGTGTGTTCCCTCCTTTCCTCTTCTCATTGACTTGTCACAAATTGTGCATAGTGCCATTGGTGATGACTGCACTGTGCCTGCCCCAAGAGAAAAATAGTCCCACACCCAGGACTTCTGGGGGATGGGAAAGGTGGAAAAGAATGGTATCGTTCTTCTTTGCCTCCACATTCCCCTTCACTGGCTGGGGCAGAGGATGATATTTCTGCTGATGTTGCTGCTACTGCCTCAGAATCAGCACTGCAACTAGGACCAGGAGTATTGCTGATGGCAAGTGGAACCTATCCTATTCCCACATCAATGGACCCCATTCCCAACTCAGCAGCAGCAGGAATTACAGCAGCAGCAGGCTCTGCAAATTCCAAAATTTCACTGCTGGTAGTGGTGATGCCCATCCCCATCCCTGTCTCCCATTCCTTCTTGTTTTGGTCTAAAAAGGGCATTAATGCCTCATCCACCCCAGCTTCTCCACCAACTATCATTACCACCAGCTCCAGTCCCTCCTTGCTCCTGCTGCTCAATCCAGTTGCAAGAGGTGATGATGAGAAATGTGACAGAGTGTCCCCTACTGTCACACTTGCCGTGTCTTGTGGGCCTTAAGAAGGCAGACTGTCAGCACTAGCAGCAGGCTAATGTGCTAATGGTGGTGCTGGTATTTTTGCTGTTAGACAACAAATCTGCCTTCTTCAGGATCATGTTCCATCTGAACAATGCCTTGGGGGGAAGGTGACTTCCAGGGTCATGGGAATGTTGTGGACTCCTTTGGCAGCTAGTCTGGCCACTTTGCATTACTTCCCCTACCACCTCAACATCAGCAGGAGGATCTACTGTGGTAACGCTAGTCCCACCAGCTGCTTCACCATCACTATTACTACTACCTTTAATGTTGGTAGTGGTCTCTTCTTCCTCCTTAGACTCACTGGATGCTCCTTCTTTTATTGTTATTCCAACTGCTCATAATGACAGTGGTCACTACGAGCCTCGCCAACCTCAATTTTGCAAAACAACTCACAGCACCTGTCTCTCTCTCTCTCTGTAGCTGCTTGTATTGTGTTCGAAAAAACATGTAATCAAACATCTGAAAAGTTTGTAGCCATTGAAAAAATAAAAAAAAAATGTTTGGCAATAGGTGAAAACTAAGAATATTTTAATCACTTTATTTAAAGAGGATTTTCCAGTGAAAAAGTGGACAACCAAGTGATTTTTGCAGAGTTTTTTGCGGGAACACGACGGGACCTTTTGCCCATCTTTAATCCTGCCCCAGACCCTAGCAGAAGATGAAGATACAGGTGTTATTGTCATTACCAACTTTCTGTGCTGATTGGGGTTACCTGTACCACATGCACCTTTGTGTTTGATTTTCACCCATTTTGTTTTTTTTGTCATTAGGAATGGACAAGGGGCAAATGCTTAGCATGCAACTTAGGATTAGGGATGGGCAAAAGTTGTTGTCGTGTTCCTGTGAGAAATTTCGTGATAATCACTTTGTTATCCGCTTTTTCGTGGGTAAATCCGCTTTAAAACTAGAGCTCAAAATTTTCACATTTTTCACCCATTGGCCAAAATCTTTCACCATTTCTTCAATGGCTATAAAGTTTTCGCCCATTGATTTACATTGTTTTCGCATTTCCGAAACATGACATTTTTCACTGAAGGCAGACGCAATAGAAGCATCTACAGAGCGAGATAGACGTGCTGTGCTGTTCTGCGGTGATGTTTTTCAAAAATTGAGGCAGGAATGGCTCATAGTGACTCCTATCACTATGAACAGCAAAAAGAGGAACTGGAAGGACCCTTATGTGTCCACTGAGTCTGAGGAGGAGGAGGAAGTGACTAGCAGTATTGAACCAATGCTGTCCAGTCCCCCTAAATCACCCCAAGGGATCTTGGGGAATTTTATGAGAAAGGAGGGAGAAAAGGGAAGGAAGGGAGAAAAGGGAATGGGAAGGGAGGGAAAAGGGTAGTACTAGTGAGAGCAGGACAGGTCAGCTGCCTGTGCCTGCTGCAAGTTGTGCTGCCCCTGCTTCCAGTGTCACCATTGGTGTTCCTCCTGCAGTCACTAGTGTTGTACCTACTGCCAGGGCCACCATTGCTGTACCTGCAGCCAGTAGTGTTGTACCTGCTGCCAGATGTGCTGTCCCTGCTGCCAGTGCCACCATTTCTGTACCTGCAGCCACTAGTGTTGTACCTGCTGCAAGTGCTGAGCCTGCTGCCACCAATACTTTGCCTGCTGCCAGTGTTTCTTGTAGTACTCAGGGGGGAAGGAGAAAATTATGCCAAGTGTTACAGCAAGGGACCCTAAATCTCTCTTGCCATTCCCAAGCAGTCCTGCCAGTGCTAGTGCTACTGTTGCTAAGGTCCAGCAGCTTGTTAGCCTTAGGAGTGAAGGAGGGGGTAATCAACAATATCCTCATATTACTAGTGACTGTGAGACTGAGAGGAAGACTCTGCGGCTGAAATTGATGTGGTTGGTGTTAGTAGCAGTAATGGTGAAGTAGCTGGAGTGGTGGGGAAACATTTGACAGAAGCCAGACAATTGGTCAAGGGAGCCTACACCATTCCTTCTGTATCAAACCTACCTTCCTCTAGACTGTAAGCTCTCACGAGCAGGGCCCTCTGATCCTTCTGTTGTCCACATCTGATTGTACTATTTAATACCTCTGTATGTCTATTCCCCAATTGTACAGCGCTGCGGAATTAGTTGGCGCTATATAAATAAAGAATAATAATAATAATAATAATAATTCCTCTAGCTCTGGGAGTCCCCTTCCCTTCATTACAGTGTCCAAGTTGAAAATGATCCTTAAGAGGCCAGAACTGGTGTTGGGAGAGAGCAGGCTCAGAATTAATACAATCACTACTAGCAGGGGCACAGATCAGCTGCCTGTGCCTGCTGCTAGTGCTAGTCTGTCTTCTTCAGGTGAAAAGGAAATGGCAAGTGTGACATTAGGGGACCCTCTGTCACATTGCTCGTCACCTCCTCCAAGAAGCAGTGAGATGTCTGGAATAAAGCAGCAGCAACAACAGCATGTAGGGATGTCACGATTTCCCAAAGATGTTCGGGAGTAAGTACGGTATAGTTAAATGCAAATTTATTGAAAACAGAAAAGTAATGCACAATATATACAAAAGGAACAAGCAGAGGGTTACAAGCCAGTGAGCACTGCTATCAGGAATAGTAGGCTGCCAAGCTAGACCACTCTGCTAGAGACTAGGCCTCAGCCACTGGTAGTCTCGATAGGAACCAGGAACAGGATATCACAGTGCCTGTGATTGCTGCATTTTCTTGTCTGTCACCAGTAGGGGGCTTCTATTGGCTGTCTGCATTTAGCCCGCCTCATATTGCCTATTTAAACCTGGATTGGGCACCCTTTGAGTGCCCTTTCGTGTTGTTTCTGACCTTTTCTTATCACTATGTCCAGTGATAGTTGGGCCTCTGTTCCAGTGTTCCTGAGTTCCTGATTTCAACTGTTCCAGTGTCTCCTGCATGCTGAGTTGTTCCAGTCCTGGTTCCGGCCTAGTACTCTGGTGATGCAGTTCCTGCTGAACTTCTTCTCTGCTGTTTCCCGACCTGACTGATCGCTGCTGGTTCCTGTCATCTCATCGCCTGTCTTCTGGCGACCTTCTGCCTGGTCGCGTCGGCGACATTGCTTGTTAGTCCCAGCGTGCGGACGCTGGTTTGCTCCAAAGCCTTGCGGCTACACAATTCAGTTGTTAGTCCAGTGTGCGGACACTGGTTCGCTCCCAAGCCTATCGGCTACACTATTCAGTAGTTGGTCCCAGCGTGCAGACGCTGGTTTGCTCCCAAAGCCTCGCGGCTACACGATTCCCTGTTGGTCCAGTGTGCAGACACTGGTTTGCTCCAAAGCCTATCGGCTATACGATTCAGTAGTTGGTCCCAGCGTGCGGACGCTGGTTCGCTCCAAAGCCTTGCGGCTATATGATTCACTTGTTACTCCAGTGTGCGGACACTGGTTTGCTCCAAAGCCTATCGGCTATACGATTCAGTGTTGGTCCCAGCGTGCGGACGCTGGTTTACTCCAAAGCCTTGTGACTATATGATTCACTTGTTACTCCAGTGTGTGGACACTGGTTTACTCCAAAGCCTTGCGGCTATATGATTCACTTGTTACTCCAGTGTGCGGACCCTGGTTTGCTCCAAAGCCTATCGGCTATACGATTCAGTAGTTGGTCCCAGCGTGCGGACGCTGGTTTGCTCCAAAGCCTTGCGGCTATATGATTCACTTGTTACTCCAGTGTGAGGACATTGGTTTGCTCCTAAGCCTCGCGGCTATACGATTCCTCTGTTGGTCTCAGTCTGCGGACACTGGGTTGCTTACGATCCTGTCATTCTGCCATTATCATCCGACTGCTATTGATATCTCTGGGCTGCCCTGCCCGGTATTGGTAAGGCCGGTAGAACCTCTTGCCACATTCCATCTCAGGTAGAGTATACACTGTGTACTTATTGGGGCTGCCTTTCCCGGTAATTAGGTTAGGCCGGTAGAACCGTTATGCTATTCCATCTGCAGGTTGCCTTACCCGGTATTGGCAAGGCCGGTAGAGCCTAATATTCAATTCTCTCAGACTGTCCTGTCCGGTATATTGACAGGACCGGTAGAGTCTGCCTTCTGTCTGTGCTATTACTCATGATTTATATATATGTATGTGATTGCCATCCTAAGTGATCAATTTAATTATTTCAATAAAATTGATTTTTACCTAAGACTTGTGTCTGAGAGTCATAACAAACCATGACAGTACGAAAGGGCCATGACCTCAGACAGCAAATGTGAAGGTAACGCACAGAATATCCATTGGAGAATGGATATGCACGAGCAACGTTTGGATCAGTTGGCAGTTGCAATTCAAACGATCCTTGAACGCACGGTACTTGCTGACAAATCTGGCTCTAGCCCGGTGGTCTCGCCAAGTCAGACACCGGAAAGTGATATCAGGCCCCTAGGGGGTACTATTAAAGGATTAACAGCTTCTGCACCCTTGCCGCTAAGATATGATGGTGACCCTAGTCTCTGCAGAGGGTTCATCAACCAACTTGAAATTTTTATGGAATTGACCGCACACGCATTCCCCAATGATCGTAGTAAAGTGGGGTTCACGATATCGCTGCTCACTGGCAGAGCATTGGTTTGGGCTAACCCCTTGTGGGAGAATGCTAAACCTTGCACTAAGAACTTTAGAGAATTTGTGCAATCCTTTCGAAGCGTGTTTGAGCCTCCTGGTAGAACCACCTCTGCTGCCAAACGTCTTAAGGAGATACAACAGGGCAGGCGTACGGTGGGCGACTATGCCATCGAATTCCGCACATTGGCAGCAGAGGTAGGTTGGAATAACGAGGCATTATTGGCAGCTTTTGCTCAAGGCCTGAATGACCACATTAAAGATGAAATCGCTGCTAAAGATCTACCTATTGACCTAGATGATTACATTGAGTATGTTATGCTAATTGACTCCAGAATACGTGAGAGATCAACTGCCAGAGATCGTAAGATACAGTCAAAAAAAATTAGGCCAAGTAGCATGTTTTGCCCACCCATCCCTCCCCTGGTATTGAAGTCTAGTGAACCAGTACGGGAGACAAGTGAACCTATGCAAGTAGGTTTCACTAGACTAACCAAGGAGGAGAGACTATATCGCAAGAAACAAGGGTTGTGTTTATACTGCGGTAAAAACGGGCACTTGCTAAATTCCTGTCCAGTACGTCCGGGAATCGCACACACCTAGGGTACCTTGGGGGACAGGCCCTAGGTGGTGTACAATCGTTCCCAGTGTCGGGCATAATGAAACCCACCATACAGGTGGTATTGTCTTGGGCACAATGCTCTGTGGAGTTTTTGGCCCTGGTTGACTCTGGTGCAGCAGGGTATTTTATGGATAATACCTTTGCCGAATTGCACGGAGTTCCACACATTGAAAGAGAAAACCCCTTGGCTATTGAAGCGATTGATGGCAGACCCTTAGAACCGCCTCAGGTTATATTTGAAACTATGCCACTGTCTATGACTATTGGGGCACTTCACAGAGAAGAGCAGCAGTTCCAACTTATTAATTCTCCTCACCATGCTGTAATATTGGGATTTCCGTGGTTACAGTTACATAACCCACAATTTGATTGGAAAAAGTGTGAAATTGCTGCTTGGTCCCCGTTTTGTATGGACAAGTGCGTCATCCAGCCTATTAAAGTCCTGTGCACCTCCTCTGCTATACCGGATGTTTACCAACAGTTTGGCAATGTTTTTAGCAAAGGAGAGGCTAGTATACTACCCCAGCACAGACCTTATGATTGTTGCATTGAATTGCATCCTGGAGCAGTACCTCCTAAGGGACGCACTTATCCATTATCTTGTGAGGAAAATAAAGCTATGGAAGATTACATTTCTGATGCCCTTGCTAGAGGGATCATACGAAAATCTACCTCTCCAGCTGGGGCTGGGTTCTTTTTCGTAAAAAAGAAAAATGGCGAATTAAGACCATGCATTGACTACCGGGGCTTGAATACGCATACCCAATACCACTCATCACCGAGCTTTTTGATAGGCTTAAGGGCGCTTCAATTTTTACCAAATTGGACCTACGGGCCGCTTACAATCTGGTTCGCATTCGAGCAAGTGATGAGTGGAAAACTGCCTTTAATACTCGATCTGGGCACTACGAGTATCTAGTGATGCCATTTGGGCTGTGTAATGCACCCGCAGTTTTTCAGGAACTGATAAACGATGTTCTGAGAGATATGTTACAGACATGTGTTGTGGTGTACCTTGACGATATACTGATTTACTCCCAAAACATGTCACAGCACATCAAAGAGGTATCCGCAATATTGCTACGACTCCGTGAGAACAAATTATTTTGTAAATTGGAAAAATGTGAGTTTCATAGAACCAGCGTGCCATTCTTGGGGTTCATAATTGGCAATGATGGCATTGCTATGGACAAAGAAAAGTTGTCAGCTGTCCTACAATGGCCAAAACCCAAGGGTCTTAAAGCCATACAGCGTTTCCTGGGTTTCGCTAATTATTATAGGAGGTTTATTAAGAACTTTTCTTCCATTGTCAAACCTCTGTCCGATCTTACGCACAAGGGTGCTAATCCTTCTTGTTGGCCGGTATCTGCTGAGGAAGCCTTTGAGAAATTGAAGCTGGCATTTGCTGCGGCTCCTGTGTTATCCCACCCCAATCCTCTACTTCCATTTACGTTAGAGGTTGATGCCTCAGATATTGGGGTTGGGGCAGTACTTTCGCAACGACACGATAAAGGTGAAACACTCAGACCTTGTGGGTTTTTTTCTAAAAAGTTGACTGTCACTCAAAGTCACTATGAGATAGGTGACAGAGAATTATTGGCCATTATCCTCGCTCTTAAGGAATGGCGTCATTTGCTTCAAGGTACTAAGAATCCTGTCTTAATCCTAACAGATCATAAAAATCTGACTTATCTCTCGGAGGCCAAGAGATTGTCCTCTCGTCAGGCCAGATGGGCACTGTTCCTGTCCCGATTTAATTTCATTGTATCATATTTACCGGGATCAAAGAATGTCAGGGCTGATGCGCTGTCAAGACAATTTAAGGCCGACAGTGACAGAGTGGAAGCACCAGCACCTATCATCCAACCCGATAGAATATTGGCTACTATACGCACGAGTATCACTTCTCCTTTAGGGGAGGAGATCCTGGCCTCTCAGGGGTCCGCTCCCCATGAAACCCCAGTGGGCAAATGTTTTGTCGCTGAACCATTTCGTACTAGGTTGCTCGAAACCTACCATTCCTCTAAGGCTGCGGGACATATTGGTAGAGACCAATTGTTATGGTCCCTTTCTCAGTTATTTCGGTGGCCTTCCATGAGAAACGATTGTGCCGAATTTACGAATGCCTGTGCCACCTGCGCCCGCGCTAAGACCCCGAGACATCTCCCAGTGGGCTTGCTTCAACCGGTGCCTAATGGCGAACGCCCCTGGTCTCATGTTTCCATTGATTTTATGGGAGAATTGCCTATGTCTAAAGGGTATTCCTTTATATTCATGGTGGTGGACAGGTTTTCTAAAATGGCTAATTTCGTGCCCCTCCGTGGCCTTCCTTCAGATAAGGAATTGGCAATTGTGTTCGCCAGAGAAGTATTCCGGTTGCATGGAGTGCCCAGGGTACTGGTGTCCGACAGGGGGAGCCAGTTTGTGTCTAGATTTTGGAGGGCATTTTGCCAACAGATGGGCATACAGCTGTCCTTCTCCTCTGCCTACCATCCCCAGACCAATGGAGCCGCTGAACGAGCTAATCAGGGCTTGGAACAATTTCTCCGTTGTTTCGTTACTGACCATCATGATAATTGGTCCGACTTGTTGCCTTGGGCAGAGTTCGCCAGGAACTGTGTGGTCAATTCTTCATCGGGGAGCTCCCCGTTTCTGATTAATTACGGGTTTCAGCCCTGTTTGCTTCCAGATTAATTTCAGACGCAACAGATTCCAGCTCTGGATGAGCATATCGAGCAACTCCGTTCCACATGGGCACAAGTTCAGAGGGCACTTGGTCAGTCATTTCAGCGTCATCAGCGCCATGCCAATCGCAGAAGGCTTCCAGCGGTTTCTTTTCAGGTTGGGGACAGAGTATGGCTTTCCTCCAGAAATCTCAAGCTGCAGGTTCCGTCTAATAAGTTGGCTCCCCGGTTCATTGGTCCATACAGAGTCATTCGCAAAATTAACCCTGTCTCCTACGCTCTAGACATACCTGCATCCATGCGTATCCATAATGTGTTCCATGTGTCCCTTCTCAAGCCTCTGGTTTGCAATCGCTATACTACCACACCTGTGGTGCCAGGACCTGTTGAGGTTGAGGGTCAGGAGGAGTACGAGGTTCAGAGCATTATTGATTCCTGAAGGCTTAGAGGAAGGGTACAGTACCTGGTACATTGGAAAGGATATGGTCCTGAAGATCGATCATGGGTGGATAGTAAGGACCTTCATGCACCTAGGCTAGCTAGGGTCTTTCATGCCAAATACCCACAGAAACCTAGACCCTATTCTAGGAGAGGGGGTCTTTGAAAGGGGGGTACTATCACAGTGCCTGTGATTGCTGCATTTTCTTGTCTGTCACCAGTAGGGGGCTTCTATTGGCTGTCTGCATTTAGCCCGCCTCATATTGCCTATTTAAACCTGGATTGGACACCCTTTGAGTGCCCTTTCGTGTTGTTTCTGACCTTTTCTTATCACTATGTCCAGTGATAGTTGGGCCTCTGTTCCAGTGTTCCTGAGTTCCTGATTTCAACTGTTCCAGTGTCTCCTGCATGCTGAGTTGTTCCAGTCCTGGTTCCGGCCTAGTACTCTGGTGATGCAGTTCCTGCTGAACTTCTTCTCTGCTGTTTCCCGACCTGACTGATCGCTGCTGGTTCCTGTCATCTCATCGCCTGTCTCCTGGCGACCTTCTGCCTGGTCGCGTCGGCGACATTGCTTGTTAGTCCCAGCATGCGGACGCTGGTTTGCTCCAAAGCCTTGCGGCTACACAATTCAGTTGTTAGTCCAGTGTGCGGACACTGGTTCGCTCCCAAGCCTATCGGCTACACTATTCAGTAGTTGGTCCCAGCGTGCGGACGCTGGTTTGCTCCCAAAGCCTCGCGGCTACACGATTCCCTGTTGGTCCAGTGTGCAGACACTGGTTTGCTCCAAAGCCTATCGGCTATACGATTCAGTAGTTGGTCCCAGTGTGCGGATGCTGGTTCGCTCCAAAGCCTTGCGGCTATATGATTCACTTGTTACTCCAGTGTGCGGACACTGGTTTGCTCCAAAGCCTATCGGCTATACGATTCAGTGTTGGTCCCAGCGTGCGGACGCTGGTTTGCTCCAAAGCCTTGCGGCTATATGATTCACTTGTTACTCCAGTGTGCGGACACTGGTTTGCTCCAAAGCCTTGCAGGCTATATGATTCACTTGTTACTCCAATGTGCGGACCCTGGTTTGCTCCAAAGCCTATCGGCTATACGATTCAGTAGTTGGTCCCAGCGTGCGGACGCTGGTTTGCTCCAAAGCCTTGCGGCTATATGATTCACTTGTTACTCCAGTGTGAGGACATTGGTTTGCTCCTAAGCCTCGCGGCTATACGATTCCCCTGTTGGTCTCAGTGTGCGGACACTGGGTTGCTTACGATCCTGTCATTCTGCCATTATCATCCAACTGCTATTGATATCTCTGGGCTGCCCTGCCCGGTATTGGTAAGGCCGGTAGAACCTCTTGCCACATTCCATCTCAGGTTGCCTTACCCGGTATTGGCAGGGCCGGTAGAGCCTACACTGTGTACTTATTGGGGCTGCCTTTCCCGGTAATTAGGTAAGGCCGGTAGAACCGTTATGCTATTCCATCTGCAGGTTGCCTTACCCAGTATTGGCAAGACCGGTAGAGCCTAATATTCAATTCTCTCAGACTGTCCTGTCCGGTATATTGACAGGACCGGTAGAGTCTGCCTTCTGTCTGTGCTATTACTCATGATTTATATATGTATGTGATTGCCATCGTAAGTGATCAATTTAATTATTTCAATAAAATTGATTTTTACCTAAAACTTGTGTCTGAGAGTCATAACAAACCGTGACACAGGAGCAGGAACAGAAACAGGAACACAGGATCTTGATCTGACATCGCTGGAGTACTGACTCATGCCTGCAGTCAATATAGAGCATTAACTGACCCATACCTGCAGTCAGTATGGAGCATTAACTGACCCACACCTGCGGTCAGTATTAGAACTAGTCTACCAGAGCCCCAGGTCCGCACTAATTAGGGTGTCTGATAGGTACAAGGGAAAAACATAAGAGTAGTCAGACAGACCCTCAAGTCGACACCAGAGAGGGTAGTCAGACAAGCCAGGTCATACACAGTTCAGGTAGTCAGCCAGAGCCACAGGTCTGCACCAGGTTGGGTGTCCACTAAAGGGATAATCAAAGAGTAGTCTATCACGGTGCCCGTGCTCCTGGCTGCGGGCGGTGACAGTCTCACTTCCTTGTTTTGATTGCCACATTCTTATTGGTCTCTGAACCTGACTCCACCCCGGGCCATCCCTTTTTATACACTGTCATGTCGGTAGTCGGGTGCCCTTTTGTGGTGTACCTGTACCTAGCGCTTGTTCCTGCTGATGCTCTGTTTGTGTATGACCTGGCCTGACTGACGACGTTCCTGCGTATCCTGATCTGTTCCGATTTTGTTGCTGACTGGACTGGCTGAGAACCCGCTATGTTGCTGACTGATCTGGCTGAGAACCCGCTACGCTGCTGACTGATCTGGCTGAGAACCCACTGCGTTGCTGAATCATCTGGCTGAGAACCCGCTACGCTGCTGACTGCTCTGACCGAGAACCCTCTACTTTGCCAACTGGACTGGCTGAGAACCTGTTATGTTGCTAACTGATCAGGCTGAGAACCTGCATCCGTTGCTGACCGGACTGGCTGAGAAACCACTGACGCTGCTGACTGGGCTGGCTCTAAAACCCACTTACGTTGCCGACCTTTGGGCTGAGCACTCGCTGATCCAGCAGCTCTTACTGGTATCAACCTCCTCTGGCGGTGTGCACATACAGAGTACCGGTCTCAGTGCTGTCAACAGTTCAGACTGTGTTACTCATTACCTTGATTACGTGTCCATCATTACCACTGCCACTAGCTGGGCTCACTCCCTGTGGGGAGTTACAGGCATTCCTCTGGGCGCATTACCATCTGTGAACCTTGGTGTACCTAGATATTCTAGGTCTGGTTCACTGTCTCGTCCTGCTTAACATCCGCTGTAGCCTTTGGGCTCAAGAGCCAGCTGTAGGGTGGTGTACCTGTCTCTGTACTCTGCAAACTTTGGACACCTGTTGCCTTCTGTGGTCTGTTGCCTCTGATTCACCCCTAGTGTTCTAGGGTCTCGGCTGCCAGTAGTTGTATGACTTGGGTCTCCCAATACCCTAGTGTTCTAGGGTCCTTGCTGCCAGTATCCGAAGTCTGGGCCTCCTGTTGATCCTAACGTTCTAGGGTCTGAGTTTGCCAGTTCTGAGCCTAGGGACTCCTAGCGTTCTAGGGTTCTCGTTGCTAGTACCCGTGGTCCGTGTGCCTTTGGATACCCTAGCGTTCTAGGGTCTCTGAGAAGGAATGGGAGACAGAAATGAGGATGGGCATTACCACCACCACCACTAACAGTGAGATTTTGGAATTAGAGGAATTTGCAACTGCTCTAATTCCTTCTGATGCTGAGTTGCAAGGGCAGCAGGGTGCTGATGAGCAGGCTAATGTGCCACAGACCACCATGGACACAGTGGGAATGGGGTCAACAAGTGATGCGGGACTAGGACAGGTTCCACTTGCCAGCAGTAGCAATACTGCTGATCCTAGTTGCAGTGCTGAATCTGAGACAGTAGCAGCAACAGCAGCAACATTATCCACTGCCACAGACAATGAAGGGGAATGTGGAGGAAAAGAAGAAAGAGGCAATTCTTCTCTATCTGTTCCCTTCCCCCAGAAGTCATCATGGGTGTGGGACTATTTTTCTCTTGGGGCAGGCACAGTGCAGTCATCAGCAATGGCACTGTGCACAATTTCTGACAAGTCAGTGAGAAGAGGAAAGGAGGGAACACACCTTGATACAAGCACCCTGATATCACACATGAAACACAGACACCATGACATTTATGTAAAACATGTTAAAGACAATCACCCACCACAGAAATCAAGCATCACTTTTGCTGTCCCTGATTGACCAGAAAGGCAACAAGAGGCAAGGTGGAGATCAAAGAGGAGAAGGAATAGAAAAACCCAGGCAGAGACTGAAAGTTCCATGAGGAGTGAAACAACTAGCTCTCCATCACCTTCTATGGTAACTACATCTTGTGCCAATCCACCTCCTTCATTACCTCCCCCACCAAATGATAGCCATTCTGTTGACATTAGGATGTTGCAGTTCGTCTCTAACCATTGAACACTGTGTGGTGCACTGACCACACATGCCAGTGTGTTGGAGGAGAATCACAATCCGTGCATCAAGCAGCATCTGAGGAGATTCCATCGTGCAGAATGTGCTAAGATGGTGGCAGGGTGGGTTCATCATTACTATTAAACTGTCAGCAAGTTGTCATGTGTCCGTAGCGGGTCTGGAAAAGGGGTACAGTGACAGCGGCAGTACTTGGTTTCAGGTGTCATGGTGTTTGAATAGTTGTGCCCCCAGATGTTATTTACCACACACATGCTGTGCACATTACAGTTGCTGATGAGACCCGCTGCTTCTGCTCTCAAGGGAAAAAATATATTCTAATAACAATAAACCCATGATAATTTTGGAGGAGGGGCAGGTGGAGAAGATTTAATGGCTAGTTCTTTTCTCCACATATACTGGGGGCTACTTATTCTCCTTCTACTGCCTCAGGCGCATCACTAGAACCAGTCGTGGCAAGTGGAACCTTCATCATCCATATTCATAGTTACATAGTTACATAGTTACATAGTAATTTAGGTTGAAAAAAGACTTGCGTCCATCCAGTTCAACCCTTTTCCTATTCCTGTTTACCATCGCTGACCCAAAAGAAGGCATCCGACTCCAAATGGCAATCAGATTTCTCCCTGGATCAACAAGCCCTAACTAAATATTAATCCCAATACTAACGTGCATAGCCCTCTATATTATGCTCTTTTAAATAAGTATCCAGGCCCCTTTTAAAAGCATCTAATGTATTTGATAGCACCACCTCCTCCGGAAGTGCATTCCATACCTTTATTGTCCTTACTGTAAAGAAACCCTTCCGCTGTTGTAGACTAAATCTCCTTTCCTCAAGTCTAAGCGGGTGGCCCCTTGTCCTGTGTACTGTTCTGTTAATGAACAGGTCTTTTGAAAGCCCTTTATATGGGCCTTGAACATATTTATATAGTGTTATCATATCCCCTCTAAGACGCCGTTTCTCTAGTGTGTACAAGTTTAACTTTTCTAGCCTCTCTTCATAACTAAAACTTTCCATTCCCCTTACTAGTTTTGTAGCCCTCCTCTGCACTCTCTCTAGTTCCATAATGTCCTTCTTCAGAAAGGGCGCCCAGAATTGAACAGCATATTCTAGGTGGGGTCTTACCATGGACCTGTAAAGAGGCATAATTATATCTTCCTCCCTTGAGTCAATACCCCTTTTAATACATGCCAATATCTTATTGGCCTTTGCAGCTGCCAGCTGGCACTGCATGCTACTGCAAAGTCTATTGTCTACCATTACTCCTAAATCCTTTTCATTAGTAGATTTCCCCAGAGAAACACCATTTAAACTATATGTTGCATTTTTATTATTATACCCAAAATGCATAACTTTACACTTGTCTATATTGAATCTCATTTGCCATTTGCCTGCCCAGTTACTCAATTTGTCCAAGTCCTCTTGTAATGAAGACACATCCAGTTCAGACTTTATTACCTTACTTAATTTTGTGTCATCGGCAAACACTGATACATGGCTTCCTATGCCCTCTGGGAGGTCATTAATAAACAAATTAAAAAGAAGAGGACCCAGGACAGATCCCTGAGGCACTCCACTTATCACGTTTATCCAACTGGAGAACTTGCCATTTACTACCACTCTTTGCATTCTATCTTTCAGCCAATTTCCAATCCACTCACAAACATTTTGCCCTAGTCCTATTTCATTCAATTTGTACAGTAACCTCTTGTGTGGAACCGTATCAAATGCCTTGGCAAAGTCTAAATAGATCACGTCAACCGCCTCTCCCTCATCTATATTATTACTTACTTTTTCATAAAATGCGATCAAGTTCGTTTGACAAGACCTATCTTTCACAAAGCCATGTTGGCTATTGCTAATGATATTCCTGTTCCAGCAGAATTCTTGAATATATTCCCTTAGCAACCTTTCAAACAGCTTCCCTACCACAGATGTCAAGCTTACGGGTCTGTAATTTCCTGGCTGGGACTTTGATCCCTTTTTAAATATGGGCACCACATCTGCTTTACGCCAATCCATGGGCACCATACCAGAAATAAAAGAATCCCTGAAAATCAGATATATCGGTCTGGCCAGGGTCTGGCCTAGCTCCCTAAGTACCCGTGGGTGTATACCATCTGGCCCCGGAGCCTTGTCTACCTTGACACCATTCAATTGTTTTAACACTTTTTCTTGTGTTAGCCAGTCCCATGCTTGCTGTGCCTGTTCTGTAAAAGTAGTTTGCAGATTCTTGTCCAATGGGTCTTCCTTGGTAAAAACAGAAGAAAAGAAATTATTTAAAATATCTGCCTTCTCTCTGTCACCTTTGACCATCTCACCCGTTTCAGCTAACAAGGACCCAACATTATCAGACTTTAATTTTTTGCCATTAATGTATTTAAAGAATTTTTTTGGGTTGCTTTTGCTCTCCTTAGCAATATTTTTTTCATTCTCCAGTCTAGCTAATTTAATAGCCTTTTTACAGGTTTTGTTGACATTTTTGTATTCTGCAAATGCCTCTGCTGATCCCTCAGCTTTGTAATGTTTAAATGCCGCTTTCTTGTTATTTATTTCATGAATTACTTTACTGGTTAGCCACATTGGTTTCAATTTGCTTCTTTTGTATTTGTTTCCAACAGGGATAAATTTATATGTGTATTTTTGCAATATTATTTTGAAGGCATTCCACTTACCTTCTGTGTTTTTTCCTGAAAATATTTTATCCCAGTCAACGAGACCAAGGGATGAATTAAACCTGCTAAAGTTGGCCTTTTTAAAATTCAGTGTTTTGGTGGAACTCATATCAACTTGTTTTTTTGAATTAATCCCAAACGATACCATGTTATGGTCACTATTCCCCAAGTGCTCCCTTACTTGGATGTTAGAGATAAGTTCTTCATGGTCAGTTATTACCAAATCCAGACATGCATTCCCTCTGGTTGAGGTCTGCACTAGTTGTGACAAAAAATTGTCATTCAACAAGTTCAGAAACTTGCTGCTTTTAGCAGAGTTAGCTATTCCATTTTTCCAGTCTATTTCTGGATAATTAAAATCCCCCATAATTATAGTTCTCCCTATTTGGGAAGCCTTTTCTATTTGCATTAATAGCTGTGTTTCTTCAAGGTCACCAATGTTTGGTGGTTTATAACAAATACCCACTAATATTTTCTGGGCAGTTTTATCCCCAGTGACTATTTCAACCCACAGGGATTCCACATGTTCACTACTGTCCTCACATATATCTTCCCGCAATTGAGGCAATAATGCTGGTTTGATATACAGACAGACCCCACCACCTCTTTTGCTTGACCTATCTTTTCTAAATAACATGTAGCCCTCTAAATTGATTGCCCAATCATGTGTGTCATCCCACCATGTTTCTGTTATGCCTATCAAGTCATAGTTTTCAATTTCAGCTACCAGCTCCAGTTCCCCTATTTTACCAGTTAAACTTCTGGCATTTGCAAGCATACAATTTATGCCACTGCTGTGTTCCATTTGTGATTTAATTTTGTTGTGGCTTATAGTCTTCTCCCTATCATCTGTACTAACCCCGCCCCCAGATCCTCCCACCTGGTTATTAACTACATGGCCTTCCCTTTCTATACTATCTATCCCAGTATTTATTGGCCCCTCCCCCCCCTTCCTAGTTTAAAATCTCCTCCAACCGTCTGGTAATCCTCTCCCCAAGCACTTGAGACCCTCTTGCATTCAGGTGCAATCCATCCCTGCTATAGAGATTGTTACTGCTATTGTTGATCCCATTCCCTTTCAGCTGCCTAATCATCCTGGTGCTTAAACAACTCAGCAGTAGCAGTACGAACAGCAGTTGCAACTCAGGACTCAGGAGGACATTTGACAGTGGCCACTGACCAACATGACCTGCTGGCATTAGGCCAGTAGGGCATTTTTATTTTATTCTCAGGGCTTGTGTTTTGAAAAAAAAAAAAAAAACTAGTCCTACCAAAAAAAATAAACAATTTTGGGGGGTTTGTTTCTAACAAGCCTAAGTCCTACAAATCAGTGTTTCCTTAGGGCTTGTGCCAAACAAGCTTAAGTCCTACAAATCAATATTTCTTCAGGGCTTGGACCGCTAATAAGTCTAAGTCCTACAAAGGCCTCTAACAACAAATCAAAGAAATCATCCTCTACAAAATACTCTGTCAAGTCAAGTATCAGTCCACCCCAGTGGCAGATTATGTCAGGGGGTTCCTGTCTCTATCACTTTCCATACAAATGTCTTATTTATTTTTTTTAACTGTCCCCCCAATAGCAGTCAAGAGACCTCCCAAAACAAATTCACTGTTCAAATGATTAATTCATTCACCAACACAGGCACCATCCTCAGACCCTTTATTCCATGTCTTATGGTTTTTATTTTGTTTTTATTTTATTTAGGATTTCTTTTTTATTAAGTGCCCCCCAATCCCAGTAAATAACCCCCCAAAAAATCATCACCTGTTCAACTGATTCTTTTCCCACACCCCACCAACACAGGCACCCTCATGCCCCTTTTATACTATGCCTTTGTGCAATGAAATAATATTTATTTTATGTTGTGTGTAACTTCTATGTTCCCATTGATTTCAATGGAATGAGCTAGGCGAAAAAAGCAGGAAAAAATAGGAAAATCTGCACTTTTCGCGGGAAATTTTTCCCCAAGCGGAAAATGACATTTTTCACCAATTTCAGTTTGAGGTGGAAATTTTCGCCCATCCCTACTTAGAATAGTTATGTTGCATTTGTTTTGTTATAGCAGATGTGCCAAGGTGTGACCCCACCTTCACCTTCTTTAAAATGTTGTCACGTGGTGTGAACACTGGAGTTGATCACAATTGCACAGTTTCTGCCCCTAATTATATATAATCTCACATGCATGATTTCACGGTGGGGGGAGGAAGAGAATGATCTTTGGCTGTATACACATACATGCATACTCATACATTCTTCTTCAACACTCTCAAAGTCATCACAACCACTAATTTCTTCTTCCCTTCTTGGTGGTAACTAGTGTGACATACGGGCCTCTGATGTAACACTCATCATCACAGACACAGCAGCAGGCTAAGACTCAAATAACTGCACTGTACTTCTACTGCACACAGCCACATCCAACACATTTGTTTTTTAAAACGCAATTCCAGGTCCATGAGATTGTTGTGGGGGGCTGCATCATTATCTGCTAGGCTTAATGAGATCCATTTTTTTGCTTCTGCTTGTGGATTTCTCCATGTAAGCATCCCTCAACTTACAAATTCTCCAATAAGCAAGTCATAACAATATATAAACTTTATTTTTAACTTTGTGGCTCTTTCTCTCACTGTCTCCACTGCCTATGTCTACTACTACTTCTCTAAAACCACACAGCAATGAGGTAAGTTCCTGATTTTTCTATTATTGGTGTGGGAAATGTTCAGGCCTAGAAATCATAGGATGAAAACAGCAATGTTCTCATGGGCAAATCATTGATATTATTTCATTGTGCTGGAATTCCCAGAAATTTAAATTTTCCATGGAAATTCCTGAAAAATTAATGATAATAAAGATAGAAATGTTGATTTTTATAGTATAATGGCAACAGATATGTTAGAATGTTAAATAATGTTTTGTTTGCCAGAAAATAATGTATGACGTACTGTCTCTGTCAGTGTCACTTTCAGTCTCTGCTCAAGTACAGGAATTGTATCTCTTGCCGGTCACTGTCACGTATCAGTCAAAAAATGTCCAGAGAACTGTCTAATACTATTACTTTTTAAATCAAGTAACTGCAGCTCCCTCATTTTGCATGTCTGCCTGTACTCACTAATAGTTAGTGTCAACTTTTCAGTAGATTTCACTTTCTTTCTCAAGGACTGCAGAGTTAGTTGTTACAGTTCAATACAGTATACATCTACTAGTTTCAGGAGCAGACATGTTCAATACAGGATAAAGCATACCAAACTTTTGAAGAACCACCATAACACGTCACACACACGATGACATCACATGCCATACCTTTTTATAGAGGAAGCTGCCAGTAGTCCAGTGCTCAGTTGTATTGGTCCTTTAGTGGTGTTAACAGTGATTCCTCTTTTCTGTTCCTCTTTTCCTTTTCTCTGTGCTTTAGTATTGAAAAGTCGACCTTTATGCCTACAAGTTTATTATTAGTATGGCTCTCTTGATTTGCCCGGCTTTCTGATATTGCCCTTAAGATTCATGCAACATTTTTATCTCTGCATTTTTATGTTCACCCAATAGAGAGTGACATTTCAATAGTATACCCTATGGGTGCAAGGAGGGATCAAAGGAGGCTTATTTCAGATATGACTTAGTAAGTACAGGCAGCTGTGATCTAAGTTCATTCTCAATCTGGCTGTTTTCTTTGGCTATTGGAGTCTAGGCATGTGATAAGGGAGCAAAGGTGAATTACCCAATATAGAACCAAATATATGTGCCTGACTGCTAATACATAGACAAAGGTGATCCAAGTGTCTCCCTGATCTGGCTGTTATCAATGTCCTAAGGGATTTTGGGTAAAGAACCAGTTGAGCTTTTTGTTTTTTGGTTGACAATGATAGCATAGAAGTCATAGAAAACATAGCTGAAATATGGCACATTTCTTGCTGGATACTTATTGGCAGTGGAGAAAATTAGAACATTTTATGCACTGTCCATGGTGAGGAATCGATTTTTTTTTTTTTTTTTTAAAGCCCTGCAGGAAATTCTGCTGACTTTTCACCCATTGTTACTACTGGCACCCTATAGTATGTAATCTTATACAAATGGGGCATTGTGTTGTAGCTACTAGCTACTGAATGCAAGAGGGGAATATATGACTTTCAGAGAGTTTACTGCAGTTTTGAGCTCCTGCCACACAGCACAGTAATGTCATCTTAAACCACTGGGGCATTTTTTTTATCAGAATGGAAACAGCAACAATATATATGCTGAATTTATATACAGATGAAAGTTGGGTTTTTGCATTTTGCGTTGGCAGCATTTGATTTCTTTGGAATTTAATATCTATATTGATTGACTCTATTTGGTATTGACTACTGGTTTTATTAATTTTCTGTTTTTGCTAGCTAAATTTTTTATAACTTTGTTGTTGATATATCTTTCTATTGCTTTGTCAGAGACAACCAATGTATTTGATTTTTATCAAGAGAAGCCTTGCATCCTC
Organism: Rhinophrynus dorsalis; assembly: GCA_037306005.1. Classification (NCBI taxonomy): domain Eukaryota; kingdom Metazoa; phylum Chordata; class Amphibia; order Anura; family Rhinophrynidae; genus Rhinophrynus; species Rhinophrynus dorsalis. The sequence goes on along the minus strand of CM074728.1, from coordinate 49,023,626 downwards.
TTAACATCACAAATCATAAGATCTGTCTCTTGGGTTCTACATCCCTTATGGGGATTTGTCATATCCTACTAAGACAACAAGAATGATCACAGAAGCCTTACAGGTAGAGTATATAAAGAATGCCTTTAATTGTGAGCAGATTATCACTGCAGCACCTAAATATTCTATAGCGATTTATTATCACTTGAACACTTTGTTGTAGAAGAAAATTATGATTTGTGATGTTAAGAACCATGGACATCAGCAAGTAAGTTTATGATCTTTGGGACAATTTTATTTTTAAAAATAATGTATTTATTTTTGAGAATAGTATTAAAGTTATGAAAATGTAAGTGCAGTTTTGAATTTCAAAAGTGTATCTTAATAAGTAACATCACTTATAAAATCTTGATTATAAAAGAAGAAAGCTATTCTTTCATGAAATATGTAGTAGTATACTCAATCTGAATTATAAAGACAGGTTTTGCCCAGGATAAATATACTTTTCTGGATGATTTTTAGTTAAAAAGCAAGCTATAAAATCAAGTATGGCAACCTGCACAGTAGATGCAGTCTAGGAAGACATTAGAAAGGCTGGAAACATGGTGGGTTTCTTTTTCTGTGTACACAAAAAGTAAGGCTTTTGTTAGTGATTTAATCCTGCAGAGTATAAAGTAACTGCAAAACAGAAATCAAAGAAGGTCTGTTGAGATACTGTAGAGATACAAGAACATTTCATTTTATAGTAATAAAATATGCACATTAAACTAGGAGCTCAAGGGCTTTCAAAATTAGATAATGATATGTGTGTCAGAAGTATATTATGAATGTGAGATTCTGTAATTATGATTGCATGAGAGTATGTTTTTGTCTATGACAGCATATATATATATATGTGTGTGTGTGTGTGTGTGTGTGTGTGTGTGTGTGTGTGTGTGTGTGTGTGTGTGTGTGTGTGTGTGTGTGTGTGCATGCCATGAGAAATATTACCCCCTTGCACAGATCCAAACCATGGCCCTCTATCAGCTCTGCTCTATGAATATAATTGTGTTAGAAACATCACGTGATGTCTTATTTTGTTGTAACATGGTTACAAAAGCTTAATTTCATCTATTTTTGGAATACTGATCAGAAGGTTATTTGGTTCACAGTTAATTGCAATTCCAAATCACTCAGTAATCATGGTACTGGGTCTATAGCTTACTTAATCACATTACCAATTGCAATATTGACACTACAGTAAATGATAGATTTCTAGCCAGAGCTGCACAGGCACTCCAGAAAATCCATGTCCCTGTCAAAGCTATTTAATTAGTTACTAACTCACATACACTCAAATTAATTAATAAATAACTGATTATGTTTTACTTGGACATAGATTCTTTGGAGTGCACTAAGCAGCCCTAGCAGACTGCCAGCTAATAGAGTTTGTTACCAGTACGTTATATTTGCAGTATTTATTATAATCTGTATAAAACAGTGCAGGAGTGCACGAAAATTGAGAAAAATTTCTTGCATGGCTTTTCATGAAAAACAGATGATTTTTCTCTTTTTTCGTGAATGTTATCTCCTTTTCTCCAATGCACAAGTTCCCTCCTTTTTGCCTATTCCAGCAAATTTTTTTTGCCTATTCCAACACATTTTCTCCTATTCTAACAAAATTTTCTCTGAGATTTCCTATATTGCAACATTTCCCAGCACAATATTACTTTTCCAGAGGGCTGTAGTGGAGAAATAAGTATCTGAAAGTCAAAGTTATGAGTCCTATAGCAACATATACCTACAATTTGTTAGCATGTAGAGTGCATTTTTGCTTTGCCTGAAACTCCAAGCTCCTGCTTAAGTGACACTGCCATATATTCATGATGTTGTCAAGTGAGAAAAAAAAATAAAATGAAGTTCAATCTACAATGTGGCAGATGTGTATAGTTGTGGTGGTGGGTGACTGGCATGGTGTGATTGGTGTGACCTTGACAAACTACATCCACCTTGGGAGGAGAGGGATCATCATCATTTATTGCACACACTGCAGCAACCATTGCTGCAGTCAGTTTTTAAGCTACCACTTTACTCCCACATCCCTGCACTGATCCTCATTTCCTCCTCCCCCTCGCCCCTTTCTGTATTTGCTGGACATTACTCAACTACTGTGTGTGATTTTACTCTCTACAGTACACAACTGATGCAGTGTGATGTCCTGCCTTAGCCCTCATCAAAATTCTTAATGTCATCTGCTGTCTATCAAGTCTACCTCAGTCACAGGGCTCACATAAGGCTCCCAGTCAGCTGTCTGTCATCTAATATATGTATTTGTTTAATTATTTATGTATTTTGTTTTTATTTATTTAAGTTGTCCATCTTATCTTATCACAGTCAGTCAAAAAAAATTATAAGTAAAAAACAAAATCAACAACTACTATTCCCAGACTTCTGCAGCATAGAGACAATAAAAGCAAAATCATCAAGCAAATTAGACCCCAGCTGCCTGTGTTTTGTCAGTCAATCACACTGAATTTTGGGGTATTTGGGGTCAATCTCCTTTCTCCCTCCTTTTCCCCCCTGAGTCCCCCAGTCTACCCAATAAAGAGAACAAATGTCCTACCTAAAAGACTCCCTAAACTAAGCTTCAATTCCCCTTTTTTGCCTATCTCCTGTAGCTCAAAAACATGCTGTTTTCTCCTCTCACAAACACAGGATAGCATGCCGTAAGAGCCTGACACCCTTGTATATGGCTGTAGAAAAGTAGAGAAAACTAAGTAGTGGGGGCATTTTTTTTTTATTCCCATTGATTTCAATGAAATGGACAAAAAAGTGGGAAAATAACACTTTTTGCAGGAAATAATGAGCCAATCGGGAAGCGACATTTTTTGCCAATTTTGGTTTGAGATGAAAGTTTTTGCTCATCCCTGCTCAAAGCTCATAGAATTTATTTAAAATGTATTTAAGTAAATATTAAAACAGTGTTAGATAACTAATATCGAATGGGGGCTGGGAACAAGTATGTATGTGGATCTATGTAGAAAATATGTGCTGTCTATGCTTGAACAATATGCACATGCACTTACACTAGTCCTCCAAAAAATGACCAATTACAACACACACTTGCACAACATAGTATATCCACAGTGGTAAAAGATATAACACTTCAGAGCAACAAGTGCGATGCATACAGAGCGCCTACGCATAGAACACATATGACTACACTGACAACAGCCCAAAGAGTTAAATCAATAACAGAATGGCAAAACAATGGTGTTAATATATAGAAAAGCAAAAAAAGCATGCACGTGCTGAAAAGAATAACCAACCATACAATTATTTTCCTGTTTAGCAAGGACTCCAATGACAAATATTAAATAAACAAATAGAAAAATAAATCAATAACTTCCAAAATTATAAAAATAAAAAGTAATAAAAAAATATAATATTAAAGGTTTCACAATGGAATCTTTGTTCCCATTCAACATGTGAGATATAAGCCTCAATTCAGTTGTGTGCGGAAAAACAGCCGATAGGGCTAAATTGTCTACTGGCCAACAGTAAAAAAATGTTTAAGTTGGTATTCTATTGTCCTACCAGCTGAAAGCACAACGGACATTAGGCCACAGAAAAGGGCTCTTGGCCAAACATCAATTTTGTATGATATGATCCCAAAACACACGCTAAATAGCGTGAATAATGGGAACATCGAAGGAGAAAAGCTAACGATCCATGCCTAAGATACTTTCAAGCACAAATCGTTAGCTCATCTGTGTAACACTAACCTGTCATCAACTGTCCGTCGTCTTCTATCTTCCTTCTTCTTTTTTCTAATCTTTGTCTTCTATTTTCTCTCTTCGTTCTCTATGTTGTTATTCCTGTGAACATGAAAAGTCATATTAAATAATGTGTGACCACACCTGACCCTAACATCTGTGCATAGTTTAACCACTTGAGTGCCAGATAGGTACTCAAGGCATTGCAATGCAATGCCTTGTGTACCTATCTGGCACCCAAAGGGTTAAACAATGCACAGATGTCAGGGTAATATAGAGAATGCCTACTTAATCAATTGCCCCATAAATCTGGTTACAATCAAAATATTTGTTCCCAAAAACAAGTTAACTGAAGTGGCCGACAAATATAGAAATCCATACGGCCCCATTGTTTTCTCCGCCGCTGTCAGAGGTGGAGAAAGGGCAGATCAGCAGACTCCCCCTTTAGTAGCTGACGGGCTGGTGCCTGTTCCACTGTAATCAATTCAATTGGTACTGAATATCAGGTCCACTAAAGCAGACATGATTATTTGTTGAAAGGATGTTTTGTTGTAGGACTCCAAGCTTCAATTACTGAAATATTCCTAGTCCAGAAAATAAATGTAAATGACAAAATATCTTCATAAACTCAAACATATATTGGGGGTATAGTCATTTCTTGGACCTCTAGCTGTTTGGGATTACAACTTTTATCCTGCTCAACCAGCTGTTGCCTAATCGGGTAATTTTGGGATTTATAATCCCCAACACATCAAAGTTCAACAACGGACTACCCTTGCAGCATAGTGGTTAAATGTACTCAACCCCCTTGAATGCTAGACACCTCGAAAGCAGTATGATACAATGAGGGATATATTAATGCATTACAATAGGCACTAGAATCAGTTTTGTGCACTGTGCTTGCCCATCACCTATGAACTAAACTACTTATACTGAACATTCTACCAGTAATACCTTATGAGCCAAGGGAAGGGCAGTTGGGGGTGTATCTTTGCATTCCATTCCACTGCCCCTTGTTTAATGCAAAGTACTAAGCAAGGCTCAGATGAAGTAATCATAAACATAACTCAATGTTTCTACAGATGGTAGAGTGGTGACATTCTGAGCTTGGTTGCATTTGGTTGCATTTAAGCCTTTATGATGAAAGTGTGTACATGTGTAGGCACAAATATGGTAATATGCTCTCATGCGTATCCCAAAGTGCAGCTGCAATATTTGGACGTTAAAGTGAAAGTGTATAAAATTGGCTGCCCTGGAAAATGCACACATTCTTCAATGAACTTGTGAGTATAAAATCTGTAGATTACAGTGGATTAAGCATAAAGGAACTCTGAATGTTTTTGTTCTTTGGTCTCATTTCAAAATGTGTATCAATAAAATTAGTATTTTGTTATAATGCTAAAAGTAATCTTATACTTTGTATTCATAAAAATATGTTTTTCCTTTGTAGATCTATTGCCACAAGAATCATTCTAGATGAGAACCAAAGCAGAGTCAATGAGTTCATTCTTCAGGGTTTTTCAGAATATCCAATGCTACAGATTCCATTATTCTGTGTGTTTCTCCTGCTTTACCTCCTCACTCTACTGGGAAACCTCCTTATTATAACAGTTATTTATATGAACCCTGTACTGCACATCCCAATGTATTTATTCCTTTGCAGTCTCTCTTGTATTGACATCTCTGCCTCCTCTGTCTCTCAGCCCAAGTTTCTCTCTATACTTTTGATAGGAGATAAAACGATGTCATTTAGTGGCTGTATAATCCAACTATATTGTTTTATGTCTTTTACAGTCAATGAGTTTATTTCATTAACAGCCATGGCTTATGATCGTTATGCAGCAATATGCATCCCCTTAAGATATTCCATTCTAATGAGCAAAACAGTCTGTTTTCTACTGATTTTCACATGTTGGATTCTTGGTTTTCTTGTGCCATTAACACACACGTTGTTCATATCAAAATTATATTTCTGCCGATCACATCTCATTAATCATTTCTTTTGTGATATGTCAGTGTTACTAAAACTGTCTTGTGAAGACACATCTTTCATTCAGGTGATTACTTATATTATTGGTGTATTTGTGGAGCTTCCTGCCTTTAGCCTTATTATAATATCTTATGGCTACATAATTTTCAACATTCTAAAGATCAGTTCTGCTAAGGGCAGGAAGAAAGCTTTTTCCACCTGTACATCACACCTTACTGTGGTCATTCTGTTCTATGGTAGCCTAGTGATCACATATATCAGACCTTCATCCCAGTATTCACCAACTCAGTCAAAACCATTTTCCTTTCTCTATACTGCAATAATTCCATTTATCAACCCATTTATCTATACTCTGCGAAACCAAGATATTAAAAAATGTCTCTCTTTTAAGAAAGTGATTCAGATTAATTAAATCCCCGTAACTTTTATCTGTCTCTGTGACCAAAACTAGAACTTTGTGTGTTTTCCCTTTTTTTAACTTATACATTAAAATGGCTGTTTGTTCGGAGAGTGGAGACGCCATCGGATACTGCTTAAGAGGGAGGCAGTTGGTCTAAATATCCCTGAAGCGATTATAGCTGGACTACACATAAGTGTTCAGTTCAGCAACTTTTTTTGTGAGTGCAATTAATCACGGTGAAAGGTGGTGGATTCTTGTTTGAATATATTACACCAGGAGCGCATCCTGTTTTTTCTTTGTTTTTTCTTTTTTCTTGCTTAATCCATCTATAACTCTTTGTCAAATGCTTTAAAGAGAAAATACATATACTAGCAGAACACACACAATCTGCACAGATTTAGGCTAGATAAATACAAGCTAAAATAAACATATATAATTTAAGTACAGATAGACATACACAAATATACTGATATAAACACACATGGGCCTTATTCAGCAAGCTAAAGAAGTTCTGCAGCAAATTAGCTGCAGCAAAGAGTGTAAATAGAAACTCCAAGTATTCCTCTTATTTAAATCCTTTAACTCAATGATTACTAGATAAGTTTTAAACACATTGAAAAGTGATGTGTTGGAATGAATGGCAGCCCAGCTTCATAATTCCCTACCCAACTTATATGTGACACATCTTCTTCCGATATACAAAATACCATTACACACTTCTAATAGTCCATTTATTTAACTTTCATTATTGCCTGTTTTTTCTTGTATGGCTTCATCTGTATCAAATCTGAATCTTTGTGACAATTGAACTTTGAAGGTACAATCTCATCCTACCCCCTGCACATTTCTGCTTCCCTCCCCTCCTAATGTTTTTCTTTAAATGAAAAATTAAATAAAAACCCTAATTTAAATCAAATTAATTTTCATTTCCCAACCAACCATAGCAGCAGAACGAGATGGCCATGTCCCAAGCGCAAGACAAGAACTAGGACCAAAAAACAAAGAATAAAAGAGAGGGGGATGTATCCTTCATGTTTTGTATTTATAGGGTCCTAGTGTGGAACCAGAATTCCGGGGCCTATGAATCAGGTCAATCCAGCAGAATCCAAGGGGAGAGCGAAAGTAGAGTAACTTATCCTGCCTATATTCAGATGCCTGGGGGAATCCACCTCATTTGCAGCAGCTGTTACTTCCTTCCCTTCTCCTAGATAGTGTGGCTTCAGATGGGAAGGACTCTCTTGTACATCTTGAATTCCTGGGGTGCATGGTTTAAACAGAGTGGGAGCATGGATGTCTATGCTGGGGATGTGATGATCTACTTCCAGACTGCTCTTCTCTAAGGCTCTGCCAGTAATGTTTTAAGCAACCGCAACACCCTCTCCAAAGGAAGAGGATGGGCTTGCTTTCATGAGCTAGTTTATGTCTTGGTTTTAAGTGTATCATAGTGCAAAACTATGATAATTTCAGAGCCTCTAATGCAGCTTCTGCAGTAGTGTTTTTCCACTTAATAGAGACACAGCTAGAAAATCCCTGTTCATGAGATTATGAGGAAGAAAGACTCCATTTAGTGAAGTCATCATTTTCAGAAGAGGAAGGCAAAATAAAAGATGACACTATCTCTTCCTGATAGGAGACATTGAGGGCCTATTAACTAGAGTCAGAGCAGTCATGAACAGTTAAGACCAGAAAAAAGCCACAAGAATTACCTCTTATTTAAGTATTATCGGAAGAAACCCCAAAACCTTCTGGTGCTATATATCATTGCTAAGACTATTCAAGCTGAATCTTAAGTAACTAGGAAGATTGCTAGACCGTTAAAACTTGAATTACATTTTTCAATCTCATGGAAAGGAAAGCAGATGGAACAAAAAAGCTGCCCTTTGAGAGAATAATATCTGAGCTTAAACCCATAATATCAACTGAAAATTACAACTTGGATATTCAAAGGAGGATGCTAGATCTAAAAGACATCTCAGAACCAGGTGCAAATGTTACATTCTGCAGCAGGAAGGTCATAAACTCCAAAAGACACAAATACATATATAAAACTATTACTGCCTCGATAAAAAGGGCACAAAGAGAGAACAAAATAATCTATAAGTAGTGTCTAATATTATATGTCATAAGACACAAATGCATTGCACTTAAAGATTCTGAGGGTTAAAATGTTTATCACTCTCCTGGTTCTTAGAGCTGTGCCCACTCTCTCTTTATATTTTGTAGCTATTAGTAGTTATATAAAAAGGTTGGTTCTTAGCTACTGTATATACATCTAATGTTTCTTCCTACCACAGGTTTTTCTCCACTTATCCAGGTTTTAAAAATGTAGTCCCGCTAGGTATAGTGTGGAGTCTTGATCTTTAACCATCCCTCTCTGTTGGTATCACTGAGACTGAGAGAGTAAGTGCATGACAAAGAGAGAGCAAGCAAAAGTGCAAAAGAAAGAATGCAAGAGTGTGAAAAATAGAAACACAGACATAGGCTGTTATAGCAAGCTGGGGGGGAGAGAAGGTGAATGACACAAAGACAGTGACACAGTTTGAGAGACAGAGAGGATGAGGTACTAAGGACTGTAGTAATTTTGGAGTAAACAAATTGCAACATACGGGGAAGAAGTCCCTATTGATTTAAATCAGGGTTTCAACCCCGTCAATGCTAAGAGGTCTCCAATGCATTGTGAAGCCTTTTTCAAATCCAAGTGGGATTAATGACCCATTTCAATCAATGGAAATTTGGGGAAATGTTGTTTGTCACCTCTGATGCATTTGGTTTACTCCATTACTTAGTACTTCAGCCTCAAGGAGTCCAACACTATTGGTGCTGGAGAATTTAGTGTATATTTAAAGGTGAGCAAACCGTTTGGGTAATTTTGCTATTATTACAACCATAAATGTCTAGTAAAGGAGAAAGAAAGATGGTTACTTTCAGTGAAGTGACCGTACCTTGAAAAAAGATTAACAATAAAGCCATGTGATGGGGGAAAGAGATTCCACCAGATAATTTTTATCATGGAGCAGAGGGACCCAGCAAGAATGTCCTGCTGATGAGTATGTTGGAACATGCTGCACAGTAAGCAAACCAGGAGTTCATAAATTGATTCAAAAGGTTATTTCAATGTTTTGTGTTATCTTACAAGGATTTGTTCTTTGATGCATGTAACCTGCCAATATGAGTAATCAGATATGAGATTAAAATGTCTAATAGGCATTAGGGAATCAAGATATTTGGAAATCTAGTTACCTTTATTGTCTATCTAATTATTTTTGTTAGCAATGCTACCATATACACTAGCATTTTCTTACCCCTTTCATGTTTTCCTAATTTTTATATTTATTGTACTTGTGTTTTTAGATTGTACTTGATCATTCCCAATATTAAATTATACTACTCTTATTTTACATTTTTCTGTACTGTTCCTGTTTATTGTTTGATAAGTCCAGAATCATTGTTTAAGAACAGGGTGTTCAGAACAATTTCTGTACATTATTGTCCTGCCCCCCCCCCAAACTGACTTTTATAACTGCTAACACCAACTATAATAGTGAGTGCAAAACAAAATCTCTCGCCATATTCCCGCGGGAAATTCAACGAAAAACACATTGTTGTCTGCTTTTTCACTGAAATATCCACTTTAAAACCAGCAATTAAAATGTTCGAATTTTTCACCCAGTGGCCAAAATATTTAGCCATTTTTTCAATGGCTAGAAAGTTTCTGCCCATTGATTGTTTTTGCCTTTTTGCTATAAAAACATGACATATTTGCAGTAATCAAACACAATAGAAGCAGCTACAGTTAGGTAGATGTGCTGTGCTGTTTTGCTGTGATTTTAAGGCAAAATTGAACCAGGAGAAGCTCATAGTGACTGCTGTCGCTATGAGCAGGATTAAAAATAATAAAAGGGGGAACTGGAAGGACCATTATGTGTTCACTGAGTTTGAGTCTGAGGAGGTAGTGAGCACAACAGAAGCAATGTTGGCCAGTCCCCTTAAATCACCCTTAGAGTTTTGGGGAAAATTACTGTCAAGGGAGAAACAAAAGGGTAGTAATAGTAGTGAGAACAGGACAGGTCAATTGCCTGCGCCTGCTGCCAGACATTCTGCGCCTGCTTCCAGACATTCTGCGCCTGCTGTAAGATATGATATGCCTGCTGTCAGATGTTTTTCCGCTGCTGTCAGTGCCACCACTAGTGCTGTGCCTGCTGCCAGTGCAGAAGCTGCTGTTAGTGTGTCTTGTAATACTCAGGAGGGGGGAAAGGAGAAGATGATACCAAGTGTGACAGTAGGGGACCCTAAGTCACACTTGCCATCCCAAAGTGCTAGTGCTACTACTACTAAGGTACAGCAGCTTGTTAGCATTAGGAGTGAAGGAGGGGGTAATCAATATCCTCCTATAAACAGTGACTGTGAGGAGGACTCAGGTGCTGAAATTGATGTGGTTGGTGTTAATAGTAGTAATAGTAACAGTGATGGTGAAGCAGTCAGTGGGACTAGTGTTAGGAGAGTGGTAGGGGAAGCAACCGCGAGTCCAGACTAGCGGTCAAGGAATCCCACACCATTCCCCTGACCCTTGGAGCCCCCTTCCCCCCACAGCATTGTCCTTGTGGAACATGATTCTGAAGAAGGCAGAATTGTCACCACTGCAATAATACCACCACCACCAGCAGGAGCAGAGATCAGCTGCCTCTGCCTGCTGCTACTGTTGCCAGTCTGCCTTCTCAGGTCACCAAAACTTGATAAGTGTGACATTAAGGGAGCCTTTGTCACATTGCTCATCACCTCCTTCAACCATCAGTGAGCATTTGGAAATTTGCAGAATTTGCAACTGCTCTAATTCCTGCTGCTGCTGAGTTTCAAGGGCAGCAGGATGATGAGGAGCAGGCTAGTGTGACACACAGGCCACCATGGACACAGTGGGAATGGGGTAGGGGGGTTACTAGGACAGATTCCACTTGCCAGCAGCAGCAACACATATAACAGACATGGTGGGGGCTAGTTATGGTGCTGCTACTTCCTCAGGCGCATCACTGGAGCTAATCATGGCATCTATCAACTACGTTACTACTGTTGTTGATCCCATTCCTTTTTTAGCTGCCTAATCATCCTGCTACTTAAACAACTCAGCAGCTGCAAGAACAGCAGTTGCAAATTCCTCAATTATGGACTCAGACTCAGGAGGAGTCTAGGCCAGAGGGACATTTTCTTCCTCACGGCTTGTGATTTGAGAAACAAAAAAAAAACAACATAGTCCTACAAAAAAAATATATATATGTATTTTTGAGGGTTTGTTTCTAACAAGCCTAAGTCCTACAAATCAATGTTTCCTTCATGGCAAGTGGAACCTTCATCATCTATCAACCATGTTACTGCTGTTGTTGATCGCATTACCTTTCAGCTGCCTAATCATCTTGCTACTTAAACAACTTAGCAGCAGCAAGAACAGCAGTTGCAAATTCTGAATCTACATCAGGGAATTTTGACAATGGCCAGTGGCCAGTGGCCAATAGGACAACACCTGCTGTCAATAGGCCAGTAGGGAATTTATTTTTTTTGCTCAGGTCTTATGCTTTAAAAAAAATAAAATAAAAAATCATGGTCCTAAAAAAAACAATTTGTGGGGGTTTGTCCTATACATCAATGTTTGCTTAGGGCTTGTGACAAACAAGCTTAAGTCCTACAAATCAATGTTTCCTCAGGGCTTGGGCCTCCAACAACAAATCTAACAAATCATCCTCTACAAAATACTATATAATGTCAAGTATCAGTCCACCCCAGTGGCAGCTAATCTCAGGGGGTTCCTGTCTCTATCACGTTACATAGAATTTTCTGATTTTATTTTATTTATTTTTTTAATTAACTGTCCCCCCAATACCAATCAAGAAATACCTCCAAAAACAAATTCCCTGTTCAACTGATACATTCCCCAGACTCCACCCACCAGCACAGCACCCTCATTAGACCCCTTTTATACATGTGGTATGTGGTATTTTTAATTGTATTTAGGATTTATTTTTTTTTATTAACTGCCCCCCAATCCCAGTAAACAAACACCCCCCAAAAAAATTCAACTGGTTCAACTGATTCTTTTCCCACACCCCACCAACATAGGCACCCTCATATCCCTTTTATATTATGCTTTTGGGGAAAATATTAATTTTGTGTTGTGTGTAAATTTAAAGTTCCCATTGATTTCAATGGAATGAGCTAGGTGTAAAAAATGGGAAAAAGCAGAAAATCTGTACTTCTTATGGTAAATTATTCGCCAAGCGAAATGTGCTATTTTCCTCTGATTTCAGTTTGAGGTTAAAAATTTCCCGCACCCCTAGGTACAAGCCCTTCATTTGTCACCTGTCCTAATTTACTTAATTCATTATTGGCTTTACGGTATTACCTCTCATAATTCTGCATGCTGATGGTGTGGGTTGCTGCTACTGCTTCCTTTCAATCACACTGCCAGAACCAGAAGAAAGATTACTGGCTATCATCTGATGCTGTAAGCTACTACTGTTGCCCACTGGTAGTGGGATGGAATCCCAATGAGCAGTCACAATCATATAGTCTGTGTTCGGCCCACTCATCCACATATTTGTTGTCAGGTGGATTTTCTTGCCGTTAGAGCTTTTCAGCCCCTTGTCCACCACACTAACCTCCTGCTTGTACAATTCTGATGCAGCAGTCCTGGATAAATATCTTTCGGCTTGGAATATGCCAGTGAGGAGCTACACATGACATCAGTTCTCTAAATCCTTGGTTTACAACAAAAGAAAATCATCTTGGCTACCTTACCATTCCACAGGCATACTTTGGGATTGTTATTATAAAGTTTTTGACTCCTTCACAAGAACTCAGTTTGTGTGGGCTGGTAGTACATGACAGACGAACCCTGTACCTTGATTGCTTCATCAACACTTATTAAATTCTTAGAAAATTCAAAATCTGCATTAACAAAAGTGGAATAGTAAACCTGATACATTTTTGGTGGTCTATATGCTGCCCTTTTCTTTTGTTGAAAGCAGAGGTTCTAAAGAACTGATGTCATGTATCACATCCTATTGGAATATCCCAAGTTGCAGTCACTTTACAAGGATGTCCTTGCTAGTGTTACTTAAGCAGGACGTTCGTGTTGTGGGCAAATGACAAAGGCAGTCAATCTGCTAGCAATTTTTTCAAGTCATATGTTACTGTAGACTCACAGCTTTTACTTTCAGCTATTTTTTTCTCCATCTCAGCCCCTCAGAAGAAGTTATAATGCTGCAGAAAATCTTGCAGACATAGAAAATATAACCGAATAATAGCAAATTTCTCACAGGAAATGTATTGGCAGTGGGAAAAAAGCTGATATTTTATGTCTTTTTTATGGGTGTATATTTTCATGAAAAAACAGGAAATTGTTGCTTTTCCACAAAAATTCAGTCAAGAAATATTTCTGACTTTTCACCCATCCTTACTCACCTGTTAGTAAGGTACAACCTAGACAACCACTGTATTTGGTTTTTATCACCCCAAAATGTCTCAAATGATTACAGAAGGGCAGCACATTGCATCCCATTCTTATAATCTAATTTACTATTTTAGGAAAGCATTTAACGTTACAATTTTATTTAATGTTTATAAAATTTGGACAGATTTCTAAAGTAGATCTTTTGCTTTGTAAAGGAAATTTCACCTTAAGCCACAACTCAGTCTTTCTATGCAGACAATAAATTGCATTTTTCATATACTGACCTACTTTATTTGGGTGCTGAACATTACTCTTGCTTTGCGAAACATTTTCACACATTAAATTATTACTATTTAATAATTGTATACATAACTATATTGTAAATGTCTCTTTGTACTGCTTAAGGAAAAAGCCATGCAATTCATTGGAGAGTTTTTTTATCAGGAGAAGGTCAAATAGTGTAACAAGTCCTCTTGAGCATCAAAAGCCTTTAGGGTGTTGCGTTCCATTCTTCAAATACAGAGATGCTTTGCTGATGATACAAATCTTGCAAACAGAAATTGAATGAAAAAAGATGGGACTATCTGAGCAGATTATTTGATTACATTTTTTGAAATATAGATGTAATGTTACTATATCCTTTGACACAGAGGGTCTGATTTGACATGATGTACAGAATGGATGACAAGTAAGATGATCTAAATTAAATACAAAACATTTTATTTTAAGTTTTATTTTTATATCTGTGAATTAAATCAATACTGTAAACATATCAATGGTGTGTTTCAAAAGCAAGTATGTATATTGTATGTGAGATTTAATATAACCTTGTTATACACTGATAAAGCTTTTATTTAACCCTTTGAGTGCCAGAGTGGTACGGAATGCATTGCAAAGCAATGCATTCCGTACCACTCTGGCATTCAAAGGGTTAAAGTAAAATGTATCTAGTTTCTCTGTGTGAAGGTGCAATTCAATGTTTTGTGCATCTCATTTTGTGAAAACTATCAATCACTGATGGCTTTACTATGCCAGGATATACCCCGGAATTGAGATTGTCCTAGTTTTCCACCTTTTGTTTTAAATTTGCATGAATGGGTGTAACAAGCTTAAAAACCTTATAAGAGCTTATGCAGAAATCTTTATTAAAAACATAGACAAATACCCAGCATAAATCATTATACTTTTTGTATCCTACTCAAACCTTCACCAGAGAAAAATGGAAGCATAATATAGATTTTTAAGCTGAAAACGAAAGAAAGGCCACTAAATAAAATCAAGAACTACTTAAAGGCCTTAATATGTATATAATATGCATGATGCAAGGGAGAGGAGTGATATGACTGAAACCTTCATAGTGTATTAAGGGAATAATAGAGTTCAGCTTGGGTTGATTTTTCACAATAACAGGAATACTAGGACAAAAGGGCATGACATAAAATTGGCAGGCGGAAAAATAAGATGATAAAATACTTTATGGAAGGGGGTTATAGATAAATGCAATATCTTCTCTGCAGATGTAGTTGAGGCTATAACATTGTCTGAAAGCAAAAACACTTGACCGGACAGCTCACAGCAAGGGACAATCGTCTTACTGTGAGCTTAAGGGAATCCTGTCCACTTTACAGATTTTTCAGGTTTTTCTATATGCTCTCTGAAGATTGTCCCTTGCTGCAATCCATCTGGACAGTCTTGCTGCTCTGAGGTGAGCAGTATTACATCAATAAAAGGGACAGGAGAGGGATACTTTATATTCAATTACTTTTGAACTGCAACTCTGACACTCTCCATTGCCCAAATACTATGAAGATTAATTGGAGCTGCTTTTATGTTGAAACATTACTATCCCTTTATGTCTGAGCTAGGTAGACTGGAAAATGGGCAGACTACATGGCTGAGTTGACTTATTTTCTGTCAGTGTTTCTATGTTAATTTTATTTGATATTAATGTATGATTTTTAAGAGGTTAAGTACAGATTTTTTTAAAGGTGCCATAAAAATGCATTCATAACAAAGAACATATTAAAACTTTTTTTACCTATTAAAATAACTTATTTTTTCTCTTTTCCAAGATAACGTGTTGGAATCTATTTATTGATGCTGTGCCTCCCTTTCTCTTATGTACAAAGCTAACATCAATAAAAGTCTAACCACTTATTCCACTTGTCATAAAGAAGTACAGTAAGGGAGTGCATGGACATTTTAGGCTATTCTGTTCCCCCACACCTTGTGTAACACAATGTAATATAAAGTAGATGTGGAAACTGATGTAAAATTACTCAGTTTTCTTTGCATGCTATGGTGATGGTGATAGGGGCTTTTTCCTCATTAAAGTCTTAACAATAGCGGCGTCTGCACTGGTATGCATGAAAATGTTCATACATAATCATACATTTACCTATGTGCAGCAGAATGATTCTTTGTCAATATTCAAGTCCATGAAGTAAAATAAGTAAAATGTATAGTGACTATGAAATAAAATTATTTGTATGTAAGACTTAAAATAAAAGGATACAACAAATAGCCTGTTAAAATTTAAAGGGATAGTAATGTTTCATAATAAAAGCAGCTCTAATTAATCATCATATTATTTGGGCCTTGGAGAGTGTTATTTCAATTCTGTCAGAGTTGTTGTTCAAGAGTATCTGAATGATAAAGTATCCCACTCCCGCACCTTTTACTGATATAACACTGCTCAGCTCAGAGCAGCAGGGTGTGCCCGGGTAGATTGCAGAGAGGGACAAACTTCAATTAAGATAAGGGAAAAAGCTGAAAACCTATCAAAGGGCAGGGTTTAAATTGTTCTCAAAGTAAGAAGATTGTCCCCTGCTGTGAGCTGTCTGGTCTATCAACCAGATTCCACATCTGAGGAGAGATGACTTACACTAGGTAAAAGGGGTGGGAGGTGGATAGTTTATCATTCAATCACTCTTGAACTACAACTCTGACAGTATTGAAATATCACTCTCTATGGCTCAAATACTAGAAAGATTAATTGGAGCTGCAGTGTTTTGTGAAACATTACTATCCCTTTAAGGATTTATGGTACACTAAAATAAGCATAGAACAGCAGGCATACATTTTGGATATATTATTCTATACAGTATTTATGCAAAAGACACAATTGTGAGCCAAATAGATTAATCAAGACAGGAAAAATCATAAACCTACATTATTGTTTACTACAAGGGCTTCTATTGAAATATCTTATATATATATATATATCTTATATATTAAATCTATTTTTGTCAGTTGTAATCAGTAATACAAAACCTAAATATTCTCTAGCACTAAAGACAGAATAAGAATGTACTGATTATTGACCTAAAGGAGCAGTCACCTTTTTATGAAGACATAAACATTAGTGTTTGTGGGTTTTCTCAATGTTGGGATAATTTAATTCAAATGTTTATACAGCTCAAATGATTTTTTTTGCTTAATCATACTGTTAGTAATAGTGCCAAATTATTGTCAAAGACACTTTTTTTTTATACCACACTGTATTAGGGAGTAATAGACTACTATGTCTGGACTACTATGTGAAAGGAACAGTGCCTCCTGGTGACCAGAATTGAATATTCAAATATCAAATATCTACCACATACATATAAAATACATATGGCTGATAGCTTATAACATTGAGAAGCTTTGAAGATATTGTACCTTTGTAAATGTAAATTAAAATAAAAATATTTATCTCTTTAGATCTCTAGATTCAAGGATTATTCCATTCCAGAACCAATCTAAAGA
Organism: Rhinophrynus dorsalis; assembly: GCA_037306005.1. Classification (NCBI taxonomy): domain Eukaryota; kingdom Metazoa; phylum Chordata; class Amphibia; order Anura; family Rhinophrynidae; genus Rhinophrynus; species Rhinophrynus dorsalis. Next base: position 49,006,314 of record CM074728.1, on the reverse strand, counting down.
CAATGAATTCATTCTCCAGGGGTTTTCAGAACTTCCACATCTTCAGATTCTCTTATTCTTTGTCTTTTTGCTAATTTATCTTTTTACTCTACTGGGAAACCTCCTTATTTTAATAGTGATTTATAGGGATCCTTTACTGCATATCCCTATGTATTTATTGCTCTGCAGTCTGTCCTTCATTGACATCTCTACTTCCTCTGTCTTTCATCCAAAGCTTCTCTATATACTAATTGTAGGGGATAACACCATATCATTTAGTGGCTGCATGACCCAACACCACTGTTTTCTATTTCTTACATGTACAGAGTTTTTCTTATTAACAGCTATGGCATATGACCGCTATGTTGCAATCTGTTACCCTTTGAGATATTCAGTTTTAATGAACAGAAGAGTTTGCATCCAGCTGATCACCATTTGTTGGATTTCTGGTTTCTTAGAACCATTATCACATACACTTCTCATATCACGTTTATCTTTCTGCCAGTCCCATGTGATCAATCATTTCTTCTGTGATACTTCAGTGTTATTAAAGCTGTCATGCGTGGACACACTTTTCATTGAAATCATGACATACATATTTGGTTCAATTGTAGGACTTCCTGCCTTCATTGCTATTATAACCTCTTATATCTATATAATCTCCAACATATTAAAGATCCATTCCATCACAGGGAGGAAGAAAGCTTTCTCTACCTGCACATCACATCTTACTGTAGTCATCTTGTTCTATAGTTCCCTTTTGATTACATATATGAGACCTACATCTCAGTATTCATCCACACAGTCAAAACCAATGTCTGTTCTGTACACCAGCATAATTCCACTGGTCAACCCTTTTATCTATACCATTAGAAACAAAGATATTAGAAAAGCAATCCATGGTAAGAAAATGCTATTTATCTTTGTCTGCTGCAGACCTTAGAAATTTGGCTCTCATGTAGAAAGATGAAAGTGGACCATATTTGGGTGAAAACAGCATCATTGGTAACAAAGCCTATTTGATAATAGAGAGGGGCCTCCAATGAATTGCTTCACACTACATTGGAGAACTGTCTAGCACTCGAGTGGTTATTATTAAAAATATGGCACATTTATTTTGTTCCAGAAATGCATCACTTTCACCTTTACACATATACCACTTTGTTAGTTTTTTTTTGTTTGTTGGTTGAGAAATTATATTTTGTAAGCAGGCCTAAATTTAAATGAGTAGCTCAAGCTCAAGATCAAGACACCTGATCCCTCATCCAGTTATAATGTGCAGGTCAAAATATCATGGGAAATAATTAGTGTTGAGCGAGCATGCTCGGCCGATGCTCGGATCGGCTCGAGCATCGCTCTGCTCGGCACATGGCGGTACTCGTCGAGTACCGCCATGTGCTCGCCCGCCATGTTCGGGTGGCGGGGATCTGTGCCGGAGGAGGCACAGATCTGAAGATGCTCCGCTGGACCACCAGGGACTGGAGGTACGGGGGCATTGCGGAGATGAAGGGGGCATTGCAGAGATGAAGGGGGCATAGCGGAGATGAAGGGGGACATTGCAGAGATGAAGGGGGCATAGCGGAGATGAAGGGGGACATTGCAGAGATGAAGGGGGCATTGCAGAGATGAAGGGGGCATAGCGGAGATGAAGGGGGACATTGCAGAGATGAAGGGGGCATTGCAGAGATGAAGGGGGCATAGCGGAGATGAAGGGGGACATTGCAGAGATGAAGGGGGCATTGCAGAGATGAAGGGGGCATAGCGGAGATGAAGGGGGACATTGCAGAGATGAAGGGGGCATTGCAGAGATGAAGGGGGCATAGCGGAGATGAAGGGGGACATTGCAGAGATGAAGGGGGCATTGCAGAGATGAAGGGGGCATAGCGGAGATGAAGGGGGCATAGCGGAGATGAAGGGGGACATTGTGGAGATGAAGGGGGCATTGACCAGGCACCCTCCCCTCATCAGAGCAGGGGGTGCCTGGTGTAATGCTCGTGTCGCCCCATTGAAGTCAATGGGGCTCGGGTGCTCGGCCGAGCACTCGAGCCTCCGGCGGTGCTCGGTCAGAGCACCCGAGCACCCGAGCATCGGGGTGCTCGCTCAACACTAGAAATAATTCAACAGCTTTTATAACATTCAGCACTGACGGGGCAATGCACCATACATCCCAATATAACAGATACATGTCTTAATCTGATTGTGGGTCACAAATGTCAGCATTTCCCTCACATCTCTAAGTGTTATTTGAAATAACAGTATGAGAGTTTACTACTCTTTACTCTTCTCTCTATTGCTCTATGTTCCGGTTCATCCCCCTTCCTCTTCCCATTTGTCTGTATTCCTTTCACTTCCTTGGTTTTCCCCTCCAGTACTTATCTGCCCCATCCCTGTTTTAGCGTTTATCCCCGTGAGTAAAACAAGGGTACTCCCACTGCTGAAAGGTGTTTTATTCAAACATTATTACAGCTCAAAGCTGACATTTTTAGGTGCAGTATCACAGTGGCCTGAAATTGTATAGTGACACTGTTGCTACATCATCCTATGGAGATTTATGGTCCCGGGACCTGCGCTGTCCATAGGATGATGTAGCAACAGTGCCACTGTATAATTTCAGGCCACTGTGATACTGCACCAAAAATATTAAGCTTTGAGCTGTAATAACGTTTGAATAAAACACCTTTCAGCAGTGGGAGTACCCTTGTTTTACTCAGGGGGATAAACCCTAAAACATATATATTTTTTTACATATTTAGTATTACTATCCGTTTAAGAACAGCATACAAAATGTGATAGGCTAATCTTAATTTTTGTGTTGTAATCCTGAATATAGTCCCTTATTATCCCTTCAAGCAGTTTTCCAATACAGAGGTCAAACTCACAGGTCTATAATTCCCAGGCTCTTTGCCACTCTTGTTGCACTGAGCCTGTGGTGAGAGAATCTTTAACCCCTTAGCGACCCTTGACGTACCAGGACCGTCAAGGGTAAATGTGACCGAACGACCCTTGACGGTCCTGGTACGTCAAGGGTTAAACTCTTCCATCGCGGCCGCACGGAGCGATGGAAGAGTTCAAGCCGCTTGTTACTAAGTGTCCCGGTATCGGGACACTTAGTAACAAGCGGCTGAAACATTGTTGCAACATGCGATTCGCTTCAAAAGCGAATCACATGTTGCAAAACCTGAATGACAGGGACAGTATTTGTAAATACTGTCCCTGTCAGATCTCTCTGCCTCCCTCCACCTTGCATACTGCTGAGGTGGAGAGAGACAGAGAGACATGCTGTTCCAGTGTACCTGTAGAAAAAAAAAGTCAAAAAAAGTTTAAATAAAGACATTTAACCCTTTGATCACTGTTCTGCAGTGATCAATAAGTGCCCCCCCATCTGATCACTCTTGGAGTGATCAATTTGCTGCAGATCAGTGTTTTCTGATCTGTGGGACACCCCCCATCCCCCTTGAATTTTTTTAGATTTTTAAAAAAATGTTAAAAATTTTTTTAAATTTTTTTTAAATTTTTTTTTTTTTTTTTTTTTTTTATAATAAATATAGTTTAGGTATTTTGGTAGGTAGTTGGGTAGGTTTAGTGTAGACGGGAAAGTTTTAGGGATAGATTTAGGTTTAGGGGAGAAAAAAAAACAAAACCCCCCCCCCCCCAAAAAAAAATTAAATATAAAAAGCGCAGTTTAGATAGGTAGTTCAATTGGGTTAGGTAGGTTCAGGATAGACGTAGGTTAGGGTAAGTTTTAGGGTTAGATTTAGGTTTAGGGATAGCGTAAGAAAAAAAAACCCCAAAAAAACCCCAAAACCCCCCCCCCAAAAAAAAAAAAATATATATATGTATAATAAGCGCAGTTTAGATAGGTAGTTCACTTGGGTTAGGTAGGTTCAGGATATACGTAGGTTAGGGTAAGTTTTAGGGTTAGATTTAGGTTTAGGGATAGCGTAAGAAAAAAAAAAAACCCAAAAAACCCCAAACCCCCCCCCCAAAAAAAAAAAAATATATATATATAATAAGTGCAGTTTAGATAGGTAGTTCACTTGGGTTAGGTAGGTTCAGGATATACGTAGGTTAGGGTAAGTTTTAGGGTTAGATTTAGGTTTAGGGATAGCGTAAGAAAAAAAAAAGCTTTTTTAGTGGGCAAAATGCAGCGCAGGTACAGCGTTGAAGAGCCATATGCCTTTTTGGCATCTGACTCTGAGGCAACAGACACTGCGGAAGATTTTGACATAGCGCAGTTTTCAGAAAGTGAGAGCAGCTCTAGTGATGACGCTGGGCCTTCTGTCAAGAAAAGACGCACTGCCCCAAAAGCTGCTCTGGCAACTGCCCCAGCACCTGCCAAAAGAACTGCCCAAAGACCTACCAAAATACCTACCCAAAGAAATGCCCCAAGTGTTGCCCCAAGAGCTGCCCTGGCAACTGCCCCAGCACCTGCCAAAAGATCTGCCCAAAGACCTACCAAAGAAATGCCCCAAGTGCTGCCCCAAGAGCTGCCCTGGCAACTGCCCCAGCACCTGCCAAAAGATCTGCCCAAAGACCCGCCAAAAGACCTGCCCAAAGAAATGCCCCAACACCTGCCACTCCGGATCCTAATGAATGGGTATCAATTTATGCCCACGAATCTCAGAATTCACAGGCAACCCAGGGATTCAAATTGATGTGGAAGGATTTACCCATGATCATTTTTTTGATTTGTTTTTGGGGGAAGACGTTTTAGGTGAAATTGTTTCCCAAACCAATTTGTATGCAGCCCAGTATACTGCCGCCAACCCTAAGTGTGAAAAACGCTGTTTTTTTTTTTTTTACTTACGTCATGGTTTACGAGGGATTGGTGGTAAAATGGCTGTGTATAAAATTGGAAAACACACCTAAAACGAGAGCCTGGGGTGTCTACTTTCCAAAAATATACACTTTTGGGGGGGAAATCTTAAAAAAAGAGCACTGTTACACAGCCCCAAATGAGACATGGCACCAGTAACGCAAGCTGTGAAGATTCAAAGTGTGAACCTGGAAACGCGCATGTTCCAATTTGGCCCCCGTAGCTCCCCCAAACCATGAGAAAGCTATGCATATGGGGTATTGCTGTACTCAGAAGAAGGAGCTGAACACTATTCAATTCAGTTTATAAAATCTTCACCTATTCTGTGCTTGAAATTCACATCAAAATTGAAGGCAAAGTGTGAAAAATGCTGATTATTTTTTACTTATGTCAAATTTTCACAGGATTGGTGGTAAAATGGCAGTGTATAAAATTGGAAAACACACCTAAAACGAGAGCCTGGGGTGTCTACTTTCCAAAAATATATACTTTTGGGGGGAAATCTTAGAGTGGAGCACTGTTACACAGCCCCAAATGAGACATGGCACCAGTAACGCAAGCTGTGAAGATTCAAAGTGTGAACCTGGAAACGCGCATGTTCCAATTTGGCCCCCGTAGCTCCCCCAAACCATGAGAAAGCTATGCATATGGGGTATTGCCGTGCTCAGAAGAAGGAGCTGAACACTATTCAATTCAGTTTATAAAATCTTCACCTATTCTGTGCTTGAAATTCACATCAAAATGGAAGGCAAAGTGTGAAAAATGCTGAATTTTTTTTTACTTACGTCAAATTTTCACAGGATTGGTGGTAAAATGGCAGTGTATAAAATTGGAAAACACACCTAAAACGAGAGCCTGGGGTGTCTACTTTCCAAAAATATACACTTTTGGGGGGAAATCTTAAAAAAAAGAGCACTGTTACACAGCCCCAAATGAGACATGGCACCAGTAACGCAAGCTGTGAAGATTCAAAGTGTGAACCTGGAAACGCGCATGTTCCAATTTGGCCCCCGTAGCTCCCCCAAACCATGAGAAAGCTATGCGTATGGGGTATTGCCGTACTCAGAAGAAGGAGCTGAACACTATTCAATTCAGTTTATAAAATCTTCACCTATTCTGTGCTTGAAATTCACATCAAAATGGAAGGCAAAGTGTGAAAAATGCTGAATTTTTTTTTACTTACGTCAAATTTTCACAGGATTGGTGGTAAAATGGCAGTGTATAAAATTGGAAAACACACCTAAAACGAGAGCCTGGGGTGTCTACTTTCCAAAAATATACACTTTTGGGGGGAAATCTTAAAAAAAGAGCACTGTTACACAGCCCCAAATGAGACATGGCACCAGTAACGCAAGCTGTGAAGATTCAAAGTGTGAACCTGGAAACGCGCATGTTCCAATTTGGCCCCCGTAGCTCCCCCAAACCATGAGAAAGCTATGCATATGGGGTATTGCTGTACTCAGAAGAAGGAGCTGAACACTATTCAATTCAGTTTATAAAATCTTCACCTATTCTGTGCTTGAAATTCACATCAAAATTGAAGGCAAAGTGTGAAAAATGCTGATTATTTTTTACTTATGTCAAATTTTCACAGGATTGGTGGTAAAATGGCAGTGTATAAAATTGGAAAACACACCTAAAACGAGAGCCTGGGGTGTCTACTTTCCAAAAATATATACTTTTGGGGGGAAATCTTAGAGTGGAGCACTGTTACACAGCCCCAAATGAGACATGGCACCAGTAACGCAAGCTGTGAAGATTCAAAGTGTGAACCTGGAAACGCGCATGTTCCAATTTGGCCCCCGTAGCTCCCCCAAACCATGAGAAAGCTATGCATATGGGGTATTGCCGTACTCAGAAGAAGGAGCTGAACACTATTCAATTCAGTTTATAAAATCTTCACCTATTCTGTGCTTGAAATTCACATCAACATTGAAGGCAAAGTGTGAAAAACGCTGTTTTTTTACTTACGTCAAGTTTATGAGAAAGTGGTGGTAAAATGGCCGTGTAAAACATTTGAAAACACACCTAAAATGAAAGCTGGGGGTGTCTACATTCCAAAAATATAAACTTTTGGGGGGAAATTCTAAAGTGCAGCACTGGAACATAGCCCAAAATGAGTAATGGCATCAGTTAACCAAGATGTGAAAATTCAATATTTGTTCAAAATTGGGCCCCGTAGCTCCCCCAAACCTTGAGAAACCTATGCATATGGGGTATTGCTGTACTCAGAAGAAGGAGCTGAACACTAAACAATGCATTTTTAAAAATCTTCACCTATCATGTGCTTGAAATTCACATCAACATTGAAGTGCAAGTGTGAAAAACACTGTTTTTTTACCTTACGTGAAGATTTACGAGCGATTGGTGGTAAAATGGCTGCGTAAAAAACTTGAAAACATACATAAAATGAAAGCCTGGGGTGTCTACTTTCCAAAAATATATACTTTTGGGGGGAAATCTTAGAGTGGAGCACTGTTACACAGCCCCAAATGAGACATGGCACCAGTGATGCAAGCTGTGAAAATTCAAAGTGTGAAACTGGAAACGCGCATGTTCCAGTTTGGGCCCCGTAGCTCTCCCAAACCTTGAGAAACCTATGCATATGGGGTATTGCCGTACTCAGAAGAAGGAGCTGAACACTAAACAATGCATTTTTAAAAATCTTCACCTATCATGTGCTTGAAATTCACATCAACATTGAAGTGCAAGTGTGAAAAACGCTGTTTTTTTAACTTACGTCAAGATTTACAAGCGATTGGTGGTAAAATGGCTGCGTAAAAAAATTGAAAACATACATAAAATGAAAGCCTGGGGTGTCTACTTTCCAAAAATATATACTTTTGGGGGGAAATCTTAGAGTGGAGCACTGTTACACAGCCCCAAATGAGACATGGCACCAGTGATGCAAGCTGTGAAAATTCAAAGTGTGAAACTGGAAACGCGCATGTTCCAGTTTGGGCCCCGTAGCTCTCCAAACCTTGAGAAACCTATGCATATGGGGTATTGCCGTACTCAGAAGAAGGAGCTGAACACTAAACAATGCATTTTTAAAAATCTTCACCTATCATGTGCTTGAAATTCACATCAACATTGAAGTGCAAGTGTGAAAAACGCTGTTTTTTTAACTTACGTCAAGATTTACGAGCAATTGGTGGTAAAATGGCTGCGTAAAAAACTTGAAAACATACATAAAATGAAAGCCTGGGGTGTCTACTTTCCAAAAATATATACTTTTGGGGGGAAATCTTAGAGTGGAGCACTGTTACACAGCCCCAAATGAGACATGGCACCAGTGATGCAAGCTGTGAAAATTCAAAGTGTGAAACTGGAAACGCGCATGTTCCAGTTTGGGCCCCGTAGCTCTCCCAAACCTTGAGAAACCTATGCATATGGGGTATTGCCGTACTCAGAAGAAGGAGCTGAACACTAAACAATGCATTTTTAAAAATCTTCACCTATCATGTGCTTGAAATTCACATCAACATTGAAGTGCAAGTGTGAAAAACGCTGTTTTTTTAACTTACGTCAAGATTTACGAGCGATTGGTGGTAAAATGGCTGCGTAAAAAAATTGAAAACATACATAAAATGAAAGCCTGGGGTGTCTACTTTCCAAAAATATATACTTTTGGGGGGAAATCTTAGAGTGGAGCACTGTTACACAGCCCCAAATGAGACATGGCACCAGTGATGCAAGCTGTGAAAATTCAAAGTGTGAAACTGGAAACGCGCATGTTCCAGTTTGGGCCCCGTAGCTCTCCAAACCTTGAGAAACCTATGCATATGGGGTATTGCCGTACTCAGAAGAAGGAGCTGAACACTAAACAATGCATTTTTAAAAATCTTCACCTATCATGTGCTTGAAATTCACATCAACATTGAAGTGCAAGTGTGAAAAACGCTGTTTTTTTAACTTACGTCAAGATTTACGAGCGATTGGTGGTAAAATGGCTGCGTAAAAAAATTGAAAACATACATAAAATGAAAGCCTGGGGTGTCTACTTTCCAAAAATATATACTTTTGGGGGGAAATCTTAGAGTGGAGCACTGTTACACAGCCCCAAATGAGACATGGCACCAGTGATGCAAGCTGTGAAAATTCAAAGTGTGAAACTGGAAACGCGCATGTTCCAGTTTGGGCCCCGTAGCTCTCCAAACCTTGAGAAACCTATGCATATGGGGTATTGCCGTACTCAGAAGAAGGAGCTGAACACTAAACAATGCATTTTTAAAAATCTTCACCTATCATGTGCTTGAAATTCACATCAACATTGAAGTGCAAGTGTGAAAAACGCTGTTTTTTTAACTTACGTCAAGATTTATGAGCGATTGGTGGTAAAATGGCTGCGTAAAAAAATTGAAAACATACATAAAATGAAAGCCTGAGGTGTCTACTTTCCAAAAATATATACTTTTGGGGGGAAATCTTAGAGTGGAGCACTGTTACACAGCCCCAAATGAGACATGGCACCAGTGATGCAAGCTGTGAAAATTCAAAGTGTGAAACTGGAAACGCGCATGTTCCAGTTTGGGCCCCGTAGCTCTCCAAACCTTGAGAAACCTATGCATATGGGGTATTGCCGTACTCAGAAGAAGGAGCTGAACACTAAACAATGCATTTTTAAAAATCTTCACCTATCATGTGCTTGAAATTCACATCAACATTGAAGTGCAAGTGTGAAAAACGCTGTTTTTTTAACTTACGTCAAGATTTACGAGCGATTGGTGGTAAAATGGCTGCGTAAAAAAATTGAAAACATACATAAAATGAAAGCCTGGGGTGTCTACTTTCCAAAAATATATACTTTTGGGGGGAAATCTTAGAGTGGAGCACTGTTACACAGCCCCAAATGAGACATGGCACCAGTGATGCAAGCTGTGAAAATTCAAAGTGTGAAACTGGAAACGCGCATGTTCCAATTTGGGCCCCGTAGCTCTCCCAAACCTTGAGAAACCTATGCATATGGGGTATTGCCGTACTCAGAAGAAGGAGCTGAACACTAAACAATGCATTTTTAAAAATCTTCACCTATCATGTGCTTGAAATTCACATCAACATTGAAGTGCAAGTGTGAAAAACGCTGTTTTTTTAACTTACGTCAAGATTTACGAGCGATTGGTGGTAAAATGGCTGCGTAAAAAAATTGAAAACATACATAAAATGAAAGCCTGGGGTGTCTACTTTCCAAAAATATATACTTTTGGGGGGAAATCTTAGAGTGGAGCACTGTTACACAGCCCCAAATGAGACATGGCACCAGTGATGCAAGCTGTGAAAATTCAAAGTGTGAAACTGGAAACGCGCATGTTCCAGTTTGGGCCCCGTAGCTCTCCAAACCTTGAGAAACCTATGCATATGGGGTATTGCCGTACTCAGAAGAAGGAGCTGAACACTAAACAATGCATTTTTAAAAATCTTCACCTATCATGTGCTTGAAATTCACATCAACATTGAAGTGCAAGTGTGAAAAACGCTGTTTTTTTAACTTACGTCAAGATTTATGAGCGATTGGTGGTAAAATGGCTGCGTAAAAAAATTGAAAACATACATAAAATGAAAGCCTGAGGTGTCTACTTTCCAAAAATATATACTTTTGGGGGGAAATCTTAGAGTGGAGCACTGTTACACAGCCCCAAATGAGACATGGCACCAGTGATGCAAGCTGTGAAAATTCAAAGTGTGAAACTGGAAATGCGCATGTTCCAGTTTGGGCCCCGTAGCTCTCCAAACCTTGAGAAACCTATGCATATGGGGTATTGCCGTACTCAGAAGAAGGAGCTGAACACTAAACAATGCATTTTTAAAAATCTTCACCTATCATGTGCTTGAAATTCACATCAACATTGAAGTGCAAGTGTGAAAAACGCTGTTTTTTTAACTTACGTCAAGATTTACGAGCGATTGGTGGTAAAATGGCTGCGTAAAAAATTGAAAACATACATAAAATGAAAGCCTGGGGTGTCTACTTTCCAAAAATATATACTTTTGGGGGGAAATCTTAGAGTGGAGCACTGTTACACAGCCCCAAATGAGACATGGCACCAGTGATGCAAGCTGTGAAAATTCAAAGTGTGAAACTGGAAACGCGCATGTTCCAATTTGGGCCCCGTAGCTCTCCCAAACCTTGAGAAACCTATGCATATGGGGTATTGCCGTACTCAGAAGAAGGAGCTGAACACTAAACAATGCATTTTTAAAAATCTTCACCTATCATGTGCTTGATATCAACAGTAGTATTGAAATGTAAGTGTGAAAACTGCAAAAAAACTAAATATTACCACAATTTTGAAATTTTTTTCTGGAAAAATAGCTGCATGAAAAACTCCAAAATTCTCCTGATTATTTACCTTATGTTGTGTAGTTTTCAGAAACATATACCTTTGTGTGACATTTTTGGTTCTGGCACCGTCAGCTAAGCTATGATGCTCACATGCCAATTGTTGAGAAATTACAAGTTGGAAATAATGGCATCCATCTTGTAATATTTACCTTGTAAATGTGAGGAAGTGATTGAAATACTAGGCATATGGGGTATTTTTATATTCAGGAGAAGCAAATGAATATATTTAGGGGTATTTTTTTGTCATAAACTAATTGTATGCAAATCCTGACACGAAAATATAAGCAAAATGTTGTTTTTTTTCAATTTTTTTCCTCTTTTTTTCTATTTTAATCAAATTAAACAATGAGGTATTCATATAATTGTGGTATCAAAAGAAAGCCCTACTTGTGCTTAAAAAAACAGTATATAATTTATGTGGCTGCACAAAAGGAATTAAAGAGAAAATATGGTTGAACAAAGACATAGTCAAAAAAGTCAAAATTGCTCCGGTCCTTAAGTCAAATCAAACTCAGATTTTCCCGGTCCTTAAGGGGTTAAAGAGTAAATATAGGGATCTTGCTAACACTGCACTTAGTTGCTGAAGAACCCTTGGTTGTATACGATCAGGACATGGTGCTTTGTCAGTCTTCATTGTGTTCAGTCTTCCCATGACATCTTCTTGAGTTAACCCAATATCTGATAATTGTATTGTTTTGTTTGTTTCTTGTTGAGGCTCTTCTACCATTCCTTGATCCCTTGTATATACTGATACAAAGAAAGTGTTTAAAACATCGGTCTTAGGCACATCACTGGAGCTAGCCAGGTTTCTGCTGTTGTTGACTCCCTTTGAGCTCACTAATCATTCTGCTGTTTAAATATCTCAGCAGCAGTAGTAAGAACAGCAATCACAAATTTCACAATTACATCACGGAATTTGACAAAGGTCAATGGCCACTGGCCAACACAACATGACCTTCTGGCACTAGGCCAGTAGGGCTTTTTTTTCCCTCAGGCAAAAAACAATTTGTGGGGGCTTGTTTCTAACAAAGATAAGTCCTACAAATCAATGTTTCCTCAGGGCTTGTGCCTCTAACAACAAATCTTACAAATTATCCTCTTCAATATACTCTGAAATCAAGTATCAGTCTACCCCAGGCGCAGATTATGTCAGGGGGTCTCTGTCTCTGTCACTTTATGTACAAATTTCTTATTTTATTTAATTAATTTTTTTTATTAATTGTCCCCCAATACCAGTCAACAAATCCCCCAAAACAAATTCTCTGTTCAATTGAGTCTTTCCTCAGACTCCACTCGCTAACACAGGCACTCTCCTCAGACCCCTTTTATACCATGTCTTATGGAGTTTAAATTGTTTTTATTTTTTTTAACTGTTCCCCAATCCCAGTAAACAACCCGCTGCAAAAAACATTCCCTGTTCAACTGATTCTTTCTCCACACTCCACCAACACAGACATCCACATACCCCTTTTATACTATGCCTTTGGGAAAGAAAATAACATTTGCTGTGTGTTGTGTGTAAATTCAATGTTCCATTAACTGTCATAGAATAGAATATTTATATTTCTTAAAACAAAAGTTATCAAAAATATATTTATTGGTCAGACGATAGAGAATTGCTTGTCTGGAAATTCTAATATATCTAATAAGAGTTCTCTCCTCCCTTCTTCTATAAAATCTATCAAGCTCACAAGGATACATAGTCATAAAAAGTGGTTTATTAATTTCCTGGTATGTGTCATTTGCAAACAATACTTTTTACTGGAAGTTGATTAAAGTCTTTTTACACAGTAGCCAACCCCTTTCACCTTTGATTTTGCACATTCAAAGTATCATAGTGAAATATCTAAGTGTGCATTCAATTTGTACATGATTAGCCATTGGAAAACATTTATCCTGGCCATCAAACATTTCTGAATAAACACTTTTGTAAAGACATATTTCAGGGGATATTATTAGCATAGCATTGACATTATCATTTACGAACCATTTTTTTCTCAGTGGCTTTATATGAAAGTTGGGGAAACATATTAATTTAAAAACTATGTGTAAAAGTACCACACATTCCTTTATCTACACCACAATGTATCAGTCTAAGGAATCTGTTGAGGTGGTTGTTTACACTTCCCAAAGGTAGGCATAATTTGAATTCTTTGGCAGTAACTGGCCTAGTGTATTTTGGTATTAATCTCTGGTCTTTTATTGAGAACCTTTTTTAATTTCCTATGTTTTTTCATAATATTTGTTGTTGTCTCTTTCTGTTGCTTTGAGAGAGCCAATCTCATTTTCTGTCTCTGGGTTCTACAGCCTTTAGGGGTTATCTTCCATCTCGCTAACACAATTAGAATGATTACAGGAGCCTTACAGACAGAATATATAAAGAATGCAAGACATGACTAAGGGAGCAGATTATTTCTTTCCAAAACATCTAAATTGTATCAAAGTTTAGTGTCACTTGATCACTTTGTTATGAAGGAAAAATATGATTTGTGATTTCAAGTACCATGGATAACAGCAAGTAAGATTATCTTCTGGACTATATACAAATATTTTATTTTAAAAGTTATATATTTATCTTTGGTATAAAGTTATGAAAATATGTCATGTTCTGTATTTCAATATTATATTGTAGATAATCACTGAGATAAATTATAAAATCTTGATTATAGAAGAATAAATCTATTGTTGTTTCAAGTAATAGGCAGTACTGTACTCTGCATTATTAAAAAATGTTTTTTCTCCAGTATGAGTACAATTTGTTGGATTTTATTTAGTTAATTGCGAAGCATATTATAAAATAAAATATGGTAACCTGCACAGTAAATGCAGTCTGGGAAAACATAAAAGACTCTGTACACTGTGGGATTCTTTTTCTGTGTATACATAAAGTAATGTTTTTGTTAGCATTCAACTAAGAGTATGAAGTAACTGAGAAACATGTACCAATGCGTGTGTGCACTGTCGAATTAAATTAAAGAAATAAGAGCATGTAATTTTTTTTAAATACAGAAAGTGCACAGTGCAATAATTCTTAAATTGTATTCATAAAACCAAGACCAGAGGAGCTTCAGCTTTTCAAAAACCAAAGCCATAAGTGCCTGCTAATCTAAAAATCTGGAGAATCACATACACACTCTCTCCCAAACACACATGTGTGTGCACTTACATATCCTCTAAGTCAGAGCTTTCCAAACTTTTCATGTTGGTGACACACTTTTTAGATGTGCATCATTTCGTGACACAGTAATTCAGTTTTGCTTGCAAACCAGAGTTTAAGCTAATAATCCCTTTAAAGAGATACAGATACATACATAAATTGTTGTAAGAAGATGTATGGGGACACAACATATCTCATTAAAACATTTCATTATTATTAATCTTTATTTATATAACGCCAACAAATTCCACAGCGCTTTACAGTAGGGAGTAGACATACAGAGGTATTAAATAGTACAATCAAGTGTGGAGAACAGAAGGATCAGAGGGCCCTGCTCGTGAGAGCTTACAGTCTAGAGGAAGGTACATATGACACAGGAGGAGTAAGTGCTATTGGGTGTAAGTGCCTCCTGCCATCTGACCTGCCAGTCAGTGGGTGGGAGTGAGAAGTGCTGTTGAGTGCAGTGGTCAAGGCAAGGGGTGGTTCTTAGTGATATTGCTTATGGAGGCAGGTGATAGGCTTCCCTGAAGAGGTGAGTTTTCAGGGAGCGTCTGAAGATCTGAAGGCTGGGGGAGAGTCTGATTGTGCGGGGGAGGGAATTCCAGAGCTGAGGTGTAGCACGGGAGAAGTCTTGTAGGCGGGAGTGGGAGGATGTGATAAGAGCAGTGGAGAGGAGAAGGTCGTGTGCATTTCATTCATACTGTGGAAAGCATTAAGAATGTTGTATGGTTTTTAAAAGGGCGACATGAGAATGTTGCGCTACATATAAGCGCAAGATTCTCATGTTGCATTATTAAATAGATAGCGCATAACTGATTTTGGAAGGACTGTCTGTCTTTCCTGTCTCATCGGCAGCACAAGCAAAAGCAGCAGCCATGTGACAGGCAGCCTCGGCACACAGGGACATTCCAGCCTGGCAGCCCAAAGAGAGGGCAGAATTATAGAGGAGATGACATCTCAAAAGATTTTAACAGCTGAACCGCCAAAAAATTTGTAACAGCTGGAGTGCCTCCGTGTGCTGCATACATATTATGTATACAGCACACAGAAGCACTCCAGCTGTTACAAATCTTTTGTGGTGCTTCAGCTATATGCAGCACATGGAGGCAATCTCCTGCTGTGTAAATGTGACCATTAAGTAGTAGTGTTTTATCTCAGATCCCAGTGTAGCTCGTGCTTGGGTTGAATGACAATCTCAAGCTGTGTAAATGGAACCTTTGCCTGTGAAACACCTACACCCTTCAGCGACACACTAACGTGTCGCGACACACAGTTTGGAAAGCACTGCTGTAAGTCCACTAAAATCAAAATATCAATCATCAGAGCTTGTAAGGATGTTTAGCAAGAGTGACTGTGATTTGACAGAATAGAGTAGATTGCATTAATGGCATAATGGCATTGTGTTGCATTAAGATATGGACATGTATTAAATATATAGAAAGAGGTACACCTGTATGATCCACTAAAGCCACTCAAATCAAAGATCTAGGTCTACTCACTGATTGGACAAACGTATATGAATATAGATATATGAAAATAAATATAAGAATGCTCTTATCCTTTCTTGCCTGGACTACTGCAACTCTTTACTTACTGGTCTTCCTACTAACCATATCACTCCTCTTCAATCAGTTCTTAATTCAGCCACCAGAATACTCTTCCTCTCCTCCAGAACTGTACTCACCCCACCACTCCTAAAATCACTGTCATGGCTTCCCATAAAGCAGCATATCACATTCAAAATCCTCCTCATCACCTTCAAGGCTCTCCATCACTTGTCCCCGCCTTATATCTCATCTTTGATATCCCGCCATATTCCTGCACGTCCACTACGCAGCACACATGCTGGATGACTCACTGCCCCTTTAACCACTATCACTGTTTCACGATTGAAAGCTTTCTCACTTGCTGCCCCCTACCTCTGGAACTCCCTACCACCCAGCATTCGCCAAGCCTCAACCCTCAACAATTTTAAATCTAAACTAAAACATCACTTTTTATCTCTAGCAATAGCATAATATGGAAACATTATCATTATTATCATAAGCCAAACACTGCACTTTCTCCTCTACCAGCTTGTATCTGTATGTCACTCATCCTATACTTAGATTGTAAGCTCTATGGGGCAGGGACCTCTTATCCTAATGTATACTCACCTGTCGTTCCCCTTATGACTGCCTATATAAGCACTTAATCACCGCACTTATTGTACCCCTGCTGTATTAAATGTAATCTGTAAAGTGCCAAGTACACCGGTTGGCGCTATATAAATAAAAATATACAATACAATACAAGAATGACAGCTAGCTTTCTTTATTTGTTCAGAACACTCAATTTTGAATAAGTAGAATACATCTCCTACAACAAACAATATTCTTTCATCTGAGGTTTTAAAAAAAGGAAAACAAAAAATCTATTTTGTTTCTGCTTAAAAGGAGTTTTATAAAGAGTTTTGCACAGCTTTGTTCTCCAGTGTTAATCTTTTTTAATGCTATCAGTCCCACTGAGGCAGACAAGGCTATTTGTTGCAGTACTCTGAGCTCCTTTCACTGAAAGATTTCTAATCAACAAATTAAAGTAAATAACAAAATATCTTCATAAGCACAAAAGTTTATTGTGGGTGGAATCAGTTGTTACACCTTCAACTATTTGGGACTACAACTCTCATCATGTCCAACTAGCTGTTAACTGAATTGGAATTATGGGATTTGTATTCTTCAACAACTGGAAGTTTAATAATTGATTATCCATGCAGTATGTTTTAAGCCCCCTTAGCTCTAGAGACACCTTGAAAGAAGAATAGATTTGTGTGTCCTACGCCTGCTTTCGTCTATGAACTAATGTATTTAAACTGAGAATTCTCCCTTTAACACTGTTTGAGACAATGGATGGATACTGTGGGGCATGTGTTTTGTGTGTTTGGCGCATTCTGTTCATCTCTGGCCCTTGTTAAATGTGGTACTAAACAAGGTTCAGAAGAAGTCATCATAAAGTAACTCAGTTTCCTTCTGCATGGAAGAGGGGTGGCATTCAGAGATTGTTTGCATTTAAGTCTTTATGATGGTATGAGCTGGTAGTCACAAACTTAACCATATGCTCTCATACATATCTCAAAAGTGCAGCCGCATGATATGGCGACTAAAGTGAAAAGGTAGAAAATAAGTTGTACTGGCAGATTTGTACATTCTGACAATGAGTTTGAGGTCCTTCATTCTTAATTTATTGAATGCTAGAGATGTCACTGAGTATTTAGGTTTGTGGCCTTCAATATCATTTCAAATTGTGTATCTCGATAATTAATGTTTTATAATAATATAATTCTATTTAGTGTAATACAATACATTGTAGGTATAAAAATATGTTTTCCCCTATATAGATCCTTTGCCAGGAGAATCTTTCCAGATGACAACCAAAGCCGAGTCAAAGAGTTCATTCTTCAGGGTTTTTCGGAATATCCAGAGCTACAGATTCCATTAGTCTGTGTGTTTCTCCTTCTTTACATTTTCACACTGCTGGGAAACCTCCTTATTTTAGCAGTAGTTTACCAGAACCCTGTTCTGCACATCCCAATATATTTATTCCTATGCAGTCTCTCTTGTATTGACATCTCTGCCTCCTCTGTCTCTCAGCCCAAGCTTCTCTCTATACTTTTGATAGATGATAACACCATATCATTCAGTGGCTGTATAATCCAACTATATTGTTTTTTGTCTTTTACAGTCCAAGAGTTTCTCTTATTAACAGCCATGGCCTATGATCATTATGTAGCAATATGCAACTCCTTAAGATATTCCATTCTAATGAATAAAATAGTCTGTGGTCTGTTGATCATCACATGTTGGATAGTTGGTTTTCTAGTACCATTAACACCCACATTGCTCATATCAAAAATATCTTTTTACCAGTCACACCTCATTAATCATTTCTTTTGTGATATGTCAGTGTTGCTAAAACTGTCTTGCGAGGACACATCTTTCATTCAGGTGATTACTTATACTACTGGTGTGTTTGTAGATCTTCCTGCCTTTAGCCTAATTATAATATCTTATGTCCACTTAATTTCCAGCATTCTAAAGATCAGTTCAGCTAACGGGAAGAAGAAAGCTTTCTCCACTTGTACATCCCATCTTACTGTGGTTATTCTGTTTTATGGTAGCCTTATGATCACATACATCAGACCTTCATCTCAGTATTCATCCACTCAGTCAAAACCATTTTCCTTTCTCTATACTGCAGTTATTCCATTTATTAACCCATTTATCTATACTCTATGAAACCAAGATATAAAAAAATGTCTCTCTGTCAAGAAAGTAATTCAGATTACTTAACGACCCATTGTTGTTATCTGTATCTATGACCAATAATATAATTATGTGGCTACCTTCTTCTTACTTTTTCATTAAGAATGCAAAACTGTTTCATCCATATATAACTCAACATTACATGTTTTCAATAGAAAATACAGCATATATGCTAGCAGAACACTCAGCTATAATTTGCACAGGCAAAGGCTAGATAAATACATGCTAATGTAAAATATTTAAAATATGTTCAGATAGACATACACAGAAATAGGGGTGGGCAAAAAGTGAAAAAAAAAATTCCTGCATGACTTTTTGCAAAAAACGGATGATTTTTCTCTTTTTTCACAAAAGTTTTCTCTTTTCCCTAATGCAAAAATTTCCTCCTTTTTGCCTTTCAAAATTTTCATCTATTCCAACAACACATTTTTCTCCTATTCAACACATTTTTTGCCTAAGGTGCAACATTTCCCAGCACAATCTTACTTTTTCTGAGAGCTATAGTAGTGAAATAAGAAGCTAAAAGTCAAAGTTGTGAGTCCTACAGCAACATAAACCTATATAAACATATATAAAAATGTGTTAGCATGCAGAGTGCATTTATCCCTTGCCCACAACACGAACTTCCTGCTTAAGTGTCTCTGGCACATATTCATGATGATGTAAAGTGATAGAAAAAAGATAAAGTACAAACTACAATGTGGCAGATGTGTATGGTGGTGGTGATGGGGACTGGCACAGTGTGAATGATGGGACCTTGACAAACTGCATCCACCACTGGGAGGAGAGAGATCATCATCATTTCTTGCACAACCATTGCTGCAGTAAGTTTTTTAACTACTACTTTACTCATACATCCCTGCAGTGCTCCACCTTTCCCCCTGCGCCCTGTGCATTTGCTGGACATTACTAAACTACTGTGTGTGTTTTTACTCTCTACAGTGCACAACTGATGGAGTGTGATATCTTGCCTTAGCCCTCAACAAAATTCATAAAGCCTGCCTCAGTCACAGAGCTCACATCAGGATCCCAGCCAGCTGTCTGTCACCTAAAATATTTAATTGTTTAATTATTTGTTTAATTATTTATTTATGAATTTGCTTTATAATTTTTTATGTGTTTTTTATTTTTTTAAGTTGTCCACCCCACCTTATCACAGTTAGTCCAAAAAAAAGAGTATAACCAAAAAATGAAATCAACTACTTCTTTCCCTGGACTTCCCCAGCACAGAGACAATAAAAGCAAAATCAGCAAGCAAATTGCACCCCAACTGCATGTGTCTTTCCAGTCAGTCACACCAACCTCCTTACATCCTTCTCTACCAGAGTGCCCCCAGACTCCCCTAATACAGAGAACAAATGTCCTACCTAAAAGACTCCCTAAACTAAGATTCAATTCCCCTTTATTGACCTATCTTCTCTAGCTCAATAAAATGCTGCTTTTTCTCATCTCACAAACACAGAATGTCATGCTGTGAGAGACATTAGGGATAGGCAAAACATTTCCCCTCAAACTGAAATAGGAGAATAATGGTTCTATCCACTTGGCAAATAATTTCCTGGGAAAAGTGCAGTTTTTCTGCTTTTTCCTGCCTTTTTCGCCCATTGAAATTAAAGGGAAGAAAAATTTTGCTCCACCACAAGAATGTTTTCTACAGGTATATAAAAGGCTGTCAGGCCCTCACAGCATGCCATTCTGTGTTTGGGAGAGGAGAGAGCAGCACGTTGTTTGAGCTAGAGAAGACAGAGAGGGGAATTGAAGTATAGTTTAGGGAATCGTTTAGAAGGACATTTGTTTTGTGTAAGTGTGTATTAGGAGAGTCAGTGGGGCACTCTGAGGAGAAGAAGGGAGGAAGGAGGTTGATCCCAGATACTCCAAAATTCCATATGACTGACTGGCAAGACACAGGCAGGTAGGGACCTATTTGTTTGCTGATCTTACTGTTATTGTCTGTGCTGGGTGGGGAAGTCAGGGGAAAGAAGTTGTTTTTGTTTTTCAGTTATAATTTTTTTGGACAGACTGTGATAATACAACAGGGTGGACAACTTAAAAAAATAGAATAAAGAACTAAATATATTAGGTGACAGTGACAGCTGACTGGGATTAGGCAAGGCATCATGCAGCTCCATCAGTTATATTGTGCACCGTACAGTAAAAAAACATAGTTTAGTTGTATAATGTCCAGCAAACGCACAAGGGGAAGGGGGAGGGGAAGGGGGAGGGGTGGAGCAGTGTAGGGACATGAGAATAAAGTAGTAGTTCAAAAGTTGACTGCAGCAATGGTTGCTGCAGTGTATGCAAGCAATGATGATGATCCCTCTACTCCAAGGGAGGGTGCAGTTTGTCAAGGTCCCAGCAAAACTAGTTCCAGCACCACCAGTGTCAGTAGAAATAAAGAACCATATAAGAAGAACAAGACAACAACAAGTTGCACTCAATTGTTGATGATGCCATCAATAACATAATAGAGGAAGATGTAGCAGCTGAACCACCTGCTGCATCAGATAGTGAGAAAAACAAGCACCAAAACACCCATCCTCAAAGTAGTAGGGAACTTTGTTACAGTAAAAGTAAAAAAAAAATTGTTTGAGCCCTCTAAAAGCTTAGAGGAATATAAGGGCATTGGGCAAGAATTGTCAGGTGATGCTGATGCTGCTAAAGATGACCTAATGATGACTAATGACGATGCAAATCTAGAATATATCACTCCAGCAGCCTTCTCTTGTTCAGATACAGATGAAGTTGAGAGTGAGGATGATGAGGGCAATAAGGTTAGCAGAAAGTAAAAGGCTGAATCTTCCACCACTTTTAAGGAGCACTGTGTCTGTCTATAAATTATTTGTGAAAGCCATTGGAAAGTCTGACCCTGGACAGGCACATATGTCAAAAAGCACACAGTCACCCTATCAGTTATCAAGCAGCAATGTTGGGAGACGAACATTCTTAAAAATGAACCAACATCTCATACTATCTGAGTATCAGGTAGCAGAAACCACACATGACAGACAAAGCCAGGACAAATATATTACCAGCAGCACAGATCAGGATGTGGGGGAGGTATGTGAAGAACGGTTGCCACCATCTACCCCACTTGGGACCACTGCTATGACCAATATGTAATGTGTGCCAATAATCTGAGAAGGAAGATAGCGTATAACAATGGTAAAAATACATACACAAATCACACCATGCCAGTCTCCCACCTCCACCACTACAATACACATCTGCCACATTGTACTTTACTTTTTTGTTACTTGACATCATCATGAATATGTGCCAGTGTCACTTAAGTAAGTTAGTGTTGTGGGCAAAGGACAAATACATCCTGCACGCGAACACATTTTTCAAACCATATGTTGCTATAGGACTCACTTTGACTTTCAGCCACATATTTTTAAACTTCAGCCCTCAGAAGAAGTAATATTACAGTGGGAAATGTAGTAACTATAGGAAATATAGGCAAAAAATGTGTTAAAATAGGGGACAAGGAGGACATTTTTGCATAGGCAGCAAGACAAAAACTTTAGTGGAAAAAGTGAAAAATCATGCAGGAAATTTTTCACACTTTTCGCCCACTCCTACTGAGCGGGTTTTTAGTGTGGCTGGTTACATTGTCAATGACTGCAGGACTCAGCTATCAAGCAGCAATGTTGGGAGACTAACATTCTTAAAAATGAACCAACTACCCCACTTGGGACCACTGCTATGAACGATAAGTATCCTCTTCCATTTTCTTTTTTCATATATTTTTATTTATTTAGATGCACATATCTGTTTTAGGGCTTTTATTGGATATTGTTATGTTAATTTATTTATCCTTTTTTTACCTTTTTGATGCATTTTTAGTAATTTGATTCATTTACAATATTAAGTATAAATAAGAGCAATGTCTATTTACTGACCATTGCTTTACCCCTGAAGAAGTGGGAGGTATCCCATGAAAGCGCTAGGGTAATTGACTTAGCATTCACTAAGGATCAGGTTCCTCCCTACTTCCCCTGTGAGGTTCTTTCCTTGCACTGAACATAGCCGGTAGAACATCATTACTACGGCATTTGACGTACAGGCATTAAGGAGCAAATAGAAGGACACAGCTCAAGACTGTTTGGGGGTTGGGACCCAGAAGTGTTTTCTTGCCAAGGTGATATACTGTGAGTGCTCATTTGTCTTATGTATTTGTCCATTTAATAAACAGTATTACACTTAGTTTATCTTATTATTTTCTTTTACTTTCCCCTTTGAGCGATGACTGCAATATCCACTCTTCCGGATACATAGGATAACCAATGTTCAGCCATGCCATGTTGGGTGTATGTTTGTTGTGGTGGTCCTGGTGTATAAAAGATGTGTCTTCCAGCTGCTTGTGGTGTTGTGTTTCTCCATTTATGCTTGCTTGTGTGTCTGCTTTGTCTGTATGCTTTGTTGTGATTGGCTGTGAGTTTGAAATTGTGTTGACAACATTTAGCTTCGCTAAATAACATTGACCGTTCTCTTTTTCCTTTCAACTAAATGTATCATACTTTAATTATCAACTTATTTGGATGCACAGTGAGGTTAAAAAATTGCAATGCAGGTTTTTGAGCTACTTGTATTTTTTTGGGACTTCTTATTGAATGCTATGTAGGTCAGACATGGCTAATGATCATTGTGTTTTTTTGTCGTAATGGCGGTTATACTGTGCAAATTTGAACTGAGGACTTAGATGTTACATTGTTTGTGGATGGCAGACATGTTTCCTCAAAAAAGTATTACAAGCCTGTGGATAGTAATGGTTACTTGAATGCGAAAAGTGGCCATGCTAAACATTGGATAGATAATATTCCATTGAAGCAATTCCAAAGGACAAAAAGGAATTGCAGCAAGGAGGTAGATTTTCGGTAAAAAGCAGCAAAACCTCTCAAAAAAATTCCAGGATAAGAAATATAGTACAATAGTCTTAGATGAAGATTTGGAAAAGGTTAATAAAATGAATAGGAAAGACCTACTAAGTAAGAAGAAACTAAAGCTGATTACAAAAAATCTGTAAAAAACACTGGCCAATATTGATGGATTTAGGGAATCAACAAAAGGTAGTGTTTAGGAAAAAAGAGGAGTATGAAAAATATAGTTGTCCCAAGTGTTATCTTTAGGAATCAAAAGAGACCAGATCCATTTAGAGTTATTCCATAAATGTACAGGTGTCATAAACTGATCTGTTCTACCTGTAGTTTGCATGGCAAACAATAAGAAGGACGCTTTCAGATCGTGTGTCACTAAGAAAGATTACAAGGTAAATCAGTTCATGAATTGTGAAACCCCATATGTGGTCTACTTGAGTGTAGTCGTGGACTACAATATGTGGGAAGGACGAAATGCAAATTTAAAACCTGTTTTAGTGAACATATAAGAAATATTAGGGTTGGGTTGAATATAGGGATGGGCGGAAACTCTCGTCATGTTCCCACGAGAAATACCACGAAAACCACATTGTTCACTTTTTCTGCTTTAAAACCAGAAATTAAAATCTTCACATTTTTCACCCAATGGCCAAAATTTGGCGCCAGCTTTTTTCAATGGCTATAAAGTTTCCACCCATTGATTTATGTGTTTTTCTCCTTTTAGCAATAAAAACGTGATGTATTCCAGGAAGTAGATTATAATAGAAGCAGCTACAGAGTGAGGTACATGTGCTGTGCTGTTCTGCCGTGATCTTTTTCTAAAACTGAAGTGGGAGAGGCTCATAGTGACTGCTATCACTATGAGAAAGTGTAAAAATAGTAAAAGAAGGAACTGGAAGGACCCTTATGTGTCTACTGAGTCTGAAGAGGAGGAGGAAGTGAGCACTACTGAACTAATGCTGTCCAGTCCCCCTAAAATACCCCTATGTATCTTGGGAAATGAATAGGAAGGGAGGAAGAAATGGGTAGTAGTGAGAGCAGGACAGGTCAGCTGCCTGTGCCTGCTGTCAGACGTGCTGCTCCTGCTGCCACTAGTGCTGTGCCTGCTGCCAGACATGCTGCCCCTGCTGTCACTAGTGTTGTGCCTTCTGTCAGACTTGCTGCACCTATACCTGCTACTACCATTGCTGTGTCAGCTGTCAGACGTGCTGCCCCTGCTGCCACCAGTGCTGTGCCTGCTGCCAGTGCTGCCTCTGCTGTCACCAGTGCTGTGCTTGCTGCCAGTGCTGAACTTGCTGCCACCATTACTGAACCTGCTGCTAGTGTGTCTTGTAATACTCAGGAGGGGGGAAGGAGAAGATGATGCCAAGTGTGACAGCAGGAGACCCTAAGTCACACTTTCCATCCCCATGCAGTCCCGGTAGTGCTAGTACTACAACTGCTACTAAGAAGTTCCACCAGCTTCTCAGTGTTAGTAGTGAAGGAGAGGGTAATCAATATCCTCATATTACTAGTGACTGTGAGGAGGAAAACTCTGGGGCTGAACTTGATGTGGTTTGTGTTAGTACTAGTAACAGTAATGGTGAAGCAGCCAGTGGGACTACTGTTAGGAGAGTGGTAGGGGAAGCATTTGAGAGCATCCAGACTAGAGTTCAAGGGAGTCCCCAACATTTCTCTGGCCCTGGGAGTCCCCATCTATTCACAACACTGTCCAAAAGGTCATGATCCTGAAGAAGGCGGAACCGGTGGTTGATAGCAGGTGCATAAATAATGCCACCACCACCACCAGCAGGAGCACAGATCAGCTGCCTGTACCTGCTACCACTGCTGCCAGTCTGCCTTCTTCATGTCACAAGATGTTACAAGTCAGTGAGAAGAGGAAAGGAGGGAACACAACCGCCCTGATAACACACATCAAACACAGACACCATGACATTTATGTCAAACATGTTAAAGCCAAACACCTACCACAAAAATCAAGCACCACTGTTGCTGTACGCCCTGACTCTCCAGAAGGGCAACAAGAGGTGAGGTAGTGATCAAAGAGGAGAAAGAATAGGAAACCCAGGCAGAGACAGGAAGTTCCATGACAAACAAAACAACTAGCTCGCCATCACCTTCTTCATCTAGGGTAACTATAATATATATATATCTACAAAAAGTTACAAAGCACTTGTGTTATGGTTTAGTTGTTTCTGTCTATATTATATACACATAAACCAATCACCATAAACCAATATATATATATATATATATATATATATATATATATATATATATATATATACATATATATTTCTTCCAGGACAAATATATATTAGGAGAGTTGTTAGTCTTATCCAAGCTACTTCTCTTTTTGCAAGGAGTCCTCTTGGATCTTTAACCGGTGAGTTAAAATCTGTTCAGCAGTATCTTCAAAGCTCCAATTTTCACTCAGTGGAGTGTGTTATAGGTTAGTTGTTTCTGTCTATATTATATATGCATAAACCAATCACCATAAACCAATATATATATATATACATATATATATATATATATATATATATATATATATATATATATATATAAATTGTAATGGTTAGAAAGATTAACTTTACAAATAAGACACGCCATAGGGTTTGATAAAGAAGAAATATTTAAAGTATTGACGTTTTGGCCCCTCACATGGGCCTTCCTCAAGACAAACAGAACAAACAACCAATATTAGCTTTAAATAAATACCAAACGGGTGTTAGGTGCTAAAAATCCCTATATCATCATCCATCACTACTCCTCTCAAACTTTACTCCTCAATAGGTACCGTGGAATGTATCAACTGATTGCCCACTGTGAGCCAGGAGTTTCAAATACCCAACAGATAAACTATGGAAAAATGCAGTATCACATGAAATAGTAACTCTACATTGCTCAGGTTGAACTCTATATTAGGACTCTGTGTAGTCTATCCAAAGATAGCTCATGTAGAGCCAAGAGTTCCCTACTTATGGACATGCTGCTCTTTCTGGATGACTTCGTTGTTGGGTACTGGATACAGTCTCAAATAAAAGCATTATATTATACATGCAGGTGGTTATGTTGTGTTTTTTGTGTTATTTTTTTACTTTTCAATTCTGCATGTTAGCCTTTAACTTGGGTGCTGCATATGGTGCGCCTGCGGTTGGGGTAATTTTGGTTAACATGGGAAATGGGGTGGATTGGGTAGTTCACTTAGTCGGGTGACCTCAGGATGTGATCATTCCATTTGCAGTAAGTACAGTAACGATGGATGACGATATACTGACATCACTAATTGTCTGCACTGGGATTTTTGGCGCCTAACACCCGTTTGGTATTTATTTAAAGTTAAGATTGGCTGTTTGCTCTGTTTGTCTTGAGGAAGGCCCATGTGAGGGGCCAAAATGTTGACAATACATTAAATATTTCTTCTTTATCAAGCACTATGGAGTGCCCTATTTCTATAACTTCTATACATTACCATTTATAGACTACATTTATAGCAGCACCTAGGCATTTTTTGACACATTTCTTTTTACTCTATTGTTGGATGTGTCCACCTTGTACTTTTAAGCTAGTTGCTACAGGAAACAGAAGCAACCACAATAGAAACAAAAGAGAGAGAGCAGGGCACAGAGCCATCCAAGAGCAATACTGTCTCAAATCAAAGGTAAAATACTCCCGCTTTAAAGTCAGTCACCGGATCTCCAATATTAAATTACCTCAAAATTGTAACTCTCCTTAATTCTTTCTGTCCTGGCATTATTCAGTTTCACTCCAATCCAAAAAAAATGATATGTTTTCAGTAGGGATGGGTGAAAACTGAAATCGGCAATAAAATGGCACTTTCCACTTTGTGAAAAATTTCCCGCTCAAAGTTCCATTTTTCCCACCTTTTTCACCTAGCACATTGCATTGAAATCAATGGGTAGAAAAATGTTTCTCCACCACACAGCCATATAAAAGGGGTGTCAGGTTCTCACAGTATGCCATTCTGTGTTTGTGAGTGGAATGGGCATCATGTTTAGGGAGTCATTTAGGTAGGACATTTGTTCTCTGTAGTAGGGGAGTCTGGGGGCACAATGGGGGAGAAGAAGGAAGGAAGGAGGTTTACACAGAATACTCAAACATTTAGTGTGACTGACTGGCAAGACACAGGCAGATGGGGTCCAAACTGCTTGTCTCTGTGCTCGGGAAGTCTGGTAGAAGAAGTTGTTGATTTTGTTTTTTAGTTATACTTTTTTTTGGACTAACTGTGATAAGATAGAGTGGACAACTTAAAAATAAATAAATAAACAAATAAATATATTAGGCAGCTGACTCTGTGACTGAGACTGGCTTGATAGACAGCAGACGAAATTGAGAATTTTGTTGAGGGCCAAGGCAAGACGTCACACTCCATCAGTTGTGTACTGTAGAGAGTAACAGAGGTGTAACTAGAAGCCACGGGGCCCTGGTGCAAGAATTACCATGGGCCCCCTCTGACCTCATTGGCCCCCCTCAACCACATTGGCCACCTCTACATTGCCCCTCAATCTCCACAATGCCCCTCATTCTCCACATTGCCCCTTCATCTCCACAATGCCCCCTCCACATTGCCCCTCATTCTCCACAATGCCCCTTCCACATTGCCCCTCATTCTCCACATTGCCCCCATCAACACATTGCCCCTACTGACCCCCCCCGTCCTCCTACCTCAAGTCCCTGGTGATCTAGCGGTGTGCCGAATGAGGCACAGACCTCTGGAACCAAACTCCCGCGTGGTTGTTAGTAATGCAGAGCGCTGGGAGATTATGTCATCTTCCAGCACTCTGCATTATTAAAGCGCCGGCCGCCGTGAGATCAGCTGTTCTGCGGGCGCGTTGCAAGGAGGTCACATGGGGTGGCCGGGCCCCTGAGAGTGACAGGCCCGGTCGCAGGTGCGACCCCTGCGACCCCTATTGTTACGCCACTGGAGAGTAAAAACACATACAGTAGATGAGTAATGTCTAGCAAATTCATAAGCAGGAGGGGGGAAGGTGGAGCAGTGCAGGAATGTGGATGTAAAATGGTAGTACAGAAACTGACTGCAGCAATGGTTGCTGCAGCATGTGCAATAAATGTGACATCGTCATGAATATGTGCCAGTGTCACTTAAGCAAGAAGTGTTGTGGGCAAAGGATATATGCATTCTGAATGCTAACACATTTTTCAAGGTATATGTTGCTGCAGGACTCACAACTTTGACTTCCAGCTACGTATTTCTCCAATACAGCCCTCATGTCAAGGTTTTGCTGAGCTGCTCCCATTCTGCCTATTGATTCTGTTGTCTGAGCTAATCTAGTGCTCTGCTATCTACTGCTGCTGTCTTCTGAGTTTCTGGCTCTGTCTGTATCAGCTGATCTCTCTGAATACTCACCTGACTGTTAACAGACAGTCTGTTAACAGTCAGGGTATTTAAAGCAGCTTGGCTCACATCCTCATTGTCCTTGTGTTTGTTTGCTGACCTGTTGCTGCTGGCTGCTGTGGACTTTTCCTGCATTCCTGTTTGCTGTGTTCCAGACCTTCTGACCCTTGGCTTGTTCCTGACATCACAGACTTATGGTTTCCTGACTCCGGCTCTGCTGAATACCTGTCTTGATTCCTGACCCTGGCGTGTCTTTTGGTTTATGCTCTTAGATCATGCTTCTGTTTTGTTGCTCTAATGAAGGTGTATTGCATTTTACCTTTTTGTGTCCTGTCTGGTTCCTGGTCCCTAACACCTCAGAAGAAGTAATATTGTGCTGGGAAATGTTGCACCATTAAACATAGGAGAAAAATGTGTTGTAAAAGGAAAAATGTGTTGGAATAGGATAAAAATGCATTAGAACTGTGTTAGAATAGGATAATATTATGTTAGAATAGGCAAAAAAATTGCTGGACTAGGTGAAAAGGAGGAAAATTTTGCATTGGAGAAAAAGAGAAAACTTTCTCGAAAAAAGAGAAAAACTGTTTTTCGCGAAAAGTCATATGGGAAATTTTTCTTACTTTTTGCCCACCCCTATTCATCCCTGTTTTATTGAGAAAAAATAAAATAAAAATGTCCAACGCATCTCGGATCTAATAAATATTTCTTCAAGGACTTATAAAGTCTAATAAACGTTATTTTATTAAAATATACATAGTCCGCTTCAATAACAAAAAGAATAGGAGAAAATACCAAGCTTAAATACTCTAACGCTGCTGAACTCCCTTTCCATTCCAAACCAGCATTCTGCTTCCTTCATGTAAATTGAGCATGTGTAAAAATAACCAAGGCTCTATGGTCTCTGATGCTTTCCATCAATGGAACACAAGCTGATTAAAACAGGGGTAAAGAATAAATATGCCTATGTTTCTTACCGTTCCTGCACTCCAATTTGGACACAGAGCCTAATGCATGGCTCTGTGTCCAAAGCTCAGACAAGACAAGGGCACCAGTTTGGTCCAAGAAGGGGAATGGACACCTAAAATGTTAATAAATATACATATATAAAAAGTATATAAATGTGTGTGTGTGTATGTATATATATATATATATATATATATATATATATATATATATATGTATATGTATATGTGTGTGTGTGTGTGTGTGTGTGTATACATAAAAAACATACAAACAAGAAACTTATTTATAAAAGAAATGATATATATAATACAGAGAAAAAAAAAATATATATATATATTTACACATAGAAGAATAATATTGTGGTGTTTTCCCCAAATTACATGCAAACATAAATACCTTAATTCATTCTCATATGCATTTTATCATCATATTGCATTTTAAATTTTCTAGGTTTTCAGTATCTTTTCATTTCAACAATCTTTTGCATCACATATAAATTAAAATTTTAAAATTGAAATTAAAATATCCCAATGGAACATATATAAATATATATAAAAATGTATAAATATGTATAAAATACACACATACACACAAAATCGTATACATACATATATGTATAGATATAAAAGAAATATTAAAAAAACTACTATTACCCAATGGATCATCTTGAAAAATTATTATTATTATAATAAATTATTGTTATAAAAATCAGTAAACTATTTCAAATACCCTAAATCGATCTCCCCTTTTAGACCATTTGGAAACAAGGTTCCTAATTTAAAGATCCATAGAGATTCTTGCTGACGCAATTTCCTAAATCTTTTCTAATGTTGTCTAGGTATATACACTCTATTCTCATTATTTTTACATTTGTAATTCCTTCTTTTGGGCACTGATTGAATTATCAATGAACACTGTGTTCCTAACAATTTTTAATTATGTTTCTCAGATGCTCCCCTGCTCTTTCTCTTAGGGTCCTTGTAGTATGCCCCACGTATAACATTTCACAACCACATGAGATCAATTAAATTACGTACAATGTCCCACAGTTTATAAACTATTTTTGTTCCGTGTATGAACACTTGGTGCACCTACTAATATAGCATCTAAAAGATCCAGAAATGGGTTTTATAGTATTCTGCTGAGTAGTAATCTTTTCCAATTTTTTTGGTCTACTTTTGGCAATAACTTATCATGTGTTGTTAGCTTTTCTGAAGATTACTTTACCTGTAAGTGTAAAACCTTGTCTTAGTAGCGGATCCTCCCTTAATATGTTCCAATGTTTCTTTATTATATTCATGATTTGTGATGCCGCTGAGTAATATTGTGTGCCAAAAGCAGTAGGAAAGTCCTTCTTCTTGTGTCTCTTTTTTGTCTGTAATAAGGAATCTCTATTTTGTGAACTTGCTTTCTACATTGCATGGTCCAACAGTTCTCATTCATACTCTACTGTTAGAAATTTATAACACATAATTTGAGTCTGAATGTCTAAATATCTCATGTCACTACAATTACACCACAATCTATTAAACTGAATATTCCTTTTACATTGTTTTAAAAGCAAGTTATCAGAGTTTAAATAATTATTATTTTATACCTGCTTGACATGGATAGAATTAGATATTATTGAGTCTTTGTGTGGTAGCAGGAAGTCCAAAAAGTTGATGGTTTCCTTTTGGATTTCTGAAATAAATGCTAAACCCTTTGTGTTATTGTTAAAATAATGAGCCATTAGTTTAAGATCTTCTGTGTTTTCCTTCCAAATAATGATGATATTGTCTGTATACCTGCCATAGCAAACCAGGTTTGCCCCCCAATGGGTTATTGTTTCTCACTTGTTCTTCCTTCCATCAACCCATGAATACGTTGGCATAACTGGGGGCAACCTTGGTTCCCATGACAATTCCCCTAATTTGCAAGAAATGTTTACTTGGAAAACAAAGCAATTGTGATGGAGAATTAATTGAACCTATTTAAGAATACATTCTTTTTGTAAGTCTGGGATATCCACATTGAATTCCAAAAAGTATGTTACTGCCTCCACACCTAAAAAATGGACTATTGCGGTACAGAGTGTTCTATCATAATCAGCCAATACACCAATAAAGGAGGTATCTGGGAGAGGGATTAAAATAAAATCATATTCTTCTTGGCTGATTATATTTCTATCTCTTCCTTCCTCTAATAATATTCTAAAAAAATTAAAAAAATCATTACTTGTATTCAGCTTCAACTCTACATAAGAGTTTGTAATCTATATTCTTTATCTAAGTAATCTTTGGTTTTCTGGATTACTAACACAACCCCTTTGTCTGCTTCTCGTATGGTAATCTGGTGATTTACCTTAAGTTCTTTTAATGCTAACCTCTCCTTTGAGGTTACGTTATGATCTTTAATTTTAAAGTCCTTAATGCTATTATTATACACCTGGATCACCATACGGTAAAAGGTTTCAATGAAAGGCCCTTTAAAATTAGATAGATAAAAATTGGATTCTTCTTGAAGTTAGTAAAAATAAATCTCTTTTGTTCTGCAGCCATTTCCTCAGAAGTCTCTAAACCCCCTTCTATTCTTCCTCCTCTTGTTCCTTTTTATTATTAAAAAAATCTCTTTACGGTCAACTTTCTAATAAAATTACTTAAATCCACCAAAAAAATAAATCATTCGTTTTTTGACTGGGTGCAAAAAAGTAATCCTTTTTGTAAAATGGAAAACTCTCCATTTTCAAGTTTTTATCTGACAGGTTTATAAGGCCCTCTCTACAGGATATGTCTTGGCAGCCTTTGGTTTTCTGTCCTCTACATCCTCTGAATTTACTTCTTCTTCTCTTTTCCTCCTCAGCTGCCCCAATATTTTAAAGCTTTCTCATAGTTATTAGATTAGAATTTTTATTTTGGTTGGAGAGGAAATAAATTCAGACAGAGAATCTGCAATTGACAAAAACTCCCTTGAAACTATTACTTCTATGGGGTTCCTCAAATTCTCCTCAGTTTGAACCACATATAGATCTTTTTGTTGTTATTTTTCTACTCTGCTGGGCCTCTTCTCTTTATCAAATTCTTCTATTGTCAGTGTTGAAAACCGATTTGATGTTTCCATAGAATGTTTGTTTGAATTTTCTACTTTTGCTCCAACTAGAAGCTGCTCATCTTCTTTTTCCTTCTCTTTCCGAATACTTTTGATGTTGTTATTATGTTGTCTATTATGACATAATACCTATGATTTGAATTGTTTGGAAAATGAGGAACTGGATTTATGTTATCCTGTTCTCTCTCCTAGTCCCCCTGATATCGCTG
This sequence comes from Rhinophrynus dorsalis, assembly GCA_037306005.1. Lineage (NCBI taxonomy): Eukaryota > Metazoa > Chordata > Amphibia > Anura > Rhinophrynidae > Rhinophrynus > Rhinophrynus dorsalis. The sequence continues at coordinate 48,973,202 of CM074728.1, read as the reverse complement.
GAATGTATTGTGCTTCCACTTCTTTAACTCTTTTTCTAATTTGTTTACATTATTATTCAAATGTGTATCAAAATCTTTAAACTGTTGACCTCCTACCAGCAGGCCTATGTTCTCATACAATTATTTTATTTTGTTCTTCAACTTAGCTAAGGCTTCCTCCCTATATTTTATAATCATTTTAATAATACTAAAGGAACAAGTTTCTAATAAGGTATTCCATTTTCTATTAAAATTCTGGTCTTGAAATTAATATTGTTTTTGTATTTGTAAACCTCTTGGTATAATTTTTTTCTCTAAATAGTTTTCTAACAATACCACATCCCACCAGTGTCTTAGTTCATCTTTGAGAAAATTTTTTAAAAGGGAAAACTGTGTCCTAAGTAATATATTAGCAACTTTAATAATAGCAGGCTTGTTTGTCCCTTGTACAACATTTAAATGTTCTGTTTACGAATATACCTTTGCCAAATTGACACACAAGCCATATTGAAATAAAAAACGGGACCAACTGGCTCAGTTTAAATACAAAATGAAGCAAGCAGGAAGAAACTAGTTATAATAATACAAAAATGACAAAAAAGAGAGCGTGGGAGAAAGAAAAAAAAATAATAAAAATGCTTTATATGGATACATATAATAAAAACAGTTAACAAATAATAACTATTTTATAACATGAAATGTATACAACCCACACAGCTGCATTGTATTTTACCACTAAGTGAAGTGACTGTTCGGAAAAAATCCAAACTGAAACAAAGCCTAACATATATCTACACAAAAAGTTACAAAGTGCTTGTGTTATGAGTTAGATGTCTATATTATATATGGCATTAATGGAATGCATCAGAGACCATAGACTCTTGGCGATTTTTATGCGTGAGCAATTTACAGAAAGGAAGAGGAATGCTGGTCTGGAATGGAAAGGGAGTTCAGGAACGTTAGAGTATTTAAAGTTGGTGTTTCCCCCTATTCTTTTTGTTATTATTGAAGCAGATTGTGTATCCTATATAATAATTCGCCAAGTTGTGTGTAACGCCCGACATGCGCAGTAGACACTTCTGCACGTGCGGCAGTCACAGGCAGTGGAGACTGCTCGCGCCGCGGCTGATACAGAGCTGGGAGCTCCGAAGGAGCGTCCAGCTCTGTATCAGCCGAGGCGCGGGCAGTCTCCACTGTCTGTGACTGCCCCGCGACTGGCTGCCAGAGGCTCTGTATCAGCCGAGGCGCGGGCAGTCTCCACTGCGTGTGACTGCCCCGCGACCGGCTGCCTCAGGCACTGTGGCCCGTGTAACGGGCTGTTCAACTAGTATTTTAATAAAATAATGCTCATTAAATTGTATTAGTCCTTGAAGAAGTATCTGTTAGATACAAAATTTGGCGGACATTTTGTACTTTATTTTGTTTCTCAACAAAACATTTTGAATACATATAGTTTTTTGGATTGGACAGAAAGAATTAAAGAGAAATTCAGTTTTGAGGTTATTTAGTATTGGAGATCCGGTGAGTGATTTTAAAGATTTGAGACGACTTGCTCTTAGATGGCTCTGTATCTATGGTTCTCTTTCTTTTGTTTCTATTACATTTTGTATAGAAGGGGTAAAATAAGTGTAGTAATTATGTAACTGTATAAACATCATGAGGAGAATACCAAGTGAGCATATATTAGGATAGGAGGTCCCTGCCCCATAGAGTTTAAAATCTAACTTTTATTGCCATTTGTTCCTGAGGAAGCGGTTTATCTGTAAAACTGTTTTGTATGGCATAGCAAGATATTATTGGTATATACTAATATTGTTTTAGTCTATTTTAGCAATTTATATTGAACAATTAATTGTTTAAGGTGATTTAAATCAGCACCCTGTTCTTTTCCGGCATCTACCTGCTTATTTGAGCAGAGACATGTTTAGAATATCTCTGCATGCACTATTTGTTGATAGTTGGTATATACCTCCTTCAGCCACCACAATTTTGAGTATTCTGAACATTGATTTGATACCCAGTATTTAGTTGGGTATTAGGCACAATTAGGCACCCTCTTGTGTGTTTTTCTTCTATGTGCTACATCCTAACAGATGTGTTGAGGAGCAGCCCATAAAGATCACCGCTGAAGGTGAAAAACCAGGTGGGGCAGTATAAAGAACACCTCAGCTTGATTTTTGCAGGGTTAATTGTCCATTCTTCTCACCCACACCTAGAAAACAGCTGCCAGTTTCTTCCTCCCCAACACTCTCCATCCCTAACATTCCTTTAACACTTACACCAAACAAGTAGTTGGCTTTATAGTTGTCTTTTTTATGGGGAGGGTTAACACTCTCTTCTTCTCAGCCAGAAAACCACTGACAGTGTCTCCCCAACATTCATTTCACTTCTCCACAAATAGCTTGCTTTACAGTTTTTTAAGTCACCAGAAATCACAAGAATCTCCTTTATCTCTCACTCTCAAGCACAGACTAACAACTTACTGGACACTGACACCCTTTTTATACTAACACCATAGGAGCACTCTCAAAGATGTGGGGAAATGTAGTCCATCCAATGACTTCAAAGCAACACAGATGAAAAAAGTGGAAACAATTTAATGTTCTGCCTGGAGTGCCATTTTTTTACTTGTTTTGCTTTTTCTATGTACCTGAGCATTATTACCAAATTCCAAGTGCTCTTTCTCACTCCCCTTCTCTTACTCCAATAAACTCCAGCATTCTTGCTACCACCCCCTCTCTTGCATGCCTCTCAGCCTCAGTATGTTAGGAAGTACCATATTGTTATATTATTGTGTGTGGAATCTCACAGTCATAGAAAGCAAAGTGGCAACATTTTCATGGGAAAATCATTGGTGTTAGTGAAAAGAAATAACTTCTATAGACTTTCTATTCATAGAAATTCTCACTGAAAAAGTGGCAAATTCTGAATTTTCCATGGAAATTCACAAGGAATAAAAAGGCCACTTTGTCCACCTTAGTCTGCCTCAAGTCTTTTCCTTTTCAAGTAAATGAAATAAATGATTAACTTATTTGGTAGCAGGAAAGCTACAAAATTCTCAGATACTGGGGTATGAGGAGAAGGTTGAACTTGATGGACTTGTGTCTTTATTCAACCTAATTTACTATGTTACTATGTTACTAAATGCCCATTCCCTTTAAATGTCCAGCTCTGCTGTATGACATCTGCCCAAACCACTGTCTGTTAAATGACCACGCCATCTGTATGTCACCACTATAGTTATCCACTCTCTATCCCTGCTGTGGGTTATTGCCTTCAGCTGTCTTGTGGTTGATTACATGCCACAGATTCTTGCAGCATTTCCTAGGCTCACCCTGTCCACAGCATTTTCCTTTCATTGTCTTCATTTCAGCAGTAGGGATGGGTGAAAGGTCCTGTTCTATTCTTGTGAGAAATGCTGTGTAAACCACATGGGTCCCTGCTTTTTCACAAGAAATTTTGCCCATAGTAGACCCATATAAAAAATCTTCATTTCACCTACACCAAAAAATATTTTGCTTATGTCTTTCAATGGGTGCAAACTTCCTGCCCATTTGCCACATGTGTCTCTCATTTTTGCACCACAAATTTGACATTACCAGGAAGTGAAGTGAGAAATAAGCAGCTAGAGACATAGAGAGGGCAGAAAGCAATTACCCAGCAATTTAATGAGCAACCTAAGGCTAGCAAGGGCTCATACTTTTGGCTAACACTATGAGTACCCATATTTTTTTTAAAAAAGGAGGAGCTGGCAGGACCGTGATGTATCCAGTGACTCAGAGGAGGATGCCAACACCAGCACCAGCATAGTGAAATACCTGTGTACATTCAATTTGTAGCATTATGTGCCATTAGAAGACATATTAATTCTGGCCATCAACAATTTCTGAACACTTTTATAAAGCCATATTTCAGGGGTTATTATTAGAGAAGCATTCACAGTATCATTTACTAACCACATGTTTCTCTTTTGCTTTATATGAAAGTTTGGGAAACAGAAATGAATTTAAAAACTAAATGTAAAAATACCATGCATTCCTTTATCTATAACACAATGTATGAGACAAATGAATATGTTGAGGTGGATTTTTACACTTCCCAAAGGTAGGTAGAATTTGATTCTTTGGAATTAAACATTTTTATTGGCCTACTATTTTGGTATTAATCTCTGATCTTTTATTGAGAAAATGTTTTGTTTTCCTACCAATGCTTTTTCATAATTATTTTGTTGTCTCCTTCTGTTGCTTTGAGAGAGTCAAGCAATGCATTTGAGGGATTGTCATCAAGGGAAGTCCTAGCATCCTAATAACTTCACAAATCTTATTTTCTGTCTCTTGGGTTATACAGCCTTTAGAGGGTTATTACCTATGCTGCTAACATAATAAGAATCATTACAGAAGCCTTACAGGCAGAGTATATGAAGAATGCAAGATGTGACTGTGTGAGCAGATTATGTCTTTTCAAACCCTCCAAATTCTGTCAAAATTTAGTATCATTTCAACACTTTGCTGTGAAAAAATGATGAATTGTGATCTCAAGTATCATGGACAAAAGCAAGTAAGATTATGACCCTATGGACTATATACAAAAATATTTTATTTTAAAAGTGATATATTTATCTTAAAGTATAAAGTTATGAAAATGTAAGTAAGGTTATATGTTTCAAAATTGTATAATATAAGTGAGATACATTATAAAATCTTCATTATAGAAGGAGAAAGCTGTTGTTGTTTCATGTAAAAGGCAGTACTGTACTCTCTGCATTATAAGGAACGTTTTTTTCTCCAGGATCATTATAGTTTGTTGGATTTTTTTTTTGTTAATTAAGTAGCATACTATAAAATAAAATATAATAACCTGCACATTAAATGCAGTCTGAGAGAACAAAAGCAAGACTGGCAACACTGTGGGTTTCCTTTTCTGTGTATACATAAAGTAATATTTTGTTAGAATTCTACTGCTGCACAGTATTAAGTAACTGTACAAATGCATGCATGTTGAGCTAAAACAGATATAAGAACATGTGATTTTTATAATTACAGAAAGTACACAGTGCAATAATTCTGAAAATGTATACATAAAACCAAGAACAGTAGAGGAGCTTCAGCTTTCCAAAATTAGACAAAGCCGTAAAGGCCTGCTATTCTCAAAATGTAGAGCATATCACACACACTCCCAAACATGCAGACAGACACATGTGTAAGATAGAGAGATAGATAGAGACCTGCATAATCATATAACCCACTAAAATCTAATTATTAATCATATGAGTTTACAATGATGGCTGGCAAGAGTGACTGTGATATCGATAGGATAGTGTAGATTGCATTGATGGCATTGTGTTGCATTAAGATAAAACATGCATTAAATATATAGACTGGGGTTCACCTCTGTAATACATTAAAGCCATTCAAATCAAAGCTCTATGTCTAGCTTGGGAAATATTTAATGTCCTGGATTGGTACAAATGTCTATCAATATAGATTTTGTGAAAATAAATAGAACAATATGTTACCTAACTTTCTTTATTTGTTCAGAAAACTCTCAATATTGAATAAACAGAATACACCAAAGAATATTCCCTTTAAAAAAAGAAGCAAAACAAAAAAATATTTTGTTTCTACATAAAAGGTGTTATTTCTGCACAGATTAACTCTCCCATATTAATTTTTTTATTAATACCTAATATCAGGTCCACTTGGCAAACATGGCTATTTGTTGCAAGGATGTTTTGTTGCAGGACTCCAAGCTCCTCCTACTGAAAGATTCCTAATCAACAAACAAACAAAAGTAAATGACAAAATATCCTCACAAGCACAAAAGTATATTGCAAGTGTTATCAATAGTTAGAACTCAGGTTGTTTGGGACTACAGATCTCACAATGCCCAACCAGCTGTTGACTGATTGAAATGATGGGATTTGTAGTCTCCAACAACTGCAAGTTTAATAACTGATTACCCTTTCAGTATGCTGGTTAACTGTGCTTAAGCCCCCTGAATGTTACAGACACTTGAAAGCATTGTGATGTAATAGGACAAAAGTCGATTTTTGTGTGCTATGCCTACCTGTCATATATGAACTAATTTATTTAAACTGAAAATTATCCCATTAACACTGTTTGAGCCAATGGATGAGCACTGTGGGATGTACATGTGTGTTTGGTGCATTTTGTTCATCTCTACCCCTTGTTAAACGCAAGGTACTAAACAAGGCTCAGAGGAAGTCATCAGAAAGCAACTCAATTTCCTTGCACATGGAAGAGGGGTGGCATTCAGGAATTGTTTGCATTCAAGTCTTTATGATAGCAGACTGCATGAGATGGTAGACACAAACATTATCATATGCTTTCATATCTATCCCAAAGTGCAGCGTATGATAAGGATACTAACGTGAAATTGAAGCAAATGAGTGGTACAGGCAGATTCGTACATTCTGACAATAAGTTTGAGGTCTTTTATTCTGAATCTATTGAATGCTAGAAATATCATAGAGTATTTAGGCTTGTGACATACAATCTAATTTCAAGTTATGTATCTCTAAAATTAGTATTTTGTAATAATATTTATTGTAATACTATACATTGAACGCATAAAAATATGTTTTTCCCTGTGTAGATCCTTTTCCAAAAGAATCATTCCGGATGAGAACCAGAGCAGAGTCAATGAGTTCATTCTTCAGGGTTTTTCAGAATATCCAATGCTACAGATTCCATTATTCTTTGTTTTTCTCCTGCTTTACATTTTCACTCTGCTGGGAAACATCATTATTTTAACAGTGATTTATATGAATCCTGCACTGCACATCCCAATGTATTTATTCCTATGCAATCTCTCTTGTATTGACATTTCTGCCTCCTCTGTCTCTCAGCCCAAGCTTCTTTCTATACTTTTGATAGATGATAACACCATATCATTCAGTGGCTGTATAATCCAACTCTATTGTTTTTTGTCTTTTACAGTCCATGAGTTTGTTTCATTAACAGCCATGGCATATGATCGTTATGTAGCAATATGCAACCCCTTAAGATATTCAATTCTAATGAACAAAAGAGTCTGTGGTCTACTGATCATCACATGTTGGATAGTTGGTTTTCTAGTGCCATTAACACACACATTGCTCATATCAAACTTATCTTTTTGCCAGTCACATATCATTAATCATTTCTTTTGTGATATGTCAGTGTTACTAAAATTGTCTTGTGAGGACATATCTTTCATTCAAGTGATTACTTATATTATTGGTGTATTTATTGAACTTCCTGCCTTTAGCCTTATTATAATATCTTATGTATACATAATTTCCAATATCCTAAAGATCAGTTCTGCTAAGGGCAGGAAGAAAGCTTTCTCTACTTGTACATCACACCTTACTGTGGTTATTCTGTTCTATGGTAGCCTTGTGATCACATACATCAGACCTTCATCCCAGTATTCATCTACTCAGTCAAAACCATTTTCATTTCTTTATACTGCAATAATTCCATTTATTAACCCATTTATCTATACTCTACGAAATCAAGATATTAAGAAATATCTCTCTGTTAAGAAAGTAATTCAGATTAATTAAATCCCCCAATGTTTTTAGACACTATGACCAATAAGATAATTTTGTATCTTCTTAATTACTCATTACCAATAAAACCTTTTTCTTATCTATCTATAAATTAAACTAAATGCTTTAAATAGAAAACATATATATTAGCATAACACACAGAGCTATAATTTGTAGAGACTAAGGCTAGTTAAATACATGCTAACATAAAATAACTACAGAGATGCATACATGGACACATTGGTACAAACAAACAAACACACACACCATATTCAGTGTGCTAAGGAAGTGCAGTTCTGCACAAAACCTATGAACCTTATGTTAGCTGACATGGTGTTATCTGACATGGATCTGTAATTTAACACTTTGAGTGCCAGAGGGGTACGCAATGAATTACTTTTGCAATGAGTTGCATACCCATCTGCCTCTCAAAGAGTTAAATATATAAATTACCAATTTGAATAAGTGGATTTGAGATTATAAATGTCTGATAGGCATCTGGGCATTGAGATATTTGAATTTTGATTGTTGCCTTTATTGTCACTGTTAATTACTATATTAGCAATGGTACCATATACTGTACTTTAGCATTTTCTTACCACTTTCATGTTTTCCTACATTTTATATGTATTGTATTTGTGTGAATTTATACTGTATTTGATAATTTCCAATATTAAATTATACTACTCTTAGGTTACTTTTTCGGTGCTGTCCATGTTTATTTTGTGATTCAGACAAATATTACAGTCCAGAAACACGGCTGTGAACTTGGTGTTAGGTAAGATGTCTGTATATTGTTCACCCCTCAATCTAACTTTAATAACTGATAAGACAAACTATATCAATGTGTGCAACACCGGTAGCATTATTTGGGGACAGCCATTCATTAGAAAATGTGTGCCTCACACTGTTTTCTCATTACTCCTGGCTATTAGATATTTATGGGGAGTTGGCAGGGCTTACCAGAATCAATTTCAGCTATGAGCTTCTGGTTTCTCAAAGCTTGAGGTTTGTAGGTATTTTTCTACCTAAATTATGCAAATATACTACTCTGTTTGGCAGGATCATTCCAAGGTATAGTATAGAACAGTGTAACATGACCACTAATAGCTCCTAATGATAAACTCTTGCTTATTGTAATCAGGACAGAAATTCCTAATGGCCATTATGAATCAGATGTGTGTGGGTTGATTTCCAAAAATTAATCTTTAATTAGTACTGGATAGTATATACATGGAGGCAGGCATGGTTCTTTCTGCAGGGCTCCTGCCCAAAACTCCTTCCATTGAAGTCATCATAGAAAGCCATAAGTAGGAGTAATCTGTAGTCATCATTGATTCCTGTAACAAAGAATGAATTCTGTTTCAGTGGACATGATATCCAATAAAAATTAATTAGATTAATTTTGGAAAGCCAATTAATGTAGAAATGATAATCGACTGTGGTCATTATGAGGCTTATCATTAGGATGTGTTAGACTTCCTTGAAACTTTTACATTTATTGGTCTGACAATAAGATTTGGATTTTTAAGTTTAAAACCTAGGGCTTTAGTCAACTCAAAATATTTACACAATATGCAAAATCACGTTATAAAATACAATTTTGATGAATTTAATTAGTACAGAAGCTTTACAATACAAAAAGACTCCTCTTCACTATAAGTACATGCCTTTGATACTATGCCTCACAACAGATTACTGGCTGCATAAATTGACAGGCTTTAGCTGGGAAGGCAATATACATGGATAGAGAACTGGTAAATTTATAGAATGCAGATGATTGTTGTAAGTGTTGGTCTAAAATTTTAAGTGGAGTGCAAAAGAGTTTAGTCCTGGTCCCAATTCTTTTTAATTTATTAATGATGTAGAAGTGGGTATTGAAATTAGTGTCTCAATCATCACTGTTGACACTAAACTGTGTAAGGAAATATACAAAGAGAAGGATTTTTTTCCTCCAAAGATTTGGATAAACTAAGTGAATGGTCAGACATGTGGCAGATGAGGTTTAAAATAGATACATGTAAGGTTATGCATTTGTTCTGCAGAAACAAACATATTGCATATATGCTAAATGGGAAAAACCTGAGGAATCTTCATTAGAAGACAACAAATATTAACATTTTTTTTATTTTCGATCATGAGTGAAGTACTTCCAGACTGGAAAGTTCATAGACTAAAGCTTTCCAGACAGACCACTACTACTTCTTTGACACCTAGAGGGGTTAGAGGCTAAATAACAATAGGCTCTATACTTTAAGCAGCAGAAACACTCCTAGTTGGGGTTGGGGGCAATCATGACCAGAAGTACTGCTTACTTAATAGTACAGTCAACAAGTATGGCTGCTTGCTGGTCTGCACTTCCAAGATGTGACACTGAAGGTGATGACCAAGAGTGAGTTCTTGTTTACTTGGCCAGACTTTCCACATGGTCTCTCAGACTTACTGCTCCTTTCCATTGGTGGAAGACTAAACCTTTTCCTTTCATATTATTGTAGAGCCAGTTTAACATTGCTCTCGCTACTGGATCTTTATCCGAACAAGAATGGGTGAACTCAATTTTATATATTGGCACTTTATTACTTCCAACACATCCATGCACTCCTCCTACCCCTCCTTTTCCTTTACTCCTGCTATTGACACGTCTGGTGGATATAGAGATAGTACTGTTGCTTGTCATTAACATAAATCATAGTGTTCATAGAGATGTGGAAAAATGTTTGCCCCTCTATTGTATGATCTATGTCACTATTACAGTCAGTCTCTGTCACTGTTAATGTTGGTCATTGGAGCTCACACCAAAGAAAATCAAGCTGAACCTCTGCCAGTCAAGGTTTTTATGTTTTTATAACTTTTGTATTTTCTTTTCTTTTGTTTTTTTTTCTTAATTGTGCCTGTCTGACACAATCATTGGTGCATCAGTACAGCACTTCACCTCTGTACATCCTTCCTAGCCTCTCTTGTTCTTGTAGATATATTGGAGTACAGCTGTGTATTGATAGTACACACTCAGACACAGTATGTTATGCTTAACCCCTTTTCTACATTTGTCTTGATTGTCAAGTCAGGTATATTTTCTGGTAGTATATGTCAGTGTTATGTCACTCAGTCTCAGGCTGGCTAGCTGTTTGCTGTCATGCTCTCTAACACTTTATTGGGGGGTTAACTCTCCATTCTTCCCACCCACATCCAGTAAACAGTTGGCAGTGTCTCACCAGCATTCTTTTAACACCTATACAAACAGCTTGCTTTACTGTTTGTTTGTTTTTTTTAAGTCACCAAAAATCACAACATTCTCCTTTCTTTCTCACTACCAGCCACAGGCTACCATCTTGCTGGACACTGACACCCTTTTTGTACTAGCACATGTGAGTACTTTCAGTGCTTGGGGGGATTTAGTTCAGCCAATAATTTCAATGCAATACAGAAAAATCTAACGCTTGGCCAATATTGCCATTTTTCATTGTTTTACTGACAGCAATGTTGATAAAGCTCAGTGCTCGATCACTGCCCATCTTATTACACCCCTAATCAATGTTTCCTTGTAATCTGGGTATATGTCCAAATCCTGGAAAGTAGCTATCTACAAAAGTGGTGATAAAAATGTGGTATCAGTTAACAGACAAACATCCTTACTCCCCACATATCTCAAGTACTGTAAAAATGTGTACACACACAACTATGTGAGTATTAAAGATTTTCCATTTTTTTCAACTCCATTCAATTTGGTTTTCATACAGATCACTCAATAGTCATGGCCCTCCCAAAAGTATGCAATGATATCCAGAGTGGCATGGAACATAGTTAACTTACTGGAACTATGTTCCTATATTTCTTTAAGGCCTTTGATACGATAGACCATACTATTCTGATAATTAAGCTCAAAAGTTCAGGCTTAGGTAACTATTCTCTAAACTGGGTTTGATCCTTTTTATCAGACGGAATACTATGTGTCTGTATTGTATGGGTAGTACTTTCCTTCTGGTCAACATGTGGGCATCCTCAAGGCTTTATTCTTGGCCGTCTTTTATTTTCTCAATTTATAATTGATCTGCCCATGATTTGCAAAGCATTTTCTGTGTTCATATATACAGAAGACATCATAGTCTACCCTACACTATAAATCCAAACATATCACAACTTAAGATAATATTGCAGTATGATTTATCTGATGTGGAAAGAAGGCTCACTAAAAATCAGACTGTTCTTAAATGTTGAAAAAACAGTCACAATGGTATTTGGTACACAGAGCAAATTACTTAAACTCTGTAATACCCATTTAACCATGGTAACAAAGTCTAATTATAACTTGGTCCCAGTCATTTCCTACAAATATTTTGGTATGTGGCTTGACTCCAACCTCACTTAGGTCTTCATATTGAAAAAGTAACATCCAAGCTTTATCCTAAAGTAGGCGCTCTATTTATAAACAAATCCTATGTCCCCTGGTGAGAAAACATATTGTTCAAGAGATGTTAATACCGGTCATAGACTACAGGGATGTAGCATATGCTTCTATGCCTCAAATTCCTCTTTGCAAACTCAACAATCTGTATAACTCATTATGCTGCTTCATATGCCAATGTAATTACACTATCCATCATTGTGATATGCTTAAAGAACTAAATTGACTGACACCCAAATTCAGACACATCTTTTTTTCCTTAGTTTATAATACTTATCCGGAAACCTACCAGACTACCTGTGCAGTATGTTCACTACAGCTCTCCATATTACCTATATCCTTCACTTCACTGCTAGCAACTCACTGAGTAATTAATATTAGGACAAAGAAGCCTTCTCCTTCAGAGCTCAGAAAGCCTGAAGTAACATAACAGAAAAATCCATATCTGTTACCAGTCCCAAATCCCTAAAAACAACATGGAATTGTAAATACAACTGAATGTGTTATTTTGAATACTATTTATCTATACGTGGATGTATTTTTCTCTTGTTTTTCTTTGTACAAATATACCATTTGTACTAGAAATGCTCTCCAGGACATATTTGAAACTGAGATAAATCTCAATATACTCTTCCTGGTAAAACAGTTTCCAAAAAAGAATACATTTTATATAGGAGGCTGTGTACTTTTAAAATTTGCATGTTTTTTATACCTTATGTTCATGTTAAAATGACAGTATTCAAATCAAGTTTTGAGCTCCTGGTGCACAGCATGGTATACCATCTCAAACCAACAGTGCATCCTTTATATTAGACTGGTAACAGCAACAGTAGTAAGGTTTGAATCATTTAAGTGGAGGAAGTGAAAACAAGACAAAGAAACACTATATCTATATATTCATTTGTTTCTGCACACCAACATAATGGTAAAAAAGAAAATTACCACTCAGGGCTTGATTTAATTCCCACCAGAAAAAAAAATCCAACTGTAGTTTTTTAAGCTCAGTAAGTCATCCGATTACATGCACAGTGAAAAAATACAGTAAGAAAAAAAAACACTTTGGGTGCTATATTTTTGCCCACTGGAAGCGATAAAAAAAATTTTGAACTTCAGATCAATTTCATGCGTTGGGTGTTAACATGCACCAAGGGGTCCTACTTTATAGCAAAAAATCTGTGCCTACAAAAAGTAGGCACAGAGTACCCTAACGCATATTTTAAACCACCAAACCTGGAATTAAATTTGAAAACAGCAAAGAAAAAAAGGTAAGTTACCAGTGGATGTATTTATATGGGGCCCCAAGCCCCATAGCAATACAATCAAAGGTCTGAAAAAATGAGTGTAATGTAAAAATAATTAACCCTAAGAGTGCCAGTGGGGTATGCAATGCACTGCAGAGCACTAATCACCCCACTGGCACTTATAGGGTTAATCCCCCTAAAGTTAACAACATCCCCTGAAAATAAAAACTTATCTGTAACCCTGATGTCTTCAGCACCCTGGTCATCCATTATAAATCTTCACCTGTAATCTATCTTCATCATCTTCTTTGATGTTTGCCATGATTCCATTTGGAAGGGAAATTTAATTCCTACAATAACACTGTGTATATATACCGTTTGGTATCCATTTGTGCCGTACTGACAATTCTATAGGGGTATATTAAATTGAGCCCTTAATGAGCTTGTCATTTTCGAGGATGCACTGCCATATCTACCTTTTTCATGCTATTTGATACAACTGTTTTAATGCTCTCTTGATGGATACATTTTCCTCACAGACTCCAAAAAAGCATCCCTTAAATATCATAGAATGTAAATATTTATTCATTCTAGCCAACCACCTTTCATTTAGAAAATGGAATACTATTAAAATTATTAGAGTGAAATACTGAAATGTGCATTGAGTATCAGTTATTAACAATCATAAAACATATTATTCTTGGCCATCAAATATTTCTGAATGGAAAAAAACAGTTACTACTCCCACATATTTAAATATGGTATACTTTACTTTAGAGTTTGCTTCAGAGGACATTGTAATACTAGTTGAATTGTAAAATTAAACATAAGTGAGAGCAGGTTAGACAATCTCACTCAGTGCACCTCTTGTCACACTTGGAACAATCATTCTAGGGGTCATACCACTGTGCCAAGGGTGAGCATATTATCTTTTTAGAAACGAAGATATTGGATGTAAAATGAAATATTGCAACATTGTGTGATACTGGAAACCTGGAAAAGAGCTTGGAACTCACTGAGCAGATAGTATGTGGGGTTAGTGATAAAGAGGGTAGAGTTGTAGATGAGGCGAGGCAGGAAGGCAGCTGAGTAAGGAGAAGAGGTAGTGAGCAGAGGAAGAGAAAAGCTAGTTCTAAGTTGAGCAAACAGATTTGCAAGATTGTGTGAAAATGTTGATGAGGATAGTAGGGAAGAGCGAAAGTTTTCCCTCAGATGGGAAACAGGAGAGAAATGGCACTTTTCTCCAAGTAGGAAATTTCTCCCAAAAAGTACAGTTTTTCCACCTTTTTCACCTAGATCTTTGCATAGAAATCAATGGAAAGACAGACTTTCTCCCCACCACATGGCAAGTTTCTCTTCTTTTCTCACAGGCATATAAAAGTGTCAGGAATTCACAGCATGCCATTCTGTGTTTGTAAGAGGAAATGAAAGCAACACATTTTTGAGCTAGAGAAGACAAGCTAATGAAGTGGAATTGAAGCTTAGTTTAGTGCGTTTTCTAGGTAGGAAATCTGTTCTCTGTATTTAAGGAGACTGGGGGGCTCTAGGAGGATGGGGACAGGAAGAGAAAAAGGAGTTTGAACCCATGGGAGTCTATGTGATTATACGCAGACATCTATGATCCAGGTTCCTTTTTTATCTGGCTGTTATCTCTGTCAGGGGAGTCTGGGGGTGTAAGAATTTTCAGTGTGACTGATTGGAAACACACAGGCAGAGGTGATCCAAGATTCCTCCTGCTCTGTCTGTTATATCTGTCCTAGGGGAGTCTGCGGTTGTGAGAGGGGAGGAGAGAAGGATTACCCCAAATATCCCCAAATTTTGTGTGACCAAGTAAACACAAGTTGCTGTCATCCAAGTTTCTTCCTGCTCTGACTGTTATCTCTGTCCTAGGGGAGTTTGGGGAAAGAAGCAGTGGAACAAGAAGTGTTTTTTTTTTGTTTTTTTTTTTTTTTGACAGTGATAGTGATAGGGAGGACAGTTAACTAAAATAAATAAACTGATAAGTGACGGAGACAGGGACCCTGATGTGATCTGTGACTGAGATAGACTGATACTAGACAAGATAGAGTATTTTGTAGAGATCCAAGGCAATACATTATACACAATCAGTTCTATTCTGTACTTTACAGTAAATGAACATGCTAGTTATTGAGTAATTTCCAGCAAACACACAAGGATAGGGGCAGGGTGAAAGGATTAGGAGCAGTGCAGGGATGTGTGAGTTAAATGGTAGTGTGCGATAAATAACGGTGATCCCTCTCCTGCCGAGGAAGATGTAGTTTGGCAATGTCCCATCAAAAGTTCCACCACCACCAGTACTATTAATAAACCATCTGAAAGCACTGAGGATGACAACTAGTCAAATTCCAGTGTTGATGGGATAGTGCAAGAAGTAGCAGCTCAAACAACTGCTGCATCTGACAGTGAGACAAACAAGCAGAAAAACACCTGAAAGTAGTAGCGAACGTTTTGAAAA
The DNA here is from genome assembly GCA_037306005.1 of Rhinophrynus dorsalis. Taxonomy (NCBI): domain Eukaryota; kingdom Metazoa; phylum Chordata; class Amphibia; order Anura; family Rhinophrynidae; genus Rhinophrynus; species Rhinophrynus dorsalis. The sequence continues at coordinate 48,957,552 of CM074728.1, read as the reverse complement.
TTCCTCAAAGGGGAAAAAATAAAAATACAATTTTTTGAGACCTCTAAAGTCTAGAGGAATATAAAAGTAGTGGAGAAGAAGAGGTGGGCGATGCGGAGGATGACCACCCCCACCACCTCCACAAATGATGGCATTAAAAAATAAAGTTACACAGTTCTTCCACTTTGTACTGCCATCCCACACTTACTAAGTTCTTAGAAATAGGTCATAACCTGCAAAATAAGGTAACTCAAAAGTATGAGTATGGAATTGTAAACTTGCCAAAATGTTGGCGGTTGACATGCTGCCCCTTTCTTTTGTTGAAAACAGAGGCTTTAAAGAACTGATGTCATGTGTTACACCTTGCTGGGATATCCCAAGCTGCAGTTATTTTTTAACCCCTTAAGGACCGGTGTTCGCATGCGTGGCCGGTACTTGAGGACCACAGGGATTTTTTTTTTCTTTTACTTCCGGTTCAGGGCTTTCGGAGCGGCATGCAGCCGCGCCGGGAGCCCTGAACGCAGTGACGTGCCAGGACCGTCACTGGTCCTTAAGTGACAGACCGCTGTGATGGTCCTGGCACATCAGTGGTCGTTAAGGGGTTAAGGATGGCACTCAGCATGCTAATACCCTTATCAATCCATATGTTTCTGTAGGACTCACAACTTTAACTTTCAGCTATTTATTTCTCCAAATCAGCCCTAAGAAGAAGTAATATAGTGGTGGGAAATGTTGGTGTCATACAAAACATAGGCAAAAAGGAGAACATTTTATGTACTGTCTATGGGTGAAAGCTTTCATGAAAAAGGCAAAAAAAATCTTTGTTTTTTCACAAAAAATCACCCACCCCTAGAAGATAGCTGAAAATTAGAAATATTCGAGAAGGTTGATTCCTCTAGCAACTAGGGGAACAGTCCTTCACATTTAGATGGGATGCAGAGTAGACAGAAACTAAGACAGGTGGTGGAAATAGCAGACTCTGTTATTAGAAGGGTGAATAGAGTAATCAGTTGCCAGGAACATGTATACCAAACATGGCTTCCACCCACTCACAGCAGGCCATCATTTTTGGAAAAAGCTTGGACAAACGTTTAATTTCAGGAATTGATCAATGACATTCTCAGAGATATGTTACAGTCATATGTCGTGGTGTACCTTGACGATATACTTATTCACTGCAAAAATTTGTTGCAACACATTAAAGATGTGTCTGAAGTATTGCAATGATTACATAAAAATAAATTATATTGTAAATTGGAGAAATGTGAGTTTCACAGAACTAGTGTGCCATTCTTGGGGTTCGTAATTGGCAAAGAAGGCATTGCTATGGACAAAGAAAAGTTAACAACAGTCCTACAATGGCCACAGCCTAAGAGTCTTAAAGCTATCCAGCGATTTTTGGGCTTCGCTAATTATTATAGGAAGTTTATTAAGAACTTCTCTTCCATTGTTAAACCACTGTCTGACCTCACGCATAAGGGCGCTAATCCATCCCTTTGGCCAGCGGTTGCTGAGGAAGCCTTTGAAAAACTGAAGTTGGCTTTTGCTGATGCTCCTGTGTTATCCCACCCCAACCCATTACTTCCGTTTACGTTAGAGGTTGATGCCTCAGGTATTGGGGTTGGGGCAGTGCTTTCTCAACGACACATTAAAGGTGGAACACTCAGACCCTGTGGGTTTTTTTCTAAAAAGTTGACCAGAACTCAAAGCCATTATGAGATAGGGGACAGAGAATTATTGGCCATTATCCTCGCTTTTAAGGAATGGCGTCATTTACTTGAAGGCACAAAAAATCCTGTTTTAATCCTGATGGATCATAAAAATCTGACTTATCTCTCTGAGGCCAAGAGATTGTCCTCTTGCCAGGCCAGATGGGCACTGTTCCTATCCCGATTCAATTTCATTGTATCATATTTACCGGGATCTAAGAATGTTAGGGCTGACGCACTGTCAAGACAATTTGAGGCCGAGATTGACAGAGAAGAGGCACCAGCACCTATCATTTAACCCGATCGAATATTGGCTACTATACGTACCAGTATCACTTCACCATTGGGGGAAGAGATCTTGGCCTCCCAGGCCTCTGCTCCGCATGAAACCCTGGTGGGCAAATGTTATGTCGCTGAACCATTCCGTACTCGATTACTTGAAACCTACCATTCCTCTAAGGCCGCGGGACATATTGGCAGAGACCAATTGTTATGGTCCCTTTCTCAGTTATTTTGGTGGCCTTCTATGAGAACAGATTCTGCCGATTTTACTAATGCCTTAGCCACCTGTGCCCGTGCTAAAACCCCTAGACATCTTCCGGTGGGCTTGCTTCAGCCGGTGCCTAATGGTGAACGCCCCTGGTCTCATGTTTCCATTGACTTTCTGGGAGAATTGCCCATGTCTAGAGGGTATTCCTTCATGTTGATGGTGGTGGACAGGTTTTCTAAAATGGCTCATTTCATGCCCCTCCGTGGCCTTCCCTCGGCTAAAGAATTGGCTATGGTGTTTGCCAGAGAAGTATTCCAGTTGCATGGAGTACCCAGAGTACTGGTGTCCAACAGGGGGAGCCAGTTTGTGTCCAGGTTTTGGAGGGCATTTTGCGAACAGATGGGCATACAGCTATCCTTCTCCTCTGCTTATCACCCTCAGACCAACGGAGCCACTGAATGTGCCAATCAGGGTTTGGAACAGTTTCTACACTGTTTCATTACTGACCATCATGACAATTGGGCCGATTTGTTGCCTTGGGCAGAGTTCGCCAGGAACTGTGCGGTCAACTCCTCATCCGGGAGCTCTCCGTTTCTGATTAATTATGGGTTTCAACCCTTTTTGCTCCCGGATTCCTTTCAGACACAACAGATTCCAGCTCTGGATGAGCATATTGAGCTCCACATGGGCACAAGTTCAGAGGGCACTTGGTCAGTCATTCCAGCGCCTATCGAGGTTGAGGGTCAGGAGGAGTATGAGGTGCAGAGTATCATTGATTCCCGAAGGCGTAGAGGAAAGGTACAGTATTTGGTGCATTGGAAAGTTTATGGTCCTGAAGACCGATCTTGGGTGGATAGTAAGGACCTTCATGCACCCAGGATACTGCAGATTTTTCATGCTAAATACCCTCAGAAACCCAGACCCTATTCTAGGAGAGGGGGTCTTTGAAAGGGGGGTACTATCAAGGTGCCCGTGATTGCTGCATTTCTATGTCTATTACCGGTAGGGGGCTCCCATTGGCTGTCTGCCTTTAGCCAGACTCACATTGCCTATTTAAACTGAGTCTGGGCACCCTTTGGTTGCCCTTTCGTGGTGTCTCTGACTGCATCCACTTCCACTATGCTACAGAAGCTTATTGGGCCTTTTGCTGTGTTCCTGAGTTACTGACTTCATCCTGTTCTTGAGCCTCCTGTCTGCAGTGCTGGTTCCAGTGCCTGTTCCGGTTGAGTCTTCAGAGGTTGCTGTTTCCTGCTGCCAGTCTCCGTTGCCATTCCTGATCCGATTGATCGTCCATGCTGGTTCCTGTTCGTCTCCTGTGTCCGGTTCCTGCGTCTGTGGTGACTTTCTTCTTCGGTCGCTTCGGCGACATTCTCTGTTGGTTACCAGCGTGCAGACACTGGTTCGCTCCACAAGCCTCGCGGCTATACTTTACTGTCTGTTGGCTCCCAGCGTTCGGACTGGTTCGTTCCTTAAGCCTTGCGGCTATACTGTACTGTCTGTTGGTTCCCAGCGTGCAGACGCTGGTTCTCTCCTTAAGCCTTGCGGCTATACTATGCTGTCTGTTGGTTCCCAGCGTGCGGACGCTGGTTCGCTCCATAGCCTTGCGGCTATACTATACTGTCTGTTGGTTCCCAGCGTGCGGACGCTGGTTCGCTCCACAAGCCTTGCGGCTATACTATACTGTCTGTTGGTTTCCAGTGTGCGGACGCTGGTTCGCTTCACAAGCCTTGCAGCTGTAATACACTGTCTGTTGGTTCCCAGCGTGCGGACGCTGGTTCGCTCCTTGGCCTTACGACTATATGCACAGCTCTGTTGGTTCCTAGCGTGCGGGCGCTGGTTAGCTCCTTGGTCTAATGGCATTATACCTTGATATTTGTTTGATCCCAGCGTGCGGACGCTGGTTTGCTCCACCGCTTTATAGCCAACACTATAGCTTGTAAGATACCAACGCGCGGGCGTTGATTCGCTCCATGACCTGTGGGTTATCTATATCCTGCTTGATGGTTCCCAACATGAGGGTGCTGGTTTACTTCCTCGTCTCTTTACACAGGTAGTCTGATGGTTCACTGTGCACTGTCCAGTCCTAGACAGCCAGTTATTCATACAGTACATGGGTACTGCAGTGTACCAACTACAAGGTGTTACCACTGGATCTTGCAGCCTACCGTTTACAACTAGACTGTCATTGCCATCTAACAGTTTTTAAGGTCACTGTGGTTGACATCTGCTCTTTTGGGCTGCCTTGCCTGGTATATTGGTAAGGCCAGTAGAACCTTACGTTATTCCATCCTTAGGTTGCCTTACCCGGTATTGGCAAGGCCGGTAGAGCCTACTATATTGGTATTCTTTTGGCTGCCTTGCCCGGTATATTGGTAAGGCCGGTAGAACCTTTTCATTATTCCATCTTAAGGTTGCCTTACCCGGTATTGGCAAGGCCGGTAGAACCTACTACTTGGGTTTCTGTTAGGCTGCCTTGCCTGGTATATTGGCAAGGCCGGTAGAGCCTACTCCTTGGGTTTCCATTAGGCTGCCTTGTCCGGTACATTGGCAGGGCCGGTAGAGCCATTGATTCCTTACTCGCCCAGGCTGTCTTGCCCGGTATATTGGCAAGACCGGTAGAGTCTGTATTGCTATAGTCCTACTATTTGCCATTCTATGTATTGTACGTATGTGTTTAAAATCCTATGGGATTATCTTAATCTTTTCAATAAAGTTTTTTTTTACCTAACCTTGGGTCTGAGAGTCTTAACAAACTGTGACAATAGCACTTTCTGTTTGGTGAAAATTTTCCTGAGAAAAATGTCATTTTTTTTTTCTGCTTTTTCATGCTTTTTCGCCTAGCTCATTGCATTCAAATCAATGGTTAGAAAAATTTTTCTCCACCTCAGGAAAGTTTTCTACAGCCATATAAAAGGCTGTCAGGCTCTTACAGCATGTCATTCTGTGTTTGTGAGAGGAGAGAGCAGCATTTTTATTAGCTAGAGAAGATAGGCAAATAAAGGGAAATTGAAGCTTAGTTTTAGGGAATCATTTAGATAGGATATTTGTTCTCTGTAGGGGAGTCTAGGGGGAACAATGGGGATAAGAAGGGAGGAAGGAGGTTGACCCAAAATACCCCAAGATTTGGTGTGACTGACTGGCAAGACACAGGCAGCTGGGGTCCAAATTGCTGGCTGATTTTACTTTTATTGTCTCTGTGCTGGGGAAGTCTGGGGAAAGAAATTGATTTTGTTTTTTAGTTATATATATATATTTTTGGGACTAACTGTGATAAGATATGGTGGACAACTTTGAAATAAATAAATAAGAAAAAACATAAATAATTAAACAAATACGGCTATTAGCTGACTGGGAGCTCTGTGACTGAGGCAGATTTGATAGACAGCAGACATTGAGAATTTTTTTGAGGGCCAAGGCAAGACATCACTAAATCAATTTTGAGTAAAAATACAGACAGTAGTTGAGTAACATCTAGCAAATGCACAAGTGAGTGGGGAAAGGTAGAGAAAGTGCAGTGGCGCAGAAGTAAACTGACTGCAGCAACGGTTGCTGCAGCATGTGCAATAAATTATGATGATCCCTTTCCTCCTGGGGTGGATGCAGTTTGTCAAGGTCTCATCAATCACACCACACCAGTCCCCTATCACCACTACCATACACATTTGCCACATTGTAGGTTGTACTTTATTTTTATTTAATCACTTGACATCATCATGAATATGTGCCAGTGTCACTTAAACAGGAAGTAAGTGTTGTGGGAAAGGACAAAGGCACTCTTCATACTAACACATTTTTCAAGGTATATGTTGCTGTAGGATTCACAACTTTGACTTCCAACTACTTATTTCCCTACTACAGCCCTCAGAAGAAATAATATTGTGCTGGGAAATGTTGCATCACATTACATGTAGGAAAACGTGTTGGAATAGGAGGAAAATGTGTTAGAATAGGAGAAAAATGTGTTAGAATAGGAGAATAATATCCTGTGGTATCTTTGTTCCACTTTTACTTTTTTGACCACTTATGTGTCATATGAATTAAAAAAAATACATTCTACACAGTTCCTCTCTCCTTTCCCCCTGGGTAATCTCTTTAACAGAATCTACCTCGCTGGGGGCTGTGTACCAGATATCCACACTTCCATATCCAACGGACATATTTCCAATTCCTCCAGCTGATTTTCCACAAACACTGTTAGCCACTGATTCTTGGTTTGTCGTTTATATTCTCTAAGATAATTTTTCCTCTAAGCACCCTGCTTCACACTACATTGGTCTTATAAGTTTTATGACAGTACTCGTACCTTCATTCGATCTCCGCACCTAAGTCCAACTCCCTACTCCTCCTTCTCCCACTACTGGGGTATTAGATTACCCAAAATTAATGTGAATAAGCTACATTTCACCTCTAGGACAACCTCCTATGTCTCATTACATTAGTACTCTCCAGACCATTTAAATCATTTTATAATAACATACTTTCATAATGTCCTTCAGAGGAGTGCATTCCACCCCAACTAACTACTTCCTCCCTCCGTGCCACCCCCACAGGCATCTGGCACTTTGAAAAATCTGTCAACTACATTTCCCTCCCCCCCTTTTTTGTTTCTCCCCATTTTGGTCTGCTCTGCTCGCTTCCAGTTTACTTACATCCGTTCCTGTAATACCTTCAAATGGCTTAATGTAATGACCGTCAATGCCAAGGGCCTAAATTCACCGAACAAACATGCCTTGGTGCTCAGAGAACTTGATAGGCTATCTGTTGCTATAGCTTTTGTTCAGGAAACTCATTTTCAGGCATACTCTCCCCTAAATTTTCGAATCACAAATATCCACATGGATACTTTTCAAACAGCCACGATAAGCCCTAGTGTGTCTGTATTCTAATTTGATATATCTTGCCCTGGGTTTACTTAGAACACTCTTCAGGTTCAGAGGGCCGCATCCTAACACTTAAGGGCCTTATTCATAATAAACCCTTCCTCTCGTGCAACTCATACGGTCCCAACTCCAAACAAACAACCCACTTGCATTCTGTTCTTGATCAACTTTCGTCTGCATCTGATAGCAATATTATTTTTGGGAGCAATCTTAACTTGACTATGTATCCTACATTAGACTCCTCTATGAGTAGATTGCCTTTCAAACTGTCTCATCTTCGCACTCCAAGAAAACTATTCCTCGACCTGCATTTAGTCGACACCTGCAGAGTGTCCAATCCTGAAGTACAAGATTACACTTTTTTTCGTTCCCTCATTCCTCCTGTAGCAGATTAGATTATTTTTTCATCTCTCCAAATCTACTCCCCTCTTTGATCCAAACATCCATTGACCCTTCAACTTGAACTGATAATTTTTTGGTCTTTATGACATTGAAATCTGACGGCAACACCCCTAAACCACAAACATGGAGAATTAATGATTCTATACTACAAGATCAACAGCTGACAGATCTCTGTAAAGATATAATCTCGGAATACTTTGCCCTCAACGACAGCCCAGATCTTCACTTTCCCTTGATTTGGGTGGAGCATAAATGCATTATCAGTCGCCACTTTATTAAAATAGGATCCCAAAAAAAGAAGGTGAAATGGAACACGGTGCTTTCTAAACTCGACACAATCAGATCCCTTGATATTACCCATAAAACAAACCCTGAATGTTCAGGATCTTGAGAAACTGATTCTGTTAAATTGGATCTCCTTAATTACTTTCAGGATCTATCTCACAAATTGTACATGTGGTACAAGTACCACCATTACTTCAAGGGAAATAAGCATGGTAAAAAACTTGCAGAGCACATTAAAGCTCAGAAATGTAGGGCTTGAGTAGCTCATATCAGAGATGCCTCTGGAAAGCTTACAAAACTCTACCTGTCTATAGACATGCCTTCTGGTCATTCTACCACTCACTCTACAACCTAAATCCTAACCCTGCCCGTTCCCAGTCTGATGTCCTACTTAAAATTAGATAATTCATTCAGAGAGCCAAAACTGCCCCAAGCCATGTCAGGAAGTTGTCGATTTACATGAAGAGGATATCCAAGAATCAGCTTGTATGTACTATAAAAGAGATGCCTCTGGGGAAAAGCCCTGGCCTTGATGGTCTCACCCTAGTGTACTACATATTATTCCTATCCATCCTTGCTCTCTTTCTACTCAAATCATTTAATGCATTAGTCAATGGCCAATCATTCCCTACTCAGTCTCTAATGGCTCGCATAGTCATATTACCAAAACAAGCTAAGGATCCTACATCTTGTAGCAGCTATCATCTGATTTCACTCCTCAGTTTAGATGTGAAGATACTCCTAAAATACTTGCCTCCAGACTGAAACCTTTACTGAAAGATCTCATCCACCCCTACCAGAATGGCTTCGTCCTTGAAAGAGAAATGAGACACAATGCGGCTCTCTCAATATCCCTTCTCCACTTAGCATGCAGTACCAACATCCCCACTATATTCATATCTACTGACTCAGAAAAGGACTTTGATAGGGTAGACTGAAACTATCTATCTGAGACCCTTTCATACATCGGTTTAGGCCCTCATACTCTTCGTGGGATTTTAAGCCTATACTCTTCTCCATCAGCTTCGGCCTTAGTCAATGGAATTTTATCCTCACCTTTCATGATCTCTAATGGTACAAGGTAGGGATGCCCACTATCCCCTCTGCTTTTTATTTTAGCTCTTGAACCACTCCTACAAACCGTCCGAAATGACCCTACTATTACCGGTTTGCGCTTAAGAAAACCTCACTACAAACTTTCCTCTTTTGCCGATGATGTGTTGTTCTATCTGACCTTCCCTGAACGCTCTATCCCGCAACTTATCAAAACACTGGAGGAATATTCATCTGTCTCTAACGCACGCATTAATTATGACAAATCCTCGATACTAAATATTAAATTGACTCCTACATCAGCTTCCAAGCTGAAGAAGAAATTTCGAATCAAATGGGCTGATAATTATATTGACAATCTAAACATTGCCCTTTCTAATAATATCTCTAGTCTTCCGAGGCTCAATTTTCACCCACTTATTTTGTCTATAAAAGACATTTTCTTCACTGGACCCCTCTTCATTTATCATTGTTCAGAAGAATAAATGTGATTAAAATGATAAAATCTTGTATTTATTTAATGCTCTGCCCATAGCTATTCCACTTCGCTACTTGGACCATTTGTCCTCACTACTTACTGATTTAATTTGGTCCAAGACCTGTCCTAGAATCCACAGTGAGATCTTGTCTGATCCCATTGTGAGAGGGGGACTGGCTCTCCCCAATTTGTCCTGATACTATCATGCCTCAGCCATAGCCAAAATCTTTTACTTCCTCCAACCCTCCCCTTCATATTGGACCTCAAGTCTAGACCACGTTATAGATCCTTATTCATTAGACCACCTTCTCTGGGCTTCCAAACACTCGCTTCCATCATCTACACTTTCACATTCCATCTTAGGACATGTTCTTCGAACCTGGACCAATTTAAATAAAACTCTTGGATTGTCCCTTTACCCTTCACCCCTGAAATCCCTTTTGAAGAATCTGGACTTCCCTTCAGGACTATCAGATCCCAAACTTCTAGCCCATCTGCTTCAAACAACCACACTATCTTCTCCTTAGCTTGTACTGATGAGAGTATAGATGCCTGTTCTGAAGCGGAGGTGCTAAAAGTGCTGAATCTGTATTGGTTAACTTCTCTGCAAATTCAGCATTGGATTAATAACGAGGAAACAAAAGGCTCACTCACCAGATCATTATCTCCTTTTGAAGTCCTCATGCTCTCTTGCCCTTCTAATTTTCACCTTCCTTCTACCAGTTATAAACTGCTTAGCTCTTCCTCTCCACTGCGAAAAACTTATGTCGTCTTTTACTGGAAAGGGAACTCTCACTTCAATTAGATTCAGATACCTGGTCCACCATTTTTAAATTAAACTTCCAAAATGCTCAGGCAACTGCCAATAGGGAACTGAACTTTTACATGTATTACTTACAAAATAATCATGACAAGAAGATTGTATTATGTTTTTCAATAAATAAAATGTATAAAAAAAAAAGAAGAGTGTAGTTATGCATTTGGGAAGAAAACATTGTAATGCTACTTATAAACTTAATAGAATCATTTTATGAGACTCTTTGCTAGAGAGAGACCTTGAAATCTTTGTAAACTTCAAACTTGTAAACAGTGTCTAGTGTCAAATAGCAGTAGCAAAAGCAAACAAAATCCTGTCTTGCATAAAAGAGGGATTGAAGCAAGTGTGGATAACATAATTTCCTCTGTACTAATCAACGGTAAGACCTTACCTCTAATATGCTATGCATTTTTAGGAACCAGTTCTGAAAAAGGAATCTCTAGAACTGGAGAGAGTACAGCGAAGAGCAACAAAATTAATTAAGGGAATGGAGGACTTGATGTATGTGGAATGTCTAGACAAACTTGGTTTATTTACTCAAGAGAAAAGATGACTAAGAGGGGATGGTCAATAATAAGATCTCTCTGGTGAGCTTCTCATTCCAAGGCCTGATCAAATAACTAGGGGCCACCCCCTTAAGATTAGAGAAAGGGAGGTATAAACTTCAGAAGAGGAAGTGTTTTTTACAGTAAGGTCTGTTAAACTGTGGAATTCATTGCTCAAGCATGTGTTAATGGCAGATACAACTGATGCATTTAAAAGAAGATTAGATGCATTTCTTTCAAGAGTGAACACAGAGGGTTATTCTGTGTATTAGTAGGTAAAACAGGAAGGTCCGGTAAATAGACTAACACTCATTTGGTAGCAGGAAGGCTTATATAATTATCATTTTCCTGGGTTATGAGGCAAATATTGTATCTGATGGACATGTATCTTTTTTCAACCTAATTTACCATGTTATTATGTTATCTTTGTAACAGCAAATTTTACATGGTATTAACTGTGAAACTCTCTCATTATCATTTACTGACCTTATGTTGCTCTATGGCTTTTTATGATTTGGAAACAAGCATTAATTTGCATACTATGTATATAATTCTTTTGTCTGTACCACAATGTATGAGACAAATGAATTTGTTGAGAAGGTTTATACAAAAATGTTTTTTTACAAAAATTGTATTTCTTTGGAACTAAATATATTTGTTGACCTACTGTATTGATCTCTGCTCTTGTACTGTGAAAGTGCTTTGTTTTCCTAGTTATAGTTTCCATAACTTTGTTGTTGATGTCTCTTTCTACTACTTTGAGAGAGCCATCCAATGCATTTGAGGGATTTTTATCAAGGGAAGTCCTAGCATCCTATTAACTTCACAAATCTTAAGCTCTGTCTCTAGAGTTCTACGACCTTTAGGGGGCTATGTCCTCTCTTATTAACATAATAAGAATGAGTATATAAGAATGAGTATAGAAGCCTTACAGGCAGAGTATATGAAGAATGTAAGATGTGACTGTGAGCAAATTATATATTTGCCAAACCACAAAATTCTATGAAGATTTAGTATCAACTGTACACATTTTGTTGTGGAATAAAATCCTGAGTAGTGATGTCACTTATCATGGAAAACAGCAAGTAAGTGTATGATCTCCTGAACTACTCTCTCTCTCTCTCTCTCTCTCTCTCTCTCTCTCTCTCTCTCTCTATATATATATATATATATATATATATATATATATATAGCATTAAAGTTATAAAAATGTAAGACAGGTTAAATATTGCATCTTAGAAAATCAGTCAGATAAGTTATAAAATCTTGATTGTACAAGAAGGAAGCAGCTGTTTCATGTAATAGTACATTACTGTCTTTGCATTATTGATACAAGTTTTTCCCTGGGGTAAAGATGCTTTGCTGAACAGTTTTAGTTAAGAAGCATACTATAAATAAAATATGGTAACTTGTACAGAAGATGCAGTCTGAGAAGATATATGTAAGACTAACTACACTGTGTGTTTCTTTTTCTGTGAATACGTAAAGTAATGCTTTTGATAGCATGTTACCTTTGCAGAGTATGAAAAACTGAGTTAAATATACCAATTAATGTGTACTGAGCTAAAGTGGATCTATAAGAACACATTTTTTTTATAATGATAAAATGTTTCCAACATACTAAATGTGAAATTGTGTAAAGCCAGGAGCACAGAAGCTTTAAAATGTAATTATTAACTATAGTAACTATTAAGGATGGCTGGAAGTTATTTTGCTGTACATAAAATAGACTAGATTGCAAACCCCTTGGGCAATCAAATGTTTATGAGGTATGTTGAGTAATGTGTTGCATTAAGATGAGAAGTGCACTACATGTATATATGTGTTCCTCCTGCACAATCCTCTAAAACCACTCAGTTTTTTTAACTGATTTTTTCATTAACCTACATTTTTTGTGGCCATTTACCTTCAAAAAAGGGCTGTAATTAAATTATGTTTCTAGCAAAATTATATTGTTGGAGCAGGGGTGGGCAAGTCTTTCAGGTAGAGGGTCACATTTATGGTTAGGATTTGTGCTAAGGGATATAGCTTTAATGCATATAAAGGCATGCACGCACGTATGTGATCACTGTCCTGGACACAAGCGCATTCACATGCAATCACAATTACATACACCCACACTCATTTTTATGATTTTACTATTTATTAGTTTTACATTTTTTTTATTTTTAGAAATAGGAAAAAAATAATTTATTTTGGGGGGAGGTTGACAATTGAAAGAGCTGAGATTGGTAACTGATTTTTAGACTCTGTTGCTCATGTTCAGTGACCATGAAAATGCCCATGTAATTTTGAAAACATCTAGATTTGATGGAAAGAGAATATTGCTAGTTTTCTGTATCCAGTGCTTGATCTATTTTTTCCTAGGTTAGACAGCTTAATTTTAGCCTTTTAACCCTTTGAATGACAGAGGGGTATCCAATAGATCAGGGCTCAAAATTTTCACTCGCCACTAGCCAATGGCAAGTGAAAATTCAGCCCTGGTGAGTAGAAATTCAGCTCTGGTGGGTATGTTATGACTTGCAGTGGTGAGTAACTTTTCAGGTCTGGCTAGTAGCAAAGGACTTCCTATTTTAAGCCCTGCAATAGATTGCTTTGTAATGCATTGGATACCGCTAATAATAAGCCTCTACTTACCTAATTTCTGTACAGATTCTTTATCTAAAATGATTAATTTGTTTTGGATATCAGACCCACTGAGGCAGACATTATTATATTTGTATAGATGTTTTGTTGCAAACTTCTCCTACTGTAAGGGTCCTAGTCCACAAAACATAAGTCAATGACAAAATATTTCAGAAGAACAAAAGTGTATTGAAGGGGTAGCAATTGTTTGAAGCCAGCTGTTTGGGAATACAACTCCCATCATGCCTAACCAGCTGATGACAGGTTGGAAATGATGGAAGTTGAAGTCCACAGTAGCTGGAAGTTAAACAATGGACTACCCATGTGGTATGCCGGATAAGTGTATTTAACCCTCATGAATGATAGGGACACTTCCAATACAATTCTGCACTATTACAGGTGCTAGAAACAGTGTATGGGTGCTGTATCTCCCTGTCAACTATTACCTAATCTATATAACAGACATTTTCCCATTAACACCACCTGAGCAAAAGAAAGGGCTGTTTGGGGTATATATATTTTTTGGGGAATACTGTTTCTCTGTCCATTGTTTAACATAAGGTATTAAATATGACTGATATGATATCATCATAAGGTAACAACATTTTCCTTCATATGGTAGATGGTGGCATTCAGGGCTTGATTGTATTTAACCCTTTGAGTGCCAGGGGGTAGGCAACACAATGCAAAGCAATACATTGCATACCCATCTGGCAATCTATGTCTTTGTGATGGAAGAGTGTGCACACTGGTAGGCACACACATGATCATATGTTTTCCTACATATCTCTAAGTACAGCGCATGCTTTGGAGGCTAATGTGAAAATGGGAAAAATCAGTTGAAATGGAAATTTAGACATTTCCCCAATGAATTTGAGGTCCTTTACACTTACTCCAATGACTGTTAGAGATATCACAGAATATTGACTTTTCTTGTTTTCAGTCTCATTTCAAAATGTTTATTTCTATAATTAGTGTTTTGTAATAATATTTTTTGCAATTTGTAAATGACCACGTTTTTCCCCTGTATAGATCTATTTCCATGAGAATCATTCCGGATGAAAACCAAAGCAAAATCAATGAGTTTATTCTTCAGGGTTTTTCAGAATATCCAGTGCTACAAATTCCATTATTCTGCGTCTTTCTCCTTCTTTACATTTCCATGCTGTTGGGAAATCTCCTTATTTTAACAGTTATTTATATGAACCCTGTTCTGCACATCCCAATGTATTTTTTCCTTTGCAGTCTCTCTTGTATTGACATTTCTGCTTCCTCTGTCTCGCAGCCCAAGCTTCTCTCTATGCTCTTGTTAGGAGATAACACCATATCATTTGGTGCATGCATAATCCAGCTCTATTTTTTTATGACTTTTGTATGTATTGAGTTTATTTCATTGACAGCAATGGCATATGACCGCTATGTTGCAATTTGTTATCCTTTGAGATATTTAATATTAATGAACAAAAAATGTTGTATCATACTGATCGCTTCTTGTTGGATTATTGGTTTCCTAGTTACATTTTCACACACATGGCTTATATCAAAATTACCTTTCTGTCAGTCGCACCTAATTAATCATTTCTTTTGTGACACATCAGTGTTATTAAACTTGTCTTGTGTGGATACATCTTTCATTCAGCTGCTTACTTATATTATTGGTGCATTAGTAGATTTTCCTGCCTTTATTCTTATTATAATATCTTACGTCTACATAATTTTCAACATCCTAAAGATCAGTTCTACTAAGGGCAGGAAAAAAGCTTTCTCTACCTGTACATCTCATCTTACTGTGGTTATTCTGTTCTATGGTAGCCTTCTGATCACATACATTAGACCTTCGTCTCAGTATTCATCCACTCAATCAAAACCATTTTCATTTCTCTATACTGCAATAATTCCATTTATTAACCCATTTATATATACTCTACGAAACCAAGATATTAAAAAATGCCTCTCTGTTAAGAAAGTCATTCAGAAAAATTAAAAACCCCATTATTGTTATCTGCATCTATCATCAATTATAGAACTTTGTGTGTTTTCTTTCCTTCTTCATACTGAGTCCAAATTACATTGTTCCAACCATCTAGATGTCAATAAAGAGGAAATATGTATAGTAGTAGAACTCGGGTACAAAGGCTAAAATATAAATAATATATATATAAAATAAGTAAAGATAGACATATGCAAACACATACATAGACACACACCTGCTCAAGGAGGCATCTCAGTAGCAACATCCTCCTTATACACACTGACAATCACAAAATAACTCTGCACTTCCCTTACTACTGTCTCTGTATGTTGTCAACATAACTAGATTGTAAGTTCTTTGGTGCAGGGTCCCCTTCCCAATGTATGATTAGTTTGGTTGCAGTTTTTTCCATTAATATTGCAATAATTACACTTTAGCCTGATGCTCTTATCCCTGTCATGTTTTCAAATTGTACTATTACTGTTTCAGTAAAGTACTGTGCACATGTGTGGTGATATATAAATAAAGATATGTACATATTACATACATTTATACACTGCACCTAATTCAAGACGTTAAAGAGGTGCAATTCTTCATCATACCAGCGACAAAACAGGATTAAAATGTAAATTCCCCATATTCTCATTAATACAAGTTGGACTTTTATCTAAATGTATGCATCTTAAGTCTCCAACACATTTAGAAGCAAAGGATTGGAACAAATGACAGCTCTGCTTCATAATTACCTGTCCAAATTTCACAGAGACTGGGATCCTTGGATACTTACATTGACTTGATACATGTTCTTCCAAGATACCATTAAACACGTCTAATATCACCTTGTACTCATTTATACTGGTCTATCCTGTTCTCTTACATGGTTTCAACTGAATACAATTTGAATGTTCCCCCCATTTCACCTTACTGTATCCCTTCCCTCCCCTCTTAACATATTGTTTTAAATGACAACAAATAATAAAAAAAAAAAAAAAATCAAGAGCATTTTCATTTCTTGCCATCCACAACAGCAGAAATTAGATGGTCATGCTCCAGGTACAATTTTCTTCTGTCCTCGATATACAACTGGACTACTTTCCTCTAAGTGTACTATTAGATCAAAAGATGCATTTTATTACATAGAAAGAGATTAACTACAATGAGTATAACACAAGTATGTAAAACAATGAAAGTAATGCTTACTTTCTTTAATCTAGAGAAAAGATGACTAAGAGCAGATCTTGTTACAATGTATAAGAGTGAGATCAATACAAGAGTCTTGTAGGTGAGCTTTTCATTCCAAGGTCTGATCAAATACTAGGGCCACCCCTTAAGATTAGAGGAAAGGAGGTTTCAACTTCAGCAGAGGAAGGGTTATTTTACAGTAAGGTCTATTAAATTGTGGAATTCTTTGCCCAAGGATGTGGTAATGGCAAATACAATTAATACATTTAAAAGAAGATTATATGCATTTATTTCTAGAGGGAACATACAGGGTTATACTGTGTATTAGTAGGAAAAACAGGAAGGTAATAAACTTACTACAACTTTCAACTATACAGATAAACACAGACAAAAAGTTATATTCAATATAATGTAAAGAAATTAGAGTTTATGGAGGGGATGGATGGTTAAAATAATATTAGGACCCTTGATATATAGTGATGGAGAGAACTCTTTTAGAGGACCAGTCTAACAGTAGCAATGTATAAGCAAAAAAAAAAAATCAGGTATAGGGATGGGTGAAAATTCTCACCTCAAACTGCAATTGGCAAACAATGGCATATTCTGCTTGGTGAATAATTTCCCATGAAAAGTGCAGTTTTTTTTACTTTTTTTGCCTAACTCACTCCATTGAAAGAAATCGGAACACTGAATTTACACACAATAAGTAGCAAAATAATATTTTATTTCCCAAAGGCATAGTATAAAAGGGGTATGAGGGTGCTCGTGTTGGTGCAGCGTGGGGAAACAATCAGTTGAACAGAGATTTTTTGGGGGGAGTTGTTTACTGGAATTGGGGGGACAATTAATATATATATATATATATATAATTTTTTTTTTTAAACAAAAACATAAGACATGATATAAAAGGGGTCTGAGAAGTATGCCTGTGTTGGTGGGTGGAGTCTGGGGAAAGAATCAGTTGAGCTTTTGTTTTGGGGGATGTTGATAAAAATAAATAATACATAAAATTAAAAATAAAATAAATTAAGAAATTGGTAACTCACGTGAAAGAGACAGGGACCCCTGACGTAAGCCGCAACTGCAGCAGACTGATATTTGATGGGATTTTGTAGAGGATGATATGTAGGACTTATTGTTAGAGGCCCAAGCTCCAAGGAAACATTGATTTGTAGGACTTAGACTTATTAGAGGCACAAGCCTTGAGGAAACATTGATTAGTTGTTGGAAATTAGACTTGTGTTAGGCCCAAGCCCTGAGGAAACATAGATTTGTAGGACATATACTTATTAGAGGCACAAGCCCTGAGGAAACACTGATTAGTTGTAGGAAATTAGACTTATGTTAGGCCCAAGCACTGATATGTAGGACTTAGACTTGGTTGGCACAAGCTCTAAGGAAACATTGATTTGTTGGAAGGCTTGTTAGAAACAAGCCCCCTCCCCCCCCCCCCAAAAAAAAAAAAAAATATATATATATATATGCACAACAACCTCACCAAATCTGTGATCACGGCGCCAAATATTCACAGCAGTCAACTATTATTAAATTCTTAAAGTAACACGATCAAGCGTTTCTGTCCTAACCCTGTCAGTGTTAAGGGCAAAAAAACAATAGAATAAACTACTACACCAAGGAGAGCGCTTAAAACTGTACTTCACATATATCAATATTTAATATTATACATATCAATAATCTCAGTCAACAATATAAATCATAAGTGCGCTCTAAAAAATATATAATAATACAATAATAGCTCCGGAGCTAAAAAATGTACACTCAAAAAAATAATAGTAATTTAAAAAAGAACAAAATGAGATGTAAGTCAATTCTGAAAATCGTGTCTCCAAACTTGAAGTATATCTATAGATGACAATATTGTAGATAATATGTAACGGTTTTTTAAGACTCTCAGACCAGTGTGTGAAATAAAAACACAATTTATTTAGAGTAAGGTAAGGCAAAGGTCCGCCCTCTAGTGGCGACTGATATACACCAGCAGTGATGACCGATAGATACAAATGTAAATGCACAAACGTATTACATGTACAAATACAAAGCAGTAGAATGGAATATAACCACAAAGGGTTAAGTCCTTGATAATGGTCAGTCTCAGATGTGGATGTTTGGCACGCCCTGGGTGTTATATGGCTGTGCTGGAGACAATGTCCACTATAAACTGGATACAGGACTGCCTCGCCACGATGTTCAGTGAAAAGCAGAACGGGAATCCACTTAGCTCCCTCGGGCGTACCTACTGAAACTGCTTCTGCTAGTGCGAGTGAAAATAGCCCCCACGGGCGTAGCTGGAACCGGCCTGCAATGCAAGAGCTACCAAGACTCCTCAGACTCAACCGGACACTGGGATAGGACGTGCAAGAGCCAATAGCCCCCACGGGCGTAGTTACTGGATTTGCTAGCGCTGAAGCCTTTGCCTGCCACCACTCGGTATAACAGAATCGCCCAGTATTTGCAATGAGAGAGAGAGCCTTAAACGCCCAACCGGCCCAACAGATGTGAATACTCTGCAAGGAGGTACAGAGTTGCCGACGGAGAGCGGCCAACTCAGCAGGAGTATCACCCTGAACAAGGCTCACACTGGCGTAGAGAGAGTGGGACCAAGGCAGCACTACTAGGGTTAAAAAGCACATTTACTCGAGGCTTTTCAGCGGAACAGCAAGGCTCTGCTGTATGAGTGAGGCGTACAAACACACAGCTCTGCACAGTAGAAGCACTGCACTGAACGGGGTAACACCAGGCAAGGCAGCCACACAAAGACTGGAACAGCAGGTAATAATGTCGCGGCGGCGACAACTGGAACGCAGGTCTCTGGAACAAGCTGGAAGTTGATCTTCGGAGCAGGAAGTCAGCCAGGCCGGGTCGGAGCACGTAGGAGGTAGTCATACAAGCCGGGTCATACACAAGCAGGAACGTCAGCCAAACCGGGTCAGGATCCAAGGGTGGTAGTCAGACGGGCCGGATCATACACAAGCAGGAACACTGGAGAATAGTCAGGACAAGCCGAATCTGTACACAGGAATCCGGAACACAGGAACACAGCAACAGTACAACTGGCTCAGAAACACCACGAAAGGGCATCTGACAGATGTGATAGCCAGGTATAAAAAGGTCACCAGGGGGCGGGCCAAACCAACTCAGCAAATCAGTATCTGCCACAGATGAGAGTGACAGGAATCACAGGCACTGTGATATAATAATTCCAGATATAGAAGTGATGTTCTAAAAACCGCTAAGGCTGGAAGTAATGTGTCGCGGGCAGGTCTATATCAGTATCTCACTCGTGCACTATATAATCCTATGGTACTGGAAACATTCATATATCTTATTATTAAGTTCACTTGAATGTGTGAACAGATAAACTTCCCGACAATACCACTCTCCTCAATTGCCACTTGTTCGGGATATGTATCTCCCTTGCCACACTAAAACCAAATGTGGCTAGATGTAACAGGTCAATACAAATTCAAATCAATGTATCTTCTCTATATTTCTCCTTCAGATTGGGACTTATATACACTGTAGCATCTCCACTCCACAGCAGACTCCAACGCGTTTCGTCCCATGTCACCGGAACTTCTTCAGGGATTTTGATGTGAGCGTTGCTTAGCGTTCCCCCACCACTTTAGGTATATGTGGAGAAAAGAATAAGTTGGGCAATAATGCTTCTCCACCTGCTACTCCTCCAAAATAATGGGTTTGTTGTTAGAATAGAAATGTTTCCCTTGAGAGAAGGCAATGTGCACAGTGTGTGTGATAAAAAAGGGAAGGACTGGGAACAATGGGCACTTCTGGACTCACATCAAACACCTAGCGTAACTATAACCAAACATCATGACGCTTAGGGTCCCCAATGTGAAATCATTCCAACAAGAAACCAAATACTGCTGATGTCACTATGCCCCTTGTCTACTCCCCATTAAGGACACGTGACAACTTGCAGACAGTTTAATTATAATGATCAACCCTCCCTGCCACCAGCTTAGCTTATTCTGTGGGATGGAATCTTCTCAGATGCTGCTTAATGCCCTTCTTGCGATTATCCTCCACCACACTGCCATATGTGGTTAGTGCACCACACAGTGTGCAATAGGTGGATATGAACTGCCACATCCTGACATCTACTGAATGGCTATCAGGTGGTGGGGCTAGGTAAAGATGAATGAGGTGCATCATCAAAAGATGTAGTTACATGATCTTCCTGTGCCTGGACCCTAGAGCAAGAAGGTAATGGTGAGTCAGGTGTTTTGCTCACCATCGAACTTTCAGCCTCTGGCTGGGTTTCTCTATTCTTCCTCCTCTTTGATTTACACCTCACCTCTTGTTTCCTTTGAGGAGCATCAGGGGTTACAATAGCAGCGATGCCTGATTACTTTAATGGATGTTTGGCTTTAACATGTTTCACATAAATGTCATGGTATCTGTGTTTCATTTGTATTATTAGGGTGGTTGTACCAAGGTGTGTTCCCTCCTTTCCCCTTTTCACTGACTTTTCACAAATTGTGCACAGTGCCATTGCTGATAACTGCACTGTGCCTGCCCAAAGAGAAAAATAGTCCCACACCCATGACTTCAGGTAGGAGGGGAAAGGTGGAGAAGAATGCCTTCTTTCTTCTTCTCCTCCACATTCCCCTAAACTTGCTGGGGCAGTATCACGGTGCCCGTGATTGCTCTCCTTTTGTGTCAATTACCCTCAGGGGGCTCTCCATTGGCTGTCTGTTTTCAGCCCGTCCTGCATTGCTTATTTAGACTGATCCTGGGCACCCTTTGGTTGCCCTTTCGTGTTGTCTCTATGCTGCTCGTATCTACCTTATGTTCCTTTGCTGTGTTCCTGCTAGCAGAATTTGTCCTGTTCCTGTAGTTACCTGTCCAGTGGTTCCTGCTTCCGTTTCTGATCCGGTTGGAGTCACCGATTGGTCATCGTTTCCTGCTGCCAGTCCCCGCTGCCGTTCCTGATCCGGTTGGTCGTTGCAGTGCTGATTCCTGTTTCTACCTGCTGGTTCCTATCCAGTTCGCCTGTAGTCAGCTGACGTTCCTGAGTTGCCTTGGTGACATTTCTACTCTCTGCCGGTTATCCAGTATGCGAGTACTGGTTCGCTCCACAGCCGCCCGGCTGTTATTGCAGTATACGATTAGCTTTCCACGTACAGGGTACTGGTTCGCTCCATAAGCCATCCGGCTGCTATTGTCGAGACGTATAGCGTTCCCAGTGTGTGGGCACTGGTTCGCTCCACAGCCATCTGGCTGTTATTGCAGGATATGATTAACGTTCCACGTACAGGGTACTGGTTCGCTCCTCAAGCCATCCGGCTGCTATTGTCAAGACGTATAGTGTCCCAGTGTGCGGGCACTGGTTTGCTCCACAAGCCATCCGGCTGTTATTGCAGGATACTATCAGCGTTCCACATACAGGGTACTGATTCGCTCCCTAAGCCATCCGGCTGCTATTGTCGAGACGTATAGTGTCCCAGTGTGTGGGCACGGGTTCGCTCCACAAGCCATCCGGCTGTTATTGCAGGATATGATTAGCGTTCCACGTACAGGGCACTGGTTCGCTCCATAGGCCTTCCGGCTGTTATTGTACAACACTATAGTGCTCCCAGTGTGTGGGCACTGGTTCGCTCCATAGCCACCCGGCTGTTATTGCAAGATACGTTTAGCGTTCCCAGTGTGTGGACACTGGTTTGCTCCTTAGCCACCCAGCTGTTATTACGTATACGTATAGCACTCTCAGTACAGGGTACTGGTTCACTCCCTAGCCTCCCGGCTGCAGTTGCACCTTGTTGACTTGCTCCCAGTACTAAGTACTGGTTCGCTCCACCACCCTTGAGTCTATTATCGTATTGTGCATCACTGTCTTCCCAGTACGCAGGTACGGGTGGTCCCCTGGTATTCCTTGGCTTGCCACTTATGCTGACTTAGCCTCTTATGTCATCCCTGTGACTGCTGTTGTCACCTTTACAGTCACTGAGGCTTTAGTGGTTGCCATTCACCCCTTACCAGGCTGCCTTGCCTGGTATATTGGTAAGGCCGGTAGAACCTTATTCTATTTTCATCTTGGGTTGCCTTACCCGGTATTGGCAAGGCCGGTAGAGCCTGTATATAGCTGTCTGTCTCTTGGCTGCCTTGCCCGGTATATTGGCAAGGCCGGTAGAGCCTATCTATTCCTTGTACCAACTTCCTGGCTGCCTTGCCCGGTATATTGACAGGGCCGGTAGAGCCTGTATAGCTACTGTGATTGCTGCTTTCCTGTCAATAAAGATCTATGTATGAATGTGTATGATTCCCTATGTGGTTGTCTTAAACTTTTCAATAAAAGTTGTGTTTTTACCTAACTTTGCGTCTGAGAGTCTTAACAAACTGTGACAGGCAGAGGATAATGTTGCTGCTATTGCTGCTACTGTCTCAGAATCAGTTCTGCAACTAGGACCAGGAATATTGCTGCTGGAAAGTGGAGCCTGTCCTAGTACAGCATCACTGGACCCCATTGATACTGTTTCCACAGTGGTCTGTGTCACAATAGCCTGCTCCTCAGCATCCTGCTGCTCTTACAACTCATCAGTATCAGGAATTACAGCAGCAGCAAACTCTGTAAATTCCAAAATCTCACAGCTGGTGGTGGTGGTGGTGATGCCCATGCCTATCCCCGTTCTCATATCTGTCTACAATTCATTATTGTTTTGGGCTAAAAAGGCCATTAATGTTTCCATCCTAGCTCCTCCACCATCATCATTGCCACCACTAGTCCCTCCTTGCTACTGCTGCCCTATTACAGATGTCTCACTGGTTGGAGATGATGACAAATATAACAGAGAGTTCCCCTACTGTCACACTTGCCATATCTTTTTGACCTGAAATAGGCAGACTGGCAGCACCAGCAACAGGCACAGGCAGCTGATCTGTACTCACGGTGGTAGTAATATTGCTGCTAGCCACCAGTTCTGCCCTCTTCAGGACCATGTTTCATCTGGACAATGCCATGGGGGAAGGGGACTTTGAGGTTCAGGGGAATGTTGTGGGCTCTCTTGTACGCTAGTCTGGTTGCTCTGCATTACTTCTACTACTACCTCATCAGGAGGATCTACTGTGGTAATGCTAGTCCCACCAGCTGCTGGTGCTTTATTAAATCCAGTAGTAATTAATAGGACATTCTCATAAAAAGTATTGGGATTCTTTTTTCTTTTTTTCTTACTGAAACAGGTTCTAGATGTTGCACACTTCTATATATATGAATCGACTATCAAATCTTCAGGACAGGACTTGTCTTGAAAACCTTCTAATAAATCAGAGATTTTGATTAATTAGAGAGCTTAGAATAATAACTGTGAATACATGAAACTATCCATAAGGGACATTCCTAAGCCACTTTTTAAGTGACAACTTATTTTTTCTTACTTGCAATAGCAGCCAGAAGAGAGGCAGTGTCAAATCCAGTGTGATCATCTCATCCTCCTGCATTTTTTGTAAGTCTAAATCTAGAATTATAGTCACTCAGAATAAAAATCTGCCCAGACTGTCTAATACTGGCGCTGGTGGTGATGGTACTGCAATGCCAACTCTAGTCTCCTCTAGCAACTCCTAACTCCCATATCATGCTTCTACTAAAGTCAAAGATGCTTTAAGAGATTACAGTGTATGTTATTTATTTTATTTACCTTTTTTGGTTGGGAGGGCTTTCTGTTACACTCAACAACCTGTACTTTCACTTTCAATATACTTTTTTTATCCCATGTACCATGCTGCTCCTGTATTTGTCTTTCCAAACTTGTTTAATGCTGGGTCTGATGGTGGTGGTGCTACTGTAATGCCAACTCAGTCTCCTGTATCATTACCTCCTAACTACCAAATTCTAACTTTAACAAAGTCTAAGAAGCTGCTTCCTTCCTTACAGTTTGTTATTTTGGGAGGCTCTCTGTTAGACTCAACCAGCTGTAGTTTCTCATTTTATAGAATTTTGTAGCTCACATACCATGCTGCTGCTGTATTTGAATTTTCAAATTGGTCTAATACTGGTGGTGGTGCAAGGTTAATGGAGAGCATTGCCACTTCTCTTCTCCAGTATTCCCTCCTGACTTCCATACTTCCATCAGAGTCAAATATGCTTCTGCTGCCTAACTTTAGGAGATCAGTGATGAAAACCTCTATGGAATAGAAGGAATGGATAGCCAACTTTTATGTAATTTATTTCAAAGAATCTTGTTCAAATGTCAATCATTAGCAATAGCCAACATGGCTTTGTGAAAGACAGGTCTTGTCAAACAAACTTGATCGCATTTTATGAAAAAGTGAGTAATACTATAGATGAGGGAGCGGCAGTTGATGTGATCTATTTAGACTTTGCCAAGGCATTTGATACAGTTCCGCACAAGAGGTTACTGTACAAATTGAATGAAATAGGCCTAAGGGAAAATGTTTGTGTGTGGATCGGAAATTGGCTGAAAGATAGAATGCAAAGAGTGGTAGTAAATGGCAAGTTCTCCAGTTGGATAAAGGTGATAAGTGGAGTACCTCAGGGATCTGTCCTGGGTCCTCTTCTTTTTAATTTGTTTATTAATGACCTCCCAGAGGGCATAGGGAGCCATGTATCAGTGTTTGTTGATGACACAAAATTAAGTAAGGTAATAAAGTCTGAACTGGATGTGGCTTCATTACAAGAGGATCTGGACAAATTGAGTAACTGGGCAGGCAAACGGCAAATGAGATTCAATATAGACAAGTGCAAAGTTATGCATTTTGGGTATAATAATAGAAATGCAACATATACTTTAAATGGTGTTTCTCTGTGGA
This sequence comes from Rhinophrynus dorsalis, assembly GCA_037306005.1. Lineage (NCBI taxonomy): Eukaryota > Metazoa > Chordata > Amphibia > Anura > Rhinophrynidae > Rhinophrynus > Rhinophrynus dorsalis. The sequence goes on along the minus strand of CM074728.1, from coordinate 48,932,330 downwards.
AATCTACTAATGAAAAGGATTTGGGAGTAATGGTAGACAATAGACTTAGCTGTAGCGTGCAGTGCCAGCTGGCAGCTGCAAAGGCCAATAAGATATTGGTATGTATTAAAAGGGGTATTGACTCAAGGGAGGAAGATATAATTATGCCTCTTTACAGGTCCATGGTAAGACCCCACCTAGAATATGCTGTTCAATTCTGGGCGCCCTTTCTGAAAAAGGACATTATGGAACTAGAGAGAGTGCAGAGGAGGGCTCCAAAACTAGTAAGGGGAATGGAAAGTTTTAGTTATGAAGAGAGGCTAGAAAAATTAAACTTGTACACACTAGAGAAACGGCGTCTTAGAGGGGATATGATAACACTATATAAGTATGTTCAAGGTCCATATAAAGGGCTCTCCAAAGACCTGTTCATTAACAGAACAGTACACAGGACAAGGGGCCACCCGCTTAGACTTGAGGAAAGGAGATTTAATCTACAACAGCGGAAGGGTTTCTTTACAGTAAGGACAATAAAGGTGGTGCTATCAAATACATTAGATGCCTTTAAAAGGGGCCTGGATACTTATTTAAAAGAGAGGACAACAGGAGGAAAGTGCACCCTGACCCACCGTGATATCTCAGCCAAATCCAAAATTGAGAATATCTCAAAAAAATCCTTTATTGAACATTATTAAAACCAACTATGAATGAATACAGGATTTATAAAAGATGCGCTGGACTACGCCTAACGCGTTTCGTGATGACAAAAGCACCACTTAATCATAGGCTTCCAGTAATCCAAATGCGCTACATGACATTTATATAAAAACAATCAATTCAAAATATACAATTAGCGAATCCAACAGTCTTACCTGCCGCATGAGCCAATCCCAAAACACCTCTAACCCCTGTGTTAAACAATACCTCATCAACACATCAGTGCTTAACATCAATTAGCTCACGATCGCACCGTCACATGATGAAAAGCCGTTAACACTATCCAACTTCAAAAGTCACATGATTAAAATCACATGATCTGCCTTCCATACCTCATATAGTATCTAGAAAGAGCGATCATACAGGAGAAAGTTAAGGTTAACTCAGAGCTTGACAAATTTGTTAAATCACAGAAATCTTTGCAAGATAAACTTCAACGATTAGAGCATAATATAACTTTGTTGAAGTCGAAGAAATTCTCTAGAGATAGGGAGGATTACGAGAAAAAGAGAGTCTACACTTGGCATAGAGAGAGGAGGATTTCTAGAAAGGAGAATTATAGAACTAAATCTATTTTACGAACAGTTTCTACCCCTAAAACAGTTAGTTTTTCCAGTATAGATCAGGAAGGTTCAAATAATGAACAGAGTACTGGTTCGTCTCTTTTGTCCTCACAGGAACATAGAGAACATACAGTGAGTGAAGTTTTTTCTACACCAAAAGTTCAACGTCCTCAAAAAAACCACAGGTCAAGGAGGGAGTGGCGTCCTCAAAATTGGAATTGGGACTATTATCAGGAACCGAGAAACAACACAAACCCACGAGGAGGGGCAAGAGGTCAACAAGCAAGAAGAGGGCGCATATACAGGGGGAGAGCCAGGAGGTCTTGAACCTCTCAAATAAAGAACTGTCCCCAGATGAGATCTCCTTATTGTCTAAAGGACTGGGGTTTTCTCCTACGAAACATTTTAATCTGTTTGAGACCATATTAGATGTTAATGCTTTCATTAGGAAGTTGACATTGAAGAAACACTTTAGCTGTATTCCGGATCAGAATGTATTGCAAGTAGGGGATTTGATTGAGGGCTTAACAGTTACTGATGGTAACCAATTGGAACCTCTTTCAGAGATCTCGTCAGATATCAAGACTAAGAGATGCTCTGAAAGAACCTTTGCAGAAATTTGTGCTATCACAGATTTAGAATCTTTGAGAAGGGAAAGTGATCCCAATGTTACATGTTCAGTCGAAATGACTCGATTAGTGGGTTCTAATTCATTGAAACCTAGATCCACTTTTTATCCTATACATCAAAGAGGGCTGTTTATTGATGCTTTCCAATCAGCTGTTGAAGAGAGTCTATTTAAATTACAGGCTAGACAGGAGTATAGGAGGAATAACTTAAATAAGGGAGAGCGTTTGGCACTAGAGTCTTTGTCTTCAGATAGGTCTGTTGTTATTCGCAGTGCGGATAAGGGAGGGTGTGTGGTGCTCCTCAATTCTGAGGATTACCATGCGGAATCCCTTAGACAACTGGGAGATTCCTCATCTTATACTGTATTGAACAGGGATCCTACTAGGCTTTTTTCTAGATTGTTGTACAGGATTGTCGATGATGCTTTGGCCTTGGGGTTAATTACAGAAAAAGAGAGAGATTTTCTAAAAGTGAAACATCCGGTGATGTCCATCTTTCACCATCTCCCCAAGGTTCATAAGGATCATAGACCTCCCTTGGGGAGACCTATTGTCTCTGGTATAGCTTCCCTGAATGAGAATTTGTCGAGATTGGTTGATAGTTATTTGCAACCATTAGTATTGAGGTTGGGGAGTTATACCAGAGACTCTGGACATGTCTTATCTTTTCTTTCTGGGATACAACAGGTGGGATTTTTGTCTTGGGGTACAATGGATGTTGTATCCCTTTATTCAATGATCCCACATGATCAAGGTCTAAAAGCTATTAATTACCATTTTAACACTTACAGTGTTTATAGTGAGGATTTGAAAGATTTTTTGTTGAGGGCAGTTGACTATCTGTTGAGACATAATTTTTTCAAGTATGATGGTGCGTTTTACCTCCAAACACGTGGGACTTCAATGGGGGCTACTTTTGCCCCATCATTTGCCAACCTGTATATGGGTTGGTATGAAGAGTCCCATGTGTTTGGAGTTGAAAATCCATTTCGATCTTCTATTAGGGTGTACAAGCGTTTTATAGATGATTTACTGTTTCTTTGGATGGGAGGCAAATCCCAATTTGATGAGTTTGTCTCCTATATGAACAGGAATGACTTCAATCTTATATTTACCTCAGAATATCAAGAAAAGGAAATTTCTTTTTTAGATTTGAAATTGATTCTGACAGAAACAGGAATTGGTAGCACACTTTATAGGAAGCAGTGTGCGGGTAACTCGCTTCTACACGCTAAATCATGTCATCCTAGGCATTTAATTAAAGGTATACCGAGAGGCCAATTTCTGAGGATTCGTAAGAATTGCTCGGATCTTGTTGATTTTTATAAGCAATCTGATGATCTGATTCAGCGTTTTAGACAGCGAGGATATCCATATCAGTTATTGATTAATGCAAGAGATCTGGCATTAAATACTGAACGAGATAATCTATTGAATTCTGATGGAGAGAGATGTAAGAGGGATATAGTGGTTGATCGTAAAGTCTCATTTGTAACAGGTTATAGTGAAGAATATAACCAGATAAAACGCATTATTACAAAACACCTTCCTATTTTGACAAGTGATATCAGACTTAAATCAGTGCTACAAGATGGATGTAGTTTTGTGGCGAGGAGAGCGCCTACATTAGGTAGTCGATTGTCACCTAGTTTGTTTCATAGCACACAGTTAGCGGTGCCGACATGGTTGAAGACTACTGGTATGTTTAAGTGTGGTGCTAGGAGGTGTATTTCCTGTAGTTATGTAAGAATTGGTGATTCTTTTGTGAGTACAGCTTTGGATAAAAGGTTTGTGATTAAACAGTATATTAACTGTAGGACATCACACGTGGTGTATTTAATAACATGTTTGACGTGTAGGAAACAATATGTAGGACGTACGAGTAGACCCCTTAAGGAATGGATCAGGGAGCATTTGTTGTCCATAAGCAAAAGGGATAATACGAAACCAGTGGCAAGGCATTTCATAGGTTGTAATGACGCAGATTTGTCCCATTTTTTCTTTCAAGGGATTGAAAAAAATTTTTTACCCGAAAGGGGAGGAGATATAGATGCATTATTGGACAAAAGTGAAATTAAATGGATAATTCAGTTGAGGACTCGTGTCCCTGAGGGTTTAAACTCGGAACACGATGTGTCTTTATTTATAAGTCATTAGATTTTTTTAGATCTGAGTTTATTCTCTAGATATTTATAAATAGACACTTTAGTATGCTTTGTTATATATTTTTTAATATTTTTGATGGTCATGTATATGTGTCTTATATACAATGGGATATTTCGAATAATTTTTATATGTCTAAATTATTAATAATTTTTTCTCACATTTATTCATTTATTGTATTGACAATATTTCATTATTTGAAGGAGGGTCACATGTCTTAGTAATGATAAATGATATTGTATTTTTGTATCCATTAGGAATACGTTTCCAAATGTATGTTTATCCATTGAGTAACATATGTTTTTGAGTGTTAATATTGATGGGTCATGGGTAGTCACTGTTTTTGTTTTGGTGGTATAATATTACCACCCGCATGTCCCAATCCATAGTGTATGATCGCTCTTTCTAGATACTATATGAGGTATGGAAGGCAGATCATGTGATTTTAATCATGTGACTTTTGAAGTTGGATAGTGTTAACGGCTTTTCATCATGTGACGGTGCGATCGTGAGCTAATTGATGTTAAGCACTGATGTGTTGATGAGGTATTGTTTAACACAGGGGTTAGAGGTGTTTTGGGATTGGCTCATGCGGCAGGTAAGACTGTTGGATTCGCTAATTGTATATTTTGAATTGATTGTTTTTGTATAAATGTCATGTAGCACATTTGGATTACTGGAAGCCTATGATTAAGTGGTGCTTTTGTCATCACGAAACGCGTTAGGCGTAGTCCAGCGCATCTTTTATAAATCCTGTATTCATTCATAGTTGGTTTTAATAATGTTCAATAAAGGATTTTTTTGAGATATTCTCAATTTTGGATTTGGCTGAGATATCACGGTGGGTCAGGGTGCGCTTTCCTCCTGTTGTCCTCTCGTTTGTGGAATCGTGGCTGCGATTGTGGAGAGCTGCACCGGACCCGCCGGTCCTAATGAGGCTTGGTGAGTGTTGTGGCTATCGGCTAGTGTATTAACTGAATGCAACTGCTACATGATTTCTTTTGGTTTTACTTATTTAAAAGAGCATAACATAGAGGGCTATGTACGTTAGTATTGGGATTAATATTTAGTTAGGGCTTGTTGATCCAGGGAGAAATCTCTTCTTTTGGATCAACGATGGTAAACAGGAATAGAAAAAGGGTTGAACTAGATGGACACAAGTCTTTTTTCAACCTAAATTACAAAAAAAAAAAAAAAAATCCATGTTTTAGTCAGTCTATTTTTAAGCAGCTTTACTTGTCCAGATTCAGTCTTTCCAATTGAACTCTCAGAGAGTTTATAACCAAACATATGGCTCCTTTTTCATTGATGAAAGATTGAGACTTTTTCTTTTATCTAATTTTATGGCCATATCATCATCACTCCTACTATCTACGTATTCTATATCATGAGGATAAAATGGTAGCGGAATATATTCTAAATCATAATCATCATCAACAATAATTAGGTCATCATCAACATTGTATCCTTCCTCTCCTCTTCTTCCAAATTTTTCTAGATTTTTTGACGTTTCTAACAGTTTTCTTTTACCTTTGCCCCTTAGGGTGACTTACAGAACATTTGCCACTACTTTGAAGATGGGTGTTCGCTGTTACTCTCACTGTCAGATGCAGCAGTTGCTTTAGCTGTAAAACCCTCTTCCTCTATGACAACAACACTAGAATGTGACTTGTCCTGTTCAGTTTTCTTAAACATCATAGTATTACTACTGATGGTGATTTAAATTTTCCTTTAACTTTTACAAACAGCCTTCTCAGGAGGAGGATCATTATTATTCATTGCACAAAGTGCAGGAGCTATGGTCACAGTCAGACTTTTGACTAGCACTTTACTACTATATAAAAGAACTTCTCCTACCCTTTTTACCTTACCCCTGCCCCAAGTACATTTACCAAATTCCTCAACTCGAACTGTCTTTTGGACCCTATGCAGTCTGGTTTCCGGTGCGGTCACTCAACTGAGCCAGCTTTCTGCAGGGTGGCTAATGATCTCCAGACTGCAAAAGCCAAAGGATGGTTTTCTATACTTATACTACTTGATTTATCCTCTGCCTTCGACACGGTTAACCATTCTCTGCTCGCTCAAATTCTTCACAATCTTGGCTTCCGAAATCAAGCTGCTTCATGGCTCTCCTCCTATCTCTCACAACATTCCTGTCCTCTAGCAATAGCACCTCCTCCACAGTCCCTCTATCTGTGGGGATGCCTCAAGGCTCCGTTCTGGGTCCTCTGCTTTTCTCTCTGTACACCCTTTCATTGGGTGAACTTATTAGTTAGTTTGGCTTCAAATACCATCTATTTGCTGATGATACCAAAATTTACATCTCCACTCCTGATCGTTCACCTCAAATCCAGCTGCAAATTTCAGACTGCCTTTTGGCCATTTTCATGGATGGCACAACGTCAGCTGAAGATAAACATGGGCAAAACTGAACTGCTAATTTTCCCACCAAGACCTTTCCCAACACCTAGCTTCACCATTACAGTTGATGGAATTGATATTGATCAGGTCAGCTCAGCACGCTGCCTTGGGGCCATATTTGCACTTGTATTCTCAACACTTGACATACCCCATTGTCTGTCTCCTTTTACCCATTTAGACTGTAAGCTCCTTGGGGTAGGGACCTCTCTCATATTGTTTCTATGAATGTCACACTTATTTCATCCCCTCTTATTTATTGTAACATATGTCCATTGTAAGGCGCTGTGTACACTGTGTGGCGCCATATAAATAAAGATATACATACAAGATATACATTGGACATAATGAAAGTAGTATCGGTTCTTACTGTTAAGTAAATAAGAGAACTGTTTGCACATTGTGTGATGTCTTGCCCTTCTCAAAGTAATGTATCATGTACATCTTTGTCTCTATTAACTGTTCCTCTCAGTCAAAGCTTGTCTCTGTCACCTATCAGTTAAAGGTTAACGGTATTTTTTTTACATTTTTATAACCTATATTGTCTGTCACTGCCACTGTCTATAAAGGAATCACACACACTCTCCCTGCAGCTACCAGAAATCCTTGCTGCAGCCAAGGCCAGATGAAGATGCTGGCTGCAAAGTGATCTGATCCCGGTTGAGCCAGAACCCTAACCTGGATGGAGGATCTGATAAAACTGGAGATGGAACTCAGACCTAATCGGGGGATATACTTAGTAACTCACTGGAACCTAGAACAAAAGAAACTGAGAACAAACAAAACTTCAGAATAAAATACCTCTCCTTACAGGCACAACCAAAGGAGTGTAGTTCACCAAGAGAATGACCTTGATCTAGCCAGTGGGCTAGTCAGGTCACTAGTCTGTGAGAAACTATGCAGTCTGACATGGGTTAGTATAGGTGAATTCACCAAGGAACCTGAACAGGGATACCCAAGTGGTCTAAGATTGCTACTGTAGGAAATGTGAGATCAGAAGGAATGAGTCCTAAAATTAACAACTAAGACTGAAAGATTGTGTAAATTCCCAGAGAGTAGGACTGCTAACATAATATTAGAAGGGAGACAGCAGGCCTCACAAAGTGTACTGGGCAAAGGAGAATGTGTAAAGGCCAAAGGCCATTTGTAAGAGAAGACTTTGTTAATCTCTTCTAAGTTTACAGAATTTTATGACTTTGGAATAAAATACCCATAGAGACCTTATATTTTCATATTGATCTCTGGTCTTGAATTGTGAATGCTTTTTTTTTTGTAAATTATATTTTTCAAAATGTTGTTGTTAAAGATTTTCTTCTACTCCTTGGAGAAAGCCAAACAATGCATCTGAGGGACTGTCATCAGGGAGGAGAAGACCTAGCATCCAAATGACATCACAGATCTCTGACTCTGTCTGCCTTTAGGGGATTTCTCCCAGTCCCATTCTACTAGTACAAGAATGATTGCAGGCAGCTTACTCACAGTTTGTGTAATGAATGTGTGAGATGACTTTGTGATCAGATTTACATTATATTTTTGCACAAAAATCTACCAAGACTTAGTGTCACTTGAACACTTTATTGTGGATGGAAATTTTCCTTGAGATGTCACCTACAAAGGACAACACTAAGTAAGATAATTATGTTCTGGAATAAATGCAAAGACATTTTATCTTTCATGTACATAAATCTTTGTGGATAAAATTAATGTTATGCAGATGTGAATATTTCTCAAAGGTAAATAAGTCTACTATACAATAAAATCTGCTAACCTGCATTGTACATGCAATGCAACCTGGAAATACAGTATAAAAGATTAAGGACATAATGGGTTTCTCTTTCAGGGTAAGCACCAAGCAATGTTTTTGTTAGGATTTTACTTTTGGAGAGTAGGAAGTGGTTCAGAAACAGATACCAATCCAAGTCTGCTGAGTTAAAGAGATGAAACAATTCTTATTTTTTACAGTTATTAAAATGTGCATATTGGTGCATATAAGACAGAGAGAATTATAATTCGACAAATGTAAAAGGGCCTAAAAATCTTAAGATTTATATGAATAGGTGGTGGGTAAATTCAACAGAAAGGTAAAAGTTAATCTGTAACAAATAAGAATTAATGGTAATTGAATTTGTGACCTTACAGCACATGTGAGGCAAACAGTAGATTTAGATAAGTCTGCTTTTAGATACAGATAGATAGAAATATAGAGAGACAGACAGACAGAATATAGAGTAAACTGATAGAGGTAGATGTAAAATACTTGACAAGTCCTCTAACACCTCTGTAATCAAAATATTCATTAACGTTTTAGAACAGGGGTATCACTCTGCACACATAAGGAGCAGAGTCAGTATGTTTTTGGTATATCCTGATTTTGTGCAGGCAATGCAATCAGTAGACATCTTTTTGACTACAACAGCTTCACAAAATCAGGGATATTACAAATTTGTTCATTGGCTGTCTGACATTTTGTGAAATACAATTCATGCATTGATCAGATTTATGTTATTGCTGCTTTGTCCTTATGTTAACTCACTCCCTTAAGCTATAGGATTCGGTTTCTTGCTCCAAATCCTTAACCCATTTGTCCTCTAAGTGCACTCTTATTCTTGACAATCTGACTTTTCTGCCAGGTTATAATACTAGAGACTTATGCCATTGGTCCTCTCTCTATCGTCTTAGGGTGGGTGAATGTCTGGCGGATGAGGGACTAATGATGTCTCCTCACTACCTGACAGTGACAAATCCAATTTTTGTAGCTCTAAACATTTCCATTACCTACAGGTAATTAATTTTAATCAGTCATACTTTCCTGAACGTACTCTTCTGGACCTGACCTGGTTTGAGAGACTGTGTTTGCAGGTTGCGAATGCTCCTGGCCTTCTTTCTCATATTTATTAGGGGCTTTTGTCCCCATCCAGGAAAACAAAACTAAAAAAATGTTAGCTTGGAAAGGTGATTTTGGGGCAGAACTTCCTATAGAATCCTGGTCCAAAATGTGGATTAATGCAGATCAGGAGTGGGTTGACCTGTTTCTCATCTGGTGGACCTGCTCAGTGGTACAAGATGTCTGAAGTTCAGTGGAGTCTCTGGTACTTTTAGTTACAAATTTATCAATGAATAAGGTGTTTGATGCTGGGGCTCTCCCCTCCCCTGGAGACATGCCCCAGTCGACAACAAAACTTGCATTGCACATTTTACTAGCAGACAGAAACCTTTTGGTCTCTCACTGGGTAAAAAATGCCACTTGCTGGACAGACAAATTTTCAGGGTATATGGGAAATGTATACTATGGAAAAGTTAACTTCTCTTCATTGACTAGCTGGTGCATATGTGTGTTGTCAGTATCGTTAGTCATCAGTCATGCGCTTCAGTTTTTCTACAGTAACTATATCAGTGGGACAATCTTGCTAATTCCTTCCCCTTCATGACTAAATAGTAAATTGTCATCCTTAAGGTTTCAGCAGCTACACATGTCACATTTTATTTACCACTGCCCAGGTGATGAATCATTCCAGTTTTACATTGTGTACTCACTAGTGGCCTTATTCTGCTCGTAAATATGCTCTAGCATGTACAATATAGAGTACCAACTTGTAGGGACATCCATTTTCAGCTGGAGATGGGGCAGGTTGTTACACTCTTATATTGAAAATAATAGATTGCAAGCACTGTAGGAGCGGCTAAAATGGGCACAGATTTTGCATGCTATATTCAGCATCTCGCGGAGGGTTTCAGATTCTGAGAGGAATCTAGTCACAATTAAATTTAGGACATGGGCAAAGCATGCACCATATCACCTAGTCTCTAGGGATCTATTATCTTTGAGCCAGTATCAGCAGCTACAAAACCAGCTTTCAAGGAGTGGAGTACAAGCCATTCCTGCAGTATCAGCAGCTACAAAACCAGCTTTCAAGGAGTGGAGTACAAGCCATTCGTCTATCACATGCTCTAGATTGGTGGATTGTCTCTTAAAAACCTGCATGCACAAAGTGGTGTGCAACTGGTATGGGCTAGCCTTCTGCTGTCCTTTAGTAATACTGACAGAACCAGAGGCAAGATTACTTACTGTCTGTGACCTGATGCTGCAAGCTATTGTTGCCCACTCTTGGGGGGAACCCAATGAGCAGTAACAGTTATGTAGTCTGTACTCTACCCTCTTGTCCACATGTCTGTTGTCAGGTACATTTACTTTTAATATAAGTTTTCTAATCACAAAGTTGAGTGCTTAGGCACTAATATTAAAGTAATAGAAGGCAGAAAGAGAGTTGCTACTATCCCTTAATGGCTCTGGAGTGAATGGCCAAAGAGGGAAGACTAAAGTAAACATTTAGAAAATGGGAGAGCACTAGAATTATTAAATATAAAAATCTAAATATAATATATTAAGGTATGGAAATGCAGTGATGAGTTATAGAGAATTTGTTAATAACTAGGTATGTGAGAAATCTCTCGCCATGTTCCTGCAGAAAATTCAGCGAAAGCCACTTTGTACACTTTTTCTCTGGAAAAAAACGCTTTAAAACTAGTGATTAAAAGTTTCACATTTTTCACCCATTGGCCAAAAATATAGCAATTTTTTCAATGGCTATAAAGTGTGTGCCCATTGCTTTATGTTGTTTTCACCTTTTCGCTACAAAAATGTGATGTATTTGAGAAAATCAAACAGAATAGAAGCAGATACAGAGCGTGGTAGACGTGCTGTGCTGTTCTGCTGTGATATTTTGGCAAAATTGAGGCAGGAAAGGCTTATAGTGATTGCTATCACTATGAGTAGGGTAAAAAATAATCAGCGGAGGAGCTGGAAGGACCCTTATGTGTCCACTGGGTCTGAGGAGGAGGAGGAAGTGAGCACTACTGAACCAATGCTGTCCAGTCCCCCTAAATCACCCCAAGTGATCTTGGGGAATTTAATGGAAAGGGAGGGAGAAAAGGGAATGGGAAGGGAGTGAGAAAAGGATAGTACTAGTGAGTGCAGGGCAGGTCAGCTGCCTGTGCCTGCTGCTAGACATGCTGCCTCTGCTGCCACCATTGCTGCCCCTGTTTTGAACCAGTGCTGTGCCTGCTTCCAGTGCTGAACCTGATGCCACCAGTGTTGAAGCTGCTAGTGTGTCTTGTAATACTCAAGAGGGGGGGGGGGATGATGCCAAGTGTGACAGCATACTAGCCATCCCCACACAGTCCCACCAGTGCTAGCACTAATGAGGTCAAGCAGCTTGTTAGTGTTATGAGTGAAGGAGGGGGTAATCAATATATTGCTAGTGCCTGTAAGGAGGAAGACTCTGGCACTGAACTTGATGTGCGCGGTGTTAGTAGTAGTAGTAACAGTAATGGTGAAGCTGTCGGTAGGACTAGTGTTAGGGGAGTGGTACGGGAAGCATTTGAGAGCACCCAGACTAGCGGACAAGGGATCCCACATCATTCCTCTGGCTCTGGGAGTCCCCTTCCCTTCACTACAGTGTCCAGGTGGAACATGATCCTGAAGAGGCCAGAACTGGTGTTGGGGGGAGAGTAGGCTCAGAGTTAATACCACCAGCAGGAGCACAGATCAGCTGCCTGCTTCTAGTGCTAGTCTGCCTCCTTCTTCAGGTCAAAAGGAAATGCCAAGTGTGACATTAGAGGACCCTCTATCATATTGTGCATCACATTCTGCAAGCAGCAGTGAGATGTCTGTAATAGAGCAGGAACACATAGGGACTAGTGATGGTGGTGTTGGAGAAGCTGGAGTGGAAGAGACATTGATGACCTTTTTAGCAGAAACTGAGAAGGAATGGGAGACAAGGATGAGGATGGGGATCACCACCACCACTCACAATAAGCTTTTGAATTTGCAGAATTTGCAACTGCTCTAATTCCTGCTGCTGCTGAGATGAAAGGGCAGCAGGGTGCTGAGAAACAGGCTAGTGTGCCACAGACCACCGTGGACACAGTGGTAATGGGGTCAACAAGTGATGCAGGACTAGGACAGGTTCCAATTGCTAGTGGCAGCAATACTCCTGGTCCTAGTTCCAGTTCTGAATCTGAGGCAGTAGCAACAACATTATCCGCTGCCACAGAAAGTGAAGGGGAATATGGAGGACAAGAATAAAGAGGCTATTCTTATTCCACCTGTTCCCTATCCCTCTGCCCAGAATTAATGGGTATAGGACTATTTTTCTCTTGGGGCAGGCACAGTGCAGTCTTCATCAACAACAGTACAGTGCAAAATTTGTGACAAGTTAGTGAAAAGGGGAAAGCAGGGAACACACCTTGGCACAACCTCCCTGATAACACACATGGAGCACAGACACCATGACACTTATGTCAAACACATTAAAGCCAAACACCCATTATAGAAATATAGCACTAATGTTACTGCACCCCCTGACTTTCCAGAAAGGCACCAAGAGGCAAGGTGGAGATCAAAGAGGAGGAAGAGTAAAAAAACCCAGACAGACACTGGAAGTTCCATGACAAGCAAAACAACTAACTCGCCATCAACATCACCTTCTTCCTCTAGGGTAAGAACTACATCTTCTGCCAGTCCATCTCATTCATCGTTACCTCTCCCACTAAATGATAGCCACTCTGTTGATGTTAGGATATGGCAGTTTGTCTCTATGAACTGTGTGGTGCACCGACCACACATTCAAGTTTGGTGGCGGAGAATCTATACCAGGTCATCAAGCAGCATATGAGGAGATTCCATCCCAGAGAACATGCTAAGATGCTGGCAGGGAGGGTTCATCTCTACTATTAAACTGTCAGCAAATTGACATGTGTTCTTAGCAGGTTGTGGACAAGGGGTATAGTGACAGCAACAGTACTTAGGTACTGGCATCATGGTGTTTGGATAAAGTTGTGCCCCCAGATGTTACTGACCACACACACACTATGCACATTGCAGTTGCTGATGAGAGCCACAGTTCCTGCTCTTAAGGGGAAAAAATTCTATTCTAATAACAACATACCCATGAATTTGGAGGAGGAGCAGGTGGAGAAGAATTATTGGCCAACTTCTTCCTTTCTCCACATATACTGGAGGCTACTTATTGTGCTGCTACTGCCTCAGGCACATCACAGGAGCTAGTAGTGGCAAATGGAACCTTCATCACCCATGTTACTGCTATTGTTGATCCCATTCCCTTTCAGCTGCCTAATCATCCTGCTGCTTAAACATCTCAGAACCAGCAGCAAGAACAGCTGTTTAAATTCCACAATTATGGACTCAGACTCAGGAGGAGGACATTTGACAATGGCCAGTGGCCACTGGCCAGCATGGTCTGCTGGCACTAGACCAGTAGGGCATTTTTTTCTAAGGGCTTGTGTTTTAAAACAAATTAAAAAAAAAACAAAGAACAAAACATAGTCCTTCAAAAAAAAAAAACAAAAAAAAACAATTTTTGGGGGTTTGTTTCTAACAAGCCTAAGTCAGTCAATGTTTCCTCAAAGCTTGGGCCTCTAACAGCAAATCTAACAAATCACCCTCTACAAAATACTCTAGCAAGTCAAGTATCAGTCCATCCCAGTGGCAGCTTATGTCAGGGGGTTCCTGTCTCTATCACTTTACATACACATTTCTTATTTTATTTATTTATTTTTTTTTATTAACGGTCTCCCCAATACCAGTCAAGAAACAAATTCCCTTTTCAACTGATTCATTCCACAGACTCTACCAACCAACACAGGCACCCTCCGCAGACACCTTTTATACCATGTCTTGTCATGTCATGGGTTTTATTATTGTATTTAGGATTTATATTTTATTAACTGCCCCCCCAATCCCAGTAAGCAAACCCTCCCCAAAAAAATCAACTGATTCGTTCCCCACACCCTCCTCATGCCCCTTTTATACTATGCCTTTGCTATTTATTGTGTGTAAATGCAATGTTCCCAATGATTTCAATTGAATGAATTAGGAGAAAAAAGCAGAAAATCAACATTCTTTGCGGGAAATTGTTTGCAAAGTAGGAAGTGCAATTATTTGCTGATTTCAGTTTCAGGCAAAATTTTTCGCCCATCCCTAGTGGTAAGTCTCCCATTAAAACATGTTTGGGCATACAGAACTCAATAGAGAGCTGGTCCCATTCCACATCCCCCATGGCATTACTTCCCCAACCAGGGCAACTTCTGCTGTTGTGGCCATCCTTTGCACATCTGGCAACAGAATGCTTCCACAGAAAGCTTCTAGAGAAAACCAGCCAAGATTTGAAGGAGAAGTGTAGGAGGACACTGACCATAACTTCCAAGGGGGCATGGGGCACTGACATGCCATATACTGTTCTGGTACTGTGTGAATGCACAATAAGCTTGTTGAATTTTATATTGCATTTAATAAAAGCTACACTTAGATACTTTTTATTGTTTCTCATTTGTTTCCTCTGTATGGGCCTCTGAGTTATCTTCTCTGTTGCATTTATTCTTCAGTCTTATGAGGGAAAATAGGACTAATTTGCATCCAAAAAACATGTGATTGGTGTCATCATTGCCATCATCTTTTATCTAGTCATCATATCTTCATTTCATCTCTGTTATTCTATTTCATTCCATCTGGCAACCTGCATCACATTGACTTTAGACACTTTTTTATCAAGGTTGGCTTATGCCTTTTACTTTGTTTTTGCATATAGAATTCATATTTATTATCATGTATTTTTATTGTGGACTGCAAGGAAAGATGTACCAATTACATTATCTTTATATGTCTGCTTGCTTTAATTTTACATGTTTATTGTTTATTGATTCTTTTATTTCCCCCCTTTTATTTATCTGTCTTTTTCTCCCTGCTTCACTTTCCTAATATTTGACACTGTTTTACACAGTCTTTACCATTTACAGTTTCATTCCACTTAAATGCCTAGATTATTTTAAAGATCTCAGACTATACATCTTACACTAACCCCCACAGCCGTGCCCCATAGTAGCAATAGAATAACACATTCTGACTCCCAGCTTTGTCCCACACAATTATGTTCCTGTTCCAAACGTCTAAGTGTGTACTGCTCCAAAAATCAATAACTCCATCTCAGATCTTCTCATAAAAAAGGTTTATTCCAAAAACATGATAAAAATGAAAACATCATTTGATATGTATTATAAAACTACATCCGCATGTTTCTCAACACTCAAGGTGCTTTTCTGTAGGGAAAAAATGTGACACATGAGTGATATACTACTTGCTTTGTTACATTTTTATATCTAGTGTGATAAGGAACTATTGGCACCCCTGGTCTTTGCCTTGTGTTTTAACTAGCTCATCATCATCTTCTTGCTCTAGGGTAACTACATCTCCTGCCAATCCACCTCGTTCATCATTACCTTCCCCACCAAATGATAGCCACTCTGTAGATGTTAGGATATTGCAGTTCGTGTCCACCCACTGCACACTGTGTGGTGCACTGACCACACATGGCAGTGTGGTGGAGGATAATCGCAAGCAGGGCATCAGGCGGTATCTGGGAAGATTCCATATCACAGAAAATGCTAAGCTTGTGGCAGGGAGGGTTCATCATTACTATTAAACTGTTAGCAAGTTGTCATGTGTCTTTAGCGAGGTGTGTTCAAATGATTCTTTTCCCACACTCCACCAACACAGGCACCCTCATTCTCTTTTTACACTATGCCTTTGAGAAATAAAATAACATTCACTATGTGTTGTGTGTAAATTCAAGGTTTCCTTTCATTTCAATGCAATGAGCTAGGCAAAAAATGAGGAAAAACTGCATTTTTCATGGTAAATTATTTGCCAAGTGGGAAGTTTCATTATTCACCAATGGGAACATTCATGGGGTTGACGAAAAAGAAAATGTTTTTGTATATTTCTTAAGGTGGGAATTGTCAAGAAAAAAGTGGCAAATTGCAAGTTTTCTAAGAACATCAGTGCAGGAAAAATGTAGACTTTTTGTCCAACCGTACTCAGCCTGTAAACAATTTTCAAAGGCTTATGTTGCACTAGGCCTCAACCTGCTAACGGTTCTTCTTAAATGCTCATATTGCTATGGGTCTCAGTTTGCTAACAATGCATTACTTTTCTTGCAAGAGGGTAACCACCATCGCCTTCACCATCTTAAAATGCAGATCTCTATCAGCCTACTAACAAATTTAGCTTATGTTGCTGCAGGCCTCATCCTGCTAGCAGTGAATAGCATTTCTTGAAAAAGCAGATGCAACTGTCATATCAATAGATTACAATTTAATCAAGGCTAACATTGCTGTCAGACATAACCTGCTGATATTTTTTAAAGGTTTATGTTGCCACAGAACTGATAAAAACTTTCCTTTTAACTGTGAATTTCAGCTCTCAGTAGCAGTAGAATGGCTGCAGGAATTCTCTCTGCCATAGAATGCATAGGAAGAAACTGGCAAGCTTTTAATGGGAATTTCATTGTAGGTAGTAAAAGGAAGAAATTGTAAAGTAATTTTTATCCACAGGTACATTTGTGGATCCCTATAAAATACAGGCATTTAATTATCAAATAGTGATTTGCAATTAATAATATTCATTGTAACACTATGCTTTGTGTACAGTCATGAAAAATAATTATTTTCCCTGTATAGATCCATTGCCACAGGAATCATTCTATCTGAGAACCAAAGCAAAGACAATGGATTTATTCTTCAAGGTTTTTCTGAATATCCAGAGATGCAGATCCCATTATTCTGTGTGCTTCTCCTACTTTACATCCTTACTCTGCTGGTAAACCTCACTATTTTAATAGTGATTTGTATGAACCCTGTACTTCATGTCCCAATGTATATATTCATTTGCAATCTCTCTATTATTGATATTTCTGCCTCCTCTGTCTCTCAGCCCAAATTTCTCTCTATACTCCTGACAGGAGATAACACCATATCATTTTATGCCTGCATGATCCAGCTCTACTTTTGTATGACTCTTTTAAGTACTGAGTTTGTATCATTAACAGCCATGGCGTATGACCGCTATGTTGCAATTTGTTGGCCCTTGAGATATTTAATTATAATGAACAAGAGATTTTGTGCCATACTGATCACCTCTTGCTGGATATTTGGTTTCCTATTCCCAATACTACACACCTTAATTATATCACATTTAAATTTCTGTCGGACACACCTGATTGATCACTTCTTTTGTGATCCTTCCATTTTATTAAAAATGTCTTGTGAGGACACATTTTTATTTGAACTAATTAATTATATATTTGGTTCAATTGTAGCTCTTCCTGCATTTGTCTTTATTATAATATCTTATGTCTACATCATTTCCAGCATCCTAAAGATCCATTCTGCTAAGGGCAGGAAGAAAGCTTTTTCTACCTGTTCATCTCATCTTATTGTGGTTATTCTGTTCTGTGGTACCACTATGATCACGTACATCAGGCCTTCATCTCAGTATTCATCTGCTCAGTCAAAACCATTTTCCTTTCTCTATACTTCAGTAATTCCATCTGTTAACCCATTTATCTATACTCTGAGAAATCAAGATGTTAAAAAATATCTGTTAAGAAAGCGATTCACATGAACGAAATCTCCTGTGATTGTGTTCTGTATATATATATATATATGTAAAATAACAAACAAAATTAATATCTTGTAATACTTTTTTTATTGGACTAACAGAATTATGGATTGACAAGCTTTCGGGATAAACTCCCTTTCTCATGTCTAAAGCATTTCTATGCACAAGGACATAGAATTAACAGTTAATACAGTTAATACATTGAATTCAAAGCTGTTTTGTTTGCTGAGGTTAGACAGGGTGACTGCTGATAAGACAGGGACCAAGAGAAAATCCACACTCTTCTTGCAGAGGGTCGTAAATACCCTGTGCAAGGCAGAGTGTGTGGGGGAGGAAGGCGAAAGAGAAAAAAAAATACAGAAGATGGTATGGGAGGGGAGAGAGTTAAAAAAAAATTGCACATATTAAGAATGCTAAAATGCCAACAATCCAGTATGGGCATGCAGGCCTATATACAACTTGTGCCCATAAAGTTAGATATATACATACACATACACATACATACACACACACACACGCACACACACACACACACACACACACATATACATATATATATATATATATATATATATATATAATATGCACATACACAAACATACATACACCCACATATATAAACACATATATATATACCCATATACATACATATACATACACATATACACACATGTGTAACATAGTAACATAGTAATTTAGGTTGAAAAAAGACTTGCGTCCATCTAGTTCAATCCTTTTCCTATTTCTGTTTACCATCGTTGATCCAAAAGAAACCCCTCAATACAGCAATTTCAAATTCTGCCTTGAATGGGGGAAAAAATTCCTTCTTGATTCCAAATGGCAATCAGATTTCTCCTTGGATCAACAAGCACAAACTAAATATTAATCCCAATACTAACGTACATAGCCCTCTATGTTATGCTCTTTTAAATAAGTATCCAGGCCCTTTTTAAAGGCATCTAATGTGTTCGATAGCATCACCTCCTCAGGCAGTGAATTCCATACCTTTATTGTCCTTACTGTAAAGAAATACTTCCGCTGTTGTAGATGAAATCTCCTTTCCTCAAGTCTAAGCGGGTGGCCCCTTGTCCTTTGTACTGTTCTATTAATGAACAGGTCTTTGGAGAGCCCTTTGTATGGGCCCTGAACATATTTACATAGTGTTATCATATCCCCTCTAAGACGTCATTTTTCTAGTGTGTACAAGTTTAGCTTTTCTAGCCTTTCTTCATAACTAAAACTTTCCATTCCCCTTACTAGTTTTGTAGCCCTCCTCTGTACTCTATCTAGTTCCATAATGTCCTTTTTCAGAAAGGCTGCCCTGAATTGAACAGCATATTCTAGGTGGGGTCTTACCATGGACCTGTAAAGAGGCATAATAATATCTTCCTCCCTTGAGTCAATACCCCTTTTAATACATGCCAATATCTTAATGGCCTTTGAAGCTGCCAGCTGGCACTACATGCTACTGCTAAGTCTATTGTCTACCATTACTCCCAAATCCTTGTCATTAGTAGATTTCCCCAGAGAAGCAACATTTAAACTATATGTTGCATTTTTATTATTATACCCAAAATGCATAACTTTACACTTGTCTATATTGAATCTCATTTGCCATTTGCCTGCCAAGTTACTCAATTTGTCCAAATCCTCTTGTAATGAAGGCACATCCAGTTCAGACTTTATTACCTTACTTAATTTTGTGTCATTGGCAAACACTGATACATGGCTCACTATACCCTCTGGGAGGTCATTAATAAACAAATTAAAAAGAAAAGGACCTAGGACAGATCCCTGAGGTACTCCACTTATCAAGTTTATCCAATTGGAGAACGTGCCATTTACTACCACTCTTTGCATTCTATCTTTCATCCAATTTCCAATCCACAAACAAACGTTTTCCCCTAGGCCTATTTCATTCAATTTGTACAGTAACCTCTTGTGTGCAACCGTATCAAACGCCTTGGCAAAGTCTAAATAGATCACATCAACCGCCGCTCCTACTCTAATACACCTACAAATACTATCTATATAAAAAATCCCTGAAGAAAGATGTTATTTTGAAACACATTAGAGGGGACCCTTTAAATGTGTGTATTAGAGTAGGACTTACCATAAAGTGAGATACCTTGGCGTGGTTGGTAAGCTTACACACGGATTGGCCAATTTGTGGGATGAAATTCTCACTTATTTCACTTAGATTTACTAAGGATTATTATATATGCCCATTACAGGGCACACATTATTCACAGTAAATAGAGGAGCGCAGATTTGTTTGTTTGTATGTGTTTTCACTTTTGGGTCTAGGCCTAAAGTCAGGGGGACTGGAGAACCCTCTCATTTCTTACTGCTATCTATATCTATCATCTTCATACTTATATTTAATTTATATTTATTATATGGATATTTTATGATGAGTTAGCGCTGTGAGTTTTTTTCTTTTTTCTGTTTTTGTACACATATCTCCTTCAGCTCACTTTAGTAGCTTCTCATTTTATCCAATTCAATCACAAAGAAAAAACACATTATTACTTTATTTCACTATTCCTTTCCTTTTCTATCCCACTTGGCCTTTAAGAACCAGGCTTTTTTGGCCTGTTCCAATGTGTATACCCCCTGTCTGTTTGGTATCAACCATTCCTCACATGACTTGTGAGGAAGGCTATAAATGGAACATAGTTCTTTATGTAATCACTTTATTATTGAAGACCCACATGGTTCCTGCACCAGGTAAGTCTTTTATCTACACCTTTTTTTATTTTATTGTATGTCTGCTGTTTTTAATTGCACTACACTGGGACCCACAAATAATAATAAAAACATCAAAATATCATTTATAGGGTCCCCTCCAACGCGTTTCAAAATAACCTCTTTCTTCAGGGATTTTTAATTTAGATAGTATTTGTAGGTGTATTAGAGTAGGACTTACCATAAAGTGAGATACCTTGGCGTGGTTGGTAAGCTTGCACACGGATTGGCCAATTTGTGGGACGACATTCTGACTTATTTCACTTAGATTTACTAAGGATTATTATATATGCCCATTACAGGGCACACATTATTCACTGTATATAGAGGAGAGCAGATTTGTTTGTTTGTATGTGTTTATACTTTTCGTTCTATGCCTAAAGTCAGGGGGACTGGAGAACCCTCTCATTTCTTGCTGCTATCTATATCTATCATCTTCATACTTATATTTAATTTATATTTATTATATGGATATTTTATGATGAGTTAGCGCTGTGAGTTTTTTTCTTTTTTCTGTTTTTGTAGCTAATTTAATCGCCTTTTTACAGGTTTTGTTGGCATTTTTGTATTCTGCAAATGCCTCTGCTGATCCCTCAGCTTTATAATGTTTAAATGCTGCTTTCTTGTTATTTATTTAATGAATTACTTTACTGGTTAGTAAAGATGAGCGAGCACCCCGATGCTCGGGTGCTCGGGTGCTCTGACCGAGCACCCCCTGATGCTCGAGTGCTCGGCCGAGCACCCGAGCCCCATTCAAATGAATGGGAGCACTCGAGCATTAAACCAGGCACCCCCTGCTCTGATGAGCGGAGGGTGCCTGGTCAATGTCCCCCTTCATCTCCGCTATGCCCCTCTTCCACAATGTCCCCCTTCATCTCCTATGCCATAGCGGAGATGAAGGGGGACATTGTGGAAGAGGGGCATAGCGGAGATGAAGGGGGACATTGTGGAAGAGGGGCATAGACTCTATGCCCCTCTTCCACAATGTCCCCCTTCATCTCCGCTATGCCCCTCTTCCACAATGTCCCCCTTCATCTCCTCTATGGCATAGGAGATGAAGGGGGACATTGTGGAAGAGGGGCATAGCGGAGATGAAGGGGCACATTGTGGAAGACGGGCATAGCGGAGATGAAGGGGGACATTGTGGAAGAGGGGCATAGAGTCTATGCCCCTCTTCCATAATGTCCCCCTTCATCTCCGCAATGCCCCCTTCATCTCCGCAATGCCCCCGTACCTCCATTCCCTGGTGGTCCAGCGGAGCGTCTTCGGATCTGTGCCTCTTCCGGCACAGATCCTCTTCACCCGAGCATGTCGGGCGAGCACATGGCGGTACTCGTACGAGTACCGCCATGTGCAGAGCAGAGCGATGCTCGAGCCGATCCGAGCATCGGCCGAGCACGCTCGCTCAACACTACTGGTTAGCCATATTGGTTTTAATTTGCTTGCTTTGTATTTGTTTCCAACAGGAATAAATTTATATGTATATTTTTGCAATGTTATTTTGAAGGCATTCCACTTACCTTCTGTGTTTTTTCCTGAAAATATTCTATCCCAGTCAACGAGACCCAGGGATGAATTAAACCTGCTAAAGTTGGACTTTTTAAAATTCGGTGTTTTGGTGGAACCCATACCAAACGATATCAAACGATACCATGTTATGGTCACTATTCCTCAAGTGCTCCCTTACTTGGATGTTAGAGATAAGTTCTTCATTGTCAGTTATTACCAGATACAGACACGCATTCCCTCTGGTAGAGGTCTGCACTAGTTGAGACAAAAAAATGTCAGTCAACAAGTTCAGAAACTTACTGCTTTTAGCAGAATTAGCTGTTCCATTTTTCCAGTCTATTTCTGGATAATTAAAATCCCCCATAATTATAGTTCTCCCTATTTGAGAAGCCTTTTCTCTTTGCATTAATAGCTGTGATTCTTCAAGGTCACCAATGTTTGGTGGTTTATAACAAATACCCACTAATATTTTCTGGGCAGTTTTACCCCCAGTGACTATTTCAACCCACAGGGATTCCACATGTTAACTATTGTCATCACATAGATCTTCCCGCAAATGAGGCAATAATGCTGGTTTGACATACAGACAGACCCCACCACCTCTTTTGTTTGACCTATCTTTTCTAAATAAGATTTAGCCCTCCAAAATTGATTGACCAATCATGTGTGTCATCCCACCATGTTTCTATTATGCCTATCAAATCATAGTTTTCGATTTCAGCTACCAGCTCCAGTTCCCCTATTTTACCAGTTAAACTTCCTGCATTTGCAACCATACAATGTATGCCACTGCTATGTTCCATTTGTGATTTAATTTTGATGTGGTTTATAGGCTTTTCCCTATCATCTGTACTAATCTCGCCCCCAGATCCACACACCTGGTTATTAACTACATCGCCATCCCTTTCTATACTATCTAGCCCAGTATTTATTGGCCCCTCCCCCCTTCCTAGTTTAAAATCTCCTCCAACCGTCTAGTCATCCTCTCCCCAAGCACTTGAGACCCTCTTGCATTCAGGTGCAATCCATCCCTACTATAGAGATTGTACCCCAAAACAAAATCAGCCCAGTGCTCTAAAAACCCAAAGCCCTCCTTCTTAAACCAAGGCTTCAGCCATGCATTGAGCTCCCTAATCTCCCGCTGTCTCTCTGGCGTAGTGCATGGCACAGCTAGTATCTCTGAGAATACTACCTTGGAGGTCCAGTTCCTAATCTTACTACCTAAATCCCTAAATTACCTTTTAGGACTCTCCACCTTCCTCTTACTTTGTCATTGGTACCAATATGCACTAAGACAGCTGGATCCTCTCGAGCCCCTTCCAATAATCTGTCCACCTTGTCTGCAAAATGCCGAACCCGGGCACCCGGGAGACAGCAAACCATTTGGATGCTGCGATCAGAGCCCAGATTACCCTAGAGTCCCATACCATCACGACCTGCCTAGGCTTCACTTTCTTCTGGATCCCCTCTGTGCTAGAGGAGCTGTTATCCCGGCTGTTAGGGAGAACAGTCTTCTCCAGCAATTCCACTTCTGGGTTTGCCTCCCTAACATCTTCACTTAAATGAGCAAATATGTTGGGATGGAAAAACTTAGGACTGGCTGCCCTCCCCCAGTGCAATCACTTCTGTCGCCCAACTATGTGCCTGGGTCCCTTCTACCTGATCTCCTCCCTCCTTGCTCATCATGTATGGTGCAAATGTGAGCTCTTAAAAATGTAAACCATTAATTTACCTTTGTTCCTCTAACTCCTGTGTTGCACTAACTGCTGTGCTTCACAAACTGTACACTTATTCCAGAGCACTTAGTAAAGAGCACACTGTATTTGTGAGCTCGATCTGTGAGTCCTGTACCTAGATTTATAAAGGCCTACACATGTGATTGTTCACAAACCCCCACTCTTAATTAATTACACACACTCCCAGAACAAACAACCTTTTAAACTTTAACCCTTTAACCTTCTTACTGCAGGTTAGGATGTAAACCCAAAATCAGTATATTATAACACTTTTCCAATGCTGTGATGTCCCAACTGTCCACTTATTCCAGAGCACACTGTATTTGTGAGCACACACATTCATACACACACATACATACACACACACATACATACATATACACACACATACATTCATATACACATATACACACATACACATACCCATACAATAAATCTATATACACACACAAATATACATGTATATAGCATATACACATATACATATAAACGCATATATATGCGTTTATATGTATATGTGTATATAAACGCATATATATGGACACATACATTTACATAAATGCATATACCTAAATATGTACACACAATATATAGGAATGCATACTAAAACATATGTCTATTCACAGGTACCTATATACGGTATCTCACATAAGTGAGTACACCCCTCACATTTTTGTAAATATTTTTATTTTATCTTTCATGTGACAACACTGAAGAAATGACACTCTGCTACAATGTAAAGTAGTGAGTGTACATCCTGTTTAACAGTGTAAATTTGCTGGTCCCTCAAAATAACTCAACACACAGCCATTGATGTCTAAACCTTGGCAACAAAAGTGAGTACACCCCTAAGTGGAAATGTCCAAATTGGGCCCAAAGTGTCAATATTTTGTGTGGCCACCATTATTTTCCGGCACTGCCTTAACCCTCTTGGACATGGAGTTCACAAGAGCTTCATAGTTTGCCACTGGAGTCCTCTTCCACTCCTCCATGATGACATCACGGAGCTGGTGGATATTAGAGACCTTGCACTCCCCCACCTTCCATTTGAGGATGCCCCACAGACGCTCAATAGGGTTTAGATCTGGAGACATGCTTGGCCAGTCCATCACCTTTACCCTCAGCTTCTTTAGCAAGGCAGTGGTCGTCTTGGAGGTGTGTTTGGGGTCGTTATCATGTTTGAATACTCCTCCGAAGGGAGGGGATCCTGCTCTGCTTCAGTATGTCACAATACATGTTGGCATTCATGGTTCCCTCAATGAACCGTAGGTCCCCAGTGCCGGCAGCACTCATGCAGGCCCAGACCATGACACTCACACCACCATGCTTGACTGTAGGCAAGACACACTTGTCTTTATACCCCACACCTGGTTGCAGACACACACGCTTGACACCATCTGAACCAAATAAGTTTATCTTGGTCTCATCGGACCACATGACATGGTTCTAGTAATCCATGTCCTTAGTCTGCTTGTCTTCAGCAAACTGTTTGCGGGCGTTCTTGTGCATCATCTTTAGAAGAGGCTTCCTTCTGGGATGACAGCCATGCAGACCAATTTGATGCAATGTGCGGCGTATGGTCTGAGCACTGACAGGCTGACCCCCCACCCCTTCAACCTCTGCAGCAATGCTGGCAGCACTCATACGTCTATTTCCCAAAGACAACCTCTGGATATGACGCTTATCACGTACACTCAACTTCTTTGGTCTACCATGGCGAGGCCTGTTCTGAGTGGAACCTGTCCTGTGAAACCGTTGTATGGTCTTGCCTACCGTGCTGCAGCTCAGTTTCAGGGTCTTGGCAATCTTCTTATAGCCTAGGCCATCTTTATGTAGAGCAGCAATTCTTTTTTTCAGATCCTCAGAGAGTTCTTTGCCATGAGGTGCCATGTTGAACTTCCAGTGACCAGTATGAGAGAGTGTGAGAGCGATAACACCAAATTTAACACACCTGCTCCCCATTCACACATGAGACCTTGTAACACTAACGAGTCACATGACACCGGGGAGGGAAAATGGCTAATTGGGCCCAATTTGGACATTTTCACTTAGGGGTGTACTCACTTTTGTTGCCAAGGTTTAGACATTAATGGCTGTGTGTTGAGTTATTTTGAGGGGGGCAGCAAATATACACTGTTATACAGGCTGTACACTCACTACTTTACATTGTAGCAGACTGTCATTTCTTCAGTGTTGTCACATGAAATATAAAATAAAAATATTTACAAAAATGTGAGGGGTGTACTCACTTATGTGAGATACTGTATATGTACTAGTACATATAAATACATAAACACATACATACATGCATGCATACCTACATGTACATATATGCACATAAACCCATATATACATATAGAATAGACCACCCACATATAAATACGCCTGCATGTATAAGAGTATTGGAAAGCATATGTCAGTACGTATACTTAATATGTTAATAATAATATGAAACCTGTCATTAGAATGTATGTTAACATGTGGATATATATGAAGAGTCAGATAATGATAGAGGGGTCATGTGAAGCTTTGGGCTGAACAAATGACTAACCAAATTTTTTAGCTGTTGACCAGACCCGGAAGCTCTAGCGATAGATGCTTTCCTCCAGAATTGGAACGAATCCAGAAACTACTCGTTTCCGCCTTTCGCGATGATTCCCAGAGTCATCCTTCAGATCAGGAAACAATTATCAACCATTGTGCTGATAACTCCATTTTGGACATCTCAGCCGGGGTTCCTGTCGCTACTCGAACTATCCATAGATTGTCCGCTATACCTGGCTCCCTTTCCACATCTGTTAACGGATCCGGCAGGGAACTCTCACAATCTCTTATTGAATGGCCAACTACATCTCATGGCATGGTTAATTTCAGGGGTCCATGGTGCATCGAAGGACTTTCAGAACCGGCTAAATCTCTTTTGTCCGAACCTTGGGCCCCAGGGACCCGAACATGTTATAATTCATGCTGGACCATCTGGGCACGTTGGTGCTTGGAACGGGACTTGGATCCCATTTCTACCAATCTAATCAGTATCCTCAATTTCCTTTCCTCTCTTTTTCAACAAGGAAAGGCATACAGAACCATCAATTGTTACAGATCGGCAATGTCGTCCGGGCATGATCAAATTGATAACTCACCAGCAGGCCAACACCCATTAGTCTGCAAACTAATGAGAGGAATCAAATTAACCAGACCACCAAAATCTAGATATTCTGTACTTTGGGATGTCAATTTAGTCCTTCAATTCTTAGAATTATGGCCTGAAAATCATTTACTTTCACTAAAACAACTCTCAGCTAAACTTACGATTCTGTTATGCCTAATCTCTTTCAGAAGAGTTTCAGATGTTCGTGCCCTAGATGTTAGGTTTCGGTCTTTCACTCCAGAAGGAGTAAAATTCTGAAATTATGAAAATATTACCTCCAATCTTAGATCTCTTAATTCACATCATTTATTGTTTTTTTTATAGAAAACCCCACTTACCAGTTTCTTCTGCTACTTTGGCAAGATGGGTACGCTGGATCATGCAGCTAGCGGGTGTCAATACTACCCTCCTCCAGGGGTGCTATGGCCTCAAAATCTTTGATGGCTGGAGCTTGTCTGGAGGATATTCTCAAGGCATCTGACTGGTCCAGAGAATCCACCTTTAAATCTTTTTATTTCAAACCAAGTGTTCACGTATCTGATAATGTAATAAAACAGCTTTAAACTAGCATAATAAGAGCCTCCGGTCTTGCAATAAAATTTGGAGATTTTCCTAGGTTGCAAAGGAAAGTCAGGATTTTATTAAAGACACGGATGGGAATATTATCCCTCCCTATTATACCCTCCCTATTATACATGTTTTTGTTCTCTTTTAGGATAACGACTCACAGTTTTACATCATATCCAGTTAGTTTATTCGATACGGAGAAGGATGTTAATGCTACAAGTTACGATTCATGATAAAGAAAGAGGAAGCTGCCTAGTTTATAGACGAGAATCATTATGGATTGGAGGATCGAGAACAGGAGGAGTGGTCTTAAAGCTGAACACACTGTATTTTTCTTTCTTAAATGTTACGCACTATGTTTTTTCTACTGCTATTCTGGAGTAGTAAAGATTGAATTAAGCATAATATTCGCCTCAGTGTCTTTAATAAAATCCTGACTTTCCTTTGCAAGCTAGGAAAATCTCTGAATTGTTGGTGGCTCTTGTGGATCATACTTGTACACACCTGTAGACTTGTAGATTGTTAAAACATGTATTAAACAAAAAGTTAAAAGTTGCCCTCTTAAATGAACACTGTGAAAGCACATGTCATCATAAAACAATGGAACTCTCTAACTCACAAGATAACTGTGATATCATATTTCTTCAGAAGACTGCCTCCTCAAAACAGTATCTCCCCTATAAGTATCTGGGTCTTCCTTGTTGGATCCTACCACCCAATAAGTTTCATGAAGGTTCACATTGCCAAGGGTATCATACCCCTTAACTAAGTAAAACATCATGAAATGTGGTCTTCCAGAGAAATAAAATAATGTGGTTACCTAGAGAGGTGGAAAGCTTCAATGCTTTATTATTACATGTGCTTCTCCATCATCCATTCATGCCAGCAACTTCTACCTTTCTGCCTTAATAAATGTTTATGCAGCCTACAGAGTTGTGTTGTTTATTTTTCTTCTTCCCTTTCTTCAGTGTCTTGTGAGGTGGTAGGAACACCTATAATAATACAGTCTGTTATTTGTGGTCCTACTTTAGTTGGCTGTTAGCTGCTCCACTTAGTACCTCAAGATCAGACACATGAAAAATGATTTCTACCAACTGGCTCTGTACCCAGAACTATGTAATAAAAGAATCAAAACATTCAGTTTTGCAGCTTTAATTTACACAAAAACTAAATAAGTAAATTAATATATTTTTGTTAAAATAAGTGCCAACAGAGACACAGACACATTGATATAAACACACATACACACACTGTGTAAGTGTCACAGATTGGTAAGGTTAAAATGACTTTATTGAAATAAAGATAACACACGTAGTTTGGCCTATGGGCCCACACAAACAGAGCAGAAATACATGCAGATATATACAGTAATAGCAAGCCAGTAATAGCAATGTATGTGTGAAAGATGACAATCTCTGGCAACGAAGGTTCTGGCTTAATCTTGACAGGCAGCAGGCAACACAGTCTGAAAGCTGACCATAGGACCTTGATGGCAGATGGTCCAGGAGGAAGTGACTGGCACAACCCAGAGGAGCAAGGCAACACTGCTGGCACAACCCAGATGCCTGGGAGGCACAGGACCCAGAGTAGCAAGGCAACACTACTGGCACAACCCAGACGCCTGGGAAGCACAGAACCCAAAGGAGCAAGGAAACACTGACCCTGGCACCGGATGCCAACAGACCAAGATAACTCTCCTAAGCAAACCCTAGAACGCTAGGGGTGGATCGCAACACAGTGAAATACTTATATATGTAGGCAACCAATGTCCCCTCTACTGAGGATGGTACAATGCAACGCTGGCTCTTGAGCCCAAGGCTACTGCAGATAGGAATATGCACAACCCTACCTGGACTGTCCAGGTACGCAAAGGGTCAGTAGGTAACGCCCTGTGACATACTGCAACTCCCCAAGGGAGTGAGCCCAGTGCTGTAAATGAGGTGTACACAGAGAGATCAGAGTAACACAGTCAGTGCTATGAACACTGTATCGGTAGTTCGCGTGTGCACTCCATCAACGGTGGTAAGGAGAGTAGCTACAGCACGAATGCTTAGCTAACTGTCGACAGAGTAATAGCACCACGCGGCGCAACCAACTAGCTTAACTGCAAGTCACCGCAAGTATAGCAGGAGTGAAACGGAGGCCACCAGGCGGTAGGCTATATACGCAAGGCAACAGTATGTCAATACACTTGACATGGAATAGACTCGCAGCCAGGTATGGTCAGAAACGGAGCGGGTTCACAGCCAGATAAGATCGGCAGTGGAGTGGGTTCTCAGCCAGGCACAGTCAGCGTTAGAGCGGGTCCTCAGCCAGATACGGTCAGCAACGGAGCGGGTTCTCAGCCAGAAACAGTCAGTAACGGAAACAGGTCCTAAGCCAGATATGGTCATCAACGGAGCGGGTTCTCAGCCAGATACAGTCAGCAATGGAGCAATCTAAGTACAGCAAACTCAGGAACATCGTCAGGCAAGCCAGGTCATACACGATCATCAATAAAGGAGCAGAAGTCAGGAACTAGTACACCACGAAAGGGCACCATTGTGTAGACATGACAGAGGTTATAAAGGCTATCATTGAGCGGCAACAATGACACTGGCCAATCAGAAAGGAAATATGGAAATAGACTAGTCAGAATGTCGCCACCTGCAGCCAGGAGCAAGGGCACCTTGGTAGTAAGAGTGAGAAAAAAGGAAGAAGAATGAAAATTGAACACATAGAAAAAGTGTGCTTGTTGGCGATTGAGAGAAATCCAGAGTGAGTGAGCAAGTGAGTGAGTGAAAGAGTGACTGAGAGAAATAGAATGACAAAATTACAAGAGAGACCAAGATTATTAATGATACAGAGGGACTGAGACTAATAGCAAGATAGAGACCGTGAGAGTGTTAAAGTGGGAGAGACTGAAAGAATCATAGAGACAGAGAGAGCTCGAGACAGAGAGAAAAAGAAAAAGAGACTGTTGTGAATGTTTTCATCTAACACCAGTGATAGTGCTTCAGGGTTTTCACTACATCTTATAACTACTGTATTGAAAACCATCAGACATACTCCTCTGTCATTAATGCCAGTGAAGTCCCTTATGAATTTACCATAGAATGAGTAGGGAAATGAAATAAAATTACACCATTTTACTTTTATATCTTAACAAAGCATAGAAGATAACAACGAATTCAGGCTGCACAATTACCCTTCCCTTGGCGTGAGCAACATTAAAGGAAACTATGCTGTTGTATGTTTCTTAGTGAACTGGTATTTAGCCAGACGTAGAGCTTGAAAATTCATTCCAGCGCCTGTTTTAACTTGTATTTGTACATTCACCTCAACAAGATGAGCCTGTGGGGTATATGTGTATAATAGTGGATATTTAGAGATGAACAAATTGTTTTGGGAATTTACGTATTCCTTCAAATGTTACAATTTCAAAAGTCCAGAAACATGTGTTTTTAACGTTTGACATGTACGATTTTTTTTGATTCTCACAGTTTGTGCCAGCATCAGCAATAATTCAGTTTGGTGTCTCTCAGAATTATGTGATCTTTGAAAATATGGAAAACATTACATTTTCATGAATCCATACAGGGAGAGTCCTAAATATTCTAGGGGGTCATTCAATAAGAAAAAAATGCAATTCTGAAGAAAACCATCTGCCCCATAGGGGACTGTAACAGATATTACATGGATATAACATATTAGTTTAAGTTTAACATGGTTATTGGGTACTACAGAGTTAAAGCCTTTGTGTAACCATGCTGAGTTAATGCACTGCAGCATCTGCTCATTAACCAGGTATAAATGTCTGATAACACAGTCTGTCTCTGTCTATGTTAGGGGATAATATTTTCAATCCGGCTGGCAGTCTAACTACAAACTGCAAACTGCGATCGACCTGGATGAACTGGTTACTGTTTTGTTTATCCTGCCCTGAGAGAAAAAACAACATTTAAATTTGCTTAAAGCTGTTTATTTTTTGCTGTTTCTGGATGAATAAAAGCCTACCTTTCTTATCAAACAAAGATGGTTTCCAGTCTCCTTTCTGTTGAAATCCCTTAATGCAAATCATTTCAATTCATATTTTAACCTCTTGGTCTCCAATGCAATGTGTGGTTAGCTGCCCCATTTAATCAAAAAGGAAATTGAGGAATTTCTATTTATCTCTTTATAGTGTTGTTCTTTTGTGCCATAATATTGTCTCGAGGCAAAGTTTGAAATGGTGACCCTGTCATAAGGTCTGCCCTTTGCTGGGAAGGAAATGGTTAAAGATGCTATCCAGAAACCATTTTGTCTGTGTGTGTATTTAAGGCTATATCTTTAAGTAACCTAAGTTCTGTTTCTCTAGAAATTGATTTTTGAGACTTGTATACAGGAAATGTCCTTGAAAGGGGGCCACTCTCACCTTGAACAGGAATTTAATCTAACTGCACTGGTGTTTTTATGTATGGAGATGTAATTTTACATTCCTAAGATAGGACGTGTGTCAAAACTCATTTGTTTCCTTATTATTTTTTTGATTGACAATATGATCTTTCCTGAAGACTCCTGGTAGTAGACTGTCATCTAGCGACATGACAGATTTATTTCTTCAAATTGTATGTATATGGTATTTACTAATCAGAAAACTTGATGAAAAAAATTCCTAATAATCTAATTCTCTAAGGAATGTCCTATGAGAAAAGAATGGGTGTACATTTCTGTTAAGGGGGGTTTAGGTAATATAATCAGTGTACAGGGAGAAATAGGGGCTTTTTGTTTGGCTGAATTTCCTAGTTCATGGACCTTGATTAAGCTGAAACTCACTGTGCCAGAAACCACACCCTTTTACCGGATTGGTAAAGTATAATTAAAGTTTATTTACATAACACTGCGAATACATCCAACATTATTATAATGAAGACAATTCTAGGGTAACCTTATTCTTATAATTCTCAGTGGATCTGACCAACCTAGTGAGAACTTGTTATACAGTAGCCATTTGGCTGTAAAGTTAGAATAATTTTTGGAAATCATAAATTCTAATCATAGAAATAATAGGGTGAGATCAGATTGATAGCAATTTTAGATCATTGAGAGTTATAGTTAGCTTGCATTTCTGTGAAAGTCTGCATATAAATGCTGTGGAATGTGTAGTACTCCTGCTATAAGCTTGTGCAGATAATCCACAAATATGTTGTTCTGAGATTGTCATTGCGCTCCATTTATCTGGTGTTCTAAATTAACACTTGCATTGCTGTCTGGGAAGTTTTCCTTCTGTGGTTCTGGTACTGTCGGTTTTGTTTAAAAATTGCATAGTGTGTGGTGGTATCAGGGTGTGGTCTTGATCTTTTGGAATAGTCACAGTTATGAAAATCCTGACTGAGCAAGGCAGCGTATACCATCTTGGATTGATATATTTATATTATCCTTGTGTTTCTACATCCATACATTATTATTATATTATTGTTTAGGATTATAATGTGGTAATGCAATTTTTTACTGGGAAATGTATTTCATTATTCTGTGTTACATCCAGAGATATGCATTTTGAAAACAGCAGACAAATAGTAAAATTATATATTTTAGTAAATCTGGGCCCTTATATCTTCCACATAGGTTGTTAATTCTTACAATATTATGCAACTGGTTATAAAAGGATTGTTACGTGACCTGTGGCCCTATTGAGCACAGCTCATTTGACAAATCTCCTGCCACTTAGTTGCCCTAGAACATAAGGGGTGGGGGGGGCAGGTGTCGTTATGCTGACACCTACTGTATTGTTTAAAATTCTAACGGGAAATTAACCCTTGCTTTGCTGCTGTCTTCAAATATTGCTAGCTTATACCTCTGGATACCTATATGTAAGCTTTAACCGTATATGTGTTGGTATGGTAACCTCCTCCCCCTTCCCTTTTGTTTTGGTCTCTGGAATGCTCACTCTGTGTGTAACAAACTAACAGCTGTTCACGGTCTGCCATCAATGGCCTCAATGGCTAAGGGAGATTCCCTTCTGACCAACGATATTTTATTTAACGCAACAAATGAACTATCCATGAAGTAACTAGTCGCGCCGCAATCAACCAGGGCCAGAACCTCCACTGAGTGTTCTGCCCATGAAAACACCACCTGGATCGTGGGTTTCTGCATAATCGGGTCTAGGAACTGCTGAACACCACCTAGGGCCTGTCCCCCAAGGTACCCTAGGTGTGTTAATTTCCCGGACATACAGGACAGGTATGTAATAGGTGCCCAGCTTTGCCTCAGTACAGACATAACCCCTGCCTCCTGTGGTGTGCCTGTTCTTCCTTAGTTTGGTGAACCCTAGTTGCATTGGTTCACAGGACTCCTGTTTACGATCAGGAGGCATGGGAGGCGACGGAGGCATAGGTGGGATCAAAAAGCTGTTTTGCCCACTGTTTCTAGGCCGTAGCCTACGGTCTTTAGCCATAAGTCTCTCACGAATACGAGAATGAATCGGAATGGCGTAATCAATATATTCGTCCAAATCATTAGGCACTTCTCTAGCTGCCGTTTCATCCTTAATACGGTCAACAAGACCTTGACAAAAGACTGCCATCAGCTCCTCGTTGTTCCAACCTACCTCTGCTGCCAATGTACGGAATTCTATAGAATAGTCGCCCACAGTACGATTGCCCTGTTGTATCTCCATCAATCATTTGGCAGCAGAGGCGGCTCTACCAGGAACTTCAAATACTCTCCAAAATGTCCGTACAAACTCCCTGAAGTTCCTGGTGCCAATGCTCTGACCGTCAATAGTGATATCATGAACCCGACCTTACTGCTGTCATTAGGAAAAGCGTGAGGGGTTAGTTCCAGAAATATCTCCAATTGATTAATAAACTCTCTGCACAGGGTGGGTTCACCATCATATATGAGTGGTAACGGAGCAGAAGCAGTTAACCCTTTAACTGAGGCAACAGCTGTCAGGGATTG
Source organism: Rhinophrynus dorsalis (assembly GCA_037306005.1). Lineage (NCBI taxonomy): Eukaryota > Metazoa > Chordata > Amphibia > Anura > Rhinophrynidae > Rhinophrynus > Rhinophrynus dorsalis. The sequence continues at coordinate 48,897,756 of CM074728.1, read as the reverse complement.
ACTCTCCTGTGTCGAAACTGGGGGGACCACCGGATTCTGAACTGGTTTATCGAGATGCACCGGTGCTCAAGAATAGTTTGTATGGCCAGTGCCAACTGGTCCAAACACTGCTCATGTACATCCATCCTCCAGTGGATGTTCTGTGTATTTCCCTCACCTTTACTGTCTGAGGTCATGGCCCTTTCGTACTGTAATCGTTTGTTTGACACACAGACATAGTGGTTTAGGATAAAAACACAGTTTTATTGAAATTACAGTATTATAATAACCCTCACAGGTCCTGTAGTATTTAAGCAGAATAATACAGACACACGACAAGTTACATATACATATGCCTACACAGGTCCAGTATAACCATACAGTCCATAATAGCATATACTGACACAGGTCAGGCAAAATACGTTGAATTCCCAGGAGAAAGGAACGGCATGGGTTAATGGTTTTCAATGAGTGTAAATAGTCCCATGTGAAGAGAGGTCTATGATGGAGCTCACTCCATATAGTGAGCTTAAGGATACGTAACGCCCAGCAATAGGTTAGCAGAACAAACGTGAACTGCCCGAGTAATATCGGGAAGTGAGCAACATATGACACTGCCGTAGCAGTAACGGAGACCAGACCACTTGCTATCTGCCAGAGCAGTAACGGAGACAAAACCAATGGCACACTGCCATAGCAGTAACGGAGACAGGCCACTTGTACTCTGCCGGAGCAGTAACGGAGACAAGGCCAATGGCACACTGCCATAACAGTAACGGAGGCAGACACTTGCACTCTGCAGGAGCAGTAACGGAGACAAGGCCAATGGCACACTGCCGTAGCAGTAACGGAGTCAGACACTTGCACTCTGCAGGAGCAGTAACGGAGACAAGGCCAATGGCACACTGCAGTAGCAGTAAAGGAGGCAGACACTTGCACTCTGCAAGAGCAGTAACGGAGACAAGGCCAAAGGCACAATGCCATAGCAGTAACGGAGACTAGGCCACTTGCACTCTGCAGGAGTAGTACCGAGACACAATTGCCTGAGGAATAGGAATGTTGCCAAGGCGACCCAGCGGCTGCCAGAGCAGGAACGTCAACCAAGCCGGGTCAAATCACGGAGCAGGAACATCAGCCAAGCTGGGTCGGTATACAGGAGCAGGAACGTCAACCAAGCTGGGTTGAATCACGGAGCAAGAACGTCAGCCAAGCCGGGTCGGTACACAGGAACAGGAACGTCAGCCAAGCCGGATCGGTATGCAGGAGCAAGCGCAGAAGAATGGTCAGGCAATCCGGTTCGGTACACAGGCAGGAGACGAGATGCAAAATAGTCAGGCAGGCCAAGTCGGTACACTGGGAATCACTGAGCAGAAACAAGCACTGGTACAAGAACACCACGAAAGGGCACTGGATGGGTGCCAGAGCCCAGTATATAAAGGCCATACTGGGTGGGACAAACACAGGACAGCCAATGGGAGCAAGGCACAGTGTAGACTGTCAGAAAAATAGCAAGGGCAGCACGGGCACCGTGATACTATCAGACATGACATTTCATCACTTCCACCCCCATCCAGCCAGCTTAGTCCTGTCACCTCTCCCACATACACACTAGGCTCTCTCGACCCAATCCCGTCTCAGCTCACTCATTAGCTTTCTTCTCTACTAACTCCAAACCTTACTCACTTATTCAACCTCTCTGAGTCAACCGACACCTTCCCATCCTCTTTCGAACATATGCTAATCACACCCATTCTAAAGAAATCCTCCCTGGACCCAAAGTCACTGTCAAACTACCGGCCAATTTTTCTACTACCGTTTGCCTCCAAACTCCTTGAGCATCTCACATATAACCAGCTCATTACATTCCATTGCTCCCATTCCCTGCTAGATCCCTTGCAATCTGGATTCCACCCTGATCACTCGACAGAGACTGCCCTCACTAAAGTGGCCACTTGCTCTCAGCAAGGTCAAAAGGCCACTACTCCATACTCATTCTCTTGGACCTGTCAGCCTCCTTTGACACAGTAGATCACCCACTCCAAACCCTCCACTCCCTAGGTCTCTGTGACATTGCACTCTCCTGGTTTTCATCATATCTCTGCAACCACTCCTTCAGTGTTTCCTGCTCTGTATCCACTTCCCCACCCCTCCCACTGTCTGTCAGAGTGCCTCAAGGATCAGTCCTGGGACCCTTGCTTTTCTCAATCTATACCACGTCAATTAGCAAACTAATAAACTCCTTAGGGTTTCACCATCATCTTTATGCTGATGACACTCAAATCTATCTTTCCTCCCCAGACCTCTCCCCTTCGTCCTGTCCTGGGTATCTGACTTTCTGACTCCTGTGTCTTCCTGGATGTCCTCCCTTCAACACAAACTTAACCTTGCCAAAACTGAACTAATTCTCTTCCATCCCTCTACAGCCAACCTTACCCCAGATATTACCCTGACTGTTAACAACACTACCTTCACACCATCCCCTACAGTACACTGCCTGGGGTACCACATTTGATTCTGCCCTATCCTTCATTCCTCACATCCTGTCAATCTCCAACTAATGCCGCCTCCACCTCCACAACATCTCTAGAATCCGAACCTTTCTCACCCAAGACACTACCAAAATTCGAATCCAAACACTCATCATGTCCCGTTTTGACTACTGTAACTCATTATTAATCGGCCTTCCTCTCACCCGACTAACCCCACTACAGTGTATAATGAACTCTGCTGCAAGACTTATCTACCTCACTCTTCACTCTAACACTAAACCCCTCTGTCAGTCCCTACACTGGCTCCCATTAGCATACAGAATTAAATTCAAGATTCTGGTGCTAACATATAGAGCCCTCACTAACACCGCACACCCCTATATTTCATCTCTCATTTCAAAATACATTCCCACTTGCCATTCTCGCTCTGCTCTCCACAGCTCTAATTTCATCCTCTCACTTCCCCCTATAGGACTCCTGTGCTGCACCACAGCTCTGGAATTAACTTCCCTGCTCCATCAGGCTCTCCACCAGCCTTCAGATCTTCAGACGCTCCCTGAAAACTCACCTCTTCAGGGAAGCCTATCAACTACCTCCATAAACCAAGAACCACCCCTTCCCTGCACTCAACAGCACTTCTCTCTCCCACCCACTGACCAGCAGTTAATGTGGTAGGAGGCACTTATACCCAATAGTACTTACTCCTTCTGTGTCAAGCCTTTCTTCCTCTAGAGTATAAGCTTTCATGAGCAGGACCCTCTGATCCTTCTGTTCTCCACATTTGATTGTACTATTTAATACCTCTGTATGTCGATTCCCAATTGTACAGTGCTGCGGAAAGAGTTGGAGCTATATGAATAAAGATAACTATACGGATAACATATCATTATTATTATCTGATATATTTTATCATATTATAATTTCATTATATCGATATATCTTAGTCTAGGACTTGGTTACATTAAGATATTTTACTGAGTCAATTTTGTATACCCTTATATCCCAATTCACTGATTATTAATTGTATTTTATTTATCATGTGTTGTTTATCCTTAAATAAAATTACATATATTGTTTCACGAGTATGAGTAATTGATTCTTTTTAATCAATTCTGCCAACTGTGAAAATGTGTGTCATACCCAGATTGTGTGCAAGATGTCAAATTTATATATACATTGTTTATTTATTTTATGCGATGTATAGAGTGTCTGGTCTTCTGTTTCTTTTTATATATCCTCGACAACCCCCCCACATTATTTTATTAATTGACCATCAATATATCATATGCACAGCACTGTACAAAATGGGGGGAGAAAAAGCATGCAGTGACATGCAGAAACAGATGGCAGTGTGGTTCCTTCCAGTGAGAGCATAAAATGTTACTTTTTAAAGGAGAACTATCATGTAACACTAAACTTTTATCAAGACTGACACAAGCTAGAACGAGTATGTACAGCACAAGAAGCATTACATAGGTCTAACCATTCCTTAGAAAATGGGAGTCCCAAAATTATTTCTCTCAGCTACTTGATGTATTCATGGTGGGACAGGGGTTAAAGAATCAACCCCAACAATGAACTTCTGGTTTCACATATGCTAGAGATTTGTGTATGGCTTCTGTGGGACAGCGCTAGAGGTCAGAATGGAGGTCAATATCTGTGGGTCTAGGGCTACCATTGGACAATGCAATGGGGGTTAAAATGTGTGGTTTTATGACTACCATGTGAATGAGGGTCACATTCAATAAAGCTTTATTCGAAATTAAGAAGTTACAGAACTAAAAATAAAAACAAGGACATTTCAAGTAAAAAGCTGACATGTCAACAAACAATTAACCTCATAAGGTTACCTCACGCAGCCTTCACTTAAGGACCTTGGAGCTTTTTTTTTTTTTTTTTTGTATATGATTCCGGACTCCCCAAACAGGGTGCAGCTGCTTGAAGAGCCCAGAATTCCATGACGGTCCAGGCACATCATGGGTACTTAACTCAAATCCACCCATGACTGTCAAGGGTCCTTAAGGGTTTAAGTCAGCAATGAGATGTCTAACAATGGATTATATATGATCAGAAAGGCCGAATCCTTTCTTCACAGAAGCTGAGGAAGAAATTTTAATTGGGAAGGAAGCACACCAGTGAGTAAGTATCTGGGTTCTCACAGGTGGAGCAAAATGAATATCAAAGAAAAGCAATGTATAATGAGGAGGAGAAGAGAGTAAGAGGAAAAAAATGGGGATTGGAGAGGAGATAGAGGAGAAAAGGAAAGGAAAGGGGAGAGAGTGGAGGAGGGGGGAGGAGAAGGGAAGGAGAATAGGAAGGGTAGTGGGAAGGGTGAAAGGGGAGGGAAGGCTGGATCAGGAGGGGTCAAGGGGAATGTCTGTCACCAAAGCCAAAGAGAGTCCAAACCCATCAAGCGAGAGTAGTAGAGTTGCCATGTTCCTCAAATGATAGTGAAGTGAGGGTGCCGAAGTAGATATTCGCCCAATGAAGGGTCAGGATAGAGAAAGGCAGTCTGGATTAGGAAGCTGGGGTATTTACCATTACTGGAGTCAGGGGTCAAGAGAACTCAGACACAGGTCATGCAGGTACAAGCCTTGCTGATATAAATAATGAAAGGGGCAGAGTCCAGAGGGATCTGACCATTCATATAATACCAGTTAGGGAGCTGACTGGCCAGCCACAAAATCCTGATGCATGGGTAAGAACAATGAGGATAAAGCTCTGCAGTAATAGGACCTGGAGAATGTAGAGTGGCTATGCCTAGCCGAAATGCAGGACAAGACAATAACTGGGGCTTCTGGCCCTGTAGCGTAAGACCACAAAGAGCAGTCAATAAGGTGACGGCCCAGCAGTGTAGGACCACTAAGCAAAACAAAAAGTCAACCGGCCATTGGGATTAACTGCACCAAGGTAGAATAGCTACAGGCCGTACAGTTAATGAACAGCAACTAATAGAAACAGAGGTGCTATAGCCCAGAGGAGGAACTGTACGTACTGAACTGTATAGCCTGTAGGCCTAGCAGAGTCAGAACGCAACATGTGGTAATGAAGGGGCTACAGCACAAGTAGATTGAATACACCAGTGGTAGAATGGCCTATAGGTCTGGTGGAGTAAGGCCTAGGCTGACTATACCTCACCTTAAAAAAGGGACACAGAGGAAATAGGCATATTTCAGAAGTGCAACAAAATCAAAGCAACCCTGTAGTATGCATTTTTCACGTGTGTCCCTTTTTAAACGTGAGGTATGGTCAGCCTAAGTAAGGCCACAACAACAATAATGAAGTGGAAACAGTTCTAATAGATTGACCACACAATAGAAGAATGGCCTATAGGCCTAGCGGGGCAAGACAACAGCAACAGAGGAAACAGGCCAAAGGCCTAGGGATAACCACCCCAAGTGGCTGCAGGCAAGGAGCTAAGGGTGCAAGGCCCAGCGGGGAAGGCTGCTCAAGGCAGAACAGCTGAGGTCCGGCAGGGGAGGACCGCTTATGGAGAAACAGTTGAGGGTTCAAGACCCATCAGGGTAGGACCACTCAAGTCTCAGAAGGAGAAAGCTCAAAAACCAAGTCAGGATAATTAGTTCATACACAACTGAAGACCTGCATTTTAACAAATAATGGAGAAGGAGCAATGTCAGAATAGCCAGGTCAAACACAGAAGATCAATCCACACCAAAATGGAGTACTAAGGGCAAATCCAGAAAGTGAAGTCAAGAAGCAAACCAAATTATAGAAAGACACTGGTAAGACAAAAGCTCAACTAATCAGGCAAAGCATGATGGATAAGAACATCTTATAAAGATGAGACAACCAACAGAAGGAAAAGGGATGCTCAAGAAAAGTTTGCAAAAATGTGACACTCCCCCACTTTGCCTGTCTATCTGCCTGTACCCCTTAGCTAGTGTTAAAATTTCAACAGCAACTTTCTTTCTCTCCGAACTTTTCACAGTACGGTATGAGGATGACCCTGTTATCTTCAGAATCGGCAGTTCGCAATTAGATAAATTAGGTGTTGCAGGTGTACAATGCCACCACCACTTTACTATGTTTGTCCCTATTCGTCTTGTGCTTGTAGGTGTGAGTGTCAAGTAAGTAGTTGTTCTTGTCTGTCTCTTAGGTGTCTGCTGTATCAGCCTGCAAAGTACATCTGTCAGTCTGTCACAGAAGATACTCAGCCAGCTCAAGTAGGAACTTGGTTCTTGTTTCACCTGCCTGCCTAACTCGCTTATCAGTCATAAAGGTTTTTTTTTATCTCCTTTCTCCCTTCACACTTGCCAAAGACCCCCACATAGATAAGAACTTGTCGGACCACAAGACTCCTAAAAGTAAACCTGAGCTCCATTAATTTTGCTTATCTTCTTTTGCAAACAAATGTGGGATCTGACACCCCTTTTATACTATCACAGATGGAATAAAAGGTCAACTCTCCAGGTGTGTGAGAAATCCCTTCTTATCAATTATTTTAATACAATGACAAAGGTGCAAAAAGGGGGGGTAAATACAACTTTTCATTGAAAATGTTTCATAGATGGAAAGTGTAATTTTTCTCCTATTTCACTTTTGAAGTACAACATTTTGTAATTGTAAGAACAATTTTCAGGAATGTTTACAGTAAAACATTAACATTATTGTGTACCATCCTTTTATTACTTAAATCATTTATAGGAAAGCTTGAGAAAGAGAAAATTAAACATATTAGAGCTAAATAAACAACCTACCTGTAAAAATACCTTACACTCCTTTTTCTATTCCATAATGCTTCAAATAAAATTGTTTGTTCATGCTGGATGTTACACTACACAAAGTTGAGACACTATTTAGCTTAATTTTTAGGCTACATTTGTAAGAGAAGACTTTGATGTCACTTTCTTCTTAGTTTACAGAATTATATTTCTTTGGAATAAAACACCCATAGCGACATTGTATTGTCCTTATATTTTGGTATTGAGCTCTGGTCTTGAATTGTGAATGCTTTTTTTTTGTTGTAAATTATGTTTTTAAAAACTTTGTTGTTAAAGATTTTCTTCTACTCCTTGAAGAAAGCCAAACAATGCATCTGAGGGACTGTCATCAGGGAGGAGAAGACCTGGCAACCAAATGACATCACAGATCTCTGTCTGCCTTTAGGGGTTTTTCTCCCAGTCCCATTTTACTAGTACAAGAATGATTGCAGACAGCTTACTCACAGTTTGTGTAATGAATGTGTGAGATGACTTTGTGATCAGATTTACTTTATATTGTTGCACAAAAATCTACCAAGAAATAGTGTCACTTGAACAGTATATTGTGGATGGAAATTTTGACTTGAGATGTCAGCTACAAAGGACAACACTAAGTAAGATTATAATGTTCTGGAATAAATGCAAAGAATGTTTTTCTCTCTCTCTCTCTCTCTCTCTCTATATATATATATATATATATATATATGTATATATATATATATATATATATATATATATATATATACATAGACATCTTTGAGGATAAAATGAATGTTATGCACATGTGACTATGGTTTTAAGGTTTTGTATTTCAAGTTTAGATGACCAGTGAGCAAAATTATAAAATATTAAAAAGACATATACTTCTCCAAGATAAATTTGCTTTTCCAGATGCTTTTTATGTTAGAAGTCTACTATAAAATAAAATCTTCTAACCTGCATAGTACATGCAACCTGGAAAGACATTAGCAAAGATTAGGGACATGATGGACTTCTCTTTCAGGTTAAGCAAAAAGCAATATCTTGTTAGGACTTTACTTTTGGAGAGTAGGAAGTGACTCCGAAACAGATACTACTGCATGTCTGCTGAGTTAAAGAAAAGATGAAATAATGTTTATTTTTTACAGTTCTGAAAATGTCCACATTGTGTATATAAGACAGATATAATTATAATTAGACAAGTAAAAGGGCCTAAAGTATTAAGATTTATATGAATAGGTGGTTGATAAATTCAACAGAAAGATACAAATTAATCTGTAACATATAAGGATGATTGGTAATTGAATTTTTCACCATAGAGCATATGAGAGACAACAGAGTAGATTTAGATAAGTCAGGCATTTGGATAGCTGAAGCTGAGGTCATTATATTATATGTAGAGTAGTATTTTGACACGGTCCAGAAGCAGATGAGATCATACATTGCTTTTTAAAAAAGGTTTCTGCATTTAGATACAGATAGATAGATAGATAGACAGACAGACATAATATAGATTAAATAGACAGAGGTAAATGTAAAATACTTGTCTAGTGCTCTAATACCTCTGTAATCAAAACATTAATTAAAGTTTTAGAACAGTGATATCAATCTGCACACATAAGGAGCAGAGCCTGTGCATTTTTGGCATATCCTGATTTTGCAATCTGTAGACATCTTTTTGACTACAACAGCCTCACAAAATCAGGGATATTACAAATGTGTACATTGGCTGTCTGACATTTTGTGAAATACAATTCTTGCATTGATCAGATTTATGTTATAGCTGCTTTGTCCTTATGTTAACTCACTCCCTTAAGCTGTGAGATTTGGTTTCTTGGTCCAAATCCTTAACGCATTTGTTCTCTAAGTTCACCCCTATTCCTGACACTCTGACAGTTCTCCCAGGTTATGACACTAGGGACGTCTGCATTGGTCCTCTTTCTATCCTCTCAGGGTGGGCGACTGTCTGGAGGGTGAGCAATTAATGATTTTCTCTTCACAAGCTGACAGTGACAAATCCAATCTTCCTAGCTACAGACTTTTCCGTTACCTACAGGTAATTCATTTTAATCAATCAAACTTTCCTGACTGTACTCCCCTGGACCTGACCTGGTGTGAGAGACTATGTTTGCAGGTTGCAAATGCTCCTGGCTTTCTTTCTCATAATTATATTATATTGCTATATGTGATTCATCCATTGAACTACTTTATATTCTGGCCTGAGAAAATTGTAGGTGAAAATATGGCTATAAAAATCTGGCAATCTTCACTTTTCACAATTTTGCATATAAGCAGATTATCCTTCTGATCAATTTGATTCCCAAGAGGTCTAGTGCTATTATTTAACTTTATACTCATAATTATAAAATCAAATTGATCAACACTCACAAAGCATGCAAGATGGGGCCACAATGAATTCAACATTATCACAAATCAATGTATTTTGTATCATTGCATATTCATAAACAGTGATCCATGGAAACAAGGTCAAATCAGTGTTTTTGTAAAGTGCTTGTTGCAGGTTTTTGTACTGTCTGCCTTCACCACACATTTTAATCATATTCCATTATTGTTAGATGTTAAATATATTTGACTTCCAGCTTGCAGAGAAGTGGCATGAGAAAAGTGTATTACAAATGGTAAAGTGTATTAATTTGGCTTGAGTAACTGCTGTGTATTAGACAAAAACAAAACACAAACATCCACAAACAAGATCATTCCCTACATTGGCATGGTGGTTACTTTTAGCCACACTGGCACCAGAGTGACTAGGGGTGAATAAAATAATATGAAATTCGGTTACTCCATAATATTTTACAGTGTAGGTATAAGTAAATAAAAAAGTGGGATATGAAGCCCCATTTATTGGCTTTCATTTTTATTGCATTAATACAAGCCTTTTTTTTTCATTTAATTTGTCAAAGCAGGGAACAAATGTGCTCTCCTTTTTACAAAAAAAGAAAAGGCGTTTGAGAGTCCAAGAACCATCTTTCATTTTTGGCCACTCTCCATTCTGACCTGCTCAGCACAGAGATATGGAGGGATAAAGATAGCCCTCCAACTTTGTATTTAAGGACATTGCTGGGACCGCTGGAATGCATTGATTTCATTGTGTTCCTAGCCAAAAATGCAATGAAGGCGTTAATGGTGTACCAAGATAGACTAGTGTGTTTAGAGGCATAGTGTACTGCTAATTTTTGGCTACTTAAGCTCTCTGATACAGTTTGCAACTTATTGCAAAGCAATGCACTGCAAGCTGCCTAGCATCAGAGATTTTAAGGGAATCTGTATGAGTGTGGGGAGAGTACCTAGGTGTACATGGGGACATTGGTCTTTTTAACAATGGGAAAAACCTATCCAGCTAGATAAAGCAGCCTTCAAAGTCCAGCTTGTATTTAACAACAGAAAGGTAGTGCCATTTTGTCTGTATGCCAAACTGGAAAATTCATCATACATAGTTACCGGCTTGTGAATGAAGAAGCAAGGAAAAGGATTGAAAACTACACTTTTGCTGGCTGAGTTTTCTTTCTGTGGAATGGAATATTTCTCTTGGTTTTTTCTTTAGAGCAAAGGAATCAAACAGGGCATCTTATTACAAAAGTATCTGTTGAGTGAACTTTTCATTTCAGGGCTTGATTAAAAGACTAGGGGCCACCCATTGAGATTTGAGGAAAGGTGGTTTCATCTCCAACAGAGAAATGGATTATTTTTATCAGGATCTGTTACATTGTGGAATTTCTTAACTAGGAATGTGGTAATGGCACAGTAATGGCACAGTGGCACAATGAATATGTACTGTGTAATAGTAGCTATATTAGGAAGAAGATCTGGTAAATGGACAAGCACTCATCTTGGATTAGGGAAATATGTAGTATTTAGTTTCTGGGATAAACTATGGCAAAGGTTGAACTTGGTGTACATGTCAGTTTTTTCAACCTGATTTACTGTGTATCTGTGTAATTATGAAAACTGACGGTGAATGGTACTAAAAATCAAGGCATGTACAGGGCAGCACCAGATTGGATGGTCAGACAAGCCAGGTCATACACGGAGCAGTTAGTCTGCCAGAGCAGCAGGTCTACACCAGATTGGTTGTTGGACAACCCTAGGGTCATACATGGAGCGGATAGTAAGACAGAGCCACAGGTCAGCACCAGATCGGGTAGTCAGACAAACTGGGAATATACACAGAGCTTAAACAACACAACTGCACTGGAACACCTCGAAAGGGAAACTGAAGTGGTGTCCAGGCAGTTTAAATATTGATTGTTCCACCTCTGAGAGATGGAGCAAAAATGTTACTGTTTTTTTTTTTTTTTTTTAAAAAAGCAGCGTTGTGACGTCACTAAGGGAATCCCTTGTGACACGAACCCGACTCTCTGCGTGCAAGGCAACACAACAGATGCGGCAGAAGCTGCAAGGGGGAGCAGCAAGGAGATTGGTCGCCCAGACGAGTACCAGGGCACACCGGTTCTCCCCGAGAGACAGAGCACAGCAACCCCGCAAGGCAGTCACAAGAGACCGGCCGCACATCGGTATCCGGCGGCCGTCTCTAACACAAGTAAGCAGAACACTTACACACTGCCACCAATGTTAGCTTGATGCCACTGAGTCACATGAATTGCTTTCTGTTATAATGATATATGTTTAGAAATATGTTGGGATATTCTTGTTGATGTTACTGCATATGCTGCTTCTGGTAAAAGCCGTTTGCTGATTTTTGTTTTCATTATGCTTTCAACTGGTTATTTGGCCACAAATTTCTGTCTCTCATACACTACAACAGAGGTTCTTAACCCGTTATCACAGTGCCTGTGATTCCTGTCACTCTCAGTTGTGGCTGTCACTGATTTGCTGACTGGGTTTGACCCGCCTCCTGATGACCTTTTTATACCTGGCTATCACATCTGTCAGATGCCCTTTCGTGGTGTTCCTGAGCCAGTAGTGCTGTTGCTGTGTTCCTGTATTCTGAGTTCCTGTGTACCGATTCGGCTTGTCCTGACCATTCTCCAGTGTTCCTGCTTGTGTATGACCCGGCTCGTCTGCGTACCACCCTTGGATCCTGACCCGGCTATACTGACGTTCCTGCTTGTGTATGACCCGGCTTGTATGACTGCCTCCTACGTGCTCCGACCGGCCCGGCTGACTTCCTGCTCCGAAGATCGACTTCCAGCTTGTTCCAGTGACCTGCGTTCCAGTTGTCGCCCTCCGCGACATTATCAGTCTCTGTTGCCCGCTTCAGCGTGACTGCCTTGCCTGGTGTTTTCCTCGATTAAGTGCTGTGCCTCGTTATCTGTGCAGAGCTGTGTGTGAATCTGTGGGCTTTCCTCTCCGTGCAGAGCCTTGCAGTAGCACTGAAGCCTCGAGTAAACGTGCCTTTTAACTCTTGCAGTGCTGCCTCGATTTCACTCTCTCTATCTCCAGTACGAGCCTCGTTACCCGTGATACTGCTGCTGAGTTGGCCACTCTCCGTCGGCAACTCTAAACCACCATTGCAGAGTGTTCACATTGTTTGGGTTGTTTGGGCGCCTAAGGCTCTCCGGTATTGCTTACCGGCGATATCCGTGACACAGAGTGTTGGCAGTAAGGCTTCAGTGTTGGCTTATCCGGTACTACGCCCGAGGGGGCTAGTGGCTCTTGCATTCATATTCCAGCATTCGATTAAGCTTGAGGAGGCTGGTTCCCGATACGCCCGTGGGGGCTATTTGCACTTGCACAAACCAAAGCAGTTCCTGTAACTATGCCCGTGGGGGCTAAGTTGATTCCTATTCTGCTTAATATCCAAACACCTTGGCAAGGCAGCTCGATCTTCAGCACTTGATGAACGTTGTCTATCCAGCACAGCCTTTTAACATCCAGGGCGTGTCAAACCTCCACATCTGAGACGGACTGTTATCTAGACATTAACCCCTTGGGGGTTCATACCATCCTAGTGCATACTGTCTTGCATGTATGTCTATTGTGCTATTACTATTGTAATATCTCATTTTAGTTGATCTGTGTATTACCTACCGCCTCTAGAGGGCGAACTTGTGCATTATTCACTTTAAATAAAGTGTGTTTTATTTTCACTTACTGGTCTGAGAGTCCTAAAAAACCGTTACACCCGTACCCTCAGTGACCACTATCAAACCAGGACTTTGGAATTTCCCTGCTAGAACACAAGTGTGTTGATCAGAGACTCAGTCATATTGATTAACTCACCTGTGCTCTTAAAAGGAAATTCTCAAATCCTGGCCTGTTAGTAGCCACTGAGGGCATGGGTTGAGAACCACTGCTCTACAATGCAACCCTCCACTCAGTTCTTGACAGAATCTGATTCCTCTGAGAGATGCAGCTGATCATCACTGTTTGTCAAAAATTGATCATGCTTTGGCAGAAATTCAGAAATGTTATGTTTAAAGCATGGGTCCAGCAAAGTAGCAAGAATGTATTCCTCATTGGTATAGTAATGGTTAACTTTAAGTTGATTTAATATTATAGACATTAAAAAAAGGTTAACATCGATGTAAATCTTATCTCTCAAACCTTTATGATTTGAGAGATATAACTTGCCAAAGTAACCTTTTCCTGGCTGTTTCACTCAAGTCTGCCATCTAGCTGACAGCTGCATTGGTCATCTGGTCATTAGACCAGACAGAGGTTCTTCAGTAGAGCCGAAATCATGTTATTTAAAAATAAATACTTCTTTGGAACGGTCTACAAAGTGTGCTTGCAAACCAGGCACATTTTGTAGACCATTCAAAATGAAGTATTTGTCTTTAGATATCATTATATCGGTGCTGCTGAAGAGCCGCATCTGGTCAATCGCCCAGAATCTGCTTCTGACCGCTTTACAGCTCGTCAAGCAGAAAGGGGAGGGATCAGAGAACTTTATTTTCCTATATCTCTCAAACCATAACGGTTTGAGAGATACAAATAAGTGCACGTACTCTCTTTCAGTTGTATCTACCATATAGTTAATACTTTTTTTTCTGACATTACTATCCCTTTAACAGACACTATGTGTGGGTCCTGCTGAAAGCATGCTAACATGTCATTGACTAGCTGGTGCATATCTGTGTTGTCAGTATTGTTAGTCATCAGGCATGTATATACATCAGTCAGTATATACTGGAGGAGGCAGCAGTGACAGGCTATGGCCAAACGAACAGAACCACGGAATTTCCTCCATTATCTACATGGCTTACTGAGGACTAGGACCAAAAGAGACTGGAAAGGGTTATAGTGAATAAAGCACCTGGACCGGACGGTATACACCCAAGGGTACTTAAGGAACTTAGTTCAGTAATAGCAAAACCATTATAATTAATATTTATTGATTCACTTTCATCAGGCATAGTGCCCTGTGATTGGAGGAAAGCTGATGTAGTTCCATTGTTTAAAAAGGGAGCAAGATCAAAACCAGGAAATTATAGACCTGTGAGCTTGACTTCCATAGTGGGTAAGATACTAGAAAGGTTATTAACTGACAGTATTCAGAACTATGTGAAGACGAACAATGTCATTAGTAGGAATCAGCATGGTTTCATGAAGAATAAATCATGTCAGAGTAATTTACTTGCATTTTATGAAAGAGTAAGTAGTAATTTGGACAGGGGAATTGCTGTTGATGTAGTATACTTAGATTTTGCAAAAGCCTTTGATACAGTGTCTCACAACAGGTTACTGCATAAATTAAAAGGCTTCGGTTTGGGCGGTGTTATCTGTACATGGATAGAGAACAGATTAAATGATAGATGGCAGAGAGTTGTTGTAAATGGAACTTTTTCAAACTGGTCTAAGGTTAAAAGTGGGGTGCCGCATGGTTCAGTCCTGGGATCAATGTTTTTAATTTGCTTATTAATGATCTAGAAGTGGGAATTGAAAGTAGCATCTCAGTCTTTGCTCATGACACTAAGATATGTAAGGAAATACATACAGAGATGGATGTTTTTTCTCTGCAGAAGGATTTAGATAAACTAAGTGAATGGACAGAAGAGTGTCAGATGTCATTTAATGTAGATAAATGTAAGGTTATGCATTTGGGCTGTAGAAACAAATTTGCAACATATACTCTAAATGGGAAACAACTTGGGGAATCCTCATTAGAGAAAGATTTCGGAGTACTGATAGACGATAGACTTCACAGCAGTGTGCAGAGTCACTCAGCTGCTGCAAGAGCAAATAGGGTACTAGCCTGCATAAAAAGAGGTGTAGAAGCATGGGATGCTAATATTTTCCTACCTCTGTATACATCCTTGGTTAGGCCTCATCTAGAATATGGAGTACAATACGTGCAACAAAACTGGTAAAGGGATTGGAGGAACTGAGTTATAAAGAGAAAATAGCCAAACTGGGTTTGTTTACATTAGAGGAGAGACATCTAAGGAGTGATATGATTACTATTTACAAATACATTCAAGGTCAATACAAAGAACTATCCAATGAATTATTTACGCAGAGAGCTGAGCTAAGAACAAGAGGTCATCCATTAAGACTAGAGACAAGGCTATTTCAACTAAAACAAAGGCAGGGATTCTTTACAGTAAGGGTGGTAAGGCTATGGAATTCTGCATTCAAAAAAGCAATGGATGCCTATTTAGCACAGAACAATATTGAAAATTATGACAGATGGCTTCAAAGCAGACAGGATATTGATCAGGGGAACTATTTGACTACTAATTGGAGTCAGGAAGGAATACATTTCCCTCCCCCCACAATTGGGGCTATATTGGAAATGGCTCCAGAGGTCTTTTTTGCCTTCCTCTGGGTCAACAGGGGTGTTTTTGGCATGGCCTGGACTTGATGGACGCATGTCTTTTTTCAGCCTCAACTACTTTGTTACTATGTATGTGCTTCCATTTTTCTACAGTAACTATATCAGTGGGACAATCTTGCTAATTTCTTCCCCTTCATGACTAAACAGTAAATTGTCATCCTTAACAGTTTCAGCAGCTGACAAAAGACACACTTTAGTTACCATTGCAGAGGTGACAATTCCAATTTTGAAGAAGTGAGAGTGCCCGTAATGTGATCTCTTCTTTTCTTCTTTCTTTTTTCTTTTTATTTTTTGATGATTATTGGTGAGATCCATGTGTACCACATGCATATTTGTGCATGGAATACTTCTCAGGTGTATTTGTGATGAGTGCTCATCTATAAATAGGCAAGATATAGCAAAACAAGGCCCTACACGGGTCCAAACTCTACAAGAACACAGTAAGATAGTATGACACAGGTCAGGGCATACAAATGGCAATAATAATAATAAGGCTCTACCGGCCTTACCAAATACCGGGTAAGGCAGCCTAGTAACTAGTGCAACAAGGAATAGAGGAGGCTCTTCCGGCCTTACCAAATACCGGGTAAGGCAGCCTGGTAACTGGTGCAACAAGGAATAGAGGAGGCTCTTCCGGCCTTACCGAATACCGGGTAAGGTAGCCTGGTAACTGGTGCAACAAGGAATAGAGGAGGCTCTACCAGCCTTACCAAATACCGGGTAAGGCAGCCTGGTAACTGGTGCAACAAGGAATAGAGGAGGCTCTACCGGCCTTACCGAATACCGGGTAAGGCAGTCTGGTAACTGGTGCAACAAGGAATAGAGGAGGCTCTACCGGCCTTACTGGATATCGGGTAAGGCAGCCTGGTAACTGGTGCAACAAGGAATAGAGGAGGCTCTTCCGGCCTTACCGAATACCGGGTAAGGCAGCCTGGTAACTGGTGCAACAAGGAATAGAGGAGGCTCTACCGGCCTTACCGAATATCGGGTAAGGCAGCCTGGTAACTGGGACAACAGTAGTGAATGAACTGACAAGTTGTAACACCACTAGTGAATGGAGAGAACAGGCTGGGAAGCATGTATCGGAGGCCACACTGAATCACAGGCTGAGAGTAGCGCAACCGGAGGCAACAGTAGTGAATGGACTGACAAGTTGTAATCCCGCTAGTGACCGGAGAGAGCACAGGCTGGGTAGCATGTAACGGGGGCCACACTGAATCACAAGCTGAGAGTAGCGCAAGCCGGAGGCAACAGTGGGGAATGGACTGACCAGCTGAAACACCGCTAGTGACCGGAGAGCACAGACCGGGTAGCACGTAATGGAGGTCACACTGAATCACAGGCTGAGAGTAGCGCAACTGGAGGCAACACTAGTGAATGGACTGACAACGATATCGAGAGCAGCACAACGAATATTAGTCAGCCAAAGCCTGGATCGGTACACAGAGAGCGGAACAGGAACAAGGTCAGACGAAACCAGATCATACATGGAACAGGAGCACAGAATAAACATAAGGTTGGGAACACCACGAAAGGGCACCAGCCTAGTGACAGGAGGGCGTATATAAAGGCAAGCCCTGGGAGGGGCTAGCCAGCTAGAACCAATAAGAGGCCGTCAAGACAAACCCGGAAGTAAGAATGTCACATAGAATCATGGGCACCATGATATTTATCCCCATAACTGCTTTGGAACCACACATTCTAACTACCCCCCAGCCTTGACCCACAGTAGCCATCAACCCCCACAAACACATACACACACATGCACTAACCCCCCTAGAGTAGATAAGCTCTCAGAGGGCTAGAGGAAACAGATTTGAAACAATAAATGTACCTAAGTATAGCATTTATTAATTACAGTGTAACATTCAGCAAGCTGCTTGTGCACTCACATGTTACAAAAACGGTCAATGGCATCTCAGGTTTCCATGTCCCCTTGTAATTATGATCCATGTCCTCCTCCTTTCAGTCCTAATTGCTTTGCTCCAGGGGCTTATTGTGGACACAGTCTGGTGCCAGATGTGTAAAAGATGACAGCAACTTTCTTAATCCTCTAGTGCAGCAGTTACTTCTGAAGGGTTTGAGGGTCTACAGCAGTGGTTCTCAAACTTTTTTGCTCAAAACATTCCTAACATGTGATCTGAAATTATCAGGGAGCCCCTCATATTTCTGAAGGAGTTAATGAAGGGTACAATGCATACATTTATGGTTATTCTTAGGTCTTTCCATCAGAATGACACCAAAGAGCATATTTTGCATAATCATGTTCATAAATATATATATTAGAAAATAATCTTTAATATTTTTGACTTCATAAAAGAAATGAGGCACCTTAAGCTGGCACCCTGGCTGAGAATCACTGGTTTTAATGAAGCCGCTTTTGAACTCATTCTTTTAATTTGATGAATATTTTGATTAAATATAAAGAGTTGCATCTGGAAAAAGGAAATGAGGAAATAGAAAACAAGGAAGAAAAATTATAAGGAGATATTAATTAAGTGATTAACATAAAAGCAAAAAGGATGATAGACAACTAAAATTTTTTTTTACTTCTGACTTTGAGCTAAAAAAAAATTGTTATGAAACTACAAATTAAAGGGAAATTCCCTACAGTTATAGAGAGACAACAGGGAGCCAGATAGAAGAGGGACATTTCTACCATTATACTTCTCATAATCCAAAAATGCATGGGTATGAACATGTACAGGTCCCTTAACACTCTGGTTCAGGAAACCAGCCCCTGAGTTAATATCAGCATCCCAAGATATATCAACAAAATAAAAAACACATAACAAAACAATAAATTATACATTTAGGTCAAATAAGTATAATATCCTGTCAAGGCAAGATTTTGAAGGACAGCTGTTACCACCTCAGAAAAAGGGAGCAAACCAGAAGGCAGACTTAGAGAGGAAGAACAGATTAGAGGAGTAAGGCCAAAAAAAGTATCAAGAATGATTATTTAGGATAAGACAGTTATACACCAAAGAGATTAAAATTAGTTTTTGGAAACATTTGGGGAGAAAGGATAATAAAGGGGCCGATCAAGAGTAAAAGAGAAACCTAGGATCACAAGGGTTTGTAGAGGAGGGCGAGGGAGTAAAAGTATTGATGATAGAATCATTTTAGTCAATGAATCATTAAGAAGAAAGGGCATTTTTAATTATAGTAGCCTTATTGTCACAGAAACAGAGAGCAATGTTTTAGAAATGTTTATTTTGTATACCCTCCCAAGGTCCAAATAAATCCCAGCTGTATATAGATGCAAACAAGCATATCAGATCAATGACCCTGAACATATTTTTTAAAATAAACCAAACAATATTGTTATTACACATTTTTCATATACAGCGATGAAAGAGGACAGTGCTGATTTCTAGAAGCCAAGAAATAGTAGTAAATCTAGGTCTACTTTCTTCCTCAGCATTTCCCAAAGTGAGAATATAATGGTCCTAAAGGTCCATGGGCAATTGACATTCAAATATATAGAAACAAAGTATCAGTCTAAACAAGGGAAACAAATAATTTAACTTAACAGTAACAAAGGATATTGAAATTTTTTGAAAAGTGAGAACTGTTATAATAAGGAGTGCAGATAAAGGTAACTGAATAGTTTTGCAAAATACAGCAGATTACTTAACAGTCCTGACCAGGGAGGAGACATTGTTTTGTGTAGGGATCATCCATATGTTCTAATATTTTTCTTCTTGTCAAAGATACATAAAAACCTCAAGAATCCACCAGACTGACAGTTATATCTGGGATAAACTCTTTCTAGTGGATTATCAGAATACATGGATGAATTCTTTCAGCCACACTGGTTACAGAAAACACATTGTATCTAAAGGTTAAAATACAACTACCACTGTTTACTGGTCATGTGAAATGGGAAATTCAATATGGATGGACAACATTTGATGTTCAAGCCCTATATACTAGTATACTACACAAGAATAGACTAATGGAAAATGAACATGTTCGCTCTCTTTCCTGTCTATTGTCCCTCAGATAACAGTATTTTGTTTTGAAATACAGTATATTTACTTAATTTTTAATCATATGTTATTCTTATTTGAAGGCAATATATCTGTAAAAGTCTGGAACTATGATGGTATCCTCCTTTACACCCTCAGTGGCATATATATATATATATATATATATATGTGTGTGTGTGTTACTGCAAGGAACTATTCTTTTAGAAAAAGAACCCCTTTGAAAAACATTTAGTCCTCTGTAAGAGATGATTACATGATCTAACATCAATCTGTGATACCTGCATTTAGTTTTATTTGCAGAGGAAGGAAGGATTAGCACAAAAAAATATCAGAAAAGAGGTAGAGAGTAATGCCTATCTCCATACCAAGATTATATATCTGAGGAGATGGACTGACAACATCCCAGTCAGCCATATGAAGAGAATAAGAAAAATCTGTTTAAAGGAAATTAATTTTGACATAGAAGCAGAAGTGCTGGTCAGAAATCCATTGAAAAGGCTGTGAGTGTGATTTTGTCACCCAAACTTAATACAAACGTAAGAATCCTGATAAGATGTCCTTTTGGAATACAGAGATAGATAAGAAAAAAAAAAAAAGCCCCCAGTTTTCATGACCATGTATAATGATAAAGCCCATTGCTTACAGGAAAAACTAATAACTATTAGCTGTTATTAATTGAGAATCCTATTTTAGCAAGAGAATTAGGATATTGGAATAATGTACATTTTACAAAAAATAGAAGGATCAAAAACACCATTGTCCCAAGTGATAGAACAGTTAGTAAATATATAAAATGGGCCTATACTTGTTTATGAAACAATTGTACGTATTGCCAACTTTACCCATAGAGGACCAGGGCATTATTAAAAGTATTAATACACATAAAATATGCAAAATGATAGAAGTGGCCAACCGCAATAGCACTTATGTACTGTAACCTCATGATCACTGATAGTTATGTTATTCATTATGTAGCACACACAAAAGGGAAATTAAAAATAAGGTACAGTGAATATCTGAGCAACATTAAACCTGGCATGAGAACACATTTACAATTACCTTCTACAGAAGCATGATGAAAACACAGATGGTATGACACTGCAGGTGATTGAAAGGGAAGTATAGGGAAGGAAATGCACTGCAACAGTTAATAAGTGTGAAACTTTCTGGATTTAAGAACTGAGATTTAATTTTATTTAATTTCTAATTTTATGTCATTCATTGCACTGCATATATTTCGATTGCATTCAGTATGTTTTTTCTTGTAATGCAATTTTTTAAGTTTACCATTATTTATTTTATGAGATTCAGTTTTATCAGTTTTTATTGAAAATATTACATAGGTAATTAGTCTCTCACATCATTTTTACATATGTTCTTAATGTTTTTTGAAATACCCTTTATTCATTTTCAAGGGCAGAAAATACTAATAGGCCACCTTTGGGAGCTCGGACAAATAATAACACATTTTTACTTTTACTGAGTTGCTGTTTATATGACTGTTAATAGGGGGGTGGTACTGATGTGAATGACAGCTCTCATGACAAGGGCTTTTAGTGTATCACTTTCTTTTGTTACAGTAGATGTGAAAACATATTTCTCTGTATTGCTATTTTAATTTTCATTTCATTCATATATTATTAGTATTATTAGGTGATGAGGTTAAATATGAGCTAGCATAATTTGGTTTTATTTAACATGTTTTTTATTTTTATTATTATTAGCTGTATCAAATGGTATAAATATGTCCCCCTTTTTTGATGCCCCTGAAGAAGTGGTAAGTCTCCCATTAAAACATGTTTGGACAAACAGACCTCACTATAGAGCTGGTCCCATCCCATATCCCCATGGCATTGCTTCCCTAACCAGGGCAACTTCCGCTGTTGTGGCCATTAGGGATGGGTGAAAATTTCCACCTCAAACTGAAAGCTGCAAAAAAGGGCACTTTCCACTTTGCGAAAAATTTCCCAAGAAAAGTCCTTATTTTCCACTTTTTTCACCTAGCTCATTCCATTGAAATCAATGAGAACATAGAAGTTACACACAACACATAGCAAATATTATTTTATTTCCCAAAGGCATAGTATAAAAGGGCCATGAGGGTGCCTGTGTTGGTGAGGTGTGGAGAAAGAATCAGTTGAACAGGGGATGATTTTTGGGGGGGTTGTTTACTGGGATTTGGGGACAGTTAATAAAAAATAAATCCTAAATAAAATAAAATAAAAACCATAAGACATGGTAAAAAAAGGGGTCTGAGGAGGATGCCTGTGTTGGTGAATGAATTAATCATTTGAACAGGGAATTTGTTTTGGGGGGTTCTTAACTGCTATTGGGGGGGACAGTTAATAAAAAAATAAATAAAATAAGACATTTGTATGTAAAGTGATATAGACAGGAACCCCCTGACTTAAGCTGCCCCTGGGGTGGACTGATACTTGACTTGATAGAGTATTTTGTGCAGGATGATTTGTTTGATTTTTTGATAGTGGCCTTTGTAGGAACTAGACTTATTAGAGGCCCAAGCCCTGAAGAAACATTGATTTGTAGCACTTAGACTTGTTAGAAACAAACCCCGCAAAAATGGTTTATTTGTTTGTAGGACTATATTTTTTAAAGCACAAGCCCTTAGAAAAAAATAAAAATGCCCTACTAGTCTAATGCCAGCAGGTCATGTTGGCCAGTGGCCACTGTCAAATGTCCTCCTGAATCCTGAGTTGAAATTTCTGTTCGTACTGCTGCTGCTGAGTTGTTTAAATAGCAGGATGATTAGGCAGCTGAAAGGGAATGGGATCAACAATAGCAGTCAGGGCCGGATTTTCCATAAGGCAGAGAAAGCATCTGCCTACAGGCGCACCCTACAGAAGGGCGCCTGTCTTAAAAAAAAAAAAAAAAATGATTTCTAAGTGGCGTGCCGCACTGCGCTGCGCCACTCGCCACATATAAGGTCTATGCCATCTTCGGCACAGACCTGTAGCTGCTGAGCTCCCCCGACTCTTTAGTAATACAAAGCACTGGGAGATGACATCATCTTCCAGTGCTCTGCATTACTAAAGAGAAGACCGTGTGGGAACTCCAGCAGGTACAGGTCTGTGCAGAAGCACAGATCTCTCCTGCTGCTGGACCACCAGGGAGGTAGGAAATGTGAGGCTTAATGTGGAGATGATGGGGGCAATGTGAGGGCAATATGGGCATGATGGGGGGGAAAGCAATGTGGAGCTGAGGGGGCAATATGAGGGCAATGTGGAGCTGATGGGGGGCAATGTGGAGCTGATGGGGAGCAATGTGATGGCAATGTGGAGCTGATGGGGGCAATATGAGGGCAATGTGGAGCTAATGGGGGGGCAATGTGGAGCTGATGGGGGCAATATGGGGGCAATGTGGAGCTGATGGGGCAATATGAGGGCAATGTGGAGTTGATGGGGGGCAATGTGGAGCTGATGGGGCAATATGAGGGCATATTTCCATATCTCTTTTCTGATTGGCCAGTATCCTTGACACCACCCAGTGATAGCCTTTATAACCTCTGCCATGTCTACACTATGGTGCCCTTTCGTGGTGTAGTAGTTCCTGACTTTTGCTCCGTTATTGCAGATCGTGTATGACCTGGCCAGCCTGACGACGTTCCTGAGTTTGCTGTACTACTGTTGCTCCGTTGCTGACTGTATCTGGCTGAGAACCCACTCCGTTGCTGACCGTATCTGGTTGAGGACCCGCTTCCGTTACTGACTGTTTCTGGCTGAGAACCCGCTCCGTTGCTGACCGTATCTGGCTGAGAACCTGCTCTGTTGCAGACTTATCTGGCTGAGAACCTGCTCCGTTGCTGATCGTATCTGGCTGAGAACCTGCTCCACTACTGACCATAGCTGGCTGTGTATCTATTCCGTTACCATCTGTGTCTGGCGTATTGACACGCTGTTGCCATCTGTATCTAGCCTACCGCTTGATTGCCTCCATTTGCTCCAACTAGAATTGCTGTGGCTTTGCTGTTACGCTAGTCGGTTGCGCCGCATGGCGCTATTACTCTGTCGACCGTTAGCTAAGCATTTGTGCTGTAGCTACTCTCTTTACCGCCATTGGCGGTGTGCACATGCGAAGTACCGGTGCAGTGTTCATAGCACTGACTGTGTTACTCTGATCTCTCTGTGTCCACCTCCCTTACAGCGCTGGGCTCACTCCCTTTGGGAGTTGAAGTATATCACAGGGCATTACCTGTTGACCCTTTGCATGCCTGGACAGTCCAGGTAGGGTTGTGCATATTCCTATCTGCAGTAGCCTTGGGCTCAAGAGCCAGCGTTGCATTGTTACCATCCTCAGTGAGAGGGGACACTGGTTGCCTACATATATATATATATATATATATATGTATATATATATATGTTTTATATATATTTACACTGTATTATAATCCACCCCTAGCGTTCTAGGGATTGCTTATGAGAGCTGTCTCGGTCTATCGGCATCCCTGTGCCAGGGTCAGTGTTGTCTCGCTCCTTTGGGTTCTGTGTCTCCCAGGCGTCTGGGTTGTGCCAGTAGTGTTGCCTCACTCCTCTGGGTTCTGTGCCTCCCAGGCGTCTGGGTTGTGCCAGTCATCTCCTCCTGGACCATCTGTCACCAAGGTCCTGTGGTCAGTTCTCGGACTGTGTTGCCTGCTGCCTGTTTAGTTCAAGCCAGAACCTCCGTTGCCAGTGATTGTTATCATTCATACATATATTTCTATTACTGGCTTGCTATTACTGTATATGCCTGCATATATTTATGTTCTGTTTGTGTGGGCCCAAGGGCCTATCTACATGTGTGATCTTTATTTCAATAAAGTCATTTTAACCTTACCAATCTGGTCTGAGTGTTCATCAAAAAACCGTGACATAGAGACGAACTGCCATATTGTAACATTAACATTTGGTGGGGGAGGTAACGATGAACGAGGTGGATTGGCAGGAGATGTACTTGTTACCCTAGAGGAAGAAGGTGATGTTGATGGCTAGCTAGTTGTTTTGCTTGTCTTGGAACTTCCAGTGTCTGTCTGAGTTTCTTTATTCTTAGTGCCTTTCTTGAGAGTCAGGGGGTACAGTAACAGCGGTGCTAGATTTCTGTAATGGGTGTGTGGCTTTAACAAGTTTGTGTCTGTGTTTCATGTGTGTTATCAGGGAGGTTGTGCCAAGGTGTGTTCCCTCCTTTCCCCTTTTTACTAACTTGTCACAAATTTTGCACTGTACCGTTGATGATGATGAGTGCACTGTGCCTGCTGGAAGAGAGTAATAGTCCCACACACATGACTTCTGGGCGGAGGGATAGGGAACAGGTGGAGGAGAATGGCCTGTTTCTTCTTGTCCTCCACATTTTCCTTCATTTTCTGTGGCAGCGGATAATGTTGCTGCTACTACCTCAGATTTATCACTGCATCTAGGACCAGGAGAATTGCTGGCACTGCCAAGAGGAACCTGTCCTAGTCCCGCATCACTTGTTGACCCCATTCCCACTGTGTCCAAGGTGGTCTGTGACACACTAACTTGCTCCTCAGAATCCTGCTGCCTTTGCATCTCAGCAGCAGCAGAAATTAGAGCAGTTGCAAATTCTAAAAGTTTATTGCCAGTGGTGGTGGTGATGCCCATCCTCATCACTGTCTCCCATTCCTTCTCAGTTTCTGCTAAAAAGGCCATCAATGTATCTTCCACCCCAGCTTCTCCACCATCATCATCACCACCGCCACTAGTCCCTATGTGCTGCTGCTCTATTACAGACATCTCACTGCTGCTTGGAGGAGGTGATGAGCAATGTGACAGAGGGTCCCCTGCTGTCACACTTGGCATCATCTTCTCCCCCCCCGAGTATTATAAGACACACTAGCAGCTTCAGCACTGGTGGCAGCAGCTTCAACACTGGTGGCAGAAAGTTCAGCACTGGCAGCAGGCACACATTAATTTCAACAGTGGCAGCAACGGTGTCAGTAGAGGCAGCACGTCTAGGAGGAGGCACAGGCAGCTGACCTGTCCTGCTCGCACTAGTACTACCCTTTTCTCCCTCCTTTCCCATTCCCTTTTCTCCCTCCCTTCCCATTAAATTCCTTAAGATCCCTTGGGGTGATTTAGGGGGACTGGACAACATTGGTTCAGTAGTGGTCCCGTCCTCCTCCTCCTCAGACTCAGTGGACACATAAGGGTATTTCCAGCTCCTTCATTGATTGTTTTTCATCTGCTCATCGTGATAGCATCACGTTTTTATAGCGGAAATGCGAAAACAACATGCATCAATGGGAGGAAACTTTCTAGCCATTGAAAAAATGGCAAAAGATTTTGGCCAATTGTCGAAAGCTGCAAAAATTTTAAGCGCTTGTTTTAAAGCGGAATTTCCTGCGAAAAAACGGATAACAAAGTGGTTTTTGCTAAACTTCTCACAGGAACAAGGCTACAACTTTCGCCCATCCCTAGTGACCTGTCACGGTTTTAATGAACGCTCAGACAATTTGGTTAAGGTAAAACAATGAAGCTTTATTAAACAAAATAATAATGAACAGAAATGCCCTTCACAGGTCCAGACCCAAACAGAGGATAAGCTCTTTTGGATCTGACACAGGTCTGGGTACAACAAAGACTGGTATGTACAAAATACAGTAATGCAGAATGAGGACTGGACAGGAACTGGAACAAAACCCCAGCAGTAATGGTCAGGAGGAGCCCTAGGTGAGGTAAGTATTGCAGGGCAGAAGTTCCCAATGGAATAGGGAGCAAGTAGACTCTACCGGCCTTGCCTGAAACCAGGTAAATGCAGCCCACGTGATGGCTCAAATCACCACTCGGAGGTTATGCCTGGAGGCAACCGGAATAGGCACAGTCTGCAAGGTAGCGCAACCGGAGGTAACCGTGAGGCACAGATCAACATCGCAACCAGAGGCAATAGTAATATCAGACTGAGTATAGCGCAACCGGAGGCAATAGTAAGAGCAAGCCGTACAGCAGCGCAACTGGAGGCAACGGATAGGTGCAGGCTGACGTAGTGCAACCACAAGTGACCGCTAAGGCACAGACTGTATAGTAGTGCAAACGGAGGCAACAGTGAGGCACAGGCTGTATAGTAGCACAACCGGAGGTAACGGATAGGTGCAGGCTGACAGGTAGTGCAACCACAAGTGTACACTAAGGCACAGGCTGTATAGTAGCTCAACCGGCGGCACAGCTGATATAGGCAACCAGCAACTGTAAAGCAATGGTTATAGGACACGAAACCGGAGGCAACAGAGACACTAGCGGTGAAGCTAATGCTAGGCGAGTAGCCAATGCAGAGATGGTACCCTAGAGAGCGGAGGTAAGCCAAGGCCTGGATAGTACATGGAGAGCAGAGTCAGCCACAGCCTGGATCGGTACACAAAACATGGTAGTCAGCCAAAGCCTGGATTGGTACACAGAGAGCGGTAGTCAGCCAAAGCCTGGATCGGTACACAGAGAGCGATAGTCAGCCAAAGCCTGGATCTGTACACAGCGAGCAGTAGTAACAGAATCTGTCATGGGAACGTAATCAGGCAAGCCGGGTCATAAACAAATCGGGCAGTGAAGACAGGAGCAAGGTCAGACGAAACCGGATCATACATGGAACAGGAACACAGCAACAAACGTCTGGTCAGGAATACCACGAAAGGGCACCGGTATAGTGACAGGAGGGTGTATATAAAGGCAAGCCCTGGGAGGGGTTGAAAACCCAGAGCCAATAAGAAGCAGCCAAGGTAAACCAGGAAGTAAGAATGTCGCTCAGGCAGAATCACGGCACCGTGATAGTGGCCATCCTTTGCACATCTGACAACAGCATTCTTCCACACCAAGCTTCTAGGTTAAACTAGCCAAGATGTGAAGGACAAGTATAGGAGGACACTGACCATAACTTCCAAAGGTGCACAGGACCCTGACATGCCATATACTGTTCTGGTACTATGTGAATGCACAATCAGTTTGTTAAATTTTACATTGCATTTAATAAAGGCAACATTTAGATACTTTTCATTGTTTCTCATTTGTTTCCCCTGTATGGCCCTCTGAGTGCTTATCTCCTCTGTTACATTCATTCTTCAATGGTATGAGGGAAAAGAGGACTAGTTTGCATCCAAAAAACTTGTAACTGGAGTCATGATCACCATCATCTTTCATCTAGTCATCATATCTTCATTTTATCTCTATTATTCTATTTCATTCCATCTGGCCACAAGCATCACATTGACTTCTGACACTTTTTTAATCAAGGTTGACTTATGTCTTTTAGTTCGTTTTTGCATATGGAATTCATATTTATTATCATATATTTTTATTTGTGGACTGCAAGGAAATATGCACCAATTGCATTGCTCTTGTCTGCTTGCTTTAATTTTTAAATTGTTATTGTTTATTGATTCTATCATTTTTCCCATTTAACTTCACACTCTCTTTTTCTCCCCAATTCACTTTCCTAATATTTGACACTGTTTTCTTTGTTATACAGTCTTTACCATTTAGAATTTTATTCCACTTAAATGCCTAGATTATTGTAAATATCTCAGACTATACATCTTACACTAGCCCCCACAGCCCTGCCCCATAGTAGCAACAGAATAACACATTCTGACCCCCAGCTTTTTCCCACTGTAGCCATAGACCCATTCACACTAACCACCCCAGCCTTGTTCCATAGTCGCCATACAGCCACATACCTACTGACCTCCAGTCTTGCCCCACAGCACTGGTATCCACAGAACCACATATCCTGGCCTCCAGAATTCTCCAGCTGCCCTGCCCTGATTATTAGGGTTGGGCAAAGGGTCACGTTGTGTACCTGCAAAAAAATCAGTGAAAACCACGTTGTTGTCTGCTTTTTCACAGGAAAATCTGCTTTAAATACAGCGATTAAAATCTTCACTGTTTTCACCCATTGCAAAAATTCTTCACCATTTTTTCAATGGCTAGAAAGTTTTCTCCCTTTGAGTAACATGTTTTTCACCTTTTTGCTATAAAAACATGCCATTTTCCAGGACGTGAATCACAACTGTAGCAGCTATAGAGCAAGAGAGACGTGCTGTGCTGTTCTGCGGTGCATTAGTAGCAAAACTGAGGCAGAAGAGGCTCATAGTGACTGCTATCACTATGTGCAAGTTTACAAACAATAAAAGAAGGAGCTAGAAGGACCTTTATGTGCTCACTGAGTCTGAGGAGGAGGAGGAAGTGACCACTACAGACCCACTGCTCTCAAGGGAGGAATAAGCGGGTAGTAGTGAGAGCAGGACAGGTCAGCTGCCTGTGCCTGCTGCCAGAAGATGATGCCAAGTGTGACAGCAGGGGATCCTAAGTCACACTTGCCATCCCCAAGCAGTACCGCCACTAGTACTACTACTAAGAAGGTCCAGCAGCTTGTTAGTGTTAGGACTAGTGTTGAGCGAGCGTGCTCGGCCGATGCTCGGATCGGCTCGAGCATCGCTCTGCTCGGCACATGGCGGTACTCGTCGAGTACCGCCATGTGCTCGCCCGCCATGTTCGGGTGGCGGGGATCTGTGCCGGAAGAGGCACAGATCTGAAGACGCTCCGCTGGACCACCAGGGACTGGAGGTACGGGGGCATTGCGGAGATGAAGGGGGCATTGCGGAGATGAAGGGGGACATTGTGGAAGAGGGGCATAGACTCTATGCCCCTCTTCCACAATGTCCCCCTTCATCTCCGCTATGCCCCTCTTCCACAATGTCCCCCTTCATCTCCTCTATGCCCCTCTTCCACAATGTCCCCCTTCATCTCCGCTATGCCCCTCTTCCACAATGTCCCCCTTCATCTCCTCTATGGCATAGAGGAGATGAAGGGGGACATTGTGGAAGAGGGGCATAGCGGAGATGAAGGGGGACATTGTGGAAGAGGGGCATAGCGGAGATGAAGGGGGACATTGTGGAAGAGGGGCATAGCGGAGATGAAGGGGGCATAGCGGAGATGAAGGGGGACATTGCGGAGATGAAGGGGGCATTTGGAGATGAAGGGGGCATAGCGGAGATGAAGGGGGGCATTGACCAGGCACCCTCCCCTCATCAGAGCAGGGGGTGCCTGGTGTAATGCTCGTGTCGCCCCATTCATTTCAATGGGGCTCGGGTGCTCAGCCGAGCACTCGAGCCTCAGGGGGTGCTCGGTCAGAGCACCCGAGCATCGGGGTGCTCGCTCAACACTAGTTAGGACTGAAGGAGAGGGTGATCATCATATTACTAGTGACAGTAAGGAGGAAGACTCAGGGGCTGAAATTGATGTGGTTGGTTTTAGTAGTAGTAAGAGTGATGGTGAAGCAGCTGGTGGGACTAGCTTTAGGGGAGTGGTAGTGGAAGCAATGCAGAGCATCCAGGCTAGCGGTCAAGGAGTCCCATGCCATTCCCTTGACCTTGTGAGTTCTATTCCCCCACACATCATTGTCCAGATGTAATATGATCATGAAGAAGGCATAATAGTTGCCTAGCAGCAATAATAACACCATCACCAGGAGCACAGATCAGCTGCCTGTGCCTGCTGTTAGTGCTACCAGTCTGCCGGTTACCAAGAAATGGCAAGTGTGACATTAGGGGACCCTCTGTCATATTTCTCTTCACCTCCTCCAACCAGTGAGATGTATGTAATAGAGCAGCAGCAGCACGGAGGAACTGGTGGTGGTAATGATGATGATAGTAGAGAAGTTGGGTGGAATAGACATTGATGGACTTTTTAGCCCAAACTGACAAGTAATGGGAAACAGGAATGAGGATGGGCACCACCACCACCACCACCACCATCAGTGTGCTTTTGGAATTTGCAGAGTTTGCAAGTGCTCTAATTCCATCTGCTGCTGAGTTGGAAGGCATCAAGATGCTGAGGAGCACGCTAGTGTGCCACAGACCACCGTGGACTCAGTGGGAATGGGGTCAACAAGTGATGCAGGACTAGGACAGGTTCCACTTGCCAGCAGCAGCAATATTCCTGGTCCCGGTTACAGTGCTTGTTCTGAAGCAGTAGCAGCAACAACAACAACATCATCCTCTGCCCCAGCCAGTGAAGGGGAATTTGGAGGAGAAGAAGAAAGAGGCCATTCTTCTCCCCCTTTTTCCTTCCCACTGAAATCATGGGTGTGGGATTATTTCTCTTGGGGCAGGCACAGTGCAGTCATCATCAACGGCACTATGCACAATTTGTGACAAGACAGGGAGACGGGGAAAGAAGGGAACACACCTTGGCACAAGTGCCCTGATAACACACATGAAACACAGACACCATGACATTTATATGTAACGTGTTAAAGCCAAACACCCACCACAGAAATTGAGCACTGCTGTTGCGGTACCCCCTGACTCTCCTGCAAGGCAACAAGTGGTGAGACAGAGATCAAAGAATAGGAAGACTAGAGCAATCCAGCCAGATGCTGGAACTACAATGATGAGCAAAACAACTAGCTTGCCATATATTAAAAAAAACAAAGGTTCTTCCTTGTGCAGTATCGTAAGTTTGACTGAATGATCGCCACCCCACCACTGAGTAAATTAATACTCACAGGGGAATTGGTTGGAGTAACACTTGTGTGTAAACCAGCTTTCGTGCTTAGGATATTATCAAGCTGTATCCCTTCAGCTTCTTTCTGGGACTCAATTACTCCGGCCGCTAACCCTTTGAAACTCCACTACCAGAGTCACATATGTAAAAACAAAAGACAAAGATTGGGGGCGTCAATAGTGCCTTATCAAACCAGATATAAAAATAAAACAAAGTAAGTAGTATATCTCCACATTTTGAATATGCCGTTCAAGTGCTTATACACATGATCTTCTTATAAAAAAGGTTTATTCCAAAAACATGATAAAAAATATAACATCAATTGATATGTATTATAAACCTACATCTACACGTTTCGCAACACTCAAGTTGCTTTTTCAAGATCTGTAGGGAAAAATGTGACACATGAGTGATATACTACTTGCTTTGTTATATTTTTATATCTGGTGTGACAAGGCACTAATGTTGCCTCTGGTCTTTGTCTTTTGTTTTAACTAGCTCGCAATCACCTTCTTGCTCTAGGGTAACTACACCTCCTGCCAATCCACCTCATTCATCATTACCTTCCCTACCAAGTGAGATCCACTCTGTAGATGTTAGGATGTGGTAATTCATGTCCACCCATTGCACACTGTGTGGTGCACTGACCACACATGGTTGTATGGTGAAGGAGAATCTCAAGCAGGGTATCAAGCAGCATCTGAAAAAAAATCCATCCCACAGAACATGTTAAGCTGGTGGCAGGGAGGTTTCATCATTACTATTAAACTGTCAGCATGTTGTCATGTGTCCTTAGTGGGGTGTCGACAAGGGGCATAGTGACAGCAGCAGTACATGGTTTCTGATGGGGGATTTCACAATGGTGCCATGGTGTTTGGATAGAGTTGTGCCAGGCGTTTCATGTGAGTGCAGATTTACCCATAGTTCCACTTCCCAGTCATTCCTTATTTATACTGTGCACATTGCAGTTGATGATGTGAGGCACAGTTCCTGCTCTCAGGGGAAAAATTTCTATTCTCAACACACCCATGATTTTGGAGGAAGGGCAGGTGGAGAAGCATTATTGGCCATCTTCTTCTTTTCTCCACATATATCTGAAGTGGTGGGGGCTAGTTATGATTCTTCTACTGCCTCAGGAACATCACTGGACCTAATTATGGTAAGTGGAACCTTTATCATCCATCGCTCATGTTACTGCTGTTATTGATCTCATTCCATTTGAGCTGCCTAAACATCCCGCTGTTTAAACAACACAGCAGCAGCAGCAAGAACAGCAAATTCCGCACCTACATCATGGCATTTGACAATGGCCAGTGGCCACTGGCCAGCACGACATGACCTGCTGGCAGTAGCCCAGTAGGGCAGTTTTTTTCTCAGGGATTGTGCTTTAAAGAAAAAAAAAACAAAAAAAAAAAACTTAGGCCTACAAAAAAAATAAACAATATTTGTGGCATTTTTTCTAACAAGCCTAAGTTCTACAAATTAATGTTTCCTTAGGGCTTGTGCCAAACAAGCCTAATTCCTAAAAATCAATGTCTATTTAGGGCTTGTGCCAAATGCTTAAGTCCTACAAATCAATGTTTCCTCTGGAATCGGGTCTCTAACAACAAATCTTACAAATCATCCTCTACAAAATACTCTATTAAGTCAAGTATCAGTCTACCCTAGTTGCAGATTGAGCCAGGGGTTTCCTGTCTCTATCACATTAAGTAAAAATGTTTTATTTTATGCATATATTTTTTATTAACTATACCAATACCAAACAACAAATCCCCCCAAAACAAATCCCCTGTTCAACCCTCTTCAGACCCCTTTTATACCATGTCTTATGTGTTTTTTTAATTGTATGTAGAATTCATTTTTTGATTAACTGCCCCCCAATCCCAGTAAATAAACCCCCCAAAAAACATTCCCTGTTCAACTGATTCTTTCCCCACACTCCACCAACACATGCACCCTAATACCCTTTTTATACTATGCATTTGGGAAATAAAATAACATTTGCTATGTGGGAAGTTTCGTTATTCACCGATTATGGTTTGAGGTGAAATTTTTCACCCATCCCTACTGGTTATAGCGAGAATCTCACATTCTGACTATAACTCCAGAGAGAAATGGCTAAGTTCATATGGGAACATTCATGGGGTTGATGCAAAAGAAAATGTTTTTGTATATTACTTTAGGTAGGAAATTTCAAGGAAAATGTGGCAAATCGCAAGTTTTCTAGAACATTAACGCAGGAAAAAAGTTGACTTTTTTCAACTCTGCTCAGCCTGCAAACAATTTTTAAGGGCTTATGTTGCTGTAGGCCTCAACCTGCTAATGGTTTTTCTTAAATGCTTATATTGCTATGGGTCTCCGTTTGCTAACAACGCATTACTTTTCTTGCAAGAGGGTAACCAACATCGCCTTCACCATCTTAAAATGCAGATCTCTATCAGCCTGCTAACAATTTTATCTTATGTTGCTGCTTCAGGCCTGATCCTGCTAGCAGTGAATTGCATTTCTTGAAAAAGCAGATGCAGCTGTCATATCACTAGATTACAATTTAAACAAGGTTAATATTGCTGTCAGATATAATCTGCTGATATTTTTTCAAGGCTTATGTTGCCATAGAATTGATAAAAACTTTACTTTGAACTGAGGATTTCAGCTCTCAGTAGCAGTAGAATGGCTACAGGAATTATCTCTGCCATAGAATGCATAGGAAGAAATTGGCAAACTTCTAATGGGAATTTCATTGTTGGTAGTAAAAGGAAGACATTGAAAAGTCATTTTTATCCACAGGTACGTTTGTGGATTCCTTTAAAATATTTGTATTTAATTCTCAGATAGTGATTTGTAATGAATAATATTAATTGTAATATTATGCGTTATGTATATTCATGAAAATAATTATTTTCCCTGTATAGATCCATTGCCACAAGAATCATTCTTTCTGAGAACCAAAGCAAAGACAATGGATTTATTCTTCAAGGTTTTTCTGAATATCCAGAGATGCAGATCCCATTATTCTGTGTCCTTCTCCTACTTTACATCCTTACTCTGCTGGTAAACCTCACTATTTTAATAGTGATTTGTATGAACCCTGTACTTCATGTCCCAATGTATATATTCATTAGCAATCTCTCTGTTATTGATATTTCAGCCTCCTCTTTATCTCAGCCCAAGCTTCTCTCTATACTCCTGATAGGAGATAACACCATATCATTTTATGCATGCATGATCCAGCTCCACCTTTGTATGACTCTTTTAAGTATTGAGTTTATATCATTAACAGCCATGGCGTATGATCGCTATGTTGCAATTTGTTATCCCTTGAGATATTTAATTATAATGAACAAGAGATTTTGCACCATACTGATCACATCTTGCTGGATATTTAGTTTCCTAATCCCAATGCTACACACCTTCATTATATCACATTTACCTTTCTGTCAGTCACACCTGATTGATCATTTCTTTTGTGATCCTTCCATTTTATTAAAAATGTGTTGTGAGGACACATTTTTAGTGGAGTTAATTAATTACATATTTTGTTCAATAGTAGATCTTCCTGCATTTACCTTTATTATAGTATCTTATGTCTACATAATTTTCAGCATCCTAAAGATCCATTCTGCTGAGGGCAGGAAGAAAGCTTTTTCTACCTGTTCATCTCATCTTATTGTGGTTATTCTGTTCTATGGTACCATTGTGATCACATACATCAGACCTCCATCTCAGTATTCATCCACTCAGTCAAAACCAATGACCTTTCTCTATACTTCAGTAATTCCATCTGTTAACCCATTTATCTATACTTTGAGAAATCAAGATGTTAAAAAATATCTGTTAAGAAAATGATTCAAATGAATGCAATCCCCTGTGATTGTGTTCTGTATATATATATATATATATATATATATATATATATATATATATGTGTATGCAACATTAGAATTTTGGGCCTCATGCACAAAGGAAAAGAGGATGAATTATTGAGCAAGCAAAATGATTCATAGGGAAGAACAAAATTTTACTTTTGATTTAAATGAGACCTTTATACTCTTGAGATGTCTCCATCACATTGCAAAAACAATCAGCCTGAGACCTTCATAGCATTAGCGGGAAGGGGGATGCATACATTAAATCCCTGTGTATTTGGTCTGTCCCAGAATTGTTCTACTTTTCTTTTGTGCTCTTTGTATTTTTGCTTGCTTCTTTGCTTTACTCCATCTGTGGACTGAGCAACAGTGGGGAAAGGAGTTGTGAAGTTGATTACTTAATTGAACTGGAAGTCAAGACACTGATGTTGTGAAGCTTGGGTTCAGTTCCCAGGGTTAACAGCTCATTGTGACCTGTGCCTCATACACCAAAAACTTGAATTATAAGCTTTTTCTGTAACTGAAACATTATGTGTTCTGCTCTGCATACAAATTGTAGAACTATATAAGAATAAAGATAATATTATTATATTTTTGTCGTTAATACAATTTGTATCATTTATCTACATGCAAAATGCTTTAAAAGGAAAATATGACCAGAGATCATTAAATGAGTTAATTTCCTGTGAATCTGAAGAAGCTTCTGAAAGCAAATACTTTCATTTATCATATATTTGCCTCTTAACGTCCTTTCTGCTACCTAAAATTAGTATTGTAAATAGCCCAGACTTTAAGTATTAAGTCACATGTATCAAGTTAAAAAAAGGTAGCAGCTATAACTATATCTCTCTCACTCTCTCTGCCTCAATATCTATGGAGAAAGGAAACCACAATATGTCAACGAGGGGTCATCAACTTCAGTTTTCAAGAGCTACAGTCAAAGCTTTAAGGAAATCCCTGTCTGAGCACAGGTAGGTCGATCAAAATGAATGAGTCACTGATTAACTCACCTGGACTTAATCAGGGAAATTATTAAATCCTGGATTGTTGGTGGCCCTTGAGGATCATACGTGAGTAGCCCTGTAGACTTGTAGATTGGAAAAATATTTATTAAAGCAAAAAGTTAAAAGTTGCCCTCATAAATGAATACTGTGAAAGAACATATCATAAAACAATGATACTCTCCCAATCACCAGATAACCATGATCTCCTATTTCTTCAGAATGCCTCCTTCTCAAAACACTATCTTCACTACAATTATCTGGGTCCTCAGATGTGTTGACTTGTTGCCTTCTAGCACCCAATGTGTTTCATAAAGGTTCACTTTGCCACAGGTATCATACCCCTTAACAAAATGAAACATCATGAAATGTGGTCTTCCAGAGAAATAAAAGAATGTGGTTACCTAGAGAAGTGGAAATCTTCAATGCTTTATTATTACATGTGTTTCTTCATCATCCATTCATGCCAGCAACTTCTACCTTTCTGCTTTAATAAATGTTTATGCAGCCTACAGAGCTGTGTTGTCTACTTTTCTTCTTCCCTTTCATCAGTGTTGTGAGGTGGTCGGAACACCTATAATAATACAATCTGTTATTTGCAGTCCTACTTTAGTTGACACTGCTCTATTTCCTATCAGCTACTCCACTTAGGACCTCAAGATCATCTACATATGAAAAATAATTTCTACCAAGTGGCTCTGTACCCACAACTTTGTAATAAAAGCTTTGCAGCTTTAATTTACACAAACTAAATAAGTAAATTAATATATGTTTGTTAAAATAAGTACCAACAGAAACACAGACAGATTTATATAAATACACATACACACACTGTGTAAGAGAGAGAAAAAAGGCAGGAGGATGATGGAGATTTAGAGAAATCCAGAGTGAGTGAGCAAGTGAGTAAGTGAGTGAGTGAAAGAGTGACAGAGAGAAATAGAATAACAAAATTACAAGAGAGAGCAAGAGTATTAATGATACAGAGGGACTGAGACTAATAGCAAGATTGAGACAGTGAGAGTGTTAAAGTGGGAGAGACTGAAATAATCAGAGCGAGAGAAAGAGCAAGACAGAGAGAAAAAGAAAGACAGACTGCTGTGAATGTTTTCCTCTAACACCAGTGGCTGTGCTTAAGGATTTTCACTACATCTTATAACTACTGTATTGAAAACCATCAGACATACTCCTCTGTTGTTAATGCCAGTGAAATCCCTTATGAATTTACCATAGAATGAGTAGGGAAATGAAATAAAATTACACCATTTTACTTTTATATCTAAACAAGGCATAGAAGATAACAACGAATTCACCATTTTACATTTATCTCTGTATGTGCTAAACAAGGCATAGAAGAAAACAATGACTTTAGGCTGCACAATTACCCTTCCCTTGTCTTGAGCAGCATTAAAGGGAAACAATGCTGTTGTAAGTTTCTTAGTGAACTGTCATTAGCCAGATATGGAGCTTAAAAATGTATTTCATCACATGATTTATCTTGTATTTGTACATTCACCCCAATGAGATGAGCCTGTGGGGTATATGTGCCTAATAGTGGATATTTAAAGATGAGCAAACTGTTTGGGGAATTTCTGTATTCCTTCAAATATTACAATTTCAAAAGTCCAGAAACATGTCTTTTTAACCTTTGACCTGGATGATTTTTTTTATTCTCACAGTTTGTGTCAGCATCAGCAATAATTTGTTTTGGTGTCTCTCAGAATTATGTGATCTTTGAAAACACTAGAATATGGAAAACATTACATTTTCATGAATCCATACAGGGATGGTCTTACATTTTCTAGGACATCATTCAATAAGCAAAATTATGTGCAATTCTGAAGAAAACCATCTGCATCATAAGGAACTGTAACAGATATTACATAGTTAAAACCTGGATATAACCATGTTAGTTTAATGTAACATGGTTATTGGTTACTACAGAGTTGAAGCCTGTTTGTAAACATGCTGAGTTAATGCGTTGCAGCATCTGCTCAGTAACCAGGTATAAGTGTGTGAGAACTCAGTCTGTCTCTGTCTATGTTAGGGGATGTTTTCAATCCGGTTAGCAGTATAACAGTCAAACTGCAAATTGTGATTGACCTGGATGAATTGGTTGCTGTTTTGCTTTTGCTACTCTCAGAGAAAAAAAAATTACTTTTGCTTAAAGCTATTTATTTTTTTGCTGTTTCTGGATGAATAAAAGCGTACCTTTCTTTTCAAACAAAGATGGTTTCCAGTCTCCTTTTCTTTCGCGATCCCTTAGAGGGACAACTGAATACTGCAAATGATTTCAAGGAATATTTTAACCTCTTGGTCTCCAATGTAATGTGTTTGTGGTTAGCTGCCCCATTTAATTAAAAGGAAATTGAGGAATTTCTATTTATCCCTTTATAGTATTGTTTTTTTTTGTTCCATAATATTGTCCCTTGAGGAAAAGTTTGAAATGGTGACCCCTCATTATTTTATTAATTGTGCATCAATATTCCACATGCACAGCACTGTACAAAATGGTGTTAGAAAAAGCATGCAATGACATGCAAAAACAGATGGTAGTGTGGTCCCTACCAGTGAGGGCATATAATGTTACTTTTCATAGGAGAACTATCATGTAACACTAACATTTTATGAAGGCTGACACAAGCTATAACAAGTGTGTGCAGCAAAAGTAGCATTTCATAGGTCCAGCCATGAAAATGGGAGTACCATAATTAATTTCTCTAAGCTACTTGATGTTTTCATGGTGGGGCAGGGGTTACAGAATCAACTTCAACAATGAACTTCTGGCTTCACATACACTAGAGATTTATCTATGGCTTCTGTGGGACAGAACTAGAGGTCAGAATGTGCAGGTCTATGGCTTCGTGTGGCAAAGCTGGGAGGTCAATATATATGGGTCTAAGTAGGGATGGGCAAATGTTGTCGCCTTGTTTCTGTGGGAAATTTCACGAAAACCACGTTGTTATCTGCTTTTTTGCAGGAAAATCCACTTTAAAACTAGCGGTTACAATTTTTGCATTTTTTGCCCATTGGCCAATATTTTTCGCAATTTTTTTCAATGGCTAGAAAGTTTCCGTCCATTGATTTACATTGATTTCGCACTTCTGCTATAAAAACATGACATTTTCGCTGAAGGCAGACACAATAGAAGCAGCGAGATAGATGTGCTGTGCTGTTCTCTTGTGATATTTTGCAAAAAGTGAGGCAGGAGAGTCTCATAGTGACTCCTATCACTATGAGCAGGGTAAAAAATAATCAGTGGACGAGCTGGAAGAACCATTATGTGTCCACTGAGTCTGAGGAGGAAGTGACCACTACTGTACCAATGCTGTCCAGTCCCCCTAAATCACCCAAAGGGATCTTGGGGAATTTAATGGGAAGTGAGGGAGAAAAGGGAATGGGAAGGAAGGGTGAAAAGGGTAGTACTAGTGAGAGCAGGACAGGTCAGCTACCTGTGCCTGCTGCAAGACGTGCTGCCCCTGCTGCCAGTGCCACCATTGCTGTACCTGCAGCCACTAGTGTTGTACCTGCTGTCAGATGTGCTGCAACTAGTGTTGAACCTGCTGTCAGTGCAGAACCTTCTGCCAGTGCTAAACCTGCTGCCAGTGCTGAACCTGCTGCCAGTGCTAAACCTTCTGCCAGTGCTGAACCTGCTGCCATCAATACTTTGCCTGCTGATAGTGTTTCTTGTAGTACTCGGGGGGGAAGGAGAAAATTACGCCATGTGTGACAGCAGGGGACCCTCTGTCACATTGCTTGTCACCTCCTCCAAGCAGCAGTGAGATGTCTGATATAGAGCAGCAGCATGTAGGGACTAGTGGTGGTGGTGTTGGAGAAGCTGGGGTGGAAGAGACATTGATGGCCTTTTTAGCAGAAACTGAGAATGAATGGGAGACAGGAATGAGGATGGGCATCACCACCACCACCACTAGCAATCAGCTTTTGAAATTAGTAGAAATTGCAACTGCTTTAACTTCTGCTGCTGCTGAGGAGCAGGCTAGTGTGCCACAGACCACCATGGACACAGTGTGAATGGGGTCAACAAGTAATGCAGGACAAGGACAGGTTCCACTTGCCAGCAATAGCAATATTCCTCCTGATCCTAGTTGCAGTGCTAAATCTCAGGCAGTAGCAGCAACAGCAGCAACATTATCTGCTGCCACAGAAAGTGAAGGGGAATGTGGAGGACAAGAAGACAGAGGCCACTCTTCTGCACCTGTTCCCTATCCCTCCCCCCAGAAGTCATGGTTGTGGGACTGTTATTCTCTTCCGTTAGGCACAGTGCAATCATCATCAACAATGGTACAGTGCAAAATTTGTGACAAGTTAGTGAGAAGGGGAAAGGAGGGAACACACCTTAGCACAACTACCCTGATAACACACATGAAACACAGACACCATGACATTTACTCCAAACATGTTAAAGCCAAACACCTGTTACAGAAATCTAGCACCGCTGTTACTGTACCCCCTGACTCTCCAGAAAGGTGGAGATCAAAAAGGAGGAAGAATAAGGAAACCCAGACAGACACTGGAAGTTCCATGACAAGCGAAACAACTAGCTCGCCATCAACATCACCTTCTTCCTCTAGGGTAAGAACTACATCTCCTGCTAATACACCTCATTCATCATGACCTCCCCCGCCAAATAATAGCCACTCTGTTAATTTAAGGATATGGCAGTTCATCTCTACCCATTGCACACTGTGTGGTGCACTGACCACACATGCCAGTGTGGTGGAGGAGAATCAATACCAGGCCATCAGGGGGCATCTGAGGAGATTCCATCATGCAGAATATGCTAGGATTCTGGCAGGGAGTGTTCACCATTACTATTAAACTGTCAGAAAGTTGTCATGTGTCCTTAGCTGGGTCTGGACAAGGGGTACAGTGACAGCAGCAGTACATGGTTTCGAGTGTCATGGTGTTTGGATACAGTTGTGCCCCCAGATGTTATTTACCACACCCACACACTGTGCACATTGCAGTTGCTAAAGGAAGCCACAGTTCCTGTTCTCAAGGGAAAAATATATATTATAATAACAACACACCCATGATGAGTTTGGAGGAGGGGCAGGTGGAGAAGATTTAATGATCAACTTGTTCGTTTCACCACATATTCTGGGGGCTACATATTCTTCAGCTACTGCCTCAGGCTCATCACTGGAGCCAATCGTGGCAAGTGGAACCTTCATCATCCATCTTACATGTTACTGCTGTTGTTGATCCCATTCCCTTTCAGCTGCCTAATCATCCTGCAACTTAAACAACTCAGCAGCAGCAGTACGGACAGCAGTTGCAACTCAGGAGGACATTTGACAGTGGCCACTGGCCAACATGGCCTGCTGGCATTAGGCCAGTAGGGCATTTTTATTTTTTTCTCAGGGCTTGTGTTTTGAAAAAAAAAAAAAAAAAGAAAAAAAACTAGTCCTACAAAAAAATAAACAATTTTTGGGAGGCTTGTTTCTAACAAGCCTAAGTCCTACAAATCAATGTTTCTTTAGGGCTTGTGCCAAACTAGCTTTAGTGTCCTACAAATCAATGTTTCCTTAGGGCTTGTGCCAAACAAGCTTAAGTCCTACAAATCAATGTTTCTTCAGGGCTTGGGCCTCTAATAAGTCTAAGTCCTACAAAGGCCTCTAACAACAAATCATCCTCTACAAAATACTCTGTCAAGTCAAGTATCAGTCCACCCCAGTGGCAGCTTATGTCAGGGGGTTCCTGTCTCTGTCACTTTAAATACAAATGTCTTATTTTATTTTAGTGATTTATTTTTTTATTAACTGTCCCCCCAATAGCAGTCAACAAAGCCCCCAAACACAAATTTCCTGTTCAAATGATTCATTCAGTCACCAACACAGGCAGCCTCCACAGACCCCTTTATACCATGTCTTATGGTTTTTATTTTATTTTATTTAGGATTTCTTTTTTATTAAGTGCCCCCCAATCCCAGTAAACAACCCTCCAAAAACATTCCCTGTTCAACTGATTCTTTCCCCACACCCCACCAACACAGGCACCCTCATGCCCCTTTTATACAATGCGTTTGGGAGATAAAATATTATTTGTAATGTGTTATGTGTAACTTCTATGTTCCCATTGATTTCAATGGGTGAAAAAAGCAGAAAATCGGCACTTTTCACAGGAAATTTTTCACCAGGAGGAAAGAGCCATTTTTTGCCGATTTCAGTTTGAGACGGAAAGCTTTGCCCATCCCTAGATCTAAGGCTACCATTGTACAAAGCAATGGGGGTTATAATATGTGGTTTTATGACTACCATATGACTGAGGATCACATCAGTGATGGGCAGGAATTTGCAAAAAGTCCCATGTTGTTCTCATGGGAATTTTCCAGAAAAAAAATCATGATTTTCTGCTTTTTCCACTGGAATTTTCCCCCATAGAGAAACCCATAGATTTCTGGCTAACAGCATAGAATGTCCCACAAGAATGGTTCTATTTCCCACCTATGTTTTCCAATGGTGGCAAAACTTCCCGCTTTTATAGAATAAAAACCCAGAATTTCCTGTCATGCAGGCTGGTGTACATAGCAGAGAAAGAGACTAGAAGTAGGCAGAGAGAGAGAGAGGATAGGAACAAACAAATAAAAGTTAAAATCTGAAAAAATATAACTGCTGGCTAGTGCTATGACCAGCAGGGGAAGCTGCATGATGCTGCTCATATAGAGATGGAGGAGGAAGTCTGCAGCACCACCTGTAAAGGGAACCTACACATCCTTGACCCAATCATTCCATTCCCCAACATTGTCCCTCTGGGGAAGTATATTGACGAAGGTAGAATAGGCTGCTGCTACTTTGACCAGTGTGTCTTCTTCTATGACACTCGACCCAACCAATTCCAAAGATGAGAAAGAGACTGGTAGTAGGGGTGATGAGTAAGGATGGGAGAAATGTCCCCTTTTGTTCCCACAGGAATTTTCATGAACAAAGCATGTTTTTCTGCTTTTCCCATGGAAATTTCCACCAATAGAGAAACATACATTTTCTGTAATTTCGATACCACCACAGAATTTCCCGCAAGAATGGTTCCATTTTCGGCCTATGTTTTTCAAAGGAGGCAAAACGTTCTGCCTCAATAGTATAAAAACCCAGAATTTCCCACAATCCAGCAGGGTGTAGTTCAGGACAGAAAGAGACTAGAAGCAGGCAGACAGTGAGAGAAATAAAATAAAAGTAAAAATTAATATAAAATTTGGTGTGACTTTGACCAGAAAGAGAAGATGGATGTACAATGCTGCTGCTGATACAGATGTGGAAGAAGAAGTCAGTAGCAGCAGCAGCCAAGGAATCCCTCTTACCCCTGACCCAATGATTCCCAGTACCCCACTGGCATTGTTCGTGTGGGGAGGTATACTGAAGAAGGTGGAACTAGCTAGCAGTATGAGCATCACACATGTCAGGTGCATGTGTCTGTTACTGCTGCCAATGTACTTTCTTTCTCAGAGGAAATGCCAACTGTGGCAGAAGAGGACCCTCTATCACTCTTACCATCCCCAACCAATATATGAGACTGGTGTTTGTGGTGATGAGACTGAGGATTATGGTGGAGCAGCTGGTGGTGGAGAGTATGAGAGCATTTTTATAGGAAAGCAATAAGCTATGTCACTGCCACCCTCAGTGGTATTCAGAAGTTTGCTTCTGCTGTACTTCCTGCTTCTGAGTTTCCAGAGGCAGAGGTTCATCTGTCACAGCAGCAGCAGGATGTTGATGAGAAGGCTAGTGTGCCACAGACCACAGTGGCTACCATGGGACTCCCTGATGTAAGTAGTGATATCGGACCAGGGCCTGTTGTAGTATCCAACAATAATCCTTGTCCTATCTCCA
The DNA here is from genome assembly GCA_037306005.1 of Rhinophrynus dorsalis. Lineage (NCBI taxonomy): Eukaryota > Metazoa > Chordata > Amphibia > Anura > Rhinophrynidae > Rhinophrynus > Rhinophrynus dorsalis. The sequence goes on along the minus strand of CM074728.1, from coordinate 48,853,623 downwards.
GTGATTATATTGAGGTAGTAGAAGAACCTGCCTCATTTAGTGAAGGCAGTTCTGGGAAAAAATAATGCCATTCTTCTCCACCTCTCCTCTCAATGAAATCACAGGTGTGTGAAAAGTTTTCCCTTGGAGCAGGCATACCTTAGCACATCTGTTCTCATAAAGCATATGCAACATAGACACCACAACATTTATGAAAAGCATTCAAAAACCAAACCACCCAAAATGAAATCAAGGGCATCTGTCGCTGTGCCCCTTGTTCCTCTCCAAAGACACAAAGAACAGTGGAAAAAAGCCCATAGGAAGACCAGAGAAACCCAGGATGGAAGTTAGATGATGAGCATAACACCTGAGATGTCATCTTCTTCTTGTGCTAAAGTCCAGGTGTGGGAAGATGTACCTACTGTCCTTGTGCTGCCAACCTAAGCATCTTCTACCTCCTTCTCTGGCGTACCCTCTTTTCCTCCATTACCTCTCTCACCAGCATATAGCGAGTCTGTAGGCAGAGGCAGTTTGTGTCCACCCATTACACATTGTGTGGTGCGCTGACCACATATTTCGATGTAGTGGAGAGCAATTGAATGCAGGGAATTAGGGAGCATCTGCAGACATTCCATCCCACTAAGCTGGTGGTAGGGAGGATTAATTATTTTATTTTTTTTACGTTTTCACTAAAGTTTTATTGGAAATTAAGAAGTTACAGAGCAAAAAATAAAAATAAAAAACAAGGACACGTCAAATAGAAAGTTGAAATTTCAGTAAACAATTAAGTCAGCAATGAGATGCATAACATTATGATCAGAAAGGACGAATCCTTTCTTCACAAAGGCTGAGGAAGACATTTTAAATGGAAGGGAAGCACACCAGTGAGTAATTATCTTGATTCTCATAGGTGGATGAAATGAATGGCAAAGAAAAGCAGAGCATGATGAAAATAAGCAGAGAGAAAAAAAGGAGAGAGGAGGAAAAATAGGGGGGTTGGAGAGAAGGTAGATGAGAAAAGAAAAGAGGGGAGAGTGGAAGGGTAGGAAGGGGGAGTGGAGGAGGGGAAAGGGAGGGAGGGGAAATTTGAGAGGGGAAGGATTATAGTGAGGGTAGAGGGAAGGCTGAAAGGGAAGGGAAGACTGGATCAGGACGGGTGAAGGGGAATGTCTGTCGTCAAAGCCACAGAGATCCCAAACCCATCAAGCGAGAGGAGTAGAGTTGCCATGTTCCTCTAATGATAGTGAAGTGAGTGTGCTGAGGTGGGTATTCATCCAATTAAGGGTCAGGTATAGGGATGGGCGAAACTTTCCGTCTCAAACTGAAATCAGCGAAAAACGGCTCTTGGCGAAAAATATCCTGTGAACGGTGCCAATTTTCAGCTTTTTTCCACTTTTTTCGCCCAATGAAATCAATGGGAACATAGAAGTTACACACAACACATTACAAATAATATTTTATTTCCCAAAGGCACAGTATAAAAGGGGCATGAAGGTGCCTGTGTTGGTGGGGTGTGGGGAAAGAATCAGTTGAACAGGGGATGCTTTTTGGGGGGTTGTTTACTGGGACTGGGGGCACTTAATAAAAAAGAAATCCTAAATAAAATAAAAACCATAAGACATGGTATAAAGGGGTCTGGGGAGGGTGCCTGTGTTGGTGAATGAATGAATCATTTGAACAGGGAATTTGTTTTGGGGGGCTTTCTTGGGGGGACAGTTAATTAAAAAATCACTAAATTAAAATAAGACATTTGTATTTAAAGTGACAGAGACAGGAACCCCCTGACATAAGCTGCCACTGGGGTGGAGTGATACTTGACTTGATAGAGTATTTTGTAGAGGATTGTTTGTTTGATTTGTTGTTAGAGGCCTTTGTAGGACTTAGACTTATTAGAGGCCCAAGACCTGAAGAAACATTGATTTGTAGGACTTAAGCTAGTTCGGCACAAGCCCTAAGGAAACATTGATTTGTAGGACTTAGGCTTGTTAGAAACAAATCCACCAAAAATTGTTTATTTTTTTGTAGGACTAGGTTTTTTTTTCTTTTATGCATTTTTTTTTTCAAAACACATGCCCTGAGAAAAAAATAAAAATGCCCTATTGGCCTAATTCCAGCAGGTCATGTTGGCCAGTGGCCACTGTCAAATGTCCTCCTGAGACCTGAGTTGCAACTGTTATTCGTACTGCTGCTGCTGAGTTGTTTAAAGGGATAGTAATGTTTCATAATAAAAGCAGCTCTAATTAATCATCATAGTAGTTGGACTTTGGAGAGTGTTATTTCAATTCTGTCAGAGTTATAGTTGAAGAGTAATTCAATGACAAAGTATCCCCCTCCCGCCCCTTTTACTGATGTAACACTGCTCAGCCAGAGCAGAAGGGAGGTGCCCAGGTAGACTGCAGAGAGGGACAATCTTCAATTAAGATAAGGGAAAAAACTGAAAAGCTTGTCAAGGGGCAGGGCTTTCATTGTTCTGATAGGAAGAATATTGTCCCTTGCTGTTATCTGTCTGGTTTATGGACTGCATTCCACATCTGAGAAGAGATGGCTTACACTAGGTAAAAGGGGCGGGAGGGGGGAACTTTGCTTGTGAATATCTCTCAAACCATAAAGGTTTGAGAGATAAGACTTATATCGTTCTTCTTTTTTTAATGCCTACAAAATAAAATAAAGATAAAATGAAGTATTACTATCCCTTTAAGCAGCAGGATTATTAGGCATCTGAAAGGGAATGGGATCAACAATAACAGTAACATGGAAGATGGATGATGAAGGTTCCATTTGCCACGCCTGGCTCCAGTGATGCACCTGAGACAGTTTCAGCAGAATAAGTAGCCCCTAGTATTTGTGGAGAAAAGAACAAGTTGACCATTAAATCTTCTCCACCTGCCCCTCCTCCAAAATCATCATGGGTGTGTTATTAGAATATAATTTTTCCCTTGACAGCAGGATCAGTGGGTCTCCTCAGCAACTGCAATGTGCACAGTATGTGTGTGGTAAATAAGATCTGGGGCACAACTCTATCCAAACACCATGACACCCGAAACAAAGTACTGCTGCTATCACTGTACCCCTTTTCCACACCCGCTAAGGACACATGACAACTTGCTGATGATGAACCCTCCCTGCCACCATCTTAGCATATTCTGCATGATGGAATCTACTCAGATGCCGCTTGATGCACTGATTGTGATTCTCCTCCACCACACTGGCATGTGTGGTCGGTACACCACACAGTATGCAATGGGTAGAGATGAACTGCCACATCCTAACATCAACAGAGTGGCTATCATTTGACGGGGGAGGTAATGAATGAGGAGGATTGGCAGAAGATGTAGTCACCCTAGAAGGTGATGGCGAGCTGCTTGTTTAACTCTTCCTGGAACTTCCAATCTCTGCCTGGGTTGTTCTATTCCTCCTCCTCTTTGATCTCCGTCTCACCTCTTATTGCCTTTCTGGTCAGTCAGGGACAGCAAAAGTGTTGCTTGATTTCTGTGGTAGGTGTTTGACTTTAACATATTTGGAGTAAAGTCATGGTGTCTGTGTTTCATATGTGATATGAGGGCGCTTGTGCCAAGGTGTGTTCCCTCCTTTCCTCTTATCACTGACTTGCCACAAATTGTGCACAGTGCCATTGCTGATGACTGCATTGGGCCTGCCCCAACATAAAAATAGTCTCACACCCATGATGACTTCAGAGGGAAAGGGAAAGGTGGAGAAGAATGGCCTCTTTCTTCTTGTCCTCCACATTCCCCTTCATTGTCTGTGGCAGCGGATAATGTTGCTGCTGTTGCTGCTACTGCCTCAGAGTCAGCACTGAAACTAGGATCAGGAGTATTGCTACTGCTGTCAAGTGGAACCTGTCCTAGTCCTGCATCACTTGTTGACCCCATTCCCACTGTGTCCACTGTGGTCTGTGGTACACTAACCTGCTGTTCAGCATCCTGCTGCTCTTGCATCTCAGTATCAGAAGGAATTAGAGCAGTTGCAAATTCCTCTAATTCCAAGATGTCCCTGCTAGTGGTGGTGATGCCCATCCTCATTCCTGTCTCCCACTCCTTCTCAGTTTCTGCTAAAAATGCCATCAATGTCTCTTCCACCCCAGCTCCTCCACCATCATCAACACCACCACCACTAGTCCCTATGTGCTGCTGCTCTATTACAGTCATCTCACTGCTGCTTGCAGGAGGTGATGAGCAATGTGACAGAGGGTCCCCTAATGTCACACTTGCCATTGCCTTTTGACCTGAAGAAGAAGACAGACTAGCACTATCAGAAATAGCAGCAGGCACATGCAGCTGATCTGTGCTCCTGCTGGTGGTGGTTGTATTCATTCTCAGGCTGCTTTCCTCCCCCAACACCAGTTCTGGCCTCTTCAGGTTCATGTTCCACCTGGACACTGTGGTGAAGAGAAGGGGAGGACTCCCAGTCCCAGGGTCAGGAGAATGGTCCCAGGGTCAGGAGAATGGTGTGGACTCCTTTGACCGCTAGTCTGGGTGCTGTAAAATGTTTCCCCTGCCACTCCTGCTGCTTCACTATTATTGCTACTACTAACACCAACCACATCAAGTTCAGCCACAGAGTCTTCCTCCTCAGTCTCACAGTCACTAGTAATATCAGGATAATGTTGATTACCCCCTCCTTCACTTCTAAGACTAACAAGCTGCTGGACCTTAGGAGCAGTAGTACTAACAGTGGCAGGACTGCTTGGGAATGGCAACTGTGATTTAGGGTCCCTTGCTGTCACACTTGGCATCATTTTCTCCTCCCCCTCACCTGACTACTACAAGAAACACTAGCAGCAGCCAAAGTATTGGTGGCAGCAGGTTCAGCACTGGCAGCAGGTTCAGTACTAGCAGCAGGTTCAGTACTAGCAGCAGGTTCAGGATTGGAAGCAGGTTCAGTACTAGCAACAGGTACAACACTAGTGGCTGCAGGATCAGAAATGGTGGCACTGGCAGCAGGGGCAGCACGTCTGGCAACAGGTACAACACTAGTGGCTGCAGGATCAGAAATGGTGGCACTGGCAGCAGGGGCAGCATGTCTTTCAGCAGGCACAGGCAGCTTACATGTCCTGCTCTCACTATCCTTTTCTCCCTTCCTTCCCATTCCCTTTTCTCCTTTTCTTCCCTTTCCTCCCTTCCTTCCCTCCCTTCCTTCCCTTTTCTCCCTTCCTTCCCATTCCCTTTTCTCCCTCCCTTCTTATTAAATTCCCCAAGATCCTTTGGGGTGATTTAGGGGGACTGGACAGCATTGGTTCAGTACTGCTATCACTTCCTCCTCCTCCTCCTCAGACTCAGTGAACACATAATAAGAGTCCTTCCAGTTCCTCTTTCTGCTGATCATAGTGATAGGAGTCACTATGAGCCTCTCCTGCCTCAAATTTTGCTAAATATCATAAGAGAACAGCTCAGCACATCTACCTCGCTCTGTAGCTGCTTCTATTTTGTCTGCCTTCAGCGAAAACGTGAAGTTTTTATAGCGGAAGTGCGAAAACAATGTAAATCAATGGGTGAAAACTTTTTAGCAATTGAAAAAATGGGGAAAGATTTTGGCCAATGGACGAAAGATGAGAAAATTTTAACCGCTAGTTTTAAATTGGATTTTCCCCTCGAAAAAGCAGATAACAACGGGGTTTTTACAAAATTTCTCGCAGGAACACGGCAACAACTTTCGCCCATCAGTAGTCAGGAAAGAGAAAGGCAGTCTGGATTAGGAAGCTGGGTTATTTACCATTTCAGGGGGTCCGGGGTCAAGAGATCCCAGACACAGGTCCTGCAGGTACAAGCCTTGCTGATATAAAAGTTGAAAGGGGCAGAGTCCAACGGGATATGACCGCTGACACAATACCAGCTAGGGAGCTGGCTGGCCAGCAACATAATCCTGATGCATGGGTAAGAGCAATGAGGATAAAGCTCTGCAATAATAGCACCAGGAGAATATAGAGTGGCTATGCCTAGCCAAAAAGTAGGACAAGACAATAAGTGGGGCTTCTGGCCCTGTAGAGTAAGACTGCAAAGAGCAGTCAATAAGGCGACCGCCCAGCAGTGTAGGACCGCAGAACGAAAAGTTAACTAGCCATTGGGATTAACTGCACCAGAGATAGTATAGCTACAGGCCATACGGTTAATGAAAAGCAACTAATAGAAACAGAGGAGCTATAGCCCTGGAGGAAGAAGTGTACAGAGGTAATATAGCCTGCAAGCCTAGTGTAGTCAGAGCACAACATGTGGTAATGAAGGGGCAACAGCACAAATAGATTGAGCGCACCAGTGGTAGAATGGCCTATAGGCCTGGCAGAGTAAGGCCACAACAAAGTTAATGAAGGGACGACAGCCCTAATAGACTACTCTCATGGTAGAAGAATGGCCTATAGGCCTATTGGGGCAAGTCAGCAACAGCAGAGGAGATAGGCCACAGACCTTGAGTAACCGCCACAAGCAGCTGCAGGCGAGCAGTGGGAAGCAACCACTCACAGAGGAGCCACAAGGTCCAGCTGGTTTGGACCTCGCAAGGAGGAGCAGCTAAGGGTGCAAGGCCCAGCGGGGAAGGCTGCTCAAGGCAGAACAGCTGAGGCAGCAAGGCCGGTGAGGTAGGACCGCTTATGGAGAAACAGTTGAGGGTTCAAGACCCATCTGGGTAGGACCACTCAAGTCATAGAAGGAGAAAGCCCAAAAACCAAGTCAGATAGCCAGTACACACACAGCTACACAACTGAAGAGCAGTAACAAATCATGGAGAAGGAGCAATGTCATAATAGCCAGGGCAAACACAGAAAATCAGTTCACACCAAAATGGACTACCAAGGGCAAATTCAGGAAGAGAAGTTAAGAAGCAAACCAAATGACAGCAAGACACTGGCAAGACAAAAGCCCAACTAATTAGGCAAAGCAAGATGGGTAAACACATCCTGTAAAGGTGAGACAATCAATAGCAGCTAAAGGGAATGCTCACGAAAATGTGGCACAAATGTGACACTCCCCCACTTTGCCTGTCTATCTGCCTGTACCCCTTAGCTAGTGTTAAAATTTCAACAGCAGCTTTCTTTCTGTCCCAAAGTCACTGTAGTCAAACTTTTCACAGTACAGTATGAGAATGACCCTGTTATCTTCAGAATCAGCAGTCTGCAATAAGAGATAAGTTAGCTGCTGCAGGTGCACAGCACCACCACCACCAACAACTTACTATGTTTGTCCCTATTCATCTTGTTCTTGTAGGTGTGAGTGTCAAGAAAGTAGTTGCTCTTGTCTGTCTTTTGGGTGTCCACTGTATCAGCCTGCAAAGTATATCTGTCTGTCACAGAAGATACTCAGCCAGCTCAAGTAGGAACTTGGTTCTTGTGTCACCTTCTGCCTAACTCACTTATCATTCAGGTTTTTCTCTCTCCTTTCTCCCTTCCCACTTGCAATAGTCCCCCACATAGAAAAGAACTTGTGAGCCCACAAGATGCCTAAAATAAACCTGAGCTCCCTTCATTTTGCCTATCTTCTTTAGCAAACACAGACTGACAAATATGGGATCTGACACCACTTTTATACTATCACAGAAGGAATACAAGGGCAACTCTCCAGGTGTGGGAGAAATCCCTTTTTTCAATTATTTTAATACGATGCAAAAGATGGAAAATGGGGTAAAATGCTGCTTTTCGCTGAAAATTTTCCATATGTTGAAAAGTGTCATTTTTCTCCTATTTCACTTATGAAGTAAAACATTTTGTAATTGTAAGAACAATTTTCAAGAATGTTCACAGTAAAACATTAACATTATTGTTTACCATCCTTTTATTACTCAAAGCCTTTATATGAAAGCTTGAGAAAGAGAGAATTAAACATATTAGAGCTAAATAAACAACCTACCTGTAAAAATACTCATGCTGGATGTTGCACTACAAAAAACTGAAAAGATATTTGGCTAATTTTAGTCTGCATTGGTAAGAAAAGACTTTGATGATATTCTATTGTAAGCTTACAGTATTTCTTTGGAATAAAACAACCATAATGACCTTGTATTGTCCTTATAGTTTGGTATTGATCTCTGGTCTTGAACTGTGAATGGCTTTTTTTGTATTTTTCAAAACTTTGTTGTGAACGTCTTTTACTACTCTTTGGAGAAAGCCAAACAATGCATTTGAGGGACTGTCATCAGGGAGGAGAAGACCTAGCTCTGACTCTGTCTGCCTTTAGGGATTTTCTCCCAGTCCCATTCCACTAGTACAAAAATGATTGCAGACACCTTACTCACAGTTTGTATAATAAATGTGTGAGATGACGTTGTGATCAGATTTACTTTATATTTTTGCACAAAAATCTAACAAGAGTTCGTGTCACTTTATTGTGGATGGAAATATTGACTTGAGATGTCAGCTACAAAGGACAACTCTAAGTAAGATTATGATTTTCTTTAATAAATGCAGACCTTTTATTTTTTTATATACATAATATTTGTGGATAAAAGAAATGTGATGCAAACGTGAATATTTATCCAGGGTAAATATGCTTTTCCAGATGCTTTTTATGTTAGAAGTCTACTATAAAATAAAAAGATTTGGGACATGATGGATTTCTATTTTAGACTAGGCACAAAATATTTTACTTCTGAAGAGTAGGAAGTGTCGCAGAAACAGATACCAATCATGTCTGCTGAGTTAAAGAAGAGATGAAACAATGTTTATTTTACAGTTATGAAAATGTGCACATTGGTGTGTATAAAACAGAGAGAATTATAATTAGACAAATGTAAAAGGGCCCACGAATCTTAAGATTTATATGAATAGCTGGTGAACAAATTCAATTGAAAGGTAAAATTTAACCTGGAACATATAAGAATGAATGGTGATTGAATTTGTGACCATACAACATACAGTAGATTTAGATAGGCATTTGGATAGCTGCAGTAGAGTTAATTGTAATATATGTAGAGTAGTATGTTGCCATGGTGCAGAAGCAGATGAGAGCATGCACCACTTTTAAAAATGGTTTTTACTTTTATATACAGATAGATCGACAGACATATATAATATAGATTATATGGATAGAGGTAAATGTAAAATACTTGACAAGTCCTCTAACACCTCTCTAATCAAAACATTAATTCAAGTTTTAGAACAGTGGTATCAATCTGCACACAAAAGGAGCAGAGCCAGTGCATTTTTGGCATATCCTGATTTTGCAATCAGTAGACATCTTTTTGACTACAACAGCTTCACAAAATCAGGGATATTACAAATGTGTACATTGGCTAGCTGAAATTTTGTGAAATACATTTCTTGCATTGACCAGATTTATGTTATAGCTGCTTTGTTCCTATGTTAACTCACTCCCTTAAAGGACAGTAATTTCCCCAAAAAAATGCATACAGTTTTGTAGAAATTAAAAAAATAAGCTAAATGCCACATATCCTCCGTTAAAGTTACCCTCTCCATTCCCTTCTTCTGACGTCAGCTGTAAGCTGACAGCAGTAATTCCTGGTCCGGGGACTGACAAGCGGCTCTTCAGCAGAGCTGCAATAGCGCGATTTAAAAATAAATATGTCACACTTTTTTTTATCAAGGTTAGCTTATGCCTTTTAGTTCATTTTTGCATATGGAATTCATATTTATTTTCATATATTTTTATTTGTGGACTGCAAATAAAGATGTACCAATTGCATTATCTCTATATGCCTGCTTGCTTTAATTTTTACTTTTTAATTGTTTATTGATTCTTTCATTTTTCCCCTTTTAATTCACTCTCTGTTTTTCTCCCTAATTCACTTACCTAATATTTGACACTGTTTTCTTTTTTATACAGTCTTTTCCATTTAGAGTTTCATTCCACTTAAATGCCTAGATTACTGTAAAGATCTCAGACTATACATCTTACACTAACCCCCACAGCCTTGCCCCATAGTAGCAATAGAATAACACATTCTGACCCGCAGCTTTTTCCCTTGCTAGCCATAGAACCACACCTGCCTTGTCCCACTGTAGTCATAGACCCATTCACACTAACCACCCCAGCCTTGTCCCATAGTAACCATAGAGCCACACATACTTCTCACCTCCAGTCTTGCCCCACTGCACTGGTATCCACAGAACCACATATTCTAACCTCCAGCATTCTCCAGCTGCCTAGCCAGTACCCCTAAATCACCCTTAGGGATCTTGGGGAAATTAATCTCAAGGTAGGAATAAGCGGGTAGTAGTGAGAGCAGGACAGTGCCTGCTGCCAGATGTAGTGCGCCTTCTGCCCCTGCTGCCACCAATGCTGTGCCTGCTGCCAGTACTGAACCTGCTATCAGTGTTGAACCTGATGCCATTGCTGGATCTGCTGCTTGTGTGCCTTGTAATTCTCAGGAGGGGAGGGGAGGGGAGGGGAGGAGAAGATGATATCAAGTGTGACAGCAGGTGACCCTAAGTCACACTTGCCATCCCCAAGCAGTCCCATCACTAGTCTAGTACTACTACTAAGAATGTCCAGCAGCTTGTTAGTGTTAGGACTTGAAGGAGAAGGTGATCATCATATTACTAATGACAGTGAGGAGGAAGACTCAGGGGCTGAAATTGATGTGGTTGGTTATAGTAGTAGTAACAGTGATGCTGGAGCAGTTGGTGGGACTAGCTTTAGGGAGTGGTAGGGGAAGCAATGCAGAGTGCCCAGGGAGCCCACACCATTCCCCTGACTCTGGGAGTTCCATTCCCCCCACAGCATTGTTCAGGTGTAATATGATCCTGAAAAAGGCAGGATTGTTGCCTAGCAGCAATAATACCATCATCACCAGGAGCACAGATCAGCTGCCTGTGCCTGCTGCTAGTGCTGCCAGTCTGACTTTTTCAGGTCACCAAGTAATGGCAAGTGTACATTATGGGACCCTCTGTCATATTTCTCATCACCTCCTCCAATCAGTGAGATGTATGTAAGCAGCACAGAGGGACTGGTGATGGTGGTGGTGATGATGATAGTCGAAGCTAGGGTGGAATAGACATTGATGGGCTTTTTAGCCTAAACTGAGAAGGAATGAGAGACAGGAATGGCTCATCACTGGATCTAGTTGTGGTAAGTGGAACCTTCATCATCCATCACCCATGTTACTGCTGTTGTTGATACCATTCCCTTTGAGCTGCCTAAACATCCCACTGCTTAAACAACTTGGCAGCAGCAGCAAGAACAGCAATTGTAAATGTTGCATCTACATTGTGGCATTTGATAATGGCCAGTGGCCACTGGCCAACATGACATGACATGCTGGCACTAGGCCTGAAGGACATTTTTTTTCTCAGGGCTTGTGCTTAAAAAAAAACAACAACAACACAGGCCTACAAAAAATAATATTTGTGGGCTTTTTTCTAACAAGCCTAAGTTCTACAAATCAATGTTTCCTCAGGGCTTGTGCTAAACAAGCCTAAGCCCTACAAATCAATGTTTCATTAGGGCTTCTGCCAAATGCTTAAGTCCTACAAAGCAATGTTTCCTTAGGACAAACAATTCTAAGACCTAGAAATCCATGTTTCATTACCTTTAGGGCTTGTGCCAAACAAGTATAAGTCATACAAATCAATGTTTCCTCAGGGCTTGGGCCTCTAACAACACATCTTACAAATCATCCTCTGCAAAATACTCTATTATGTCAAGTATCATTCTGCCCCAGTGGAAGCTTGTGTCAGGGGGTTCCTGTCTCTACCACATTATGTACAAATGTCTTATTTTGTTTTATGTATTTATTTTTTATTAAATATCCCCCCAATACCAAACAATAAACCCCCCCAAACAAATTCCCTGTTCATCTGATTCTTTCCCCACACTCCACGCACCAACACCAGTAAATAAACCCCCCAAAAAACATTCCCCAATCAACTTATTCTTTCCCACACTCTACCAAGACAGGCACCCTCATTCACCTTTTATACAATGCCTTTGGGAAATAAAATAACATTTGCTATGTGGTGTGTGTAAATTCAAAGTTCCCATTGATTTCAATGGAATGAGCTAGGTGAAAAAAGAAGAAAAACTGCATTTTTCATGGTATATTATTCACCAAGTGGGAAGTTCCGTTATTCACCAATTTTGGTTTGAGGTGAAAATTTTCACCCATCCCTACTGGTTTTAGAAAGAATCTCACATTCTGACTATAACCCCCAGATAGAAATGGCTAAGTTCTCATGGGAACATTCATGGGGTTGACGAAAAAAAATGTGTTTGTATATTTCTTTAGGTGGGAATTTTCAAGGAAAAAGTGGCACATTGCAAGTTTTCTAAGAACATCAATACAGGAAAAATGTAGACTTTTTGTCCAACCTTATTTATCCTGCAAACAATTTTTCAGGGCTTATGTTGCTGTAGGCCTCAACTGCTAACCGTTTTTTTTTTTAAATGTTTTTATTGCTATGGGTCTCAGTTTGCTAATAATGCATTACTTTTCTTGCAAGAGGGTAACCACCATCGCCTTTACCAACGTAAAATATAGACCTCTATCAGTCTGCTAACAATTTTAGCTTATGTTGCTGCAGGCCTCATCCTGCTAGCAATTAATTGCATTTCTTGAGAAAGCAAATTCAGCTCTCCTATCACTAGATTACAATTTAATCAAAGCTAATATTGCTGCCAGACATAACCTGCTGATAATTTTTCAAAGCTTAAGGTTGTTGCCATATGCCTCAGAATGCTAACAGTTTTTTAAGGCTCATGTTACAATAGAATTGATAAAACATTTACTTTTAACTGTGGATTTCATCTCTCAGTAGCAGTAGTATAGCAGTAGGAATTCTCTCTGCCATAGAATGCATAGGAAGAAATTGGCAAACATCTCATGGGAATTTCATTGTAGGTAGCAAAAGGATTACATTGTAAAGTCATTTTTAGCCACAGGTATTTTTGTTAGAGAACATTTTCTGCCAAACCCTATAAAATTCATATATTTAATTCTTAATAAATGCTGATTTGTAATGAATAATATTCATTGTAATACCATGCTTTGTGTATATTCATGAAAAATAATTTCTCTCCCTGTATAGATCCATTGCCACAGGAATCATTCTATCTGAGAACCAAAGCAAAGACAATGGGTTTATTTTTCAAGGTTTTTCTGAATATCCAGCATTACAGATGCCATTGTTCTTTGTGCTTCTCCTTCTTTACCTCCTTACTCTGCTGGTAAACCTCACTATTTTAATAGTGATTTGTATGAACCCTGTACTTCGTGTCCCTATGTATATATTCATATGCAATCTCTCTATTATTGACATCTCAACCTCCTCTGTCTCTCAGCCTAAGCTTCTCTCTATACTCCTGATAGGAGATAACACCATATCATTTTATGCCTGTATGATCCAGCTCTACTTTTGTATGACTTTTTTAAGTACTGAGTTTGTTTCATTAACAGCCATGGCGTATGACCGCTATGTTGCAATTTGTTGGCCCTTGAGATATTTAATTTTAATGAACAGAAGAGTTTGTGCCATACTGATCACCTCTTGCTGGATATTTGGTTTCATATTCCCAATACTACACATCTTAATTATATCACATTTACCTTTCTGTCGGACACACCTGATTGATCATTTCTTTTGTGATCCTTCCGTGTTACTAAAGATGTCTTGTGAGGATACACTTTTAATTGAGATAATTACTTACATATTTGCTTCAGTTGTAGATCTTCCTGCCTTTACCTTTGTTATAGTATCTTATGTCTATATCATTTCCAGTATCCTGAAGATCCATTCTGCTAAGGGCAGGAAGAAAGCTTTTTCCACCTGTTCATCTCATCTTATTGTGGTTATTCTGTTCTATGGTACCACAATGATCACATACATCAGACCTTCATCCCAGTATTCATCCACTCAGTCAAAACCATTTGCCTTTCTCTATACTACAGTAATCCCATCTGTTAACCCATTTATCTATACTTTGAGAAATCAAGATGTTAAAAAATGTCTGTTAAGAAAATGATTGACATGAATGAAATCCCCTGTGATTGTTTTCTGTATATATATATATATATATATATATATATATATATATATATATATATACATATATATATATATATGCAACATTAGAATGTTGGGACTCATGCACAAAGGAAAAGAGGAGATATAATATACGCAAAATTAGAATGTTGGGCCTCATGGACAAAGGAAAAGAGGATATATATATATATATATATATATATATATATATATATATATATATATAGCAGGTTAAGGTGCACTCGCCGTTAAGTAGAAATCTCCTTGACCTGGGTGCTCATCAAAGAAGATAATGTCCATATACTTGTACATTGGTAGAAATTATGTAGAAATGTATTTGTAACAACTGAAGGGGGAAATACCATCTGAAGTTCCCACAAGAACTCTTAAAATATTGGTAATTGTATTTAAGGATTTCTTGTGTTTCTCCCATTTTATTTTATGGACTGTTTTGCCAATGTGTAGTCTTTATTTGTGTATGTACTTTATTTTTTGTATTTTTGTAAACAGCACTGTGAAGCCTTTTTTCAGATTAAATGTTCAATTAATCAGCTCTTGTCTCTGTTCTCTAATATGAACTCACTACTCTGAAGGAAGCTCAGTTAGAACACGCTACTGAAGGTTTAATTGTATGTCTGATTATTAAGATGATTTTATACTGTATTCTGTTGTGTTTGGGGTAACCTAAGACACCCAGATATAAAGTCTTGGTGGTGGCAGCAAATTGTAGTACTGGGGTGATAGTGCAGGAGGGATTTCAGGAGTTAATTTGGTGGTTGCTAGGAATAGTAACAGGTAACAAGGGGTCTGGTGTTGTTAACCCTTTCCCTCCCACACTCTCCCTACTGTCTCAGCAGGGCCTATAGCCTTAGCTTGTGACAAACATCATCCCTGTACCCTGTATCTGCACCCCAACTCTGAATCTGCCTTCATCCTGCAATTTAACCCTTTGTGGTATGTGCTTCCAATTGTACAGTGCTACGGAATTAGTTGCCACTATATAAATAAAGAATAATAATAATAATAATCATCTCTACACCATCCCTGTACCATCTCTGCACCCCAACTCTGAACCTGCCTTCATGCTGCAATTTAACCCTTTGTGGTATGTTCTAATCAGCTCTACACCATCCCTGTACCATCTCTGCATCCCAACTCTGAACCTGCCTTCATGCTGCATTTAACCCTTTGTGGTATGTGCTATCTACCCTGATTCTGGCTCTGTTCTATTCCTTATCAGCTGTTTTAAGGGCGTCACACTTGACTGCAGTTAGTGCAATCTCAGTACATATTAGTTTGTAATTGGAACCAGATAGTCATTCAGCCTTAGCATGGCGATCTCACTAGTTTAAATTCAGTCACACATAGGGGAAATTTCAAGGGGGTGAATTTCAAGGGGCTCTACAACACCTCGGTGCAAAGTACACCGGAGCTAAAGTGCAGTGAGAGTTAAACATGAGAGTTTGACAGGAGAGTGGACAGGAAAGAATGACAGCTACTGCAGCACTTAAACCACAGGCAAGTAAACAAATAAGGAATAAAATGGAACTGGAGAGAAGAGATAAATATTACTAGTATAACATTATCTTGCTAACTCACAATAATTAGATGTTATTCTCAGCTGGTTTCTGTCTACCTATATCTCCCCTGCTGTCCTCGCTTCATGCATGACAACATATTACTACTATCTGTTCTAACCATTCCACTAATAATACAGATTTTTTCTTATCCTTGCAACCATGCCCAGCACCCATACCATAACATAATAATTCATCATAGACTTCTGCATACATGTGCACTACCCTGTGAATGCTGGTGGAGAGTACTAAAAACAAGCACACCCAGCCCCAGTAATTATAGTACCAGACGCACTTTCACTATATGTTCACCACAAACAACTCACTAAATTATTATTTTTATTATTACTTGCCTGAGCAAATGACATAGAAAACAACCCTGGCCCTAAAATAGCAATAATTGGCAACTTTACCTTTCAAAAGGTCTCTCTTTTTTGCACTGCAACATACGCAGTATACTCCCCAAAATGGATGAATTAAAAGCATAGTGTTACGCATACAAACCAAAAGTTCTTATTCTTACTGAATGCTGGTTAACCCACAAAATACCTGATACTGCTGTCGCCATAGATGGATATTCATGCTTTAGAAAAGACCGAGCAAAGCGAGGAGGTGTAATCATATACATACAGGAGCAAATAAACTTTACACTTCTAAATGACTCTTAAAACTCTGATTCTTATGAATACATTCCTGGCAAAATTTGTCTTTCATACTCAAAACCAATCATAATTGTTGGCATCTATAGACCGCCAAATACCCCAGCACATTCCCTTTCAGACATAGCTCAACACCTAAAGGAGACTGCCACTCAAAACAAGAAAAGTGATCTGATGGTTCTTGGAGACTTTAACATTAATTGGCTAGATTACAGGAATGAAACATTTTGTTCATTGTTTAAAACATTGAACTTATCACAGCTAATATCTTCTCCTACTCGCATAAATCTTAAAACA
The DNA here is from genome assembly GCA_037306005.1 of Rhinophrynus dorsalis. Classification (NCBI taxonomy): domain Eukaryota; kingdom Metazoa; phylum Chordata; class Amphibia; order Anura; family Rhinophrynidae; genus Rhinophrynus; species Rhinophrynus dorsalis. The sequence goes on along the minus strand of CM074728.1, from coordinate 48,837,172 downwards.
TCCAACAATACCCTGCAAGACTGGATCCTCTCATTCTGTGCAATCAGAATCCAAGATTCAGGTGTACTAGCAAACGTGTTTAGCGACCACTCCATAGTTTACTATGTCCGCAAAATAAAACCAGTCATGTTCCAAAGTCATACTCACTAAATCATTTAGAAAATGTAATCTTCGGTCCTTCCTAAATGATTTAAAAAATTGTTCATGGTATAGAATACACCTAATACCTGACCTTGATTCAGCAATTGACTTTTTTTTAACTCAGAATTCCTACAGGTCTGTAATACCCATGCCCCATTAAGGAAGGTCAGGGTTAGGGGGGCACATCTACCATAGGTCTCAGCTGACTTGATTCCGTTATACAGTTTCAGAGATTCTTTATGGACAAAATTTAAACAAACCGGCTCCCCTTATGATCACACTATATATAGGCAAGTAAGGAATACATGCACAGAACAAACAAAATTAGCAAAAGCACAATATTTTACTGTCAACTTAGACAATAGCATTTCAAAGCCAGCCAGCATTTGGAAGGATAGTAAAAACATCTACAACCCCCCTAACCATTCTCACCCATCAAATATAACAATAGACAAAGAAACAATATAGTGCCCCATAGCCATAGCCAATGCATATAACAGCTACTTTGTTGGATGTGCCACCACAATGATTAACCAATACAAAGGTAACTCTGAAGTTCTACCATGTACAGAACAGTCACTGACACCAATTGCCTGGTCCAACAGTGCAAATTAATTCAATTTCATGCCAGTAAATGAAAGTGAAATATATGATCAGCTCCTCAACCCAAAACTGAAATCCCAATCGTGCCCTGATCAACTACCTCCCCACTTTATCCAAAATCCTAGAGAAATGTGTATACGTGCAGCTATATAAATATTACTAACAGACCAGTTTCTTCACCCCTCTTCAATCAGGCTTTCCACCAAATCACTCAACAGTCACGTCTCTTCTAAAAGTAACCAATGATATCCAGACTGGCATGGAAAATGGTGAACTCACTGGAGCTATTTTCTTAGATTTCGCTAATGCCTTTGACACAGTAGACCATAACATTCTTATAAGCAAGCTCCAAAATTCAGGATTGGGTAATAATCCTTTAAACTGGTTCCGATCCTATTTATCAGAAAGAACACAGTATGTGTCATTTGCTGACAATGACTCTCTCCCACTCAAAGTAACAAGTGGAGTTCCCTAAGGCTCCATTCTTGTCCCTCTTCTATTTTCTCTTTTTTTTGCCCACGGTTTGTAAATCATCTTCAGTACACATGTATGCAGATAACACCATAATCTATGCTAAAAACTCAAGCATATCACAACTTGAAACCATATTACAACATGATTTTTGCAAAGCTGACAGATGAATAACAAAGAACAAACTTTTCTTAAATGCAGACAAAATGGTCACAATGATATTTGGCACAAAGCACAAACAGCGTAATCTCGACAATATCCACCTATCCATTGTAACAAAGTCAAATTGTAAACTGGCCCCAGTAGGCTCCTACAAATATCTTGGTATGTGGCTTGACCCTAACCTCACTTTTGGTCTTCATATTGACAAATTAACCTCCAGACTTTATCCCAAAATAAGTACTCTTTTTTAGAAGCAAATCATGTTTATGTACCCTGGTAAGAAAACATATTGTACAACAGATGTTGCTGCCAGTCATGGACTATGGTGACGTAGTATATGCTTCAGCACCAGAAATCTATATTAGTAAACTTGACACTCTATATAGTTCATTATGCCGATTTATCCTCCAATGTAATTACACTATCCATCACTATGACTAAATTGGCTAACACACAAATCTAGAGGTGCCCTTTACCTTTTTTGCTTAGTACACAACCACTTCTCTGGAAAACTACCAGACTACCTGAGCAGTAAGCTCAATCCTGCTCTCTATACTAACTATAACCTCCGCTCCACTGCAAACAACTCACTACGTATACCACAATACAAGAGAGAAGCAGGAAGATCTGCCTTCTCCTTCAGAGCTCCAAAGGCCTGGAACAATCTGCCTGAAATAATCAAATCTGCTCCCAGTCTAAAATCCTTAAAAGTAAAGGCTTCTTTATATCTAAAAACAGTGTGTAACTGTAAATAATTTCAACATTTGTATTTGTATATGTTTATATATATAATGTTTCACAAACTTGAAAATGAGAGAAATCTCAATGTATTCTTCTTGGTAAAACATTTTCTAAATAAATAAAAGCACTCACAGAAGGAACATAAAGCCGGTGAGATAGCTCAGTGGTAAATTCCTTGACTATGGAGCCTAGTCCACCTCAGGGTTGCAGGTTCGAATCCCGGCAGGGTCAACTCAGCCCTTCATCCTTCCTAGTTCGATAAATGAGTACCATTGATTGGGTAATAATAGAGTCTATTATTTCAGCTGCCGATTTGGTTAATTCCGAGAGCGTGCGCTGAAAGTGCTTTGAGTCCCACTGGGAGAAAGATGCTATATAAATACTAGTTATAGTTATTATATTATAATGTTTGTTGAAATGAAAACAAAAGTGGTTTATTCAATCAACGTTTCAGCCAGCACTAGTGGCCTTTATCAAGATGTCACCACAACGTGAATATAGACTTTAAATACCCTCACAACATCATCATGTTAAAACTGAGAGCATGCTAGATGCAAACAGGATGGCACCAATGGTAGCTCAGTATCTCTGAATATGCATTAGCCCAAATTACCCAAACAGTAAAATACAAAATGCATTAGTACAAAACAAAAATGCAAACAATAATAGCAATGCATAATGTACGTAAAAAGTGTGTAGTATATCCATTGAGCTGAAAAACAAAAATATAGAATAGACAGCCTGATAACGCAAAACAGCATAGTGACTAAATACTGCATCCAAGCCAATATATAAGGGTATTTGGTCTGTTCCAGAACTGTTCTATTTTCTTTTGTGCATAAGGCTCTTTGTTTTTCTCCATCTGTGGATTGAGCAGCAGTGGGGAAAGTAGTGGTGAACTTGGTTATTTAATTGACCTGGAAGCCAAGACACTGAGACCTTAAGCACGTATCATATCTTCCTGTGCCTCATACAACAAAGACTTAGATTTTAAGCTCTTTCTGTGCCCAAAAACATTCTGTGTTCTGCTCTGCATACAAATTGGTAGAACTATATAAGTATAAAGATAATATTATTTTAGTTTTGTGTCACGGTTTTAATGAACACTCAGACAATTTGGTTAAGGTAAAAACAATAAAGCTTTATTAAACAAAATAATAAAGAACAGAAATGCCCTTCACAGGTCCAGACCCAAACAGAGGATAGCACTTTTGAGTCTGACACAGGTCAGGGTATATAACATTAGATATGACAAAAATACAGAAATGCAGACAAATGACTGGAACAGGAACAAAACCTCAGCAGTACAGGTCAGGAGAAGCCCTAGGATAGGCAAGTAATGCAGGGCAGACACCCCAATAGATTGGGGAGAGGATAGGCTCTACCGGCCTTGCCTGTAACCAGGTAAGGCAGCCCACGTGACGGCTCAAATCAATACACTGAGGAGATGCCCAGAGACAGCCGGAATAGGCACAGTCTGCACGGAGCACAACCGGAGGTGACAGTAGGCAGACTGAGTCTAATGCGCCCGGAGGCAATAGAGAGAGCAGCAGTACAGCAACTCAACCGGAGACAACTGATAGGTGCAAACGGAAAGGTCGTGCAACCACAAGTACCCACTGAGGCAAGGCAGAATAGAGTGTAACCTGGGTTAACAGTGAGGCACTGACCAAAGTAGCGTAACCGGAGGCAACGGATAAGAGCAGACTGAAAGGTAGAGCAACCACTAGTGATTGTTAAGGCACAGGCTATATAGTATACAAACGGAGGCTGCAGTGAGGCACAGGCTGTAAGGTAGCGCAACCGGAGGCAACGGATATGTGTAGACTGACAGGTGGTGTAACCACTAGTGACCGTTAAGGCACAGGCTATATAGTAGTGAAAACGGAGGCTGCAGTGAGGCACAGGCTGAAAGGTAGCGCAACCGGAGGCAACGGATATGTGCAGACTGGCAGGCAACGTAAGGCAAAGGCAATAGACACAAGACTGGGGCAACAGAAGCACTAGTGATAAGCTGACGCTAGGCGAGTAGCCAATGCCTGGGTCAGACACAGACAGCAGTAGTCAGCCAAAGCCAGAATCGGTACACAGAGAACGGTAGTCAGCCAAAGCCTGGATCGGTACTCAGAGAGCGGTAGTCAGCCAAAACCAGAATCAGTACATAGAGAGCGGTAGTCAGTCAAAGCCTGGATCGGTACACAGAGAGCGGTAGTCAGCCAAAGCCAGAATCAGTACACAGAGAGCGGTAGTCAGCCAAAGCCAGAATCAGTACACAGAGAGCGGTAGTCAGCCAAAGCCAGAATCAGTACACAGAGAGCGGTAGTCAGCCAAAGCCTGGATCGGTACACAGAGAGCGGTAGTCAGCCAAAGCCAGAATCAGTACACAGAGAGCGGTAGTCAGCCAAAGCCTGGATCGGTACACAGAGAGCGGTAGTCAGCCAAAGCCAGAATCAGTACACAGAGAGCGGTAGTCAGCCAAAGCCTGGATCGGTACACAGAGAGCGGTAGTCAGCCAAAGCCAGAATCAGTACACAGAGAGCGGTAGTCAGCCAAAGCCTGGATCGGTACACAGAGAGCGGTAGTCAGCCAAGCCGGGTACAGTACACAGGGGGCGGTAGTAGCAGAATCGGTCACGGAATCGTAGTCAGGCAAGCTGGGTCAAAAACAATAACGGCAGTGAAGACAGGAGCAAGGTCAGACTAAACTGGATCGTACACGGAACAGGAACACAGCAACAAACGTCTGGTCAGGAACACCACGAAAGGGCATCGGCATAGTGACAGGAGGGCGTATATAAAGGCAAGCCCTGGGAGGGGTTGAAAACCCAGAGCCAATAAGAAGCAGCCAAAGCAAACCCGGAAGTAAGAATGTCGCTCAGGCAGAATGACGGGCACCGTGATATTTTGTTTCTAATAAAATATGTTTCATCCATCTACATGTAAAATGCTTTAAAGGGAAATATGACCACAGATCCTTAAATGGTTAATTTCCTGTGAATCTGAAGAAGCTTCCAAAAGTAAATACTTTTATTTATCAGAAATGCATAGAGTGTAATTATTTTCCTTTCTGCTACCCTAAATGACTGGTGTAAATAACCCAGACTTTATTTTAAATATTAAGTCACTTGTATAATGTTAAATAAAGGTAGCGGCTATCTCTCACTCTCTCTCTCTCTCACTCTCTATATCTATAACTATGGAGGAAGGGAAGAAAAGAGCCCAGCACAATAGTGTCAATCAGGGGTCACCAGCTTTGGTCCTCAATAGCCAGAAATTCAAAGATTAAAGGAAATTCCTGTCTGATCACAGGTAGGTCAATGAAAATGAATGAGTCACTGATTAAAGCGGAACTTTTATATTCATCTAAGTATACCTTGGTTGGAAGATATACCTATAAAGATCCTGTTTCGGTATATACTTGTCCCCTGCTATCTATTAAACATTACCTTATAAGTTTGCTGCAAGACCAGGGAGAGCGGCACCATCTTTCCTATAAAGTAACACAGCGCATGCGTCAGCTCTCCGTGTGTCCTGTCAGACAGCGCAAGAGATGGCCCCTACAATTTTTGTTGGTGTGTTGAGCGTGACGCGCACTCGTGCACGACCCACATGCACATTGATTTGTACACGGCAAGGTCGTCCACAGCGCGCTCACACAGGATCCTGAACTGCACTACGCACAGCATCTGTCTCCCGGCACTGTCTGAGTTATGAGAAGTAAGACTGAGAAGGCATAAATGAAGTAGCAGGAAATTTTAATCAACGAAGTTGTTGCATTGTGTCAGCCTAAGCCCATGGATTTTAAACCTTATTTTACTTCTAAATGTTAACTTCACTGACATGATCTGGACGCGCACGATTCAAGGAGCGTGACAGGTCACATGGTTTTGCAAGGAATTACGTAGGATTCAGGGGCAGGACAGACGATTCACACACAAGCCCCGTGGGAGTGTCTTCTGCACCATACGGTGCATGGCTGTACAGCTCTAAGCGGAGCACACGTCATCAGGTAAAGATTTCAGGTCTCTGTTGCTGAATTTATACACAGTTTTAAGTGAAAACACACACAACAATATACACAGGGGACACAAAGGAAGGGATGAAGCCACGATTATACAGAGGTGAAAGTTCCGCTTTAACTCACCTGGGCTTAATCATGGAAATTATTAAATCCTGCATTGTTGTTGGCCCTTGAGTATCATACTTGTACACCCCTGTAGATTATAAAAACATTTATTAAAGCAAAAAGTTAAAAGTTGCCCTCATAAGTCAATACTGTGAAAGAACATATCATCATAAAACAATGGAACTCTCCAACTCACCAGATAACTTTGATATATTATTTCTTCAGAAGGCCTCCTTTTCAAAACAGAATCTCCACTATAAGTATCCTGGTCCGCACATGTATTGGCTTGTTGCCACCTACCACCCAATGTGTTTAATGAAGGTTCACTTTGCCAAGGGTATTATACCCCTTAACAAAGTGAAACATCATGAAATGTGGCCTTTCAGAGAAATAAATTAATTAGGTTACCTAGAGAGGTGGAGAGCTTCAGTTCTTTTTTATTACATGTGCTTCTCCATCATTCATGCCCTCAACTTCTACTTTCCTGCTTTAATAAGTGTTTATGCAGCCTACAGAGTTGTGTTGTCTACTTTTCTTCTTCCCTTTCTTCTGAGTCTTGTGAGGTGGTAGGAACAGTCTGTTATTTGCAGTTGTACTTTAATTGACACTGCTCTACTTCCTGTCAGCTGCTCCACTCAAGATCAATGGATTTGGTATTTAGATATGTTAGCAGTGCAGCAAGTCTTAAATGAACTTGAACTAACAACAAAAGGACTACTCAGCTAATCCATGTGGCTCCTTGTCTTGTAGACTGAACCCTTAGAATGCTGAAAAGAAGACTAGTTCTGCACCATAAGCCCTCACTAGTATAAAGTCAGCAAAATAACTTTTAATAGTACATATATTTAAAAAGGTTACCAACCAGGTATGTTTCCTTTCAATGGGAAACTTACTAGTCACAATTAAAAATGGACACCTAGTCCACGAAATAGGGTGTAAATGGGGTGAAAAGGAGTTAGCAAAATGGAATATGAGGTACTGAGTCAGTATCTGATCAATTGCTCAATATCATTTATATTCTGAAATAAAGGTCTAGATATATACACAGGAATTTTCATGAACAACGCATGTTTTTCTGCTTTTCCCACGGGAATTTCCTCCAATAGAGAAACACATACATTTTCTGCCTTTTCGCTACCACCACAGAATTTTCCCGCAAGAATGGCTTCATTTTGGCCTATGTTTTACATGGTGGCAAAACTTTCTGCCTCAATAGTATAAAAACCTAGAATTTCCCACAATCCAGCAGTGTGTAGTTCAGGAGAGAAAGAGACTAGAAGCAGGCAGACAGGGAGAAAAAAAAAATAAAAGTAAAAGTTAAAATTAAATTTGGTTTAAGTGTTGGCTACCACTTTGACCAGAAAGAGAAGCTGGATGGACCATGCTGCTGCTGATATAAATGTGATGGAAGACGTCAGTAACAGCAGCAGTCAAGGAAGCCCTCGTACCCCTGACCCAGTGATTCCCAGTCCCCCACTGACCTTGTCCCTGTGGGGAGGTATAATGAAGAAGGTGGCACTAGCTAGCAGAATGAGCAGCAGCATATGTCAGGTGCCTGGGCCTACTACTACTGTTGACAGTGTACTTTCTTCTTCTGAGGAAATGCCAACTGTGGTGGAAGAGGACCCTCTATCACTCTTATTATCTCCAACCAATCCATGAGACTGGTGGTTGTGGTGATGAGAATGAGGATTATGGTAGAGCGGCTGGTGGTGGAGAGTATGAGAGCATTTTTGTAGGAAAGTAATAAGGTATGGGAGAAAGAGAGCATCACTGCCACCAGCAATGGCATTCAGAAGTTTGTTTCTGCTGTAATTCCTGTTTTCTGAATCTCCAGAGGCAGAAGTTCATCTGTCAAGCAGCAGCAGGATGTTGATGAGAAGGCTAGTGTGCCACAGACCACAGTGGCCACCATGGGACTCCTTAATTTAAGCAGTGATATGGGACCAGAGCCTGCTTTGCTTGCCAGCAATACTCCTGGTTTTATCTCCAGTGATGATATTGAGGCAGCATCAGCACCTGCCTCTCTAGTGAAGGCAATTCTGGAGAAAATGAATGCCATTCTTTTTTACCTCTCCCCTCACTGAAATCAGAGGTATGGAAAAATGTTTCCCATGGAGTAGGCACACTTTAGCACATCTGTTCTCATTAAACACATGCAACATAGACACCACAACGTGCATTCAAAAGCCAAATCCCCCAAAATGAAATCAAGAGGCCCAGTCACTGAGACCCTTGTCCCTCTCCAAAGGCACAAATAACAGTGGCAAAAAGCCCATAGGGAGACTATAGAAACCCAGGCTGGAAGGTAGATGATGAACATAATACCTGAACTGTCATCATCTTCTTGTCCTAGGGTCCAGTTTGTGTCCACCCGTTACACATTGTGTGGTGCACTGACCACACATATCAATGTGGTAGAGAGCAATTGAATGCAGGGAATGAGGGAGCATCTGCAGACATTCCATCCCACTAAATATGCTAAGCTAGCGGTAGGGAGAATTTAATATTTATCTATTTATTTATTTATTTATTTATTTATTTATTTATTTTACGTTTTCAATAATGCTTTATTGGAAATTAAGAAGTTACAGAGCAAAAAATAAAAATAAAAAACAAGGACATGTCAACTAGAAAGCTGACATGTCAGTAAACAATTAAGTCAGCAATAAGATGTGTAACAATGCAAAGTGTATGTATCATGGCCAACCATACATTCCTGATGCATGGGTAAGAGTAATGAGGATAAAGCTCTACAGTAATAGAACCTGGAGAATGTAGAGTGACTATGCCTAGATGAAAAGTAGGACAAGGCAATAACTGGGGCTTCTGGCCCTGTACAGTAAGACCGCAAAGAACAGTCAATAATTGGATGGCCCAGCAGTGTAGGACCGTGAAGCAGAATGAAAAGTCGACCGGCCATTAGGATTAACTGCACCAGAGGTAGTATAGCTACAGGCCATATAGTTAATGAACAGCAACTAATAGAAACAGAGGAGCTATAGCTCCAGAGGAGGAACTGTACAGCAGTAATATAGCCTGCAGGCCTAGTGTAGTCAGAGCACATCATGCAGTAATGAAGGGGCTACAGCACAAATAGATTGACTGCACCAGTGGTAGAATGGCCTATAGGCCTGGTGGAATAAGGCCACAACAACGGTAATGAAGGGGTGACAGCCTAATAGATCAACCGCACAGTAGAAGAACAGCAAAGAAGACCCGGCGTAACCTCCACAAGCAGCTGCAGGCAAGCAGTAGGAAGCAACCACTCACAGAGGAACCACAAGGCCCAGCTGGCTTGGACCACTCAAGGTCCAAGTCTCCTATTTCACTTTTGAAGTACAACATGTACTTGTAAAGAACATTTTCAGGAATGTTTACAGTAAAACATTAACATTATTGTGTACCATCCTTTTATTTCTCAAAGCATTTATAGGAAAGCTTGAGAAAGAGAAAATTAAACCTATTTGAGCTATACTAACAACCTACCTGTAAAAATACCTCACACTCCTTTATCTATACCATAATGCTTCAAATACAATTATCTGCTCATGCTGGATTTTACACTACACAAAAATGAGAAAATATTTGGCTACATTTTTTAGTCTACATTTGTAAGAGAAGACTTTGTTAATCTCTTCTAAGTTTACAGAATTTTATTACTTTGGAACAAAATACCCATAGAGACCTTATATTTTGATATTGATCTCTGGTCTTGAATTGTGAATGCTTTTTTTTTTGTAAATTATATTTTTCAAAATGTTGTTGTTAAAGATTTTCTTCTACTCCTTGGAGAAAGCCAAACAATGCATCTGAGGGACTGTCATCAGGGAGGAGAAGACCTAGCATCCAAATGACATCACAGATCTCTGACTCTGTCTGCCTTTAGGGATTTTCTCCCAGTCCCATTCTACTAGTACAAGAATGATTGCAGAAACTTTACTCACAATTTATATAATGAATGTGTGAGATCATTTTGTGATCAGATTTACTTTATATTTTTGCACAAAAATCTACCAAGACTTAGTGTCACTTTATTGTGGATGGAAATTTTGACTTGAGATGTCAGCTACAATGGAAAACACCAAGTAAGATTATGATTTTCTTTAATAAATGCAGACCTTTTATTTTTTATATACATAATATTTGTGGATGAAATAAATGTTATGCAAATGTGAATATTTATCCAAGGTAAATATGCTTTTCCAGATGCTTTTTATGTTAGGAGTCTATTATAAAATAAAATTAGCTAAACTGCATAGTACAGGCAACCTGGAAAGACATTTGAAAAGATTGGGGACATGATGGGTTTCTCTTTCAGGGTAAGCACAAAGCAATATATTTGTTAGGATTTTACTTTTGAGCAGTCGGAAGGGTTGCAGAATCAGATAAAAATCCATGTCTGCTGAGTTAAAGAAGATATGAAACAATGTTTTTTTACAGTTACGAAAATGTGCACATTGTTGTGTATAAAAGAGAGAGAATTATAATTAGACAAATGTAAAAGGGCCTAAAAATCTTAAGATTTATATGAATAGGTGATGGATAAATTCAACAGAAAGGTACAAGTTAATCTGGAACATATAAGAATGAATGGTAATTGAATATGTGACCATACAGTAGATTTAGATAAGTCAGGCATTCGGATAGGTGCAGTTGAGGTCATTGTTATATATGTAGAGTAGTATGTTGCTACAGTCCAGAAGCAGATAAGAGCATGCACCACTTTTAAAAATGGTTTCTGCTTTTAAATACAGATAGATAGACAGACAGACAGACAGAATACAGATTAAATGGATAGAGGTAAACATAAAATACACCTCTCTAATCAAAACATTAAATTTTTAGAACAGGCGTATCAATCTGTACATAAAAAGGAATGGAGCCAGTAATGTAGACATCTTTTTGACTACAACAGCTTCACAAAATCTGGTATATTACAAATGTGTACATTGGCTATGTGAAATTTTGTGAAATACAATTCTTGCATTGACCAGATTTATTTTATATCTGCTTTGTCCCTATGTGAACTCACTCCCGTAAACTGTGGGATTAGGTATCTCGCCCAAATCCTTAATCCATTTGTTCACTAAATTCACCCCTATTCTTGACAATCTGACATTTCTCCAAGGTTATGACACTAGGGACTTCTGCCATTGGTCCTTTCTCTATTCATTTCGTGTGGGTGACTGTCTGGAGGGTGAGGGACTAATGATTTTCTCCTCACTAGCTAACAGTGACAAATTCAATCTGTTACCTACAGGTAATTAATTTAATCAATCACACTTTTCTGACCATATCGATCTGGACCTTACCTGGTTTGACCGACTAAATATAATATATAAATGTATGGAAATGCAGTGATCAGAAAATGTATTAATAACAAATATATTATAAAATGATACCTGTCTAATAGTATTAAAAATATTCACTTACAATTGTCACATAGATCATGACTAACAACAATCAGAACAATAAAACAATAGAACGCAGTATCCCACAGATAAATGCTAGATATTAGACATAAAACCAGTAAATATTGGACTGTTCAATATAATATCTCTTATGGAGCATATTGATAGATGTAATTCCCTATTATAAAAGGTAAAGGTCTATAAGTCCGATTCTCCTAATACCTGTGATGATCAAGCTGTGTGTTCTCCCATAATAAGAAATAGCCTTTAAATAATTTGAAACTAGTTCACCTGGTAGTTTTGGGGCAAGGTTCTTGTCCTTCCATCTCCTTATAGATGTTCAATATAGGTGCCTTTTGGTACTGGTGTATGAGCTGTTAGATGCTGCAGGTATCTTCTCCTCCTATCTCTCCCCCAGCTAATATTCTGGCTCTATATTCAATTACCTGTACGTTTTTGCAGAAAAGGTTTTCCTCCTCCCGTCTCCACGCACAGCAGGCTCACCAGATATTGGAGATGTTGTAGTAACAAGTATAGAGGAATTCGCTCAGAAACATGTATAAATGTCCTAATTTCTCAATAAATACTTGAGAACAAAAGTTGTGCGTACTGGAACAATCCTAAGCGTTTTGTGCAATTACATAGCACTTCCTCAGTATTTTTTTCCACTTTTTTCAGTCCCAACCCCGCCCAACCTTGTCACACATTGCACTGGTAAATAACCAGAGGAAAACCTGTTGCACTCCAGCAAATATTTTAAAACCACTCCTTTATTCACAAGTTAACATAACACTGGGACTGACAATTTCACGGTTGTTGCACATGTGTGCTTAATTATAGACTGATCAAACAGATACAACCAGTGCGTCTTATGCCGACACCGCAAATGAAAAAATTCAAATGAACCAATCAGCTTAATCCACCACTTAATTGGAGACCTGGTTAGAACTATGTCCTGATATAAACCTGATTAACCCATCCATGTGATTCTGTTAATAATAGGCATAAATAATAGCGCTCACCATATAATACAGAGGGATTGGTATAGACGCACTGATTGCATATTTCACAAATATCACAACTATAACATTTATAATATCAACAACATAGAATTAAAAAATGTAAATGATAAAATCATATTTACATACATTTAAATTAATCAATTGATACTTTCTTTGAATCCATTATGGACTAAATGCATGAAAGCTAAATATATAGTAATGAATGCATGCAAGCTAAATATATGGTAATGCATACATAAGAGTTAAATATGTGGTAATTATTACCTGCTCTAGGGACTTTGTTCTTATGTCTCAAATGGAGCACCGCATACCATGAACTGTAGCTTATCTTCTCATAAAAAAGATCTCATTAACTCGTGGAGTCCCGGATCTGCGCCATGCGCACTCATTAAGATGCACAGAGCGCAGTACCACTAACCCACCAAACACTTTGTACACTCCAAAAGTTCAGGTAAATACAGTAACATGCTACATTGAGCTCCAATCTGACAAACTATACACTCTCTTAATTATATAGGCAGGGCTCAAAATTTCCACTCTCCTATTCGCATTTGGCGAGCAGAAATTGAGTGAGGGTGAGTGGAAACTGAAACCCTGTAGTCTGTATTAAAATGAGGACCTCTCCCTGTAATCTTGCGTTGCTAGTGTCCCCCCCTCTGCAATATGGCGACATGAGAATCTCCCATGACAACGCAAGATTATTATGTAGACAAATGAATGGTGAAGTAGGACACAGTCTATTGTGACGCCGGACAGAGGCATATTGCTGCATGATCGCTGGCTGGAGCAACACACCACCAGAAGCTGATCAAGACTTGGTAAGGATGGTTCTATACACGTGCGAGAGGGTATGGCAGGGGGAGGGAAAGCTGCTCTTCACTTAATCCTTTGAGTGCTTGGTTACCACCCGGCCGATATTTTGCGGTCCCAGTGGGATCTGTGAGGAGTGTTTTCTGCTTCTTGTTGCTCTTCCTGCTGCTTTTCCTCACACAGTGCGACCCGCTGCCTTTCTTGCAATAGTTCAGCCTTAAACAGCACACTCCTGCACGTCAATCTCCTTTCTGCACCCAGAGCAGTGATTGTTGGGAAACTGGTTATGAAGTTGCGGTCGGGACAGTGATTGCCTGACCGAGACCCCCATGTCAAGTCTATCGCCCCCCACCTCCCCCGTGACATGAGGTACTGTGAAACGCGCATCACTGAGCTCCATTGAACTCTCTTCTCACAGGGATCCCGAAATCACGAGCAAAGCCTCCAACTTCCCCAGGGATCCACTACCCACAGGGACCATCATATCCCTAACCTACCCCCTCCCACATGCACTGAACTTTCTCCCCTACCAACGGGCACCCCCAATCACCTGGAGGAGCCGCCGACTTCCACGGGGATCCGCTACTACCGACCAGGGACACTCACTCATACATGAAGTTCGAACTGACTACAGCCATGGACTGCGGGTCCCAGCAGCCTCCCTCTGGCCCGCCCCGCAGCCTCCCCCGGTGGGTCACCAGATAGTGTATGTCTGGGGGGACTTGCAGACTGACCTAGGGGCGCTCTTCAATTCAGTCACGAACCCCAAAACCAGCAATATACCTGAGACCCTGCCGATTAGGAAACTCCCCGACTCCTTCAAGCAGCCCGAGCCCAAGTCCCACTCCCTACAGGTATATGTCTGGACCACTGTACTGGGAAGCTAGGGTGACCATTGTGGGTGCTGGATCCGTCCCTCAGTGCATACACACTGGATTGATGAATTTGACACATGAGGTTAATTAACCCTCATAATGCCAAAGGACTGCAGCACTCAACGTGTCACTTATTTACCAGAGCTGGAGCTTCTTAACCCCCCTCATCCAGTCTGGTATTGTTTTGGGTTAATCCATTCCCGTGTTATGGGGGTTGCAATCTTAGTTAGTACATTAGATCTGTAAGAGCTGTTGCAGCCTACAACTCCCATCCCAATCAGCCAGAGTCTGGGGATGATGGGAGTTGTAGTCACCAACTGGGGAGCCAAGGGTTTGCCTACCCCTGAACTAGGATATAACATGGTGCAGTATTATTGTAGTAGACTGTGCCAGATTTATTATAGGAAAAATATCTCTTCGGTCTTTGTGATTTCTTTGATTAGTATGGTGCAACTTTTGTGTCTTGACTTTTCTCCAGCTTTGTGGACTAGTAAATAGCACTAGTCTGTTTGGGGGATGGGATAATGTACAGCTAAAGGTATCTCCTGTTTGGGGAGAGTTTGTGGCCTAGTGTGAAATATCCAATCAGAAGATAGGGGAAAGTTTATAGCTCCCATGAAGATAGGAGAAAAGGATCAGATGAATAGCATTACTACTTAAAGTAACATTAAAAAAGCATAACCTAAACCAGCGGATCCTATCTTCACCTGATATGGGTGAAGTTAAAGGCAGGGACATGGGTGGAGTTAAAGGTGGGGCTATGGGTGGGGCTAGGAGTGGAAACTGGTGGCGAGTAACTTTTCAGGCCTGGCTAGTAGCTCAGGACTTGAAATTTTGAGCCCTGATATAGGTATCATAAACCTACAGATTCTCAATGTTGTACCAACAGCAATATAAATATAATATGATCTGTACAGCTCCCAAGTGTGTTCCATGGAGACAGAAACTGGTCCATATATTATTATGCCAATACAAATCTTCATGCCATAAACACAAAGGATCCAGATAAAAATACTATTAAAACAGAGAAATGCACAAACAGGCATCATGGAGTCAAACGTAGCATGCAAAATTCCATCTTGTGAATAAGGTAGTGAAGGCATTAATGAAGGGTACACTATATAAATGTATTGTTCTTCTTAGGTCTTTCCATCAGAATGACATGAAAGAACATATTTTGCATAATCATTTACATAAATATACATTAGAAAGTCAACTTTAACATTTCTGACTTCATAAAAAGGGAGGCCCCTTAAGATGGCACCCTGACTGAGAACTACTTATTTGAAGGAATTTATTTTAATGGAATGGGATACTGTCTTGGAAAAATGTTCTTATAGTTTGATGAGTATTTTGATTAAAGATAAAGAGAGGCATTTGGAGAAAACAGATGTGTAAATAGAAAACAAGGAAGAAAAAGTATAAGAGGATATAAATTAAGTGGTCAACATAAAAATAAAATGGAACATATCAATGAAACCATAACCTCCCTGTAGCAGAATCCACAGACAACCAAAAAACACTTTTTACTGAGCTAAAAAAAGAAATTATCAAACAACAAATTAAAAGGGAAATCCCCTATAGTTATAGAGAGACAACAGGGAGTTAGATGGAAGAGGGACATTTCTACCATTATACTTCTCATAATCTAACAATGAATGGATAAGATGTACAGGTCCCTTAACACTCTGGTTTAGGAAACCAGCCCCTCCGTTAATATCAACATCCCAGTAGATATCAACAACAACAAAAAAACACATCACAAAACAATAAATGATACATCTAGGTCAAATAAGTATAATGTCCTGTCCAACCAAGATTTTGAAGAACAGACCAAGACCACCTCAGAAAATGGGAGTAAATCAGAAGGGAGACTTAGACAGGAAGGGCAAATTAGAATGGGGCAAGGCCAAAAAACACAAATACTGATCAATAATGATTATTTAGGACAAGGCAGTCATGCACCAGCATGATAAAAAAAAGTTCCTGGGCCTGGGCTGCTCAAGGGTACAAGAGAAGCCTAGGATCACAAGGGTTTGTAGAGGAGGAGAGGGAGCAAACATTTTCAGAACAGAATAAGTATAGTCAACAGTTTTTAAGAAAAAAAGGGTATTGTCATCATAATAGCCTTATTGTTACAGAAACAGAGTGCAAAGTTTTGGAAAGGTTTATTTTTCACACACCCTCAAGGTCCAAATACATTCAAACAAGCATATCAGATTAATTCTCCTCAAAAATATTTTACAAGACTGCCCAGGTGTATCTGGGATAGACTCTCTTTCTAGTGGATTATCAGAATACATTCATGAATTCTTTCAGCCACTGGTTACAGATCACACTTGGTATCTAAAGGATAAATTGCAACTATTGCAGTTAACTGGTAAATGGGAAATTCAATATGGATAGACAACCTTTGATGTTCAAGCCCTACATACTAGTATACTATACAAGAATGGGCTAATCGTAATGTTCTCTCTTTTCCATGTTGATTGTCCCTCAGATATCAGCATTTTGTTTTGAAATACAGTATATTGATGTAATTTTTAATAATATTGTATTCTTATTTGAAGGCAGTATATCTGTAAAAGTCTGAAACTGTGATGGTATCCTCCTTTGCACCTTCAGTGGCCGATATATATATATATGGGTTACTCTGAGGAACTATACTTTTACAAAAAGATCCCCTTTGAAAAACATTTAGATGATTAAATGATCTAATATAATTCTGAGATACATGCATTCAGTTTTAGTTGCAGAGGAAAGAAGCATTAGCACAAAAATATCAGAAAAGAGGTAGAGAGTAATGCCTTTCTCCATACCAAGAGTATACATCTGAGGAGATGGACTGACAACATCCCAGTCAGCCATATGCAGAGAATAAGAAAAAACTGTTTAAAGGAAATTAATTTTGACATATAAGCAGAAATGCTGTATCAGAAATTCATTGAAAAGGCTATGAGTGTGATTTTGTCACCCTAACTTACTCCAAACATAAGAATCCTGATATGATGTCCTTTTGGAATACAGAGATAAGAAAAAAAAAAGAAAAAAGGCCCACATTTTTATGACCATGTTTAATGATAAAGCCAATTGCTTACAGAGAATTCTAAAAACTATTAGCTGACATTAATCGAGAATCCTATTTTAGCAAGAGAATTAGGGTATTGGTGTAATGTAGATTTTACAAAAAATTGAATGATGAAAAACCCCAATGTTCCAAGCGATAGAACAGTTAGTCAGGATATAAAAGGAGAAAACAGTTGTTTATGAAACAATTTTACTTATTGCCAATTTTACCCATAGAGGACCAAGGCATTTTTAAAAGTAATTGTACAAATCAAATATGAAAAATTATAGAAGTGGCCAACGGCAAAGCACTTATGTACTGTCATATCTTGATCACTGGTAGTTGTATTATTTATTATGTAGTACACGCAAAAGGGAAATAAAAAAAAAATGTACAGTGAACATCTGAACAACATTAAACCTGATATGAGAACACATTTGCAGTCACTTTCTAGAGAAGCATGATAAAAACACAGATGGTATGACACTGCAGGTGATTGAGAGGAAAATATAGGGGAGGAAATGTACTGCAACAACATTTTTGATTTTCAAAGAGAGATTTAATTTAATTGCTTGCTTTATGTCATTATTTATTGCACTGCATATATTTCCATTGTATTCAGTAAGTTGCTTCTTGTAATGCAATTTTGTAAGTTTACCATTATTTATTTTATTAGATTCAGTTTTACTCAAAAATATTATATAGGTAATTTGTGTCTCACATGATTTTTATATATGTTTTTAATGTTTTTTGAAATACCCTTTATTCATTTTCAAAGACATATATTTTAGAATATACTACGGGGCCACTTTTGGGAGCTCTGGCAAATATGAATTAATTTAGTTTACTCAGTTTTATTAACTGTATTCATTATATTCATTGATTCTTTTATGCCGTTAAGCATTTGTCAGAGTTGCTGTTCATATGACTGTTAATACGGGGTGTTCTGGCAGCTCTCAAGGGCTTTTAGTGCAATTTTTTTTTGTTACAGTAGGTGGGAAGATATTTCTCTCTATTACTATTTTTATTTTAATTTCATACATATATTATTAGTATTATTGGGTGATGACGGTTAAACATGGAATATGCATAGTTTGGTTTTATTTAACATGCTTTTTATTATTATTATAATTATTATTAGCTGTATCAAATGGTTTAAATATGTCCCCTTTTTTGGTACCCATGAAGAAGTGGGAAGTCTCCCATTAAAACATGTTTGGATATACAGCACTCACTATAGAGCTGGTCCCGTCCCACATCCCCCATGTCATTACTTTATCACGGTGCCCGTGCTCCCCTTGTTATTGTTTTCCTGTCAGACTACACTGTGTGTGCTCCCATTGGCTGTCCTGTGTTTGTCCCGCCCAGTATGGCCTTTATATACTGGGCTCCAGCACCCATCCAGTGCCCTTTCGTGGTGCTCCTGTACCAGTGTTAGTTTCTGCTCAGTGATTCCCAGTGTACCGACTTGGCCTGCCTGACTACTCTGCATCTTGTCTCCTGCTCCCGTGTACCGACCTGGATTGCCTGTCTATTCTTCTGCGCCTGCTCCTGTGTACCGACCCGGCTTGGCTGACGTTCCTGCTCCGTGATTCGACCTGGCTTGGTTGGCGTTCCTGATCTGATGGCCTATTGTCGCCTTGGCAACATTCTGATTCTACAGGCAATCCAGTCCCCGTTTCTGGTTCAGCAGAGTGCGAGAGTCAGTTTCCGTTACTGCTACGGCAGTGTGCCATTGGCCTAATCTCCGTTATTGCTCCTGCAGAGTGCAAGTGTCTGTCTCCATTACTGCTACGGCAGTGTCCTCCGTTACTGCTCCTGCAGAGTGCAAGTGTCTGCCTCCGTTACTGCTGCGGCAGTGTGCTATTGGCCAATTCTCCATTACTGCTTCTGCAGAGTGCAAGTGTTTGCCTCTGTTACTGCTACGGCAGTGTGCCATTGGCCTAGTCTCCATTACTGCTCCTGCAGAGTGCAATTGTCTGTGTCTGTTACTGCTACGACAGTGTGTCTTTGGCCTAGTCTCCGTTACTGCTCCGGTAGAGTGCAAGTGTTTGCCTCCGTTACTGCTCCAACAGTGTGTCTTTGGTCTAGTCTCCATTACTGATCCTGCAGAGTGCAAGTGTCACTTTCCGTTACTGCTACGGCACTGTTCTACATTACTCAATTCCTGATAGTACTCTTGCAGTTCACGTTTGTTCTGCTAACCTGTTCCTGGGCATTACGAATCCTGAAGCTCTCTATATGGAAAGAGCTCTATCACAGAACTCTCAACACATGGGACTGTTTATACTCCTTGAAGACCTTTAACCCATGCAGTACCTTTGTCCTGGGAATCCAACATATTCTGCCTGACCTGTGTCAGTATAGACTGTTATGGACTTTATGGTTATACTGGACCTGTGTAGGCATATGTATATGTAACCTGTCGTATGTCTGTATTATTCTGCCTGTATACTACAGGACCTGTGAGGGTTCTTATTTTATTGTGATTTCAATAAAACTGTGTTTTATCCTAAACCATTGTGTCTGTGTGTCGAACAAACTGTTACATACTTCCCCAGCCTAGGCAACTGCTGCTGTTGTGGACATATTTTGCACATCTGGCAGTGCAATGCTTCCATAGCAAGCTTCTAGAGCAAACCAGCAAAATTTGAATTAGAGGTGCAGGATGACACTGACCATAACTTCCAAAGGGCATGGGAACCTGAGATGCCAGTATACCGGTGCCCGTGATTGCTGCAGTTCCTTGTCTGTCACCAGTAGGGGGCTTCTATTGGCTGTCTGCAGATAGCCTGCCTCTTATTGCCTATTTAAACCTGGATTGGGCACCCTTTGAGTGCCCTTTCGTGTTGTTTCTGACCTTCTTGCTATCACTATGCCAGTGATAGCTGGGCCTCTGTTCCAGTGTTCCTGAGTTCCTGATCTCATGTGTTCCTGAGTTCCTGATCTCTACTGTTCCAGTGTTTCCTGCCTGCTGAGTTGTTCCAGTCCTGGTTCCGGCCTAGTCTCTGGTGTTGCAGTTCCTGCTGAACTTCTTCTCTGCTGTTTCCTGACCTGACTGATCATTGAAGGTTCCTGCCATCTCATCGCCTGTCTCCTGTATCCTGGCGACCTCCTGCCTGGTCGCATCGGCGACATTGCTTGTTACTCCAGTGTGCGGTCACTGGTTTGCTCCAAAGCCTATCGGCTATACAATTCTGTGTTGGTCCCAGCGTGCGGACGCTGGTTTGCTCCTAAGCCTTGCGGCTATACAATTCTGTGTTGGTCCCAGCGTGCAAACGCTGGTTTGCTCCTAAGCCTTGCAGCTATACAAACTCGCTTGTTACACCAGTGTGCGGTCACTGGTTTGCTCCAAAGCCTATCGGCTATACAATCCTGTGTTGGTCCCAGCGTGCGGACGCTGGTTTGCTCCAAAGCCTATCGGCCATACAATCCTGTGTTGGTCCCAGCGTGCGGACGCTGGTTTGCTCCAAAGCCTTGCGGCTATACAAACTCGCTTGTTACACCAGTGTGCGGTCACTGGTTTGCTCCTAAGCCCATCGGCTATACAAGTCAGTATTGGTCCCAGCGTGCGGACGCTGGTTTGCTCCAAAGTCTTGCGGCTTTACGATTCCCCTGTTGGTCTCAGTGTGTGTACACTGGGTTGCTTACGATCCTGTCAATTTGCCATTACCACCTGACTGCTGCTACTATCTCTGAGCTGCCCTGCCCGGTATTGGTAAGGCCAGTAGAACCATTTGCCACATTCCATCTGAGGTTGCCTTACCCGGTATTGGCAGGGTCGGTAGAGCCTACATCGTGAATCTTTTGAGGCTGCCTTGCCCGGTAATTTGGTAAGGCCGGTAGAACCGTTATGCTATTCCATCTGCAGGTTGCCTTACCCGGTATTGGCAAGGCCGGTAGAGCCTAACATTCTGCTACTTCAGACTGTCCTGTCCGGTATATTGACAGGACCGGTAGAGTCTGCCTTCTGTCTTGTTATATTCTGTATATATCTGTATGTATGTGTTTGCCATCCTACGTTATCAATTTATTATTTCAATAAAATTGATTTTTACCTAAAACTTGTGTCTGAGAGTCATAATAAACCGTGACAGCCAGATACTGCACTGGTACTATATAAATGCACAATCAGCTCATTGACTTTTATACTGCATTTAATAAAGGCTATACTAATATACTTTTTATCGTCTCTCATTTGTTTCCTCTTCATGTCCTCTAAGTGCTCATCTCCTCTGTTGCATTCATTCTTCGATGGTATGAGGGAAAAGAGGACTAATTTGCATCCAAAAAACTTGTGATTGCTGCCATCATTGCCATCATCTTTCATCTAGTCATCTTATCTTTATTTCATCTCTATTATTCTATTTCATTGCATCTGGCCACCTGACTTGAGATACTTTTTATCAATGTTGGCTTATGCCATTTAGTTATTCATATTATCATATATTCTTATTTGTGGACTACAAGGAAATATGTTTCAGTTGCATTATATATATATATATATGTCTGCTTGCTTTACTTTTTTAATTGTATTATAGTTTGATTCTTTAATTTCCCCCTTTTTCCTCACTCTCTTTTTCTCCCTGCCTCACGTTCCTAATATTTGACACTGTTTTCTTTTTTTTTCCACACTGTCCTACCATTTAGAGTTTCATTCCACTTAAATGCTAGATTCCCCAGTTATGGGAGGAGGACAGACGTATGCTTGAGTCTCCGATATTGCTTCGAGAGGTGCACGAGGTGATTAAGGACCTGCCTAATGGTAAAGCACTGGGTAGGGATTGCCTCCTGGCTGAATGGTACAAGACCTATGTAGAAATCCTGGCACTTAATATGTTAAATAAGTACTATGCCGCGTACGACAACCATTTCCTCCCTTCATCTCTAAATGAGGCCACAATTATTGTTCTTCCAAAAATGGGTAAGGACCCACAGAAGACAGATATAGGCCCATCTCCCTCCTTACCACTGATGTTAAGATTCTGGCCAAGATACTCTGCAACAGACTCAGACAGGTAATTTCCACTATTGTTCATACAGACCAAACAGACTTCATGCCCCACAGATCCACTTTGCATAACCTCTATAGACTATACACGCACTTGCAGACATTACATAACAACAATGGTAACAGGGCTGCACTCTCTCTTGACACCACAAAGGCATTTGATTCAGTTGAGTGGACCTGCCTGTGGGGGGCCTTGGAGGTCTTTGGTGTGGGTCAGTGTTTTATTAACTGGATTAAAGTGTTATATGTCGTTCCGACAGCTAGAGTAGTGTCAAGGTTTTTAGAGGAACACTCAGACAGAACGGTAAAGTTAAATGACTTTATTAGAATAAAGTGCATACAAGAGTGTAGGCCCTAAGACCCACAATACAGAACAGGAAAATATATACAATGAGTACAGTGAATAGGACTGGACTACACAATCAGGAGACTGGTAACAATATAAGTATATATGACAGGATCTGGCAAAACCAGTGAGGTTCACTGTATAGTCCCAGAACTGATGGGTAGGTGCCAACACAGGAGGTCCAGAAATAGAATAACCCAGACACCTGGGTACTGGAACCCATAAGGAATGGACTGGGAACCAACTGAAAGTTTAAGGACTCTGGCAGAACCGACAAGGTAAAGGGTACACAGTCCAGGAATGGCAACAGGACTACTGTGGCATGAAGCCCACAGTGGAGGACTGGCACAACCCAGGCGCCTGGGTGCTGACCCAAATGGAGCGAGGCAACACTGGCCAAGGCCCTAGACCGCTGGCAGGAGGCAACCGTGTATATGCAGACCAATCCTAAAAGGGTTAAAGTAGACCTAGGCAGCTGCTACTGGAAAACCCTAGAACGCTAGGTGTGGATCTGTACACCAGTGTCCCTCAACCTGCAAGGTAGAAGTGCAATGCTGGCTCTTGAGCCCACGACTCTGCAGTCAGAAACGGTAGTGCTGTTACCTGGAAGCTCCAGGTACATACAGGGTTAATGACAACGCCCAAAGAGTAACTGCAACTCCCATAGGGAGTGAGCTCAGCGCTACTAGGGAGGCAGACAGAGTGATCAGAGTAACTCAGTCAGTGTGTAGAACACTGCACTGGTACTTCGATTGTACACACCGCCTAGATGGCCATAGAGCAGCTTAAGCACAATGCTCAGCCTTTGGTCGACATAAAATATCACCCCGCGGCGCACACCGAGAGTCAACGCCAAGGCCCTGGAAATCGGTGACCTCACGGGGTCACCTAGTGACACGGACAACACACGGTAATCACGTGGATAGGAATCCACGGTCGGTAACCTCCACAGCGCGGAAGACAGCCAACTACGGTATAACGGTGCCTGTGCTCCCCTTGTTATTTTCCTGTCAGTCTACACTGTGATTGCTCCCATTGGCTGTCCTGTGTTTGTCCCGCCCAGTATGGCCTTTATATACTGGGCTCCAGCACCCATCCGGTGCCCTTTCGTGGTGTTCCTGTACCAGTGCTTGTTTCTGCTCAATGATTTCCAGTGTACCGACTTGGCCCGCCTGACTACTCTATATCTTGTCTCCTGCCTGTGTACCAACCCGGATTGCCTGACTACTCTTCTGCGCCTGCTCCTGTGTATCGACCCGGCTTGGCTGACGTTCCTGCTCCTGTGTACTGACCCAGCCTGGCTGACGTTCCTGCTCCGTGATTCAACCCGCCTTGGCTGACGTTCCTGCTCCTGTGTACTGACCCGGCCTGGCTGACGTTCCTGCTCCATGATTCGATCCGGCCTGGCTGATGTTCCTGCTACGTGATTCGACCCGGCTTGGCTGACGTTCCTACTCCGTGATTTGACCCAGCTTGGTTGATGTTCCTGCTTTGGCGGCCTCTGTGTTGCCTTGGCGACATTCTGATCCTTCAGGCAATCCAGTCTCCATTACTGCTTCTGCAGAGCACAAGTGTCTGCCTCCGTTACTGCTACGGCAGTGAGCCATTGGCCTAGTCTCTGTTACTGCTCCTGCAGAGTGCAAGTGTCTGCCTCCGTTACTGCTACGGCAGTAAGCCATTGGCCTAGTCTCCGTTACAGCTCCTGCAGATTGCAAGTGTCTGCCTCCGTTACTGCTACAGCAGTGTGCCATTGGCCTAGTCTCCGTTACAGCTCCTGCAGAGTGCAAGTGTCTTCCTCCGTTACTGCTACGGCAGTGTGCCATTGGCCTAGTCTCCGTTATTGCTCCTGCAGAGTGCAAGTGGTCTGTCTCCATTACTGCTACTGCAGTGTGCCAGTGGTCTTGTCTCCGTTACTGCTCCGGCAGAGTGCGAGTGGTCTGGTCTCTGTTGCTGCTATGGCAGTGTCCTGTGTTGCTCAATTACTCTGGCAGTTCACGTAAGCTCTTTATTTGGAGAGAGCTCCATTACAGACCTCTCTGCACATGGCACTGTTTACACTCATTGAAGACCATTAACCCATGCAGTACCTTTCTCCTGGGAATTCATCATGTTCTGCCTGACCTGTGTCAGTAAATACTCTTATGGACTTTATGGTTATACTGGACCTGTGTAGGCATATGTATAGGTAACCTGTTGTGTGTCTGTATTATTCTGCTTAAATACTACAGGACCTGTGAGGGTTATTATATTACTGTGATTTCAATAAAACTGTGTTTTATCCTAAACCACTGTGTCTGTGTGTCGAACAAACCATTACATACGTTCAGCAACGGATAGGTACAACAGCCAGCTATAATTAGCAACGGAGAGGGTTCTCAGCTAGGATACAGTCAGCAACGGAGCGGGTTCTTCAGCCAGATATGGTCAGCAACGGAGCGGGTTCTCAGCCAGGATACAGTCAGCAATGGAGCGCAGCAACAGTAACTCAGGAACTAAATTGTAGTCAGGCAGGCCAGGTCATACACGAATCAGCAACAGTGCAACATAAACTCAGGAACTCGACACCACGAACGGGAGCCTAAGGGAGGACATCCCAGGGTATATAAACACAAGCCCTAGTAGTAGCAATTAAGACCAACCAATCAGAGAACAGCAGGGATAATAATGTCGCCGTTCATAACATGAAGCACCGTGATAAGTAGTAACAGACATGATGACTTCCAAGGTATTCTCATGTCCATGGGAACAAGACAGAGATGCCCTCTCTCACTGGGTCTTTTTGCCTTGGCCCTGGAACTCCTAGCCTTTAGACTCCGTAATGATGTGCAGTTTCTGAGACTTCAAATCTGATCCAGGGAGGATGAATTGGCACTGTACAAGGATGACATTCTTCTTTTCTTGGGAAACACACAAGATTCCCTGCATAGTGTTCTTCCCTCCATCGATTCCTTCAGGTCGTACTCTGGCCTGTCCATAAATTGGTCAAAGTCCTCTCTGTTACCTATAGACCTCTTGTCTGAACCTTTGGAGAGCTCTCACACACACTTTGTACATCCCAGATTAAATATCTGGGTGTGGAGATATCCACTGACCACTTGCTCTTTCTGAAACGTAATTTAGAGCCCCTGATTTCAGTACTGCATGAGCAATCTCACTTATGGTTCATGGTACCCCTTAATATAATAGGCTGATCCAGTTTGATAAAGATTATCTTCCTTCCCAAATTTCTTTATATATTCCGTAATACCCCTATAACCATTTTCAAGCGTTACTTTACACAAATATTTAGGGCTGTTTCTTTCTTTGGGGGGTGTTAGGCCTAGGACAGGTTTGGCTACTCTTCAACGCCCTAAGGATGCAGGAGGTATTGCCCTTTGGGACTTTTATAATTATTATTTGGCTGCATGGGGCCTGATAGCCTTGGCTTATAACTTCTACTAACACTGTCTTCGAGCTCATACCCCTAGAGGCAGTATCCCTGCACACCTCCTATGACACTGCTCATTACCTCTCTCTGGGTCTGGCAGTTAGTTGGAATCCGACTACAGTGGTTAGATCTGTATGCAATGCATGGTCTGCAGTACAATGCCTGGTGGGCTTTGATGGGGGTTGACCCCTCTGTGTTTATTTGGGGTACAGTGGCATTTGACCACTTACAAGATCTTGATTTTGGCCATGTCTGGACCATGCATGGGATCTGCACTATAGGTCAAATATATGAAGGGGGCACCATCAAGTCCTTTCAACAGTTACATCAAGAATTCAACCTACCTAATATTCATTTCTACTCCTACTTGAGACTAAGACATGTGCTGGGCACGCAGGGAAAAAGGATCCACTTATATTGGAGTTTCCTTTTCGCCAAACCTTGACTACACGAAACGGGCCTAAGCTAGTATCATTCATCTATATATGATTATGTAGAATGGGTTGATGGGCAGACGGTGTGTGTCCCAGGTGTGATCAAGTGGGAGCTGACTTTCTATAAATGTTTTGGTCATGTCCTGGGGTCATGGACATTTGTAAATCTGTGCTCAAACATTTGGAACAGGCCTTCTGACGCCCCCTCCCCCTGACTCCAAAAATGTGCATTCTTGCACATACTGATGCCTTCTGCTGGAACTCCTGGTGCTGGCTAGAAGGGTGGTGGCACAACACTGGTTCTCCAGTAATCCCCCAATTGAAGTGAAATGACTGGAGTTAGTCAGGCACACTATTCCACAATACAAATTAGTCTATGCTCACACCTCACACGTTTCACAGAATTTGGGACAAATGGTTGGTGGCTCGTCATATTCCACAAGCACTTCCCTCTTAATCTGACCCATTTAATATGCTGGCTGCACACTCGTCAGAAAGCTCTGAACAATTTGGCCTGGCAGGCCTAGTGGCTGGGGGGAAGGGGAACCCGGGGTTCCAGGTGTCCTAGACCAGTGAGTGGGTTTAGTTAAGGGATTAGGTCAGGAAAAGGTTTTGGGGATGGTTAGAGGGTTTGGTTATGGCAGGGGGAGAAAATAGAAAAGGAATGGAAGGGAGGGTTTCACAAAGATCATCTTGTTATCATTGCTATTGGTACCATTTAGACATTCTGCTAGATGTCTAATTTGAAATACAATGCTGATCCTGTTGTATTGCACTGTCTTACATTTTTACGTAACTCTAATGACGTGAATAAAATTTTCTTAAAAAAAATGCCTAGATTATTGTATATATCTCAGACTAATCATCTTATACTAACCCCCTACAGCCTTGCACCATAGTAGCAATAGAATAATACATTCTGACCCCCATCTTTGTCCCATTGTAGCCATTGAACCACACATACTAAACCTCCTGCCTTGTTCCTTGGTAGCCATAGAGCCGCACATACTACTGACCTCCAGTCTTGCTCCACTGCAGTGGTATCCATAGAACCACAAATCCCGACCTCCAGCATTCTCCATCTGCCCTGATTATAGCAAAAATTTCATGTGCTGACTATAAATTCCCATGGGAACATTCATGGGGTTTGCCGAAAAAAGGAAATGTTGTTGTATATTTCTTTTGGTGGGAATTTTCAAAAAAGTGGCGTTTTCTAAGAACATTAATGCAGGAAAGAGTTTGACTTTTTGACCAACCCTGCTTGGCCTGAAAACAATTTTTCAGGGCTTATTTTGCTGTAGGCCTCAGCATGCTAATAATTTTTCTTCAATGCTTATATTGTCATGGGTCTCAGTTTGCTAACAATGAATTATGTTTCAAGCAAGAGGGTAACAATCATTCCCTTTACCATCTTAAAATGCAGATCTCTATCAGCCTGCTAGCAATTTTAGCTTATGCTGCAGCAGGCCACATCCATCTAGCAATGAATTACATTTCTTGAAAAAGCAGATGCAGATGTCCTATCACTAGATTACAATTTATACAAAGGCTAATATCTCTGTCATTCATGCTGATATGCCTCAGAATGCTAACAGTTTTTCAAGTCTTAGGTTGCCATAGGGATGCTAAAACTTTTACTTTGACCTGTGGACATTAGATTTCAGCAGCAGTAGAATTAATTTTAAGAAACTGGCAAACTACTATGGTAGTAAAATGAAGAAACTGTAACGTCATTTTTATTCACATAGAGGAACATTTTCTGCCATCCCTATAAAATATATGTATTTAATTCTCAATAAATAGTTATTTGTGATAAATAATATTCATTGTAATACTATGCTGTGTGTCTATTCATGAAAAATAATTATTTTCCCTGTATAGATCCATTGCCACAGGAATCATTCTATCTGAGAACCAAAGCAAAGACAATGGATTTATTCTTCAAGGTTTTTCTGAATATCCAGAGATGCAGATCCCATTATTCTGTGTGCTTCTCCTATTTTACATCCTTACTCTGCTGGTAAACCTCACTATTTTAATAGTGATTTGTATGAACCCTGTACTTCATGTCCCAATGTATATATTCATTTGCAATCTCTCTATTATTGATATTTCTGCCTCCTCTTTATCTCAGCCCAAGCTTCTCTCTATACTCCTGATAGGAGATAACACCATATCATTTTATGCCTGCATGATCCAGCTCTACTTTTGTATGACTTTTTTAAGTACTGAGTTTGTATCATTAACAGCAATGGCATATGACCGCTATGTTGCAATTTGTTATCCCTTGAGATATTTAATTATAATGAACAAGAGATTTTGTTCCATACTGATCACCTCTTGCTGGATATTTAGTTTATTATCCCCAATACCACACACTATAAATATATCATGTTTACGTTTCTGTCGGACTCACCTGATTGATCATTTCTTTTGTGATCCTTCCGTGTTACTAAAAATGTCTTGTGAGGACACATTTTTCATTGAGGTAATTAGTTACATATTTGCTTCATTTGTTGATCTTCCTGCCTTTACCTTTATTATAATATCTTATGTCTACATAATTTCCAGCATCCTGAAGATCCATTCTGCTAAGGGCAGGAAGAAAGCTTTTTCTACCTGTTCATCTCATCTTATTGTGGTTATTCTGTTCTATGGTACCATAGTGATCACATACGTCAGACCTTCATCTCAGTATTCATCCACTCAGTCGAAACCAATGTCCTTTCTATATACCTCAGTAATTCCATCTGTCAACCCATTTATCTATACTTTTAGAAATCAAGATGTTAAAAAATCTCTGCTAAATAAGTGTTTCACATGAATTAAATCCCCAATAATTGCTTTCTGTATATATAAACACAAACGTAGAATGTTGGGCTTCATGCACAAAGTAAAAAGAGCATAAATTATTGAACAAGTCAGCTGCACCATAAGGAAGAAATACAAATTTCCATTGATTTAAATGGGACTTTTATGCTGTTTAGATATCTCCAGCACATTGCAAAATCAGCTTGAGAACTTTGTAGCATTTGGGGGGAAGGGGAACTGTCATGGTTTTATTGAACACTCAGAAAATTTGGTAAGATAAAACAATGAAGCTTTATTAAACAACTCAATAAAGAACAGAGATGCCCTTCACGGATCCAGACTTCAAACAGTGGATAGTAATATTGAATCTGACACAGGTCAGGGCACAAACAGTTAACAAAATATGCAATAATGACTGGAACAAAACCTCAGCAGTACAGGTCCGGAGAGGCCCTAAGAGGGAATTATACTGCAGGGCAGACACCCCAATATAGGGAAGTGAATAGGCTCTACCGGCCTTACCTATAACCGGGTAAGGCAGCCCAAGAAATGGTACCAATGAGTATATTGAGGAGGCTCTACCGGCCTTACCTATAACCGGGTAAGGCAGCCCAAGAAATAGCACCAACGAGTATATTGAGGAAGTGCCCGGAGGCACGCAGAGTAGGCACCGTCTGCACGGGGCGCAACAGGTGTTGATATAGGTAGACCATTCTAAATAGCGTAACCGGAGGTAGCGGGTCAGTGCAGACTGACAGGTGGTAGAACCTCTAGTGACCGTAGCGCACAGGCTGTATAGTATGCAAACGGAGACTGCAAGGAGGCACAGACTGAGAGGCAGAGCAACCGGAGGCAGTAGATAAGAGCAGACTGACAGGTGGTAGCACCGCTAGTGACCGGAGATCACAGGCTGTATAGTATGCAAACGGAGGCTGCAAGGAGGCACAGGCTGCAAGGAGGCACAGGCTGCGAGGTAGCGCAACCGGAGGCAGCATGTAAGAGCAGACTGACAGGTGGTAGCACCACTAGTGACTGGAGGGCACAGGCTGTTAGTATGTAACGGAGGCAGCAATGAGGCACGGCTGACAGGTAGCGTAACTGGAGGCAACTGATAAGCACTGACTGGCAAGCGACCGTTAAGGCAAAGGCAATGGGCACAAGACAGGGACAACAGAAGCACTAGCGACAAGCGGACGCTAGGCGAGTAGCCAAAGCCTAGAACTGTACACAGAGAGCGGAAGTCAGCCAAAGCCAGAATTGGTATACGGAAAGCATTAGTCAGTCACAGCCTGAATCGGTACACAGAGAGCGGTAGTCAGCCAACCCTGGGTCGGTACACAGAGAGCGGAAGTCAGCCAAATCCTGGATCGGTACACAGAGAGCGGTAGTCAGCCAAAGCCTGGATCGGTACACGGAGAGCGGTAGTCACCCAAAGCCTGGATCGGTACACAGAGAGCGCAGTCAATCAAATCGGTAACGGGTCATAGTCAGGCAAGCCGGGGCCAATAATACGGGCAGCGGAGACAGGAGCAAGGTCAGACAAAACTGGATCATACACGGAACAGGAATGCAGCAACAAGCGTCAGGTCAGGAACACCTCGAAAGGGCACCAGCATAGTGACAGGAGGGTGTATATAAAGGCAAGCCCTGGGAGGGGTTAACAACCCAGAACCAATAAGAAGCAGCCAAAGCAAACCCGGAAGTAGGAATGTCACTCAGGCAGAATCACGGGCACCGTGATAGGAACACAAATTAAATTTCTTGGTATTTGGGGTAAATTTTATTTATCCCATATGTTGCAACTGTTCTATCCCAGAATTGCTCTACTTTTATTTTGTGCATAAGGCTCATTGCATTTTTTTGTTTGTTTGTTTGTTTTTTCCTCCCTCTGTGGACTGAGAAACAGTGGGGAAAGGTGTGGTGAAGTTGGTTATTTAATTAACCAGGAAGCCAAGACACTGAGACCTTAGGCATGTATCATATCTTCCTGTGCCTCATACACCAAAAGCTTGGATTTTAAGCTCTTTCTGTGCCCGAAACATTCTGCGTTCAGCTCTGTATGCAAATTGTAGAACTCTATAAGAATAAAGATAATATTATTATAGTTTTTTTCTGATAAAATTTGTTTCATTCATCTACATGCAAAATGCTTTAAAGGGAAAATATGACAACAGATCCTTAAATCGTTAATTTCCTGTGAAACACATAGAGTATAATTATTTTCCTTTCTGCTACCCTAAATGACTGGTGTAAATAACCCAGACTTTATTTTAAATATTAAGTCAATTGTATTAAGTTAAAAAAAAGGTAGCAGCTATAACTATCTCACTCTCTACATCAATATCTATGGAGAAAGGAGAGAGAAAAAGCCCAGCGCAATAGTGTCAATCAGGTGTCACAAACTTCTGTCCTGAAGAGCCACAAACAGTCAAAGATTAATGGAAATCCCTTCTGAGCACAGGTAGGTCAATCAAAATGAATGAGTCACTGATTTAACTCACCTGGGCTTAATCAGGGAAATTATTGCCTATTGGATTGTTGGTGGCCCTTTGAGGATCATACTTGTACACCCCTGTAGACTTGTAGATTGTAAAAACATTTATCAAAGCAAAAAGTTAAATGTTGCCCTCATAAATGAATACTGTGAAAGCACATTTCATAAAACAATGGATCTCTCCAACTCACCAGATAACCTTGATATCCTATTTCTTCAGAAGGCCTCCTTCTCAAAACAGAATCTCCCCTATAAGTATCTGCGTCCTCAGATGTGTTGGATTGTTGCCACCTACGACCTAATGTGTTTCATGAAGGTTCACTTTGCCAAGGGTATCATACCCCTTAACTAAGTGAAACATCATAAAATGTGGTCTTCCAGAGAAATAAAATAATGTGGTTATATCATGGTGCTTGTGCTCCATCATCCATTCATGCCAGCAACTTCTACCTTTCTGCCTAAATAAATGTTTTTGTAGCCTAGAGAGCTATGTTGTCTACTTTTCTTCTTCCCTTTCTTCAGTGTATTGTGAGGTGGTAGGAACACCTATAATAATACAGTCTGTTATTTGCAGTCCTATTTTAGTTTACACTGCTCTATTTTCTGTCAGCTGCTTTACTTAGAGCCTCAAGATCAGACACACGAAAAATAATTTCTACCAACTGGTTCTTTACCCAGAACTTTGTAATAAAAGAATCAAAACATTAAGCTTTTTAGCTTTAATGTACACAAACTAAATTAGTAAACTAATATATGTTTGTTAAAATAAGTTCCAACAGAAACACAGACAAATTTTTATAAACACAAATACACACGGTGTAATGATGTTTCACTTTGTTAAGGGGTTTTCCTCTATCACCAGTGGCTGTGCTTCAGGGTTTTCACTATAGCGTATAATTGCTGTATTAAAAACCATCAGACATACTCCTTTGTCATTAATGCCAGTGAAGTCAATTATGTCTTCACCTTAGACTGAGCAGGGAAATGACATAAAATTACACCATTTTACTTTTATCTCTGTAAACAAGGCATAGAAGAAAACAAAGACTTAAGGATGGCGTGAGCAGCATTAAGGGAATCAATGATGTTGTAAGTTTCTTAGTGAACTGGTATTAGCCAGATACAGAGCTTGAAAATTTATTCCAGTGCCTGATTTAACATGTATTGTATTTGTACATTCACCCCAATGAGATGAGCCTATGGGTATATGTGTATTATAGTGGATATCTAGAGATGAGCAAACTATTTTGAGAATTTCTGTATTCCTTCAAATATTACAATTTCAAAAGTCCAGAAACATGTCTTTTTAACCTTTGACCTGTATGATTTTTGTTGAGTCTCACAGTTTGTGTCACCATCAGCAATAATTCAATTTGGTGTCTCAGAATTATGTAATCTTTGAAAACACTAGAATATGGAAAACATTAAATTTTTATGAATCCATACAGTCCTAAATATTCTAGGGTGTCATTCAATAAGCAAAAAAGTGTGCAATTCTGAAGAAAACCATCTGCACCATAGGGTACTGTAACATGTTACATGGTTAAAACCTGGATGTAACTATGTTAGTTTAAGTGTAACAATGTTATTGTTTACTACAGTGTTAAAACCTGCTTGGAACCATGCTGGGTTAATGAGCTTCAGCATCTGCTCATTAACCAGGTATAAGAGTCTGAGGATTCAATCTGTCTCTGTCTATGTTAGGGGATGATGTTTTCAATTCGGTTAGCAGTCTAACTGTCAACTGCAATCTGACCTGGATGAACTGGCTGCTGCTTTGCTTTTCTTCCTCTGAGAGAAAAAAAACATTTACATTTGCTTAAAGCTATTTATTTTTTGCTGTTTCTGGATGAATAAAAGCCTACCTTTGTTTTCAACAAAGATGGTTTCCAGTCTGCTTTTCTGTTGAGATCCTTTAGAGGGACAACTGAATACTGCAAATAAATTCAATGAAAATTTTAACCTCTTGGTCTCCAACGCAATGTGTTTGTGTTTAGCTGTCCCACTTAATCAAAAGGAAATTGAGGAATTTCTATTCATTCCTTCATAGTGTTGTTCTTTTGTACCATAATATTGTCCCTTGAGGCAAAGTTTGAAATGGTGATCCTCCATTATTTTATTAATTGAGCATCAATATTCCATATGCACAGCACTGTACAAAATGGGGGAGAAAAAGCATTCAGTGATATGCAGAAACAGATGGTAGTGTGGTCCCTACCAGTGAGAGCATATAATGTTACTTTTTAAAGCAGAGCTACCATGTAACCCTAACTTTTTATGAAGGCTGACACAAGCTACAACAAGTGTACAGCACAAGTAGCATTACATAGGTCCAGTCATTCCTTAGAAAATGGGAGTACTATAATTCTTTCTCTCAGCTACTTGATGTTTTCATAGTGGGGCAGGGGTTACAGAATCAACTACAACAATGAACTTCTGGTTTCACATACACTAGAGATTTATCTATGGCTTCTGTGGGACAGAGCTAGAGGTCAGAATGTACAGGTCTGTGGCTTCGTGGGTCAAAGCTGAGAGGTCAATACATGTGGGTCTAGGGATACCATTGGACAGTGCAATGGGGGTTAAAATGTGTGGTTTTATGACTACCATGTGACTGAGGATCACATCAGTGAAGGGTAGGGATTTGCAAAAAGTCCCATGTTGTTCTCATGGGAGTTTTCCAGAATAAAATCATGATTTTCTGCTTTTCCCACTGGAATTTTCCCCCATAGAGAAACCCATAGATTTCTTGCTAACACCACAGAATGTCCCACGAGAATGGTTCTATTTCCCACCTATGTTTTCCAATGGTTGCAAAACTTCCCACCTTCATTCAATAAAAACACAGAATTTCCTGTCATTCAGCCTGGTGTACATAGGAAAGAAAGAGACTAGAAGCAGGCAGAGAAAGGAAAGAAACAAACAAATAAAAGTTCAAATTTGAAAACATTTTAACTACTGGCTAGTGCTATGACCAGCAGGAGAAGCTGCATGATGCTGCTCATATAGAGATGGAGAAGGAAATCTGCAGCACCAGCAGTAAAGGGAGCCCACATACCCCTGACCCAATGACTCCCATTCCCGGACATTGTCCCTCTAGTGAAGTACATTGAAGAATGTAGAATAGGCTGCTGCTACTTTGGCCAGTGTGTCTTCTTCTACGACACTGATCCCAACCAGTCCCAAAAAAGGAGAAAGAGACTAGTAGTTGTGGTAACATAGTAACATAGTAAATTAGGTTGAAAAAAGACACAAGTCCATCAAGTTCAACCTTCGCCTCATACCTCAGTAACTGAGAATTTTATAGCTTTCCTGCTACCAATTAAATTAGTCTTTATCAGACCTTCCTGATCAGCCTACTGATAAACATTATAACTCTGTATGTTCCCTTTTGAAAGAAATGTATCTAATCTTCTCTTAAATGTATCCATTGTATCTGCCATAACTACCTCCCTGGGCAATGAATTCCACAATTTGACAGACCTTACCGTAAAAAAACCCTTCCTCTGCTGAAGTTTAAACCTCCTTTCCTCTAATCTCAAGGGGTGTCCCCTGGTCACCTGATAAGGCCTTGGAATAAATAGCTCACCGCAGAGATCCTTGTATTGACCTCTCATATACTTGTACAATGTGATAAGGTCTCCTCTTAGTCGTCTTTTCTCTAGAGTAAATAAACCAAGTTTGTTTAGTCGTT
Source organism: Rhinophrynus dorsalis (assembly GCA_037306005.1). Lineage (NCBI taxonomy): Eukaryota > Metazoa > Chordata > Amphibia > Anura > Rhinophrynidae > Rhinophrynus > Rhinophrynus dorsalis. The sequence continues at coordinate 48,801,524 of CM074728.1, read as the reverse complement.
CCTCATATGTCAAGTCCTCCATTCCCTTAATTAATTTTGTTGCTCTCTGCTGTACACTCTCTAGTTCTAGTATATCCTTTTTCAGAACCGGTGCCCAAAATTGCACTGCATACTCAAGGTGAGGTCTTACCAATGATTTGTATAATGGCAAAATAATGTTATCCACTCTTGCTTCAATACCTCTTTTTATGCAAGACAGGACTTTGTTTGCCTTTGCTACTGCTGTTTGACACTGGTCACTGTTTCCAAGTTTGTAGTTGACAAGGATACCCAGGTCTTTTTCTAGCAACGAGTCACCTAAAATTATTACATTAAGTTTATAAGTAGCCTTGGGATTGTTTCCTCCCAAATGCATGACTTTACACTTCCCCACATTAAACTTCATATTCCACATGTTTGCCCAATCTGACATTGTATGTAAGTCCCTCTGTAGAGAGAAAATATCCTGTTCTGAATTAATGACTTTGCATAATTTAGTATCATCTGCAAATATTGATATTTTGCTTTCTATATCTATTTCCAGGTCATTTATAAACATGTTAAAAAGCAGCGGACCCAATAATGAACCCTGAGGTACTCCATTCTCCACTTTAACTGTACAGGAGAATTTTCCATTTACAACCACACACTGTTCCCTATCCTTCAGCCAGTTTTGTATCCAATTGCAAAGGTTATCTCCTAGGTCCAATTTCCTTATTTTATACACCAGCCTTCTGTGTGGTACTGTATCAAATGCGTTTGCAAAGTCTAGATATACTACATCTACTGCCTTGCCATTGTCAAGGTTGCTGCTTACCTCCTCATAGAAGCTGAAAAGATTAGTTTGGCATGATCTATTCTTCATAAAACCATGTTGATTCGTGCTAATGATCTTATTTTTTGTGTTGTAATCCTGAATATAGTCCCTTATTATCCCTTCTAATAGTCTTCCCACTACAGAGGTCAAACTCACTGGTCTATAATTCCCAGGTTCTGTTTTAGTTCCCTTCTTAAATAGAGGCACTATGTTAGCTCTTTGCCAATCCTGTGGCACTGAGCCTGTGGTAATAGAATCTTTAAAGAGTAAATATAGGGGTTTTGCTAACACTGCACTGAGTTCCTGAAGAACCCTTGGATGTATACCATCAGGACCTGGTGCTTTGTCGGTCTTAATGATGAGTAGGAATGGATGAAATGTCCCCTTTTGTTCCCATATGATTTTTCATGAACAAAGCATGTTTTTCTGCTTTTCCCATGGGAATTTCCTCCAATTCAGAAACACATACATTTTCTGCCATTTCGCTACCACCACAGAATTTTCCTGCAAGAATGGCTCCATTTTGGCCTATGTTTTACAAAGGCGGCAAAACTTTCTGCCTCAATAGTATAAAAACCCAGAATTTCCCACAATCCAGCAGTGTGTAGTTCAGGAGAGAAAGAGACTAGAAGCAGGCAGACAGAGGGAGAGAATAAAAATAAAAGTAAAAGTTAAAATTAAATTTGGTTTAAATGCTGGTTAGCACTTTCACCAGAAAAAGAAGCTGGATGGACCATGCTGCTGTTGATACAGATGTGACGGAAGAAGTCAGTAACAGCAGCAGTCAAGGAAGCCCTCATATCCCTGACCCAGTGATTCCCAGTCCCCCACTGACATTGTCCCTGAGGAAGGTGGTACTACATAGGAGTATGAGCAGCAGCATATGTCAGGTGCCTGGCCCTGCTACTACTGTTGCCAGTGTACTTTCTTTTTCTGAGGAAATGCCAACTGTGGTGGAAGAGGACCCTCTTTCACACTTATCATGCCCAACCAATCCATGGACTGGTGGTTGTGGTGATGAGACTGAGGATTATGGTGGAGCAGCTGGTTGTGGAGAGTATGAGAGGGTTTTTGTAGGAAAGCGATAAAGTATGGGAGAAGGAGATCATCACTGCCACCAGTAGTGGCATTCAGAAGTTTGTTTCTGCTGTAATTCCTGCTTCTGAATCTCCAGGGGTAGATGTTCATATATCACACCAGCAGCAGAATGTTAATGAGAAGGCTAGTGTACCACATATGATAGTGGCCACCATGGGGCTCCCTAATTTAAGCAGTGATATGGTACAAGGGCCTGTTTTGCTTGCCAACAATACTCCTGGTCCTATCTTCAGTGATGGTCTTGAGGCAGCAGCAGCACCTGCCTCATCTAGAGAAGGCAATTCTGGAGAAAAAGAATGCCATTCTTTTTTACCTCTCCCCCTCACTGAAATCAGAGGAGTCGAATAATGTTTCACTTGGAGCAGGCACACTTTAGCACATCTGTTCTCATAAAGCACATGCAACACAGACACCACAATGTATATGAAAAGCATTCAAAAGCCAAACCCCCCAAAATGAAATCAAGAGGCCCAGTCACTGAGACCCTTGTCCTCTCCAAAGGCACAAAGAATAGTGGCAAAAAGCCCATAGGAAGACTAGAGAAACCCAGGCTGGAAGTTAGATGATGAGCATAATACCTGAGCTGTCATCATCTTCTTGTGCTAGGGTCCAGGTTGTTGAAGATGTACCCACTGTCCCTGTGCTGCCACCCTAAGCATCCTCTTCCTCCTCCTCTGGTGTACACCTTTTTCCTCTACTACCTCTTCCACCAGCTGATAGCAAGTCTGTAGGCAGTTTGTGTCCACCCGTTACACATTGTGTGATGCACTGACCACACATATCAACGTGGTAGAGAGCAATTGAATGCAGGGAATTAGGGAGCATCTGCAGACATTCCATCCCACTAAATCATTTTATTTATTTATTTTTTTTCATTAAAGCTTTATTGGAAATTAAGAAGTTACAGAGCAAAAAAAACAAAACAAAACAAAAAAAAAACAAGGACATGTCAAACAGAATGCTAACATGTCAGTAAACACTTAAGTCAGCAATAAGATGTGTAACAATGCATCATATATGATCAGAAAGGCCAAATCCTTTCTTCACAAAGGCTGAGGAATATATTTTAACCCCTAGAGTTCCAGGTGGGTACATTGTACGAGTTTGGACAGCTGTACCTGCTGTGCCAAGCTCATACAATGTACAGCGTAAATGCGGTCACTGCATAAGCTGGTATAACAGGCATGCAGTGGCCGCATTTAAAAAAATACATTGCCTGGCACTCGTGGGGGGGTCACGAGGATCACTCCTCATGTCCCCCCAGGTATTGATCTCTCAGCCGATCGCCCTGGGAGATCAATATCGCCAAAGGAGAAGCAGAGCTTCTCCTTGTTCCTCTCTCCTATCCAAACTTACGGGTAGGAGTGGGCAGGACTGGGGGAAGCCTCCTAACATCATCGGTGACATGAACACCGATGACTTTAGTAAACTTTCACTTCCGGTGGTAGGAGTAAAAGGCAGGAGAGCTATTGCTCTCCTGTACCGGCTGGAAAATCAATAACTGGGGGGACATCAGAAGGTGTCCTGATGTTCCCCCATGAGGTCTGCGATAAAAAAATAAAAATAAAAAAAAATTAAACCTATGAGTGCAGCGGGGATGTTGCTGGAGACAATTGTGTTGGGGCACATTTTTTTTTAACTAAGACCTCATGGGGGGGTCAGGAGATGTCCTGATTACCCCCAATAAGGTCTATAAAAAAAAAAATAGAAAAATGAACCCTGTGTTTGCCATGGGGGGAGGTCCAATGCAAACACCCCCTCCTGTGGCACACACAGGACTTTGGTTTGCATTTCTTTGTATTCAAAGCTTGTTGGGGGGCCCTGATGTCACCCAACAAGCTATGAATAAAAAATAGTAAAAAAATAAATAAATAACCCTCTGTGTGCCACAGGGGGTCCAATGCATTGCTTTGTAATGCATTGGACACCCCTGTGGAAGACATAATGTTTTTTGTTTTTTGTTTTTTTTTCATTTTTACTTTATTTAGACCTCATTGGGGGACATCAGGGGTCCTGAAGCCCCCCAACAAGGTGACAAAAATAGGAAAACAATGCGTGCCCCACTAGGGGGTCCAACGCAGTGCTTTGCAATGTGTTGGACCCCCCTGTGGCACACACATTTATTTATTTTTATTCTGCCCTTGTTGGGGGGTCATCAGAAGTAGACCTGATCTTCCAACAAGGTATGAATAAAAAATAATAAAAGAAAAAAATTAACCCTCTGTGTGCCATGGGGGGTCCAGTGCATTGTTTTGGAATGCATTGTACACCCCTGTGGCAGACAAAGAATTTTTCTTTTTTTCCCTCATTTTTTATTCAGATCTCATTGGGGGGCATCAGTTCTAATGCCCTCCAATGAGGTCTACACAAAAATATATTTTTGGTGGAATAAACACCGAAAACCTGCATATTTTACAGGTGGGTCCAATAGAAGTGGTTTGCAATGTGCTGGACCCCCTGTGGCACACACACAATTTTTTCCCATTATTTTTTATTCAGACATCGTTGGGGTTCATGAGAAGTGGTACTGATGCCCCCCCCAATGAGGAATGAATAAAAGAAAAATAGCTAAAAAGAAAAATTAACTCTTTGTGTGCAACAGGGTGTCCAGTGCATTGCAACACATTGGACACCCCTGTGGCATGCACACAAAATGCCTCCAATCCCCCCACCCCATACCCTATCCATCAACCTAGTTCCACAGCCTACTGACAGTCCCATTCCCCCAGTCTGACCCCCCAGCCTGATTCCACTGCCTACTGGTAGGCCCAAGTGCTAGTACGCACTGGATTTAGGCTGGGAATCAAACAGTGTATGAGGGGACTTACAGTGCACACTGGTAACCACAAATCCCCCATATACATTTACCTCCCCACCATCACTACTGCCACACTTGCTCACTGCCCAATGGCAGATATACCCACTAACATAGCCTGACCCCTTGTCCCTCCCCCGACCTGGTTTCACTGGCAGTCACAAGTCCTCACTTACACTGGCTGACCACTGGTAGCAATAGCATCACACATATACTGTTTGCTTCCCCATCCTTGTTCCACTGGTAGCCATGCTCCCGGCACCCAATATGATATGTCAACCCAGAGCAGTGTGGTACCATTTTTTGTAGGCTGACAGGAGGTCCTCCTAGGAAATCCCATGGTGTTGAACCATTTTCGTATCTTTGAAGTGACTGATTTATAAGAAAAACAAATTTTTTTTTCTGTAGCACCACATTCTGGAAATAGTTGTGCACGCTAACTTAGGGGTAGAAAGACAAATGACACCTCATTAGATGCAGCAGGTTATCTTCTTTCCAAAATGGCATGGTTTCCATATCCTTTCTTCACTTCTATAGTTGATATAGCCATTTTTGTACAGGTAAGTATTATTTGAGAAAATATCAGAAAAATAAGAGGTTGCGGTAGGTGTTGTTTTTCACTTCTAGCACCCACTAAGGTAGGTCAACTCATACCAATGGGGTGTCATTTGACTCCTAAGCGCACTAGCTAATGAATGCAGTTGAAAATTCCATGGTTTTCATAGAGCTCCATACATTTGAAGGGGCAGAAATGAAAAAAAAAATGCAATTTTTTCCTATATCTCCTCCTTCTGGAAACATTTATGCACACCAGTATTGGGGTAAGAAGGCAAGTGACCCCTCATTAGATGCAGCAGGTTATCTTCTTTCCAAAATGGTATGCTTAATCTACCTTTTCTTCACTTCTGAAGGTGTTATAGACATTTTCATACAGGCAAGTCAGGTTTGAGAAAATGTTAGAAACATCAGAGGTTGTAGTAGGTGTAGTTTTCTACTTCTAGCACCCCTAAGGTAGGTCAACTCATACCAATGTGTGTCATTTGACTCCTGAGAGCACTAGCTAATGAATGCAGTTGAAAATTCCATGGTTTTCAAAGAGTTCCATACATTTGAAGGGGCAAAAATGTAAGAAAATGCCTTTTTTTCATTAGCGCCACCTCCTGGAAGCATTTGTGCACACCAGCCTTTGGGTAAGAAGGCAAGTGACCCCTCATTAGATGTGGCAGGTTGTTTTCTTTCCAAAATGGCATTGTTTCGCTATCTTTCCTGCATATCTATTATGGTTATAACCATTTTAGTGCAAGCAGATAATTTCAAAAATAAAAGTGTCAGGTTTAGGTAAGTGTTCCTAGCACCCACATGTTGTGTATTAACCCACACAAATGGGCTAACATTTTTCTCATGTTGGTAGCAGGTACTGAATACAGTAGGAAATGTTATGGTTTTCAAAGATTTTAGTATCTTTGAAGTGGTGGAAATGTAAAAAAAACATGTATTTATTCCTATAGCGCCACATTTTGGAAATATTTGTGCACTTCAGCCCAGGGGGAATGTTTACTTTCCAAAATGGTATACCTTTTATACCTTTCCTTCATGTCTCTAACAGTTATGAACATTTTAGTACAAGCAGCCATTTTCGAGGAAGCAAACAGGTAGGTGTAGTTATGTGCTTCTGGCACCCCCTAAGGTAGGTCAACTCATTCCAATGGGGTGTCATTTTTCTCCTAAGATTTTAGTACAGTTGAAGGGGCAGAAAGTTAAGAAAATGCCATTTTTTTCCTATAGTGCCATCTTCTGGAAGCATTTGGGCACAACAGGCTTGGGGTAAGAAGGAAATTCACCCCTCATTAGATGTAGCAGGTTGTCGTCTTTGCAAAATGGTATGGTTTGTGTAGCCTTTCTTCACTTCTGTAGTTGTTATAACCATTTTTGTATAGACAAGTAATGTTTGAGAAAATGTTAGAAAAATTAGAGGTTGTAGCAGGTGTAGTTTTGTACTTGTAGCGCCCCCTAAGGTATGTCAACTCATACCAATGAGGTGTCATTTTTCTCCAAAGAGCACTAGCTAATGAATACATTTGAAAATTCCATGGTTTTCACAGATTTCAGTACAGTTGAAATGGTAGAAATGTAAGAAAATTCAATTTTTTCCTATAGTGTCACATTCTGGAAGCATTTGAGCACAACATGCTTGGGGTAAGAAGGCAATTCACCCCTCATTAGATGCGACAGGTTGTCTTCTTTCCAAAATGGTATGGTTTGTGAATCCTTTCTTCACTTCTGTAGTTGTTATAACCATTTTTGTACAGTCAAGTAATGTTTGAGAAAATGTCAGAGAAATTAGAGGTTGCAATAGGTGTAGTTTTGTACTTGTAGCACCCCCTAAGGTAGGTCAACTCATACCACTGAGGTGTCATTTTTCTCCAAAGAGCACTAGCTAATTAATACATTTGATCAATAGTATATATGTCTTCCTAAATGGAAGCAAATTAAGCGCTCCGCTAAAAAGTGGACCAGATGTGGTAAGACTTATTAATTTCTGGGCACTTACCCAAGTATGCGGTGCTGCTTGTCGAGCAGTATATCACAAATCGCTGTCCAAATCACAAAATAGTAGTCTGAAAAGATACAAATAGACAAGCACAACCACAACACCTGTACTAGAGAGGTTATATTTTGTCTTTCAATTCAATAGACTTGACTCCAAATATATTTTCATAACTTCAGGTTGATGATGCTTCCACTGACTCCAAAGATGATAAAATTGTAAATTTTCAAATGTATCTCCTGCTGCTTGAAAACATATACAAAATATAATATGTGGATCACAACAGAAGCTATAAATTAATATGAGAAAACAATATATAACCCCAATGAATCAAAATAGGGATCATAAAAATATTGTGAACTCATAAAAAATCAAAAAGTAATAAAAAAATATCTTTATTGTATAAAAACACACATCTCTATACTTAATAAGAGTAAGAGGTCTCACAGTATGTAAAGGCCATACTTGCCTATATTCCAAGTGAGAACAAAGAAGCTCCACAGCCAACAATGTAGACTGAAACTATAGACAAACAAAGAATAATAATATTAAAATTGCAGATAAAAAAATGCAGTATAATAATTATTGCTCCTGAGGAAGTGGCATATTTGAGGCCATGAAATGCATAGAGCAAAAACTTTTCCCCATTGTGGGTAATATTTATTATACCGCATTTTTTATCTGCAATTAGTTCTGAAAAAAACAATATATAGTTTTCCATATGTAACTAGAAATTCCCAGAGTAAATCAAGCCTAAACAGAAGGATAGCAAAAATGCTGAAAATGTGTCTGGCCTGCAGGGTACAGGAAATGGCCCAAGACTCTGGCACTGAAGGGATTAAATGGGGAGGAGGCACGCCAGGGAGTAAGTATCTGGATTCTCATCAGTGGAGTGGAATGAATGTCAAAGAAAAGCAGTGTATAATGAGAAGTAGAAGAGAGAAAAAGAGGAGAGAGGAAAAAAAGGGGGAGTTGGAGAGGAGATGGAGGAGAAAAGAAAAGGGGAGAAAGTGAAAGGGGAGGAAGAGGGAGTGGAGGAGGGAGGAGGGAGGGTAAATATGAGAGGGGAAGGAGTATAGGGAGGGTAGAGGGAAGAATGAAAGGGAAGAGAAGGCTGGATAAGGAAGGATGAAGGGGAATGTCTGTCGCTGAAGCCACAGAGACTCCAAACCTATCAAGTGAGAGGAGTAGATTTGCCATGTTCCTCTAATGATAGTGAAGTGAGGGTGCTGAGGTAGCTATTCACCTAATGAAGGGTCAGTAAAGAGAAAGACTGTTTGGATTAGGAAGTGTATTTATCATTACAGGGGTCAGGGATCAAGATAACCCAGACACAGGTCCTGCAGGTACAAGCCTTGCTGATATAAATAATGAAAGTGGCAGAGTCTAGAGGGATATGACCGCTGACACAATACCAGCTAGGGAGCTGGCTGGCCAACCATACAATCCCGATGCATGGGTAAGAGCAATGAGGATAAAACTCTGCAGTAACAGCACCTGGAGAATGTAGAGTGACTATGCCTAGCCGAAAAGTAGGACAAGACAATAACTGGGGCTTCTGGCCCTGTACAGTAAGACCGCAAAGAACAGTCAATAATTCGATGGCCCACCAGTGTAGGACCGTGAAGCAGAATGAAAAGTCGACCGGCCATTGGGATTAACTGCACCAGAGGTAGTATAGCTACAGTCCATACAGTTAATGAACAGCAACTAATAGAAACAGAGAGGCTATAGCACCGGAGGAGGAACCGTACAGCACTACACTGCAGGCCTAATGTAGTCAGAGCACATCATGCAGTAATGAAGGGGCAACTGCACAAATAGATTCGTCGCACCAGTGGTAGAATGGCCTATAAGCCTGGTAGAGTAAGGCCACAAAAACGGTAATGAAGGGACAACAGCCCTAATAGATCATTCACACAGAAGAATTGCCTACAGGCCTTGTGGGGCAAGACAACAACAACAAAGGAGACAAGTGCAACCGACACAAGCAGCTGCAGGCAAGTAGCAGGAAGCAACCACTCACAGATGAGCCACAAGGCCCAGCTGGCTTGGACCGCTCAAGGTGGAGCAACTAAGGGTGCAAGGCCCGGCGGGAATGGATGCTCAAGGTGGAGTAGCTGAGGGTGCAAGGCTTGTCAGGGTAGGATTGCTTATGAAGAAACAATTTAGGGTTCAAGACTCATCTGGGTAGAACCACTCAAGTCTCAGAAGGCGAAAGCTCAAAAACCAAGTAAGGATAGCCAGTTCATACACAGATAAACAACTGAAGAGCATTAACAAATCATGGAGAAGGAACAATGTCAGAAAAGCCAGGTCAAACACAGAAGATCAATCCACACCAAAATGGAGTACTAAGGGCAAATCCAGGAAGAGAAGTCAAGAAACAAACCAAATGATAGCAAGACACTGGCAAGAAAAAAGCTTAACTAATCAAGCAAAGCATGATGGGTAAGCACAACCTATAAAGGGGAGATAACCAATAGCAGGAAAAGGGAATGTTGGCAAAAATGTGACACTCCCCAACTTTGCCTGACTATCTGCCTGTACCCCTTAGCTAGTGTTAAAATTTCAACAGCAGCTTTCTTTCTCTCCCAAAGTCACTGTAGTCTAACTTTTCACAGTACAGTAGAATGACCCTGGTATCTTCAGAATCGGTAGTTTGCAATAAGAGATAAATTAGCTGCTGCACGTGTACAATACCACCACCACTTTACTATGTTTGTCTGTATTCCTCTTGTGCTTGTAAGTGTGAGTGTCGAGTAAGTACTTGCTCTTGTCTGTCTCTTGGGTGTCTGCTGTATCATTCTGCAAAGTATATCTGACTGTTACAGAAGATACTCAGCCAGCTCAAGTAGGAACTTGGTTCTTGTTTCACCTGTCTACCTAACTCACTTATCAGTCAGAAAAGTTTTTTTCTCGCCTTTCTCCCTTCACATTTACCAAAGTCCCCCACATAGAGAAGAACTTGTCAGTTCACAAGAAGCCTAAAAATAAACCTGAGCTCCATTCATTTTGCCTATCTTCTTTAGCAAACACAGTCTGACAAATGTGGGATCTGACATCACTTTTATACTATCACAGAAGAAATACAAGGGCAGCTCTGCAGGAGAAATCCCTTCTTTTCAATTATTTTAATACAACGACTAAGGTGGAAAAAAAGAGGGTAAATGCTGCTTTTCGCTGAAAAATTTCCATATGATGGAAAAAGTCATTTTTCTCCTATTTCACTTTTGAAGTAAAACATTTTGTAATTGTAAAGAACATTTTTAGGAATGTTTACAGTAAAACATTAACATTATTGTGTACCATCCTTTTATTTCTCAAAGCCTTTATAGGAAACCTTGAGAAAGAGAAAATTAAACCTATTTGAAGTAAATTAATAACCTACCTATAAAAATACCTCACACTTCTTTATCTATACCATAATGCTTCAAATAAAATGATCTGCTCATGTTGGATGTTACACTACACAAAGGTGAGAAAATATTTGGCAACATTTTTTAGTCTACATTTGTAAGAGAAGACTTTGTTAATCTCTTCTAAGTTTACAGAATTTTATTTCTTTGGAATAAAATATCCATAGAGACCTTATATTTTGATATTGATCTCTGGTCTTGTAAATTACATTTTTCAAAACTTTGTTGTTAAAGATTTTCTTCCACTCCTTGGAGAAAGCCAAACAATGCATCTGAGGGACTGTCATCAGGGAGGAGAAGACCTATTATCCAAATGACATCACAGATCTCTGACTCTGTCTGCCTTTAGGGGTTTTCTCCCAGTGCCATTCTACTAGTACAAGAATGATTGCAGACACCTTAGTCACAGTTTATATAATGAATGTGTGAGATTACTTTGTGATCAGATTTACTTTATATTTTTGCACAAAAATCGACCAAGACATAGCGTCACTTTATTGTGGATGGAAATTTTGACTTGAGATGTCAGCTATAATGGACAACACTAAGTAAGATTATGATTTTCTTTAATAAATGCAGACCTTTTATTTTTTATATGCGTAATATTTGTGGATGAAATAAATGTTATGCAAATGTGAATATTTATCCAAGGTAAATATGCTTTTCCAGACGCTTTTTATGTTAGAAGTCTACTATAAAATACAATCTGCTAACCTGCATAGTACAGGCAACCTGGAAAGACATTCAAAAGATTAGGGACATGATGGGTTTCTCTTTCAGGGTAATCACAAAGCAATATATTTGTTAGGATTTTACTTTTGTGCAGTAGGAAGGGCTGCAGAAACAGACACCAATGCATGTCTGCTGAGTTAAAGAAGATATGAAACAAAGTTTTTTTACAGTTATGAAAATGTGCACATTGGTGTGTATAAAAGAGAGAGAATTATAATTAGACAAATGTGAAAGGGCCTAAAAATCTTTATATTTATATGAATAGGTGGTGCATAAATTCAATAGAAAGGTACAAGTTAATCTGGAACATATAAGAATGAATGGTAATTGAATATGTGACCATACAGCATACAGTAGATTTAGATAAGTCAGGCATTCGGATAGGTGCAGTTGAGGTCATTGTAATATATGTAGAATAGTATGTTGCTACAGTCCAGAACAGATGAGAGCATGCACCACTTTTAAAAATGGTTTCTGCTTTTAGATACAGATAGATAGACAGACAGACAGAATATAGATTAAATGGATAGAGGTAAACATAAAATACTAGACTAGTCCTCTAACACCACTCTAATCAAAAGATTAAATTTTTAGAACAGGTGTATCAATCTGTACATAAAAAGGAATGGAGTCAGTAATGTAGACATCTTTTTGACTACAACAGCTTCACAAAATCTGGTATATTACAAATGTGTACATTGGCTATCTGAAATTTTGTGAAATACAATTCTTGCATTGACCAGATTTATTTTATATCTGCTTTGTCCCTATGTGAACTCACTCCCGTAAACTGTGGGATTAGGTATCTTGCCCAAATCCTTAATCCATTTGTTCACTAAATTCACCCCTATTCTTGACAATCTGACATTTCTCCGAGGTTATGACACTAGGGACTTCTGCCATTGGTCCTTTCTCTATTCATTTCGTGTGGGTGACTGTCTGGAGGGTGAGGGACTAATGATTTTCTCCTCACTAGCTAACAGTGACAAATTCAATCTGTTACCTACAGGTAATTAATTTAATCAATCACACTTTTCTGACCATATCGATCTGGACCTTACCTGGTTTGACCGACTAAATATAATATATAAATGTATGGAAATGCAGTGATCAGAAAATGTATTAATAACAAATATATTATAAAATTATATCTGTCTAATAGTATTAAAAATATTCACTTACAATTGTCACATAGATCATGACTAACAACAATCAGAACAATAAAACAATAGAACGCAGTATCCCACAGATAAATGCTAGATACTAGACATAAAACCAGTAAATATCAGACTGTCCAATATAATATCTCTTATGGAACATATTGATAGATGTAATTCCCTATTATAATAGGTAAAGGTCTATAAGTCCGATTCTCCTAATACCTGTGATGATCAAGTTGTGTGTTCTCCCATAATAAGAAATAGCCTTTAAATAATTTGAAACTAGTTCACCTGGTAGTTTTGTGGGCAAGGTTCTTGTCCTCCCATCTCCTTACAGATGTTCAATATGCGTGCCTTTCAGTACTGGTGTATCAGCATGTTAGATGCTGCAGGTATCTTCTCCTCCTATCTCTCCCCCAGCTAATATTCTGGCTCTATATTCAATTACCTGTACGTTTTTGCAGAAAAGGTTTTCCTCCTCCCGTCTCCTCGCACAGCAGGCTCACCAGATATTGGAGATGTTGTAGTAACAAGTATAGAGGAATCTGCTCAGCAACTTGTATAAATGTACTAATTTCTCAATAAATACTTGAGAACAAAAGTTGTGCGTACTGGAACAATCCTAAGCTTTTTGTGCAATTACATAGCACTTCCTCAGTATTTTTTTCCACTTTTTTCAGCCCCAACCCCGCCCAACCTTGTCACACATTGCACTGGTAAATAACCAGAAGAAAATCTCTTGCACTCCAGCAAATATTTTAAAATCACTCCTTTATTCACACGTTAAGATAACACTGGGACTGACAGTTTCACGGTTTTTGCACATGCATGCTTAATTATAGACTGATCAAACAGATACGACCAGTGCGTCTTATGCCGCCACCTCAACTGAAAAAATTCAAATGAACCAATCAGCTTAATCCACCACTTAATTGGAAACCTGGTTAGAACTATGTCCTGACCCAGCCTTGCCTGACGACGTCTTTATTTTATTTTATTTCACATTTCATTTTTTTATTTTTATTTTTTATTATATTTTAATTATATTTTTAATCATCAGTTTCATCTTTTATGTTTGTAATTTATATTGTTTGAGACTATCTGTATTTGTATTTCGTAATGGTGAAGTTGGGAATAATGTGAATGATGAACATAGTGTGTCCCTAGGGAGACTCATGATTGAATCCATCAGGATTGACTAGATTGAATAGTTTTCATATTCAGTATGTCTTGTTATAGGTACAAGATAATGAAATGTCAACCGAGGAATCTAGTCCTCCGTCGGACGATTATGATCTGGAGGTCCAGGTATGTCGTCCTTGTCCTGTTGGATGTATATGATAAGATAGTTTTTTTATCATTGGCAAGTCATTTTCCAATATATATTGTATAATTTTCTTAAGTTTGTGTCCAGAGTGTCAAGGGTTAACAGCGTCCCGTAAGTTTCGGGAGAGGTGGGCCATGTCCATCATCTCATGTGGGGATACGTATAAGGACCTTCAGAATGACGGTGAAATTGGCCTATCAGTGTATCCATGTGTTAACATAAAAGGGACTGTTGTGTGGGTGGCAGCTTCTTTTGCATGTTTTGTAACCAGTTCAAGGTTGTTTTTAGCTTTGATAAAGCAGCGTTTTTTGTAGCCATGAAACGCATAAGCTTTTAATATCTGTTTGTTTTAAATGATCAATAAATATACTTAGGTTGAAGATTCAAGTCTCCGCCAGCTCATCTGTAGCCGACACGGCATTCACCTGAACAGGGACAGGTTTATTCTCCCTACAAGTGTTTAAGCCGGTCTCCTTGATAACAAGCAACCGGCAATACGGAAATGGGAGTACATTTAATATTTTATTATTTTAAGTGATACAGTGTCGCAATATCACACTATTGGTGCTCCTTGCTTTTCTTTTTCTTTTTTACATTATTGTCCTTCATAAACCTGATTAACCTATCCATGTGATTCTGTTAATAATAAGCATAGCTAATAGCACTCACCATATAATACAGAGGGATTGGTATAGACGCACTGATTGCATATTTCACAAATATCACAACTATAACATTTATAATATCAACAACATAGAATTAAAAAATGTTAATGATAAGATCATATTTACATACATTTAAATTAATCAACTGATACTTTCTTTGAATCCATTATGGACTAAATGCATGAAAGCTAAATATATAGTAATGAATGCATGCAAGCTAAATATATGGTAATGCATACATAAGAGTGAAATATGTGGTAATTATTACCTGCTCTAGGGACTTCGTTCTTATATCTCAAATGGAGCACTGCATACAACGAACTGTACCTTATCTTCTCATAAAAAAAGATCTCATTAACTCGTGGAGTCCTGGATCTGCGCCATGCACACTCATTAAGATGCACAGAGTGCAGTACCGCTATCCCACCAAACACTTTGTACACTCCAAAAGTTCAGGTAAATAAAGTAACATGCTACATTGAGCTCCAATCTGACAAACTATACACTCTCTTAATTATATAGGCAGGGCTCAAAATTTCGACTCGCCTACTCGCATTTGGCGAGCAGAAATTGAGTGAGGGAGAGTGGAAACTGAAACCCTGTAGTCTGTATTAAAATGAGGACCTTTCCCTGTAATCTCGCATTGCTAGTGTCCCCCCACCTCTGCAATTTGGCGACATGAGAATCTCCCATGACAACGCGAGATTATTATGTAGACAAATGAATGGTGAAGTAGGACACAGTCTATTGTGACGCCGGACAGAGGCATACTGCTGCATGATCGCTGGCTGGAGCAACACACCACCAGAAGCTGATCAAGACTTGGTAAGGATGGTTCTATACATGTGCGAGAGGGTATGGCAAGGGGAGGGAAAGCTGCTCTTCACTTAATCCTTTGAGTGCTTGGTTACCACCCGGCCGATATTTCGCGGTCCCAGTGGGATCTGTGAGGAGTGTTTTCTGCTGTCAGTCTCTGAGAAGGGTCAAGTGAGAATAGTTGGAGAACGAGTCAGGATTAACCAGTCCACTGGGAAGCTAGGGTGACCATTCTGGGTGCTGGATCCATCCCTCAGTGCATACACACCGGATTGATGAATTTGACACATGAGGTTAATTAACCCTCATAATGCCAGAAAAGTGCAGCACTCAACATGTCACTTATTTACCAGAGCTGGAGCTTCTTAACCCCCCTCTCATCCAGTCTGGTATTGTTTTGGGTTAATCCATTCCCGTGTTATGGGGGTTGCAATCTTAGTTAGTACATTAGATCTGTAAGAGCTGTTGCAGCCTACAACTTCCATCCCAATCAGCCAAAGTCTGGGGATGATGGGAGTTGTAGTCACCAACTGGCGAGCCAAGGGTTTGCCTACCCCTGAACTAGGATATAATATGGTGCAGTATTATTGTAGTAGACTGTGCCAGATTTATTATAGGAAAAATCTCTCTTTGGTCTTTGTGATTTCTTTGATTAGTATGGTGCAACTTTTGTTTCTTGACTTTTCTCCAGCTTTGCGGACTAGTAAATAGTCATAGTCTGTTTGGGGGATGGGATAACGTACAGCTAAAGGTATCTCCTGTTTGGGGAGAGTTTGTGGCCTAGTGTGAAATATCCAATCAGAAGATAGGGGAAAGTTTATAACTCCCGTGAAGATAGGAGAAAAGGATCAGATGAATAGCATTACTGCTTAAAGTAACATTAAAAAAGCATAACCTAAACCAGCGGATCCTATCTTCACCTGATATGGGTGGAGTTAAAGGTGGGGCTATGGGTGGGGCTAGGAGTGGAAACTGGTGGCGAGTAACTTTTCAGGCCTGGCTAGTAGCTCAGGACTTGAAATTTTGAGCCCTGATATAGGTATCATAAACCTACAGATTCTCAATGTTGTACCAACAGCAATATAAGTATAATGTGATCTGCACAGCTCCCAAGTGTGTTCCATGGAGACAAAAACTGGTCCATATATTATTATGCCAATACAAATCTTCATATCATAAACAGGGAGCCAGATGGAAGAGGGACGTTTCTATTATACTTCTGATAATCTAACAATGAATGGATAAGATGTACAGATCCCTTAACACTCTGGTTTAGGAAATCAGCCCCTGAGTTAATATCAACATCGCAGTAGATATCAACAAAAAAAAAACAACACATCACAAAACAATAAATGATACATCTAGGTCAAATAAGTATAATGTCCTGTCCAACCAAGATTTTGAAGAACAGACCAAGACCACCTCAGAAAATGGGAGTAAATCAGAAGGGAGACTTAGACAGGAAGGGCAAATTAGAATGGGGCAAGGCCAAAAAACACAAATACTGATCAATAATGATTATTTAGGACAAGGCAGTCATGCACCAGAGTGATTAAAAAGGTTCCTGGGCCTGGGCTGCTCAAGGGTACAAGAGAAGCCTAGGATCAAAAGGGTTTGTAGAGGAGGGGAGGGAGCAAACATTTTGAGAATAGAATAAGTATAGTCAAGAATTTTTAAGAAAAAAGGGCATTGTAATCATAATAGGCTTATTGTTACAGAAACAGAGTGCAAAGTTTTGGAAAGGTTTATTTTTCACACACCCTCAAGGTCCAAATAAATTCAAACAAGCATATCAGATTAATTCCCTTCAAAAATATTTTACAAGACTGCCCAGTTATATCTGGGATAGACTCTCTTTCTAGTGGATTATCAGAATACATTCATGAATTCTTTCAGCCACTGGTTACAGATCACACTTGGTATCTAAAGGATAAATTACAACTATCGCAGTTAACTGGTAAATGGGAAATTCAATATGGATAGACAACCTATGATGTTTAAGCCCTACATACTAGTATACTATACAAGAATGGGCTAACTGTAATGTTCTCTCTTTTCCATGTTTATTGTCCCTCAGATATCAGCATTTTGTTTTGAAATACAGTATATTGATGAAATTTTTAATGATATTGTATTCTTATTTGAAGGCAGTATATCTGAAAAAGTCTGAAACTGTGATGGTATCCTCCTTTGCACCTTCAGTGGCCGATATATATATATATATATATGGGTTACTCTGAGGAACTATACTTTTAGAAAAAGATCCCCTTTGAAAAACATTTAGATGATTAAATGATCTAATATCAATCTGGGATACTTGCATTTAGTTTTATTTGCAGAGGAAAGAAGCATTAGCACAAAAATATCAGAAAAGAGGCAGAGAGTAATGCCTTTCTCCATACCAAGAGTATACATCTGAGGAGATGGACTGACAACATCCCAGTCAGCCATATGCAGAGAATAAGAAAAAACTGTTTAAAGGAAGTGAATTTTGACATAGAAGCAGAAATGCTGTGTCAGAAATTCATTGAAAAGGCTATGAGTGTGATTTTGTCACCCTAACTTACTCCAAAGGTAAGAATCCTGATAAGATGTCATTTTGGAATACAGAGATAAGAAAAAAAAAAAGAAAAAAGCCCCACGTTTTTATGACCATGTTTAATGATAAAGCCAATTGCTTACAGATAATTCTAAAAACTATTAGCTGACATTAATCGAGAATCCTATTTTAGCAAGAGAATTAGGGTACTGGTGTAATGTAGATTTTACAAAAAATTGAATGATGAAAAATCCCATTGTCCCAAGTGATAGAACAGTTAGGATATAAAAGGAGAAAACAGTTGTTTATGAAACAATTTTATTTATTGCCAATTTTACCCATAGAGTACCAAGGCATTTTTAAAAGTAATTGTACAAATCAAATATGAAAAATTATAGAAGCAGCCAACTGCAAAGCACTTGTGTACTGTAATCTCTTGATCACTGGTAGTTGTATTATTTATTATTTAGTACACACAAAAGGGAAATTAAAAAAAATGTACAGTGAACATGTGATCAACATTAAACCTGGTATGAGAACACATACGCAGTCACTTTCTAGAGAAGCATGATAAAAACACAGATGGTATGACACTGCAGGTGACGCTGCAGGTGATTGAGAGGAAAGTATAGGGGAGGAAATGCACTGCAACAACTAAGAAGTGTGAAACACTTTTGATTTTCGAACGGAGATTTAATTTAATTGCTTATTTTATGTCATTATTTATTGCACTACATATATTTCCATTGTATTCAGTAAGTTGCTTCTTGTAATGCAATTTTATAAGTTTACCATTATTTATTTTATTAGATTCAGTTTTATCAGTTTTTCTCAAAAATATTACATAGGTAATTTGTGTCTCACATGATTTTTATATATGTTTTTAATATTTTTTTAAATACCCTTTTCAAAGACATATATTGTAAAATATACTAGGGGGGCACCTTTGGGAGCTCTGGCAAATATGAATTAACTCAGTTTACACATTTTTATTAACTGTATTCATTATATTCATTGATTCTTTTATGCCGTTCATTTGAGTGTTAATATGGGGTGTTATGGCAGCTCTCGTGGCAAGGGCTTTTAGTGTAATTTTTTTTTTGTTACGGTAGGTGGGAAGATATTTCTCTCTATTACTATTTTTACTTTAATTTAATACATATATTAATATTATTGGGTGATCAGGGTTAAACATGGACTATGCATAATTTGGTTTTACTTAACATACTTTTTATTATTATTATTATTATTATTATTATTATTATTATTATTATTAGATGTATTAAATGGTTTAAATATGTCCCCTTTTTTGGTACCCATGAAAAAGTGGGAAGTCTCCCATTAAAACATCTTTGGATATACAGCACTCACTATAGAGCTGGTCCCGTCTCACATCCCCCATGACATTACTTCCCCAGCCAAGGCAGCTGCTGCTGTTGTGGCCATATTTTGCACATCTGGCAATGCAATGCTTCCATAGCAAGCTTCTAGAGCAAACCAGCAAGATTTGAAGTAGAGGTGCAGGATGACACTGACCATAACTTCCAAAGGGGCATGGGAACCTGAGATGCCAGATACTGCACTGGTACTATGTAAATGCACAATCAGCTCATTGAATTTTATATTGCCTTTAATAAAGGCTATATTTAGATCCTTTGTATTGTCTCTCATTTGTTTCCTCTTCATGCCCTCTAAGTGCTTATCTCCTCTGGTGCATTCATTCTTCGATGGTAAGAGGGAAAAGAGGACTAATTTGCATCCAAAAAACTTGTGATTGCTGTCATCATTGCCATCATCTTTCATCTAGTCATCTTATCTTTATTTCATCTCTATTATTCTATTTCATTCCATCTGGCCACCTGACTTTAGATACGTTTTATCAATGTTGGCTTATGCCTTTTAGTTATTCATATTATCATATATTCTTATTTGTGGACTGCAATGAAAGATGTTTCAGTTGCATTATATCTATATGTCTGCTTGCTTTACTTTTTTAATTGTATTATAGTTTGATTCTTTCATTTCCCCCTTCACTCTCTTTTTCTCCCTGCCTCACTTTCCTAATATCTGACACTATTTTATTTTTTTTACACAGTCTTTACCATTTAGAGTTTCATTCCACTTAAATGCTAGATTCCCCAGTTTTCAGAGGAGGACAGACGTATGCTTGAGTCTCCGATAATGCTTTGAGAGGTGCATGAGGTGATTAAGGGCCTGCCTAATGGTAAAGCACTGGGTAGGGATTGCCTCCTGGCTGAATGGTACAAGACCTATGTAGAAATCCTAGCACCTCTATATGTTAAATATGTACTATGTCTCGTACGACAACCATTTCCTCCCTTCATCACTGAATGAGGCCACAATAATTGTTCTTCCAAAAATGGGTAAGGACCCACAGAAGAAAGAGTCATATAGGCCCATCTACCTCCTTACCACGGATGTTAAGATTCTGGACAAGATACTGGGCAACAGACTCAGACCGGTAATTTCCACTATTGTTCATACAGACCAAACAGACTTCATGCCCCACAGATCCACTTTTCATAACCTTTATAGACTATACACGCACTTGCAGACATTACATGGCAACAGTGGTAACAGGGCTACACTTTCTCTTGACACCACAAAGGCATTTGATTCAGTTGAGTGGACCTACCTGTGGGGGGCCTTGGAGGGCTTTGGTGTGGGTCAGTGTTTCATTAACTGGATTAAAGTGTTATATGTGGCTCTGACAGCTAGAGTAATAACAGACACAATGACTTCCAAGGTTTTCTCCCTGTCCAGGGGAACAAGACAGGGATGCCCTCTCTCACTGGGTCTTTTTGCCTTGGCCCTGGAAACCCTGGCCACTAGACTCTGTAATGATGAGCAGTTTCTGAGACTTCAAATCAGACCCAGGGAGGATGAATTGGCACTGTATGAAGATGACATTCTTCTTTTCTTGGGAGACACACAAAACTCCCTGCATAGTGTTCTTCCCTCCAGTGATGCCTTCAAGTCATACTCTGGCCTGTCCATAAAATGGTCAAAGTCCTCTCTGTTACCTATAGACCCCTTGTCTGAACCTTTGTAGAGCTCCCACACACACTTTGTACATCCCATATTAAATATCTGGGTGTGGAGATATCCACTGACCACTCGCTCTTTCTGAAACTTAATTTAGATCCCCTGATTTCACTACTACATGAGCAATCTCACTTGTGGCTCATGCTCCCCCTTAATATAATAGGCCGATCCAATTTGATAAAGATTATCTTCCTGACCAAATTTCTTTATATATTCCGTAATACCCCTATAGCCATTTCCAAGCGTTATTTTACACAAATATATAGGGCTGTTTCTTTCTTTCTTTGGGGGGTGTTAGGCCTAGGATAGGTTTGGCTACTCTTCAACGCCCTAAGGATGCAGAAGGTATTGCCCTTCGAGACTTTTATAATTATTATTTGGCTGCATGGGGCCTGATAGCTTTGGCTTATAACTTCTACTAACACTGTCGTCGAGTTCATATCCCTAGAGGCAGTATCCCTGCACACCTCCTATGTTACTGCTCATTACCTCTCTCTGGGTCTGGCAGTTAGTTGGAATCTGACTACAGTGGTTAGAGCTGTATGCAATGCATGGTCTGCAATACAATGCTTGGTGGGCTTTGATGGGGGTTGGCCCCTCTGTGTCTCTTTGGGGTGCAGCAGCATTTGACCACTTATGAGATCTTGATTTTGGCCATGTCTGGGCCATGCATGGCATCTGCACTATAGGTCAAATATATGAAGGGGGCACCCTCAAGTCCTTTCAACAGTTACATCAAGAATTCAATATATATATATATATATATGTTTTCTTTTGGAAAACAGATTATGCGCTTAGAGAATCTAGGACCAGGCAAAAATAAGAAAAAACTTTTATTCTCTGTTAATTGAGAATAGGCACTTACCATAGAGTGTTGTGTGCTGCTAATTGAATAGGATTCCACAAGTCGCAATCCCGGTCACAATAAAGTTATCTACAAAGTAAAAATACACAAGTGCGACCACAACAACTTTAAGTGTAGATGTATTGTACATATAGGGTCCCAGTCCCCCAATATAGTGTACTCACATACTAGAGAGGTTACTCCTGCCTCTCAGTTTAAAGAGCCCACGTCAGATGTTCACTCCAGACTGGTGATGGTACCACTATCTCCCAATAAGGGTGATTAAATAGGTAAGTGAAATGTTGTTCCCAAAGTTAAACCACACATACAGTAAACAATATGCGGACCACAGAAGGAACTAGAAAATTATATATAAGTAACAATGTATAACCCTTATTGATAGAGGGTCAAAAAACCTTGTTTTACTTATGTGAAGTAAAGGTGAACATAAAATAATATCTATATTATCTTTAGTGATAAAAACACGTTGATTCCCTATGGGAGTGGGAAAGAGCCCATCACCTCACACAGAGCTTCTATAACAGCACATGTGTGGCAAAAAGGAACATCTCAACTGCCCAACTAACCATAGACCAAAAGCAAAAATAAAGAAAAAAACTATTAAAATAGATATAATGTCTAATATTACCCACAATGGGGAAGTTTTCTTCGCTCTACGCGTTTTGTGGCGTCCACAAGTGCCACTTCCTCAGGAGCAGTGATTCCCATTAACCCTCAGTTCCCAAAATATATGTGATCACTTGGTACCAAAAAGCATCTGCTTCAATCACAGAACGGAACTGCTCGCTCCAAACGACATGCATCTACTTCTGCCATATTGGCAGGCAGATCTTAAAAAAGTATCTGTCCGTGTCCTGGGTACAATTGCCCTCTATGTAAGAGATCACAAACACTATGCACTTTCTCCAATGGCCCTTTTCGAAAAAAATACAGATGTATTAATGTTTCAAATACTGGCCCATGCGATTCTTACATACATCTCTAGATATCCATGGTCAATAAGAATAAATATTGAATATTGGAATCTTAGTAAAATCTTATTTTGTTGGCAGGATTTCACCTATCAATTATAAAAAATAAAATAAGATAAGAAAATATAGTAGTCATATATGGCAAATAGAAAATGATTACATATTAATAAAATATATAAAAAATATATGTATAGTTTAGAATAGGTTAAAAATTATTAAAAATTGTGTATTAAAAGTTACTAAAAATTAAAAATTGGATAAATATAAATACTTGCTAAGTTTAGCCAGCGTACTTCCTAGGATGATATTATTGGGGGCTGGGATCCTATATGTACAATACATCTACACTTAGAGTTGTTGTGGTCGCGCTTGTGTATTTTTACTTTGTACATCAAAAATTCAACCTACGTAATATTCATTTCTACTCCTACTTAAGACTAAGACATGCGCTGGGCACGCAGTGGGAAAAATGATCCACTTATATTGGAATTTCCTTTACTCCAAACCTTGACTACAAGAAACGTGCTTAAGCTAGTATCATTCATCTGTAATTGGTTGTTTAAGCATTCCGAGATAATGATGGGATCTCTTAAGGTTAGGTGAGAGGTGGGGGACATGGAGGACTGGGAATGGAAGGTGACTCTCAATAGCACAGCAACAGTTGCCACCTCTATCAGACAGCAACTTATTCAACTGAAGATCCTCCACAGGATATATTACACACCGAAATGATTATGTAGAATGGGCTGATGGGCAGACGGTGTGTGTCCCAGGTGTGATCAAGTGGGAGATGACTTTCTACACATGTTTTGGTCATGTCCTGGGGTCATGGCCTTTTGTAAATCTGTGCTGAAACACTTGGAACAGGCCTTCTGACGTCCTCTCCCCCTGACTCCAAAAATGTGCATTCTTGCACATACTGATGCCTTCTGTTGGAACTCCTGGTGCTGGCTAGAAGGGTGGTGGCACAGCACTGGTTCTCCAGTAATCCCCCATTTGAAGTGAAATGGTTGGAGTTAATGAGGCACACTATTCCACACTACAAATTAGTCTATGCTCACAGGGGTCCCCCTCACACGTTTCACAGAATTTGGAACAAATGGTTGGTGGGTCGTCATATTCCGCAAGCACTTCCCTCATAATATGACCCATTTAATATGCTAGCTGCACACTTGTCAGAAAGCTCTGAACGATTTGGCCTGGTGGGCCGAGCTGCTGGGGGGAAGGGGAACCCGGGGTTCCAGGTGTCCTAGACCAGTGAGTGGGTTTTGTTAAGGGAATAGGTCAGGAAAAGATTTTGGGGATGGTTAGAGGGTTTGGTTGTGGAGGGGGGAGAAAAAAGAAAAGGAATGAAAGAGAAGGGTTTCACAATCCTCATCTTGATATCATTGTAATTGGTACCATTTAGACATTCTGCTAGATGTCTCATTTGAAATACAATGTTGATCCTGTTTTATTGCATTGTCTAACATTTATGTACCTCTAATGCGGTGAATAAAATTTTCTTAAAAAAAAAATGCCTAGATTATTGAATAGATCTCAGACTATTCATCTTATACTAACCCCCCACAGCCTTGCCCCATAGTAGCAATAGAATAATACATTATGACCCCCATCTTTGTCCCATTGTAGCCATTGAACCACACATAATAACCCTCCTGCCTTGTTCCTTAGTAGCCATAGAGCCACACATACTATTGATCTCCAGTCTTGCTCCACTGCACTGGTATCCATAGAACCCCATATCCCGACCTCCAGCATTCTCCATCTGCCCTGATTATAGCAAGAATCTCACGTGCTGACTATAAGTTCCCATTGAAACATTCATGGGGTTGCCGAAAAAGCAAATGTTGTTGTATATTTCTTTTGGTGGGAATTTTCAAGGAAAAAGTGGCAAGTTTTCTAAGAACATTAATGCAGGAAAGATTTTGACTTTTTGACCAACCCTGCTTGGCCTGAAAACAATTTTTCAGGGCTTATTATGCTGTAGGCCTCAGCATGCTAATAATTTTCTTAAATTATTGTATTGCCATTCCCTTCACCATCTTAAAATGCAGATCTCTATCAGCCTGCTAACAATTTTAGCTTATGTTGCTGCAGGCCTCATCCATCTAGCAATGAATTACATTTCTTGAAAAAGCAGATTTAGATGTCCTATCACTAGATTAATTTATACAAGGCTAATATTTCTGTCAATCATGCTGATATGCCTCAGAATGCTAACAGTTTTTCAAGTCTTAGGTTGCCATAGGATTGATAAAACCTTTACTTTTAGCTCTCAGCAGCAGTAGAATTCATTGGAAGAAATTGGCAAACTACTATGGTAGTAAAATGAAGAAACTGTAATGTCATTTTTATCCACCTAGAGGAACATTTTCTGCCATCCCTATAAAATATATGTATTTAATTCTCAATAAATAGTTATTTGTGATGAATAATATTCACTGTAATACTATGCTGTGTGTATATTCATGAAAAATAATTATTTTCCCTGTATAGATCCATTGCCACAGGAATCATTCTATCTGAGAACCAAAGCAAAGACAACGAATTTATTCTTCAGGGTTTTTCTGAATATCCAGAGCTACAGATCCCATTATTCTGTGTGCTTCTCTTACTTTACCTTCTTACGGTGCTGGTAAACCTCACTATTTTAACAGTGATTTGTATGAACCCTGTACTTCATGTCCCGATGTATATATTAATTTGCAATCTCTCTGTTATTGACATCTCTGCCTCCTCTGTCTCTCAGCCCAAGCTTCTCTCTATACTCCTGATAGGAGATAACACCATATCATTTTATGCCTGCATGATCCAGCTCCACTTTTGTATGACTCTTTTATGTACTGAGTTTGTTTCATTAACAGCCATGGCGTATGACCGCTATGTTGCAATTTGTTGTCCCTTGAGATATTTAATTTTAATGAACAGAAGAGTTTGTGCCATACTGATTACCTCTTGCTGGATATTTAGTTTATTATCCCCAATACCACACACCATAATTATATCACGATTACCTTTCTGTCAGACTCACTTGATTGATCATTTCTTTTGTGATCCTTCCATGTTACTAAAAATGTCTTGTGAGGACACATTTTTAATTGAGGTATTGAATTACATATTTGCTTCATTTGTAGATCTTCCTGCCTTTACCTTTATTATAATATCGTATGTCTACATAATTTCCAGCATCCTGAAGATCCATTCTGCTAAGGGCAGGAAGAAAGCTTTTTCTACCTGTTCATCTCATCTTATTGTGGTTATTCTGTTCTACGGTACCATTGTGATCACATACATCAGACCTTCATCTCAGTATTCATCCACTCAGTCAAAACCAATGACCTTTCTATATACCTCAGTAATTCCATCTGTCAACCCATTTATCTATACTTTTAGAAATCAAGATGTTAAAAAATCTCTGCTAAAAAAGTGATTCACATGAATTAAATCCCCAGTGATTGTGTTCTGTATATATACACACAAACTTAGAATGTTGGGCTTCATGCACAAAGTAAAAAAAGCATAAATTATTGAACAAGTCAGCTGCACCATAGGGAAGAAATAAAAATTTCCATTGATTTAAATGGGACTTTTATGCTGTTTAGATATCTCCAGCCCATTGCAAAATCACATTGAGACCTTTGTAGCATTTGGGGGGAAGGGGAGTGCATAAATTGAATCCCTGGGTATTTGGGGTAAATTTTATTTATCCCATATGTTGCAACTGTTCTATCCCATAATTGGTCAATTTTCTTTTGTGCATAAGGCTCCTTTTTTTTTTTTTTTTTTTTTTTTTCTTTCCCTCCATCTGTGGACTGAGAAACAGTGGAGAAAGGAATGGTGAATTTGGTTATTTAATTCACCTGGAAGCCAAGACACCGAGACCTTAGACATGTATCATATCTTCCTGTGCCTCATACACCAAAAACTTGGATTTTAAGCTCTTTCTGTGCCCGAAACATTCTGCGTTCAGCTCTGTATACAAATTGTAGAACTATATAAGAATAAATATAATATTATTATATTTTTTCTGATAAAATTTGTTTCATTCATCTACATGCAAAACACTTTAAAGGGAAAATATAACCACAGATCCTTAAATGGTTAATTTCCTGTGAAATGCATACAGTATATAATTATTTTCCTTTCTGCTTCCCTAAATGACTGGTGTAAATAACCCATACTTTATTTTAAATATTGTCACTTGTATTAAGTTAAAAAACATAGCAGCTATAACTCTCTCACTCTCTACATCAATATCTATGGAGAAAGGGAAGAAAAAAGCCCAGCACAATAGTGTCAATAAGGGGTCACAAACTTTGGTCCTCAAGAGTCACAAACAGTCAAAGATTAAAGGAAATCCCTGTCTGAGCACAGGTAGGTCAATCAAAATGAATGAGTCACTGATATAACTCACCTGGGCTTAATCAGGGAAATTATTGAATACTGGATTGTTGGTGGCCCTTGAGGATCATACTTGTACACCCCTGTAGACTTGTAGATTGTAAAAACATTTATCAAAGCAAAAAGTTAAATGTTGCCCTCATAAATGAATACTGTGAAAGCACATTTCATAAAACAATGGATCTCTCCAACTCACCAGATAACCTTGATATCCTATTTCTTCAGAAGGCCTCCTTCTCAAAACAGAATCTCCCCTATAAGTATCTGCGTCCTCAGATGTGTTGGATTGTTGCCACCTACGACCTAATGTGTTTCATGAAAGTTCACTTTGCCAAGGGTATCATACCCCTTAACTAATTGAAACATCATAAAATGTGGTTGTGACGATATGGCCCTGGCGTCTCTGCTACAAAAGGGTATAGCAGTTCAGGCACGTTATCGTCCGTGGGTTTCTTCCGCTAACCTGCACAGCTAACCGCTATACTAAGCACTAAGACCCGGTACTTGGAGTCGTGTATCCACCGGCAATGCAGGATATACTGCACTGATCTATTCGGTTCTTATAGGATATTCTATCTATCTAGTCCCCTGGCACTTCTCTATGAGTAACTGCTCAATAGTGGACCAGAGAAAGACAAGCACGCTCCGTCTTGTTAAATCATGAACTGAGAAACTGCCTGTGAGACCCGTGGCCAGTAGAAAGCTTTAGTCAGCCTAGCCCTGGTCTTAGTGACTCCCAGGTGGCCTGCCAGGGGAACCTCATGGGCCAGGGTCATTATCTGGGTTCGGCAATATGAGGGGACAATGAGTTGGCGGGTCACCTTCCACTCCTGTCCCGTCTCCCGGACACTGGTCTCCCTGTACAGTAGTCCCCCTTCCCAGAAAATCCTCTCCCCCTGTGGCCCTACCTCCCCAGTCTCTGCTCTTTCCCTCATCCCAGCCAAGCTAGGGTCTACCAGGGTCTCCTGTCTCAGTTTAGTAGGGTCAGTCCAGGCGGTCTCGGTCAGGTCAGGGGGGTCTCGTCTTACCTGGTCCTCGGCCAGAGTGGGAGTGCCACCTTCGTGGGTGGAGGGCGGAAGGGTAGGGTTAACTCGTATGGAGTTGTTGTCCTGGATGTCGGCTGCCGGCACCTGTTGTGTACACCCAGGGCTGGTGCCGGGGCCGCCGTGTGAGGGCCCTGGTGGGACGACCGGGGTGGGGTGCTTCTTGGGTCTCCCCGGTCGTCGGCGATGGGGCCGAACAGAGCCCGCAGCTGGGAACGATCCATTTCCCGGGGGTAAATCCTTGTCTTGGGCAGATTGTGCCCGGGTCACGACCTGGACAAAGTAGCTCTCCATGGGGCCCAGGTCGTTCCCCAACAATACATCCACAGGGAGGGAATTCAACACTCCCACTTCCCTGTATCCACTGCCTGCTCCCCAATCCAGCCAAACACGGGCCATAGGGATTGAAAGTCGCCCTCCTCCGGCGACTGAGATCACCTTTCGTTGGGGCAAAGGCGAGACACCTCACAACAAATGAGGCTTAACGATTGTCAGGAATGCTCCGGTGTCCCGCAGCCCTTCCGTTGGGGTGCCATTGACCAGCACCTGCTGGTGGTGGCGGCGGCTTGGGTCATCTCTGGGCCACTGCACGGTTCTCACCGGCGTCACTCCCAGGTGCCAGGTAGGCCAGTCCAAACAGTCCTGGTACTGGTCTACCTCCGCTTCCCCTTCCTCCCCAACATTCTCCATCATACCACTCCCGAACTGGACTGTAACAGGTCACATGCCGCAAGAGGCGGAGCCTCTCCTCACCCTGGCTGGGATCACTTGGACACTAATACTGAATGGTATAGAGAGAATACCTTCCCCCCACTCAGAGCTGCAGATTACAACCAGCTTGAGTGTTTTATGGTTCTGGAAGGGGGCTGCTAGGCTGGAATTGTGCACTTCCCCTCCCCCTTTGTCTGAGATTCCTACAGGAGGTTTTATGGTTACAGCTAGTTCGTCACAGTGGTCTTCCAGAGAAATAAAATAATGTGGTTATATCATGGTGCTCGTGCTCCCTCTGTGACATTCTGTCAGTCTGCACTCCTGCTTTACTACTATTGGCTTACTGTGCTTGTCCCGCCCAGTGTGGCCTTTATATGCTGGGTTCTGGCACCTCTCCGGTGCCCTTTCGTGGTATTCCTGTACCTGTGCTTGTTCTTGATCTCAGTATCCTCAGTGTATTGACCCGGGCTGCCTGACTACTCTGCACCTCGTCGTCCTGTGAACCGACCCAGACTGCCTGACTATTCTGCTTCTCCTGCTCCGTGTACCGACCAGGCTTGGCTGACGTTCCTGCTCCGTTTACCGACCAGGCTTGGCTGATGTTCCTGCTCCGTGTACCGACCCGGCTTGGCTGATGTTCCTGCTCCGTGTATCGACCTGGCTTGACTGACGTTCCTGCTCCGTGTGCCTCTGTGTCGCCTTGGCGAAATTCCTATTGGCTTGTCATTCTTGGCACTCCTTGTTGGTTGCCACCTCAGGGCGAGTTGTTCAGTTGCTCTTTCCGTTACTGTCTCGGCAGTGCCCAGTTGCGTAGTCTCCGTTACTGCTCCGGCAGAGTACCATTGGCCTAGTCTCCATTACTGCTCCGGCAGTGGGCAAGTGGCCTAGTCTCCGTTACTGCTCCGGCAGAGTGCCATTGGCTTAGTCTCCGTTACTGCTCTGGCAGAGTGCCACTGGCCTAGTCTCCGTTACTGCTCCGGCAGTGTGCAAGTGGCCTTGTCTCCGTTACTGCTCCGGCAGAATGCCATTGGCCTAGTCTCCGTTACTGCTCCGACAGAGTGCCATTGGCCTAGTCTCCGTTACTGCTCCGGCAGAGTGCCATTGGCCTAGTCTCCATTACTGCTCCGGCAGTGCCCATGTCTCGCAATCTCCGTTACTGCTGTGTCAGTGATCACGTGGCTTAGTCTCCATTACTGCTCCGGCAGTGTTCTATGTTGTTTAGTCTCCGTTACTGCTCTGGCAGAGTGCCACTGGCCTAGTCTCCGTTACTGCTCCGGCAGTGTGCAAGTGGCCTTGTCTCCGTTACTGCTCCGGCAGAATGCCATTGGCCTAGTCTCCGTTACTGCTCCGGCAGAGTGCCATTGGCCTAGTCTCCGTTACTGCTCCGGCAGAGTGCCATTGGCCTAGTCTCCATTACTGCTCCGGCAGTGCCCATGTCTCGCAATCTCCGTTACTGCTGTGGCAGTGATCACGTGGCTTAGTCTCCATTACTGCTCCGGCAGTGTTCTATGTTGTTTAGTCTCCGTTACTGCTCTGGCAGAGTGCCACTGGCCTAGTCTCCGTTACTGCTCCGGCAGTGTGCAAGTGGCCTTGTCTCTGTTACTGCTCCGGCAGAATGCCATTGGCCTAGTCTCCATTACTGCTCCAGCAGAGTGCCATTGGCCTAGTCTCCGTTACTGCTCCGGCAGAGTGCCATTGGCCTAGTCTCCATTACTGCTCCGGCAGTGTGCAAGTGGCCTTGTCTCCGTTACTGCTCCGGCAGAATGCCATTGGCCTAGTCTCCGTTACTGCTCCGGCAGAGTGCCATTGGCCTAGTCTCCATTACTGCTCCGGCAGTGCCCATGTCTCGCAATCTCCGTTACTGTAGTGGCAGTGATCATGTGGCTTAGTCTCCATTACTGCTCCGGCAGTGTTCTATGTTGTTTAGCCTCCATTACTGCTCTGGCAGTTCACGTTTGTCTGCAAAATTATTACTGGGCGTTACTCAGCTATAAGCTGTCTATTCTAAGTGAGCTCCTTAACAGGCCTCTCTTCACATGGGACTGTTTACATTCATTGAAGGCCATTAACCCATCAAGTACCGTTACACTGGGACTCCTTCGAATCCTGCCTGACCTGTGTCAGTATATCGTGTTACGGACTCTATGTATATACTGGACACTAGGCACATATAAATGTAACCTGTCTTGTGTCTGTATATTACTGCTATTTACTACAGAACCTGTGAGGGTTACTGTATTATTGATTGCTTAATAAAACTGTGTTTTATCCATAACCTCTGTGTCTGTGTGTCAAACAAACCGTTACAGTATGAAAGGGCTATGACCTCAGACAGTAAAGGTGAAGGAAATGCACAGAACATCCACTGGAGGATAGATGTACATGAGCAGCGTTTGGACCAGTTGGCACTGGCCATACAAACTATTCTTGAGCGCACGGTGCAGCTCGATAAACCAGTTCAGAGTCCGGTGGTCCCCCCAGTTTTGACACCGGAGACTCAATCCATGACAACTGTGGCCTCAGGTAAAGGGTTAACCACTTCTGCTCCATTACCACTCAGATACGATGGCGAACCCACCTTGTGCAGAGGGTTTATCAATCAGTTGGAAATTTTTTTGGAACTAACCCCTCATGCCTTTCCTAATGATCGCAGTAAGGTGGGGTTCATGATATCTCTATGTCACGGTTTTATTGAACACTCAGACAATTTGGTAGGATAAAATAGAAAAGCTTTATTAAGCAATATAAAGCGCAACAAGGGTCCAAACTCTACAAGCAGCAGTAAGATAGTTTGACACAGGTCAGGGCATACAGATAGTAATACAAATAATGCGGCTCTACCAGCCTTACCGATTACCGGGTAAGGCAGCCGGGTAGTTGGTGCGACAGAAATAGAGGAGGCTCTACCGGCCTTACCGAATACCAGGTAAGGCAGCCTAGTGACTGGTGCAACGAGGAACAGAGGAGGCTCTACCGGCCTTACCGAATACCGGGTAAGGCAGCCTAGTGACTGGTGCAACAAGGAACAAAGGAGGCTCTACTGGCCTTACCGAATACCGGGTAAGGCAGCCTAGTGACTGGCGGAACAAGGAACAGAGGTGGCTCTACCGGCCTTACCGAATACCGGTTAAGGCAGCCTGGTATCTGGTGCAGCAGAGAAAGTACTGACAGGCAGTAACACCAGTAGCATACAGGCTCTACCGGCCTCGCCAATATACCGGGCAAGGCAGCCTAACGGAATGCAGGAAGTAAACAGGCTCTGCCGGCCCTGCCAATATACCGGGCAAGGCAGCCTGGACAGGCAACAGAAATAGGTGGCTCTACCGGTCCTGCCAATGTACCGGGCAAGACAGCCTAAAGGAACACCAGTTGTATACAGGCTCTACCGGCCCTGCCAATATACTGGGCAAGGCAGCCTAACGGAATGCACTTAGATACAGGCTCTACCGGCCCTGCCAATACCGGGTAAGGCAACCCAAGAGTATAATGAGAGGAAGGTTCTACCGGCCTTACCAATATACTGGGCAAGGCAGCCTTAACGGAAAGGTTGGCAACCACTGAGGCCTCGGTGACTGTCAGATGACAACAACAGTCACATAGGATGGCATATAGAGGCTAATGAGCATAAGTGGCAAGCCAAGGAATCACAGGGAAACACCAGTACCCGAGTACTGGGAGGCAAACATAGCTGTCTAGGACTTGACAGCAAAACCAACACAGAGTGAACCAGTACCCGCGTACTGGGAACCAATCTTGTATCTAGGCAGAGATAGCTGGAAGGCAGAGGAGTGAACCAGTACCCGCGTACTGGGAACCAATCTCGTATCAAGGCAATGATAGCCGTGAGGCAGTGGAGCGAACCAGTACCCACGTACTGGGAACCCAATCTCGTATCAAGGCAGTGATAGCCGTGAGCGAGTGGAGCGAACCAGTACCCGCGTACTGGGAACCCAAACTCGTATCAAGGCAAAGATAGCCATAAGGCTGTGGAGCAAACCAGTACCCGCGTACTGAGAACCCAATCTCGTATCAAGGCAAGGATAGCCGTAAGGCAGTGGAGCGAACCAGTACCCGCGTACTGGGAACCCAATCTCGTATCAAGGCAAGGATAGCCGTAAGGCTGTGAAGCGAACCAGTACCCGAGTACTGGGAACCCAATCTCGTATCAAAGCAATGATAGCCGTGAGGCGGTGGAGCGAACCAGTACCCGCGTACTGGGTAAACCAGCAAGAGTGGAAATGTCGCCTAGGCGACCAGGGGACAATGCTGACACAGATGAACTGGAAAACTGAGCGCTGCAAACCAAACAGGAACCAGCAATCTGACGGGCAACCGGATCAGGAACGGCAACAGGGCTGGCAGCAGGAAGCAGCAACACCGGACAACTCCAACCGGATCAGGAACGGAAGCAGGAACCGATAACAGGAAACCCAGGAAGTAGACGATCTCAGGATAGCAGGCACACAGCAATGGCCCATGGAGCTCAGGAACATGATGAAAATGCAAGCAGCATAGAGACAACACGAAAGGGCAACTAAAGGGTGCCCAGGCTCAGTCTAAATAGGCAATGCAGGGCGGGCTGAAGGCAGACAGCCAATGGGAGCCCCCTACAGGTAACTGACACACAAATGCAGCAATCACGGGCACCGTGATAGTACCCCCTTCTCAAAGACCCCCTCTCCTAGAAGAGGGTCTGGGTTTCTGAGGGTATTTCGAATGAAAAATTTGCAGTAGTTTGGGTGCATGAAGGTCCTTACTATCCACCCAGGATCGTTCTTCAGGACCATAACCTTTCCAATGCACCAAATACTGCACCTTCCCTCTATGCCTTAGGGAATCAATGATATTCTGAACTTCATACTCCTCCTGACCTTCAACCTCAATAGGCCCTGGCACCACAGGGTTAGTAGTATAACGGTTGCATACGAGAGGCTTGAGGAGAGATACGTGGAAGACATTATGAATACGCATGGACGCAGGGATGTCCAATGCGTAAGAGACAGGATTAATCTTGCGAATGACTCTAAGGACCAATGAATCGAGGAGCCAACTTATTAGATGGGACTTGAAGCTTAAGATTTCTGGACGAAAGCCACACTCTATCCCAAACCTGAAAGGGGACCGCTGGCAGTCGTCTGCGATTAGCATGGCGCTGATGGCACTGGAATGACTGACCAAGTGCCATCTGAACTTGTGCCCATGTGGAGCGGAGTTGCTCAATATGCTCATCCAGAGCTGGTATCTGTTGTGCCTGAAAGGAATCCGGGAGTAAACAGGGCTGGAACCCATAATTAATCAGAAACGGAGAGCTCCCGGGTGAAGAGTTAACCGCACAATTCCTGGCGAACTCTGCCCAGGGCAACAAGTCGGCCCAATTGTCATGATGATCAGTAATGAAACAGCACAAGAACTGTTCCAATCCTTGATTAGCACGCTCAGCGGCCCCATTGGTCTGGGGGTGGTAAGCAGAGGAAAAGGATAATTGTATGCCCATCTGTTCACAAAATGCCCTCCAAAATCTGGACAGGAACTGGTTCCCCCCGGTCGGACACCAGCACTCTGGGTACTCCATGCAACCGAAATACTTCTTTAGCGAATACAACAACTAATTCTTTAGCCGAGGGAAGGCCACGGAGGGGCACGAAATGAGCCATTTTAGAAAACCTGTCCACCACCATCAGTATGAAGGAATACCCTCTAGACACTGGCAATTCTCCCATAAAATTAATGGAAACGTGAGACCAAGGGCGTTCACCATTAGGTACCGGCTGAAGCAGGCCCACCGGGAGGTGTCTAGGGGTATTGGCACGGGCACAAGTGGCACAGGCATTCGTAAAATCAGCACAATCTGCTCTCATGGAAGGCCACCAAAAGACCTGAGAGAGGGACCACAACAATTGGTCCCTGCCAATATATCCTGCAGCCTTAGAGGAATGGTATGTCTCGAGTAATCGAGTGCGGAATGGCACATCAACAAAACACTTGCCCACCGGGGTTTCAGGGGGAGCAGAGGCCTGGGAAGCCAATATCTCTTCCCCTAGTGGAGAAGTGATACTAGTACGTATAGTAGCCAGTATTCGGTCAGGCTGAATAATAGGTGCTGGTACCTCATCTCTGTCCATTTCAGCCTCAAATTGTCTTGACAGTGCATCAGCCCTCACATTCTTAGACCCCGGCAAATATGATACAATGAAATTGAATCGAGACAGGAACAGTGCCCGCCTGGCCTGGTATGAGGACAATCTTTTAGCCTCAGAGAGATAAGTCAGGTTTTTGTGATCGGTCAAAATTAATACAGGGTTTTTTGTGCCTTCAAGTAAGTGGCGCCATTCCTTAAGAGCGAGGATAATGGCCAGTAGTTCTCTGTCCCCTATCTCGTAATGGCTTTGAGCTCCGGTCAATTTTTTTTGAGAAAAAGCCACAAGGTCTGAGAGTTCCTCCTTTAATAGGTCGTTGAGAAAGCATTGCCCTCTGAGGCATCAACCTCCAATGTAAACGGGAGAAATGGGTTGGGGTGGGATAACACAGGAGCATTAGCAAAAGCTGATTTCAGCTTCTCAAAGGCCTCCTCTGCAGCCACTGGCCATTGAGCTGGGTTAGCACCCTTGTGCGTAAGGTCAGACAATGGTTTAACAATAGAAGAGAAGTTCTTAATAAATTTCCTATAATAATTAGCGAAGCCCAAAAATCATTGAATGGCTTTAAGACTCTTGGGCCGTGGCCATTGTAAGACTGCCACTAGTTTCTCTTTGTCCATGGCAATGCCTTCTTTGCTAATTACGAACCCCAAGAATGGCACACTAGTTCTGTGAAACTCACATTTTTCCAATTTGCAGTATAATTTATTTTTACGAAGACGAAGCAACACCTCAGACACATCTTTAATGTGTTGTGACATGTTTTTTGAATGGATAATTATATCCTCAAGGTAAACCACAACACACGACTGCAGCATATCTCTGAGGATGTCATTGATCAATTCTTGAAATATTGAGGGTGCGTTACAAAGACCAAATGACATGACTAGATATTCATAGTGCCCAGATCTAGTGTTGAAGGCATTTTTCCACTCATCACCGGCTCTGATCCAAATCAAATTATATGCAGCACGCAGGTCCAACTTGGTGAAAACAGAAGAACCTTTGAGCCTGTCAAATAGTTCGGTGATGAGTGGTATCAGATAAGCGTATTTTGCCATTAGCTTATTTAGGCCACGGTAATCAATGCATGGTCTCAGCTCGCCACTTTTCTTTTTTACAAAAAAGAAGCCGGCCCCAGCCGGAGAGGTAGATTTCCTAATGATCCCTCTTTTAAGGGCATCAGAGATATATTCCTCCATAGCTTGGTTCTCATCACAAGACAATGGATACGTGCGACCCCTAGGGGGCACCACTCCAGGAGGCAACTCAATACAACAGTCATAGGATCTGTGATGGGGTAGGGTGCCAGCTTCTCCCTTACTGAATACATTGCCAAACTGCTGGTACTCATCTGGCAGTGAAGGGGAGGTGCACAAGATCTTAACCGGGTGGGTTACGCAATTCCCCATACAAGACTGAGACCAAGCAGAAATTTTGCACTTTTGCCAATCGAACTGTGGATTATGCAACTGTAACCAAGGAAAACCCAATATTACAGCATGGTGAGGAGAATTGATAAGTTGGAATTGCTGTTCCTCCTTGTAAAGTGCCCCAATAGTCATAGATAATGGCATTGTTTCAAAGGTAACCTGTGCAGGTTCTAAGGGTCTACCGTCAATTGCTTCAATAGCAAGAGGGGTTTCTCTCTCAATCCACGGAACCCCGTGCAATTCAGCAAAGGTATTATCCATAAAATACCCAGCTGCGCCAGAATCAACCAGGTCCAAAACCTCCACTGAGCGTTTTGCCCAAGAAAGTACCACCTGTATGGTAGGTTTCAGTGTACCCAAACCTGGGGACGATTGAACACCACCTAGGGCCTGTCCCCCAAGGTACCCTAGGTGTGTTCGTTTCCCGGACGTACAGGACAAGATCTTAGCAAGTGCCCATTCTTGCCGCAATATAAGCACAGCCCTTGTTTCCTGCGGTATAATCTCTCTTCCTTGGTTAGCCTAGTGAAACCTAATTGCATAGGTTCACCTGGTTCCCATAACTGTTCATTAGGCTTAGGTGCCAAGGGAGGGATGGGTGGGCGAAAATTACTGCTCGATCCACTATTTTTTGACCGTAGTCTGCGGTCTTTAGCCGTTAATCTCTCACGTATCTAGGTATCAATTAGTATAGCATACTCAATGTAGTCACCTAGATCAGTAGGCAATTCTTTTGCTGCAATCTCATACTTAGTCTGATCACTCAGGCCCTAAGTAAAGGCTGCCAGCAATGCCTCGTTGTTCCACCCTACCTCTGCTGCCAAGGTGCGAAATTCAATGACATAGTCGCCCACCGTAGGACTGCCCTGCTGTATTTCCAAAAGGCGTTTATCTGCAGAGATGGTTCTACCAGGAGGCTCAAACACTCTCTGAAAGGATTGCACAAATTCTCTGAAATTCTTTGTGCAGGGTTTAGCATTTTCCCATAACGGATTGGCCCATGCCAATGCTCTACCAGTCAGCAGGGATATCATGAACCCAATTTTACTGTGATCATTGGGAAAGGCATGTGCCGTCAATTCCATAAATATTTCAAGCTGGTTGATAAACCCTCTGCACAGATTAGGATCACCATCATATCTGAGTGGCAAGGGTGCAGAGGCAGTTAACCCCTTGACTGCAGCCCCGGAGGGCATAGTATCATTCTCCGGTGTCTGGCCTGGAGAGACCACCGGACTAGAAACGGATTTGTCAGAGAGTACAGTGCGTTCAAGAATAGTTTGGATCGCTACCGCTAGCTGATCCAGACGTTGCTCATGGACATCCATCCTCCAATGGATACTTTGTGTATTACCATCACTCTTATTGTCTGAGGTCATGGCCCTTTCGTACTGTCACAGTTTGTAAAGACTCTCAGACACAACGTTAGGTAAAAACACAACTTTATTGAAAAGTTTAAGACAATCCCATAGGATCACATACACGTACATACAATATATTGAAATGACAGGAAAAGCAGCAATACTAGTGAATAAGGCTCTACCGGCCCTGCCAAGGCAGCCTGGACAGGCAACAGGAATAGGAGGCTCTACCGGTCCTGCCAATATACCGGGCAAGACAGCCTAACGGAACACCAGTAGCATACAGGCTCTACCGGCCTCGCCAATATACTGGGCAAGGCAGCCTAACGGAATGCAGGAAGTAAACAGGCTCTACCGGCCCTGCCATTATACCGGGCAAGGCAGCCTGGACAGGGAACGGGAATAGGTGGCTCTACCGGCCTTGCCAATATACCGGGCAAGACAGCCTAACGGAACACCAGTTGTATACAAGCTCTACCGGCCCTGCCAATATACCGGGCAAGGCAGCCTAACGGAATGCACTTAGATACAGGCTCTACCGGCCCTGCCAATACCGGGTAAGGCAACCCAAGAGTATAATGAAAGGAAGTTTCTACCGGCCTTACCAATACACCAGGCAAGGCAGCCTTAACGGAAAGGTTGGCAACCACTGAGGCCTCGGTGACTGTCAGATGACAACAACAGTCACATAGGATGGCATATAGAGGCTAATGAGCATAAGTGGTAAGCCAAGGAATCACAGAAAAACACCAGTACCCGTGTACTGAGAGGCCAACGTAGCTGTCTAGGACTTGACAGCAAAACCAACATGGAGCAAACCAGTACACGCGTACTGGGTGCACAGACCACAGAGAAGAGTCAGCCGTGAGGCAGTGAAGCGAACCAGTACCCGCGTACTGGGAACCCAATCTCGTATCAAGGCAGTGATAGTCGTGAGGCAGTGGAGCGAACCAGTACCCACGTACTGGGAACCCAATCTCGTATAAAGGCAATGATAGCCGTATGGTTGTGGAGCAAACCAGTACCCGGGTACTGGGAACCCAATTTCGTATCAAGGCAGTGATAGCCGGGAGGCAGTGGAGCGAACCAGTACCCACGTACTGGGAACCCAATCTCGTATAAAGGCAATGATAGCCATATGGTTGTGGAGCGAACCAGTACCCGCGTACTGGGAACCCAATCTCGTATCAAGGCAATGATAGCCGTAAGGCTGTGGAGCGAACCAGTACCCGCATACTGGGTAAACCAGCAAGAGTGGAAATGTCGCCTAGGCGACCAGGGGACAACGTAGACACAGATGAACTGGAAACTGAGCGCTGCAACCCAAACAGGAACCAGCAGTCCGACGGTCAACCGGATCAGGAACGGCAACAGGACTGGCAGCAGGAAGCAGCAACACCGGACGACTCCAACCGGATCAGGAACGGAAGCAGGAACCGGTGACAGGAAACTCAGGAACTAGACAATCTCAGGACAGCAGGAACACAGCAATGGCCCATGGAACTCAGGAACATGATGACAATGCAAGCAACATAGAGACAACACAAAAGGGCAACCAAAGGGTGCCCAGGCTCAGTCTAAATAGGCAATGCAGGGTGGGCTGAAGGCAGACAGCCAATGGGAGCCCCCTACAGGTAACTGACACACAAATGCAGCAATCACGGGCACCATGATAAATACGTTCCGAGGGGTGTCTGGAACCGCTGCACTCCCTCAACGATATGATGGGGAACCCACTCTGTGTTGTGGGTTCTTTAACCAGTTGGGCATATTTCTGGAACCAGTACCTAACGCATTCCCAAGTGATCGAAGCAAGGTGGGCTTCATGATTTCTCTCCTGTCTGGGAGAGCATTGGCATGGGCCAATCCATTATGGCAAACAGGGAAACTCATAATCTGACTTTGTGTCAGCTTTCCAAAAGGCCTTTGACATTCCAGCCCCTTTGCAGGTTCTCATTCTCAGTCTTTGGTTGGGTAAGTCCTGTCAGTAGTGCAGCAGCACCAAAGTCCTCTGCCATTTGTTGTGCCTGTAGTGTTCTAGGGTGCATGGTGTTCTTGGACCCTAGCGTTCTAGGGTATTAAGGCTGTGTCCTTGCCTTCTAGCTGGTGGGCCTCCCTTGTCCGCTCTGCATTAGAGC
The DNA here is from genome assembly GCA_037306005.1 of Rhinophrynus dorsalis. Taxonomy (NCBI): domain Eukaryota; kingdom Metazoa; phylum Chordata; class Amphibia; order Anura; family Rhinophrynidae; genus Rhinophrynus; species Rhinophrynus dorsalis. Next base: position 48,761,480 of record CM074728.1, on the reverse strand, counting down.
ACGCTTACCACTTTCACTACCTCAGTGGTTCTGCTTTCGCTCTGGTTCACTCCTAGCTTGTTCATCAGTCTGGCTAAGGTAGTGGACTGCACACTGTCCTCACGAATTGCGGAGTCGGAGAATGAAAAAAAAAATTTGTCCGACATCGAATTTTACAGAAAATTTTTGTCGTGCACAAGTCTAGCAGGCAGAGAGAGGAAAAAAACAAAGTGAAAATTTTTAAACAAGTAAACTCTATGACCAGCATGACATGTTGTATGGACCCTGATGCTGCTAATACAGAAGTGAAGAAGAAAGTAAGCAGAACCAGCAGAAAAGAGAGCCCACAGAATATCACAAGTGGCATTTGCCAAAACCACCAACAGGCACAGCTGTCACTATACCAATAGGGCATTTTTTTCCTCAGGGTTTGTATGTTGCAAGCCTGAGACTTGCAAAAAAATATTTTCTCACACTTAAATATTTATCAGGCTCTATTTCTGTAAGCCTGTTTCTAAAGTGGCTAACCATTATTTCAAAAGATAATTAACCCTTTGCATGCCAAGTGGGTACACAATACTTTGCTTTTAAACTGTCTGCAAGGGTGTGGACAAGGGGCATAGTGAGAGCAGCAGTACTTGGTTTCTGGTCTCATGGTGCTTGGATAGAGTTGTTCCAGTTGAGTTGTTATTTACCACACACATTATGCACACTGTGCATTGCAGTTGCTGATGAGCGTAGGGATGTGTGAAAATTGTTGCCATGTTCCCGTGAGAAATCCCACTTTTGAAACGGATATTAAAATCTTCTCGATTTTCGCTGATTGGCCAAAATTTTTCAGTGACTAGAAAGTTTCCACCTGTGAAACACAATAGAAGGAGCTACAGAGCGAGGTAGACATGCTGTACTGTTCTGCTGTCATTGATTTGAAAAATGAAGGCAGGAGAGGCTCATAGTGACTGCTATCACTATGAGCAGGTTGAAAAATAGTGAAAGGAGGAACAGGAAGGACTTTTATGTGTCCACTGAGTCTGAGAAGGAGTGGGAAGTGAGCACTACTGAACCAATGCTGTCCAGTCCCCTTAAATCACCCATATGTATCTTGGATAAAATAAATGGCAAGAGAGGAAGAGAAGGGTAATACTAGTGAGAGAAGGACAGGTCAGCTGCCTGTGCCTTCTGCAAGATGTGCTGTACCTGCCACCACCATTGCTCTAACTGCTGTCAGACATGCTGCCCATGCTACTGCTACCACCATTTCTGTACCTGCTGTCATACGTGCTGTCCCTGCTGCCACCAGTGCTGTGCCTGCTGCCAGTGATGCCTCTGCTGTCACCAGTGCTGTGCTTGCTACCAGTGATAAACCTGCTTCCACCATACTGTACCTGCTGTCAGATGTGCTGCACCTGCTGCCAGCACTGCCCCTGCTGTCACCAGTGCTGTGACTGCTGCTAGTGCTGAACCTGCTGACACCAGTATTGTGCCTACTGTCAGACGTGCTGCTCCTGTTACCACCATTGCTGATCCTGCTACTATTGTGTCTTATAATACTCAGGAGGGGGAGGGGAAGGAGAAGATTATGCCAAGTGTGACAGCAGGGGACCCTAAGTCACACTTACCATTCCCAAGCAGTCCCGCCAGTGCTAGTACTACTACTACTACTAAGGTCCAGCAGCTTGTTAGCATTCGGAGTGAAGGAGGGGGTAATCCACAATATCCTCATATTACTAGTGACTTTGAGGAGGAAGTCTTTGTGGCTGAACTTGATGTGGTTGGTGTTAGTAGTAGTAGCAGTAATGGTGAAGCAGCCGAAGTGCTAGGGGAAACATTTGAGAGTGTCCAGACTAGCAGTCAAGGAAGCCCACACCATTTCTCTGACCCTGGGAGTCCTCCCCTTCCTTTCACTAAAGTGTCCAAGTGGAACATGATCCTGAAGACTAAGAAGTCAGAACTGGTGTTGAGGGAGAGCCAGCACACAGTTAATACCACCACCACAGCAGGAGCACAGATCAGCTGTCTGTGCCTGCTGCTACTGCTACCAGTCTGCCTTCTTCAGGTCAAAAGAAATTACAAATGTGACATTAGGGTACCCTCTGTCACATTGCTCATCACCGCCTCTGAGCAGCAGTGAGATGTCTGTAATAGAGCAGTAGCAACAGCATGTAGGTTGTGGGACTAGTGGTGGTGGTAATGATGATGTTGGAGAGGCTGGGGTGGAAGAGACATTGATGGAATTCTTAGCATAAACTGAGAAGGAATGGGACACAGGGATGAGGATGGGCACCACCACCTCTACCACTAGCAATTTGGAATTTTGGAATTTGCAACTGCTCTAATTCCTGCTGCTGCTGCTGAGTTGCAAGGGCAGCAGAATGCAGAGGAGGAGCTAGGGCAGGTTCCAATTGCCAGCAGTAGCAATACTCCTGGTCTTAGTTGCAGTGCTGATTCTGAGGCAGTAGCAGCAACAGCAGCAGCATCATCCTCTGCCAGCACAGACATTGATGGGGAATGTGTAGGACAAGAAAGTGGCTATTCTTCTCCATCTGTTTCCTATCCCCTGAAGTCATGGGTGTGGGACTATTTTTTCCTTGGGGTAGGCACAGTGCAGTCATCACCAACGGCACTGTGCACAATTTGTGACAAGTCAGTGAGAAGGGGAAAGGAGGGAATGCATCTTGCCACAACCACCCTGATATCACACTTGAAAAACAGACACCATAACATTTATTTCAAACATGTTAAAGAAAAACACCCACAACAGAAATCAAGTACCACGGTTGTTCTACCCCCTGACTCTTCAGAAAAGCAACAAGAGGTGAGGGGGAGATCAAAGAGGAGGAAGAATAGAGAAACCCAGAAAGAGAAAACAAGTTCCATGACAAGTGAAACAATTAGCTCACCATCACCTTCTTCCACTACAGTAGCTACATCTTCTGCCAATCCACTTCATTCATCGTTATCTCCCCTGACAAATGATAGCCACCCTGTTGATGTTAGAATGTGGCAGTTTGTCTCCTCGCATTGCACACTGTGTGGTGCACTAACCACAAATGCCAGTGTGGAGGAGGAGAATCGCAAGCAGGGTATCAAGCAGCATCTGAGGAGATTCCATCCAGCAGAATATGCTAAGATGGTGGCAGGGAGGGTTCATCATTACTATTAAACTGTCAGCAAGTTGTCATGTGTCCTTAGTGGTGTCTAGACAAGGGGTATAGTGACAGTGGCAGTACTTGGGTTCTGGTGTCATGTGATCAGATGTTATTTACCATACACACTGTGCACATTTCAGTTGCTGATGAGAGACACAGTTTCTGCTCTCAAGGGAAAATTGTATATTCTAATAACACACCCATCATTTTGGAGGAGAGTCAGGTGGAGAAGAATTATTGGGCTACTTCTTCTTTTCTCCACATAGACTGGGGGCTACTTACTGTGCAACTACTGCCTCAGGTGCATCACTGACGCTAGTCATGGCAAGTGGAACCTTCATCATTCATCAACCATGTTACTGATGTTATTGACCCCATTCCATTTCAGCTGCATAATCATCCTGCTGCTTAAACAACTCAGCAGAAGCAGCAAGAACAGCCGTTGCAAATTATGCAATTATGGACTCAGGAAGACATTTGACAATGGCCAGTGGTCACTGGCCAACATGACCTGCTGGCACTAGGTCAGTAGGGCATTTTTTTTTCTCAGGGCTTGTGCTTTACAAAATAAAAAAAATAAACATAGTCCTACAAAAAAAATGTTTCTTCAGGGCTTGTACCTCTAATAAGTCTAAGTCCTAAAAATCAATGTTTCCTCAGGCCTTGAGTCTCTAACAACAAATCTAACAAATCATATCTACAAAATATTCTGTCACGTCAAGTATTAGTCTACCTCTGTGTGTTCCTGTCTCTATCACTGTACATTCAAATTCAGTAAACAAACCTCCCCAAAAAAATTCCCTGTTCAACTGATTTTTTCCCCACATTCCACCAAGACAGACTGTCACAGTTTGTTATGACTCTCAGACTCAGAGTAAGATAAAAATCAAACTTTATTGGAAAGTTTAATGGAAACCCTCACAGGTTCAGTACATACACATATGTCAAAGATTCAGCATGGGTACAAATAGTAGTAGCAAGAAACGGCAATATAGGCTCTACCGGCCTTGCCAATATACTGGGCAAGGCAGCCTGGAGGGTATACGAGTATAAACTAAGGCTCTACCGGCCTTTCCAATATACCGGGCAAGGCAGCCTGGAGGGTATGCGAGTATTACTAAGGCTCTACCGGCCTTGCCAATATACTGGGCAAGGCAACCTGCAGGATAACACGATAGGAGCAAAGGGGCTTTACCGGCTTTGCCAATATACCGGGCAAGGCAGCCTGGAGGTACGTAAGCACACAATGAGACTCTACCGGCCTTGCCAATATACCGGGCAAGGCAGCCTACAGGATGACATAATAGAAGCAAGTGGCTCTACCGGCCTTGCCAAAATACCGAGCAAGGCAGCCAGGAATATGAGGACAGCTCCACTAAGGCTGAGTTGATAAAGCAGCCACCAACAAGGAGAGTGGAGCAAACCAGTACACCGTACTGGAGCAACGGAACGCCCAACCGGTTCTATACAACGGAATCAGCAACCGGTATGTGGAGTAAAACAGTACCTCGTACTGGAGAGGTGGAACACCCAACCGGTTCTACACACTGGGATCAGCAACCGGTATGTGGAGTAAACCAGTACCTCATACTGGAGAGGTGGAATGCCCAACCGGTTCTATACAATAGGATCAGCAACCGGTAAGTGGAGTAAACCAGTACCGCATACTGGAGCAACGGAATGCCCAACCGGTTCTATACACTGGGATCAGCAACCGGTATATGGAGTAAACCAGTACCGTGTACTGGAGAGGTGGAACTCCCAACCGGTTCTATACAATGGGATCAGCAACCGGTAAGTGGAGTAAACCAGTACTGTGTACTGGAGCAACGGAACGCCCAACCAGTTCTATACACTGGAATCAGCAACCGATATATGGAGTAAACCAGTACCGTGTACTGGAGAGATGGAACGTCCAACCAGTTCTATACAATGGGATCAGCAACCGGTAAGTGGAGTAAACCAGTACCGCGTACTGGAGCAACGAAACGCCCATCCGGTTCTATACCCTGGGATCAGCAACCGGTATATGGAGTAAACCATTACCGCGTACTGGAGAGATGGAACATCCAACCGGTTCTATACAATGGGATCAGCAACCGGTATACGGAGTAAACCAGTACCGTGTACTGGAGAGATGGAACGCCCAACCGGTTCTATACAATGGGATCAGCAACCGGTATATGGAGTAAACCCTGTGATAAGAATGTCGCCCAGGCGACTAGGTAGGCCAAACCAAGAAGTCAGAATATTGCAACAGGAACAGGTTGCCTTCCCGGACAATCCACAGGAACGGCAGGATGGCTATCCAGGTCAGGAATGGAAGCAGGAACAACGCCAGAACCGGATGAGAGATGAACAAACGGCAGCACCGGATCAGAAGCAGAAGCAGGAACAGCAGCCCAACCGGATCTGGAATGATGACAGGAACCATGCAGCAGCAGCTCAGACTGGGAAGTAACGCTGACACTGGTAACAGAACAACAGGCCCATGGATACAGTAAGGCAGGTGACTGCAGCAGCAGAGTCACCACGAAAGGGCAACCAAAGGGTGCCCAGACCCAGTTTAAATAGGCAGTACTAGGCAGGCGTTAAACAGGCGGCCAATAGGGAATACACACACCTTACTGACAGGAATAGCGAGCAATCACAGGAACCGTGATACAGGCATCCTCATGCCCCTTTTTCCCCTTTTTGGGAAATAAAATAATATTTGTTTTGCGTTGTGTGTAAATTCAATGTTCCCTTTGATTTCAATGGAACGAGCTAGGCAAAAAAAGCGGCAAATCTGTACTTTTCAAAGGAAATTATTCACCAAGCGAGAAGTGCCATTATTCGCCGAATTAAGTTGGAGTCAAAATTTTTCGCCCATCCCTACTCCTTACTACCGATTCCAGCCATATGGAGGAGGTGGTTTTTTTATATTTTTTCCAATCCCACTAACCCCATGATTCTGGGATATCCATAGTTACACAGAAATAATCTGGTTATTGATTGGATACTGGGGAGACTCTCATTCCTGAGAAGTTCTAGTACCAACTCCTTCATAGTAGTCCCAACTTCTGATGAGAAGCAAATATTATTTCAGCATTGTTTACTGACCTCTTGTCTAAACTCCAAAAGGCCCAGTCATCATGCCCCTTTTCATTGCCCTTAGCACCACAGATCTTTTATATTCCAGCAAACCTGCAATCCGAAGTGTTGACTTGGGGGAATTATTCTTTAGTGTCTGGTCATTTAGGTAGCAAGAGGACTTTGAATTTGATTTCCTGGTATTTTTGGTGGCCTACCTACAAGGCAGGTGTTTCCCCATATGTTGAATCATGACCTGTATACGTCCGTCTGAAGAATCCTCCATCCAGGCCTTGAGGGCTACTTCAGCATCTTTCTATTCCTGTTTGCCTCAAATCTCCTCTGTGGAGTTATCATCAGCTCATCTGGTAGTGGTCAACTAACCTTGTGGCTATCATCTTTAGTTCAGCTTTGCATCATCACAGCCTAACAGTGGGTAGTCCACATACCCAAACGCTGCTCTCTGGAAGTGAACTCTAGCTACTTGGCTAGTACTTCCTGCCTTTCAGGATATTACTATGGGATCACCTCTGAGACCCTTATAGCACTTTGGTGTTACTTTCTTTTGAATCTACATGATTTGATCACTTTGGAATAAAACAACTGTATAGACCTATTGCATTTTGTTATTGATCTCTGTTCTTGAACTGTGACTCTTTTATTTTTTTAATTATGTATTTCCACATTATATTGTCGATGTTATTCTCAACTCTATGGAGACATCCAAACAATGCATTTGAGGAACTGTCATCAGGGAAAATCATAGATCTCTGGCTCTGTCTGCCTTTAAAGATATCTCTGCAACTCTACTAATATAACAAGGATGATTGCAGAAGCCTTACATATAAAGTGTACAATGAAGGAAAGAGATGACTTTGTGAGCAGATTCTCTTTATATTTTTGAATAACACCAAACCTACAAAGACATAGTGTTACTTGAACACATTGTTGTGGATGGAAATTTTTATTTAAGATGTCAACTACAAAGGACAACACCAGGTAAAATTATGATGTTTAGGAATAAGTGCAAAGACTGTTTATTTTTAAAGCTATATATTAATCTTTTTGGATACAATTAACCCTTTCAGTGCCAGAGGGGTACGCAACACATTGCTTTGCAATGCGTTGTGTACCCCTCTGGCACTCAAAGGGTTAAAGTTATGCAAATCTGACTAAAGTTCTCTATTTCAAAATCAGGTAATCTGAGATAAATTATACAATATGTATTGTATATTATATGCTTTACTAGATGTTTTAGAGAAGTCTAGAAACATAAGTAATTTCTCCTTCAGGGTAAACACAACTAATATTTTTGTTAGCATTTTACTTTTGGAGAGTAGGAAGAAACAGATACCAATGCATGTCTCCTGAGTTAAAGAGAAGAAAGAATGCTGTATATAAAACACAGTTAATTATAATTAGACAAATGTAAAAGAGCCTAACAATCTTAAGATGAATATGAATATGTGGTGCATAAAATAAACAGGAAGGTAAATGTTTACCTAGAACGTATAAGGATGATTGGGAAGTGTGACTATACAGCAGATGTGATAATAGATGAGAGTTGGTACCGTGTTAGCCGTAGAAATACAGGAGGCAAAAATTTAGTAAAATTGATACCTTTATTGGCTAACTAAACAGATTTAAAATTCAAGCTTTCAAGACTTCTTAGGTCTCTTCCTCAGGCATGTTATACAGATAAATATGAAAACTTCCTCTGCCATTGACTGATCAAAGAATCAGTATCTGGACTAACGTTCTTATCTGATTTCCATTATAAACAATGTAATGTGTACTTGTATTTAAGAGAGAAGTTTTCATATTTATCTGTATAACATGCCTGAGGAAGAGACCTAATAAGTCTTGAAAGCTTGCATTTTAAATCTGTTTAGTTAGCCAATAAAGGTATCAACTTTGCAAAATTTTTGCCTCCTGTATACAGCAGATGTGAGATAACAGAGTACATTTAGATTAATTCAGGCAGTTGGGTAGTTGCAGTTGATGTCATTGTAATGTATGCAGAGTACTGTAGAAGATGTGAGCATACGCCACTTTTAAAAATGGTTTCTGATTTTACAGACAGATTAATAGATGGATGGATGGAAGGATGGACAGATGGATTAATAGATAAATGGATAGAATGTAGACTAAATGGATAGAGTTAAACTTACAATAATTCACTAGTCTTCAAACACCTCTCTAATGAAAACTAGGGATGGGCATTTTTTTTCATGCAAAACTTGCCTACGAATTTCTGCCCTGTCATTTGTTTCAGGCTGCAATCTCCAGCAATATAGAATTTTCTGCTGCCCTGTACTACCGAATTTCCCACCTCATAGAAAAATACTCCTTCATTTCTTAGCTTCTCCTAAAAAAGTTAAGAATCTCCTGCATTTCAGGGTGGGTTTTGGAGAAGTAGAGATGATTTAGGAGAGGAAAGAGCTGACAAAAGTAATGTTTGTAATATCTGACGTGCACAAAGTATATGTGCCTTAGGGTTAGGTTAGCGATGGTCAATTGAGGGAGATTTAGTATTCAGGCAAGGAGAGACATTGTTAGGGCAGTGAAGGTCATTAAAATGTTGTGAATTAGTGTTAGGGTAGTAAGGGTCCGTGAAATGCGTGCTTTACTTTTTTTTCCAATTATTTTTATAATCTTTAATTTTTTTTTAAATAATTATTTTTTTTATAAGACGTATGTTTCTTTTTTTGTGTATAATATGAGACATGTTCATGTCTATCAGAAGGAACTTGAAGGGAGTGGGGAGGAATGGAGACTAATTCTCGTCAGGAAGGTGTAGGAGACACCTAAATTGGGGTGCTCTCTTTAGTGCCAAGATGGAAGGAGAGTCACCAATTGTTAGCAGCATTGCCATTGCTACTACAACCAGCAACAGCAGCAATGCAGTAGAGCCCCAGCTAGTGCCACCTGCACCAACAATGGTGGTGACAGAAGCTGCACCACCCATGACACCAAGCAACCTAGATAGCAATGATTCCTCAAAGTCTTTCAGTGCACTCCAATGCTTTCTTCATCTGAAGAGCATGGAGCGACACAGATTGGGAATGGACTGTTGGAGTGATGATTTGGAAGACAGAGTACAATTGGAGGCTGGTGTAGTAGGTGAAAGATATCCTCTTGTGAGTGGGCAGCAGAAGGATATAGTAAAGGATCCTGTGAATGGGCAGAAAGAAGAGGTGCAGCATTCTATGAGGGGTCAGGCTTTGGCTGTGAGTGGGCAAGGGAGGCAGGATCCTTTCAGTGGTCAGGAAGAAGAAGGACTGGTCCTGTGAGTGGGCAGGAAGAGGGGCAGGCTCATGTGAGTGAACCTGAAGATATAGTGGTAGGACTGGTGGCAGCAGCTGTAGAGGATGAAGAGCTGAACCAATAGAGGCAGCACCCAATATTCATCATGTGCTGGGTCAGAAGCATGTGTTTCTCACACAACAACATATTCTACTCCTCCTCATGCAGTGAAGTCCTGGGTGCTGCTGTAAGAATATTTCTTCCAGGGATCTGGAACAGTGCTGGAAACTATAAATGTTTTATGCACCCTGTGATCAAAGAGTACAGAGGGGAAAGCAGGGATTTCATTTTGCCTATCTGCATTGATTAAGCATAGGCCATTGCCAATTCTGTTGCTACTGCTTCTACTGATACTGCTACTACTCTTCACAAACGTGTACACAAGGAAATCTCCACAAAGAAGACCAAATTGGCTGCAGAGAGCCCCCATCAGCCAGCAGCAATTCTCCCATCAACCTTTGCAGCCACCACCACCAGTGGCTCCTCCCCTCCCCACTTCCACAATAGTCCAGTGTTCCCACTCAGTTCCAAGTCTCTACACCAATGCCATTATCCTCTCCAGACAGCAATTCTGTGCAGGCACGGAAATGACAGTTTATGTCCACATATTGCACCCTTTGTGGACAATGACTATGCATGGAGACATACAGGATGCATTGCATAACAGAGTACCTAAGAACTATGCATCCTGTAGAATATGTGTGCCTATTAGCAGGATGTGTGAATTATTTTTATTAATTTGTGAATTTGTCCATTTTTTAATGTAGTTTTCTAAAAAATGGTTGTGAAAGTGGCTGCTGCTGAGCTGAGTCATATTGTTATATTTACTTTATACATTTATTTTGCTTTAATGTTCTCACCTCCATAGTGTTTATTGGCTTACAATTGTGTAGGCTAGTATATAAACAAAATATATTTCTAACCTTAATTTTTTAGGGTAAATTTTGGTTACTGTGAGTCAAGCAAGAAAACAATCAAGTGCATAAATCAGTCACAACTATCCTATATAATAATTTGCTAGGATGTTTGTCAGAAGCCATCATGTGCAGTAGAGACTGCTGCATGCGGTGCAGTCATGTGCAGTACTGATTGCCCAAACGTGCTGCGGCTGACACGGAGAGGGGTGCTCCGAATTCAGACCAGAGTTCTCGCTGCGCACCTTCTTGGGGCCGCTTGGTCCCAGGAAGATGCGCAGAGAGGACTACGGACTGAATTCAGAGCACCCCGCTCCATATCAGCTGTGGCGTGTTCGGACAGTCAGTACTGCTCATGACTGCAGCGTGGCCAGTGAGAAGAGAGGATCCGGCCACCAGCTGAGTTTGCTGGGTGGCACTGTGGCCCGTGTACATGGGCTTTTCAACTAGTTATATTTATAAAACAACAAAACACTCCCCTTTCTTTTGCCCTCCTATTTCTATGAACAAAAAAAAAATCCTATATAATAATTCACTAAAACATGTGAAACGCTGCCACAATCATGCGCAGTAGAGACTGATGCGTGTGCTGCAGTCATGCGCAGTAGAGACTGCCCGTGCCGCGGCTGATACAGAGCGGGGAGCTCCGAAGGAGTGTCCAGCTCTGTATCAGCCGCAGTGTGGGCAGTCTCTACTGAGCATGACTGCCCCACGACTGGCTGGCTGTGGCACTGTGGCCCGTGTAACGGGCTCTTCAACTAGTTCTGTAATAAAACAGGTACATGTTTGAAGTGCCCACGTATTCTATAAGGTATGACATCATATAAGCAGGTAATTTGCTAAATTTAAAAAAGACACCATTATAATGAAAAAAATATTGTTTATAGATGGCAAATATATCCATATGCTATATCACCGCAGAGGAAGGAAAAAAACTTTAAAGCCATTTCCAGTGAAGCCCCAAGTGGGCCAAAAATTCATTCTCTAACTCCAAATGGCAGTTGGATATTTTCCAGTGGCTCAACATCTTATTTAAACGTCCATTATTTCTATATTATTCATAAATATGAATCACTGATTTTAGCAGTGATTCAAACAGTGGTATATGGCGGCACTGCAGTGTCAACCCTTCTCCTCCTCAGTGCTGCTACTTTGAAGACTTTACTCTATTTTACTTTACTCTCACTGTCAGATGTAGCAGCTGGCTGAACTGCAACACCTTCCTCCATTATGCCATCAACACAATGTGACTTGTATGTCTTCAGTGTTCTTACATGCCTTTTTATTATTTCTGGTGGTAGTACTTTTTATGGGGCTTTGACAAACTGCCTCCACTTGGGGGGGGGGCGGGATCATCATCATTTTTTGCACACACTGCAGCAACTGACTTCAGTCAAACACACCATAAAATGAAGCTAAATCTGGTGCTTGTATACACTATAGTGAATATCAACAAAACTGGGTTAGTGCGATTGAACCTTTATATAAGCTACTACTATTCCTATGGGCATGGGAAACCAAGCAAAAGAACAAAAGAAATCTGAATAAGGAAGAGCACAGTTAACCTTATATGATTATATTGACTCCAAAAGTATTATCCGTGGGCATGAACCCCTTCACCAACAACAAGGGCGTGAACCCATTCCCCAACAACAAAATGTTATCCCTATCTATGGCTTCCACGCTCACCAATATTTCAATATCCAGCAGGCTGACTATGATCCCTGCACAATATCCATGGGTAGAGAGATTCCTGTACTCTTATTGTGTGGGGATCATACTCAGCCTGGTGGGTACTATTGAGGTATCGGAGAGCGTGGACTCCATATACATGGATAACATTTTGTTGTCGGTGAAGGGGCTCATGTCCACTGATAAGAATTTTGGAGTCAATATAGCCATATAAGATTAACTGCGCTCTTCCTTATTCAGATTTCTTATGACTGCAGTCAGTTGTTGCACTACCACTTTACTAACACGTTCCTGTGCTGCTACGACTCCTTTCTACCTATACCTGACAAGAATAGGTTTGCTGGACATATTTAATGGGGATGTTATCACGGCCCCCGTGTTTCCCTGTCAATCTCTGACTGTGTACCTTTGCATTGGAGGAGTCTGATTGGCCCGCCCAGGATGTGCCTTTATATGCTGGGGTTTGGGCACTTGTCAGTTGCCCTTTCGTGGTGTTCCTTTTGCTGCGCCTTGTTGCTGATTTCCAGTGTCTCCTGTGTACCGACCCGGCTAGTCTGACCCTTCTCCTGTTCCTGCTCCGTGATTTGACCCGGCTCTGGCTGACGACCCTGCACTGTGAACTGACCCGGCTCTGGCTGAAGACCCTGCTCCGTGATCTGACCTGGCTCTGGCTGATGACCCTGCTCCGTGATTCGACCCGGTTCTGGCTACTGATCCTGCTCCGTGACTGATCCGCTCTCCGGTGGTGTTCCTGCGGCTGTCTCATCCGGTTCCGGTTATCGCTCCTGTCCGGTTGCTGCTCCAGTGTCCTTTGGTGGCGCTGGCGACATTCTGAACTGTTTCTCTGTTCCTCTCTCGCTCATTCAGCTGTAGCCGAGGTTGCCTGCCTTGTACTCGCTGAGCATCGCTCTTTTGAATGTACCAGATTAACCCTTGCAGTGCCTGTAGTCTCCGATTACTTGCCTCTTATTTAGCTTGCCAAGCTTCTGTTGGTTCTCTGAGCCGTTACACTTTGAGTCTCCTTTTAACGCTATACCAATCCTTGCAGAGCTCCGCTTGTCCGGTGTTCGGGGTGCACCATGATCACGCCGGTTGGCGCCGGTAGTCTGTTCGCTCTTGCTATAGGATTCTGTGCGACACCGAAAGGGTGTCCCAGGCCCGTCTCTCATTGTCTCAAAGTGTACAGTTCCATCTGCACTGCTCTGTGCATCGGCTCTTCGTAGCTTGGGCAACTATCATCTACTGTGGCATCCCAAGGGCTTGTGACACTATCCTTGGCACACGCAGGGTTACTCACTACTCAGTCTGGGCGGTTCTTATTCTGGTTACTTCAGGTTTGGCAGTGGCATTCCTCTTAGCCCACGGTGGTGGTACTGGCTCAGCTCAGAGCAACAGAGGCGCATCCTGCTTCTGCATAGAGAGTGATACAGTGCTGATCCTGTGTTCCTGGCTCTACATCAAGAGACTGTTGTCCAGTGACTGATATCTCTCCTGGGTGTTGGCCAATCTAGCCTGAGCCTCACCAGTTGCTCCTGTTAACCCTTTGGGGTTGCTACAGCCTTTAGCTGTATTTACCCTCTGTTGATATTAACCATACTTTGTCTGTATTTATCAGCATTGTTCTTACCTATACTGGCCCCTAGGGGCACTGTTTATCATTCTATTTCAATAAACTGTGTTTTTACTTTACTACCTGGTCTGAGTGTCAGAAAAACCGTAACAGATGTACACAGCAGAGCTGATGGTGTGTGGTGGTGTCTTACTATTTACAGTATAATATAACTCTTCTAGTGTCAGTCTGTCTCAGTCTTGGTTCATTATTAACTGTTCCTATCCCTATCACTGTCAACCAAAACACACTCCCTGTTCAACTGCGTCTTTCTACAGACTCCCCTAGCATAGAGTTAACAACCAGATCAGGATAGATACATACATAATTCTTATGGCTTACTCATCCATTTAACTAATTTATTTTCTGACTTGATAAGAAAATGTAGGTGAATACAAAATACTTTTCACTGAAGGTGATTGTCTGTATAAATTATTACATAGACTTCAGTAGAGGCATATCTTTTAACTGGCTAAGTATATGGAATGTATGGTATAACCATCACTTTGCAATGCACTGCAACCCCCTCAGACACACAGAAGGCCCAAAACATGTTTATTGTGTGAAATAATGTAATATTAATTCCTTGTCACAGTTCAGGCCACAGTTCAGAGTGATAACCTTTGTTATCAGTTTTGTAAAAAATTTGACCCATTGGGTGACTCTTTTCATGTTCACACTGCACCTTGTTTGTCGATAGGACTCAGCCTACTAACAACTTTTACTTCAAGCTGTGGATTTCTCTACTTGAGCACTCAGCAGTAGTAGTATGGTAGCAGGGATTCCCTCTGCCATAGAAAATATAGGTAATAAGTCGTACCATGATAACTGTAGAAAAATCAAGAGACTGGTAGAGTAATATTTATTGGCTTACTGAGTAGATTTAGATGCAAGCTTTCGAGACAACTTACGTCTGTTCTTCAGGCATATCTAGGATGAAGGCTGAATCCAAATAAAAAGAAAGCTTTGGCCTAAACTAGCAAAGTACTCATGGGAATTTCATAGTAGGTAGTATTAAGGCAGAAATTATGTTATTTTTATCAACAAGAATTTTCATGAAAAAGAGAGACAGTTTTGTACAATTCACGTTAAAAATCGGAATTTAATTCTCTAGAAAAGTGCTTTTTAATGAAACATGTTCATTGTAATACTATGCATTGTGCGTATTCAGAAAATAATTATCCTTTTATAGATCCTTTGACACAAGAATTTCTCTGGGAGAGAACCAAAGCAAACACAATGGGTTTGTTCTTCAAGGTTTTTCAGAATATCAACAGCTACAGATCCCACTGTTCTGTGTGCTTCTTCTACTTTACCTTCTTATTCTGCTGTTAAATCTCACTACTGTATTAGTAATTTGTATGCACTCTGTACTTCATGTCCCAATGTATATATTCATATGCAATCTCTCTATTATTGACATCTCGGCCTCCTCTGTCTCTCAGCCCAAGCTTCTCTCTATACTTACAATAATACTCTCAGCGCTACTCGGTCTCTCCTGTGGTCAATCTGCTCTACAAACACCACTATAGTGTCTATAACATCTATATATTGATGGCTGTAAAATACAAAAAACGATAAATAATACTAGCTAGATTGAAGCTACTAGAATATATACTAATCGCTATCTCGATATATAAGCACTTATATCTAGATCAACAGTGTATATTAAAAGGTTAAAAAATCACTCAAATATTGGTTTAAAGGTGCAGATGGACTTCAGTTCTTCTTACTACTCCACATCGGACCTGCAGCTCTTTCCTATGGGTCGTCGGATCTGCCCTCCGCTAGTATACAAAACTAAAAAGAAAAAAGGAACAGCGCAAAGAGTCCTCTAAGAGTAATCCGACTGAAGATACCATTCACCCAACACTTGCTCAGCCTTCCCACGCCCTTCAAGCTGGGTACTCACAGGATAAAGAGGCTTACACCGCCTCTGTGAATGCTCGCTATGACTGGATCTGACCTCCCGTCACGGTCTCCGGCTCTCCACGTCCGTGTTGGCTCCTCCTCTCACAATCCTCTCTCACTGCTCGATATATGTAACGATATTCCAATCAAAGTGTCCAAAAACATATAGGACCACAATATACAATCGAGATCCCAAAGGACAGTAATAGTGAGTTCCAAGAGGTTCCAAACGTAATGGAAAATAAATAATTTATTGAATAAAATATATAGTGGTAATCTTAACATAGGCAGCTTGTAAGAATAATCAAAAACTGGCATAGATAAAAGCCCAACGCGTATCGCGATTGCTCTATCGCTTCATCAGGGGCATCAACCATACACTTCCAAACTCCACTAACTTATAGTGACTGCTCAGTTCAATCAGCCTACATTAATTACTTCCAGTTTGCTTCTAATTGGCACATCCTCCTTTTATTATTAACCCCTTCCTCATACAAACATTAATACTATTATTTATATGATAAATGCAAAGACAGGGTACATACCTCTACTATACTTAATATTGATATAATAGTATCTCCCTTCTCCATGCATTCATCATAACATTTATGTTTAAAACTAATTTTAAATCTACTGTACTTTATTCTTCTTATACTCTTCTCAAATTATTTTTTCTTTTATAGTACATTCATTAATCTTCCTATTAGCAAAAAAATTCCTTAATTAACCCCTCAAATGATCAAAAACAAACTTCCATATTCTTAATTCTTTTAGAATTAATTACACTAACCTCATATAATCCAACCCCAATATATATCCACACCAATAATTTATACCCTTTATGGTTAAAAAATCCCACAAAATGGGAAGGCGTTGGTGTATTTTTATCAAAAACTCCAGGATTGGGATATAAGGGTGAAGTATCTACACTTATGAAAAAGAGGATCTGTATAGAATACCTGAATAATCCCTTATAGGAAAGAGGCTATTTCAATTTCTTCATTTAAACCTCCCGGTTCTAATGTTCCTAATTTAAAAATCCAAAAAGCCTCTCTCCTACACAGGACTCTATATCTATCTGGGACAGTCGATTTTATGCATTCCAGGCCCAGAACCCTTAGATTCTTTATACCTCCATTGCTACATTCACTAAAATGCCTTGGGACACTGTGATCCACATCTTTTTTTATAATTTTCCTTCGGTGTTCCCCTATGCGTTCTCTCAATACCCTAGTCGTACGTCCTATATATGATTTTCCACATCCACAGGTGAGCCTATAGATTACAAATTGAGAACTACAGTTAATAAACTGTTTAATCTCAAAACTCTTTTGATCTCCTGCTGAACTAAATTGAGTCTCACGATGGTCCATGTAGTTACAAGTACCACATCTATTAACATTACATCTATAGTTCCCCACCTGTGGAGGTGGCAAAAAACTTTGTACTTTCATCTTGTTCTTCTCAATAACTTTCGGACGACTGGGTGCTAGGAGATTCCGAAGGTTTTCCCTTTCCTATATATCACCTGGGGGGTATTTTCCAAATCAGCATTTAAAAGTGGATCCAGTGTAAGAATATCCCAATTTTTCTTCAAGATGTTCATAATGTTATTTGAAAAGACATTATATCCAGTTACAAACTGGACCCCCTTTCGACCTTCCTTTTCTCTCTTTTTATTCCTAGTTGTATTGCGTGGGATCAATAGGGATTCTCTTTTTAGCAATTGGGCTTTTTTGAAAGCTTCATCTACCTCTTTTTCTTTATAACCTTTTTCTACAAAATCCTTCTTTAACTCATGTCCAAACCTAATATAATCCTCCATTTCTGAGCAATTCCGACGTAATCGGTGAAATTGCCCAAATGGTACATTTTTAAGCCATCTTGGGTGATGGCAACTGTCCGCTTCAATATATGAATTACTGGTTACTGGTTTTTTATAAACTGTACTACTAATTCTACCTTCCTCTCTCCCTTCTAGTGTTAGATCTAAAAAGTCCACCCTCTTAGCATCTATTGTATGTGTAAATCGCATACCTCTGTTGTTAGCATTCCATACACTAATTTGCGTCTCCAGGGATTTCTTATCACCCTCCCAGACCAGGAGCACATCATCGATGTATCTTCCATATACCTTGAGTTTACCACCACAACCCCCCTCCTTCATTTCAAACATATGCTCAAAATACCCCATAAAGAGGTTGGCATACGATGGGGCAAAACGCGTTCCCATAGCTGTGCCCCTGGTCTGTAGGTAAAATCTTCCCTGGAACTCAAAGTAGTTATGGTGCAAAATGAACTCTATACTTTTTAGCAAAAATTCTTTTTGTGATTGAGGCATATTTTGGTCTCCATCCAGATAATAAGCGACTGCCTCCAAACCTAGGCTGTGTTCTATGGACGTATACAAAGAAACCACATCCAAGGTGGCCCATAAGTATTCCCCTTGTTTCCACTCTGTACAGTCCATCTTTAACAGCACTGCTTGGGAGTCCCTTAAATATGACGGAAGGGCCATCACATACGTTTGTAGAAAACTATCCAAAAAGGCAGACAAATTAGATGTAAACGACCCTATACCCGATATAATAGGGCGTCCTGGGGGATCCACTAAAGATTTATGTAACTTTGGGATATGGTAGAAAAAAGGCACAGATGGCTGTTCCATTATAATAAAACCATACTCATCTTCTGTGATGATACCTCTTCGTAGTGCCCCATCCATTAGATCCTAAGGATGAAGAATGCCTAAGGTATTTGGAGGAGTTACAACAAGAGAATAAGACTCATAATGATGGATGTTTTGTTCGGACTCCTTTCAAGAAACAGTCCAAATTTTACCCTAGTAACTATAGAGGTCCGTTCGTAGACATGTTTATGAAAAAAGTTATGGAGGATTATAATAAGATAATTAAACCCAAAAAATGCAAAAGATATAATATGGATGGGGGGAAAGGAAAGCAGTAAAAGATCTGGGCCTCAAAAAACAGCTTACTATAAGAGAGGCAGACAAGGGGGGAGCCTTGGTCATTCAAGACACCACAACCTATATGCAGGAGGGTATGAGAATATTGGGAGACCAGGAATCATATAAATTATTAGAACATAATCCAACAGTAATTTATTGTAGGGCATTGAAAGATCTAATGGATGGGGCACTACGAAGAGGTATCATCACAGAAGATGAGTATGGTTTTATTATAATGGAACAGCCATCTGTGCCTTTTTTCTACCATATCCCAAAGTTACATAAATCTTTAGTGGATCCCCCAGGACGCCCTATTATATCGGGTATAGGGTCGTTTACATCTAATTTGTCTGCCTTTTTGGATAGTTTTCTACAAACGTATGTGATGGCCCTTCCGTCATATTTAAGGGACTCCCAAGCAGTGCTGTTAAAGATGGACTGTACAGAGTGGAAACAAGGGGAATACTTATGGGCCACCTTGGATGTGGTTTCTTTGTATACGTCCATAGAACACAGCCTAGGTTTGGAGGCAGTCGCTTATTATCTGGATGGAGACCAAAATATGCCTCAATCACAAAAAGAATTTTTGCTAAAAAGTATAGAGTTCATTTTGCACCATAACTACTTTGAGTTCCAGGGAAGATTTTACCTACAGACCAGGGGCACAGCTATGGGAACGCGTTTTGCCCCATCGTATGCCAACCTCTTTATGGGGTATTTTGAGCATATGTTTGAAATGAAGGAGGGGGGTTGTGGTGGTAAACTCAAGGTATATGGAAGATACATCGATGATGTGCTCCTGGTCTGGGAGGGTGATAAGAAATCCCTGGAGACGCAAATTAGTGTATGGAATGCTAACAACAGAGGTATGCGATTTACACATACAATAGATGCTAAGAGGGTGGACTTTTTAGATCTAACACTAGAAGGGAGAGAGGAAGGTAGAATTAGTAGTACAGTTTATAAAAAACCAGTAACCAGTAATTCATATATTGAAGCGGACAGTTGCCATCACCCAAGATGGCTTAAAAATGTACCATTTGGGCAATTTCACCGATTACGTCGGAATTGCTCAGAAATGGAGGATTATATTAGGTTTGGACATGAGTTAAAGAAGGATTTTGTAGAAAAAGGTTATAAAGAAAAAGAGGTAGATGAAGCTTTCAAAAAAGCCCAATTGCTAAAAAGAGAATCCCTATTGATCCCACGCAATACAACTAGGAATAAAAAGAGAGAAAAGGAAGGTCGAAAGGGGGTCCAGTTTGTAACTGGATATAATGTCTTTTCAAATAACATTATGAACATCTTGAAGAAAAATTGGGATATTCTTACACTGGATCCACTTTTAAATGCTGATTTGGAAAATACCCCCCAGGTGATATATAGGAAAGGGAAAACCTTCGGAATCTCCTAGCACCCAGTCGTCCGAAAGTTATTGAGAAGAACAAGATGAAAGTACAAAGTTTTTTGCCACCTCCACAGGTGGGGAACTATAGATGTAATGTTAATAGATGTGGTACTTGTAACTACATGGACCATCGTGAGACTCAATTTAGTTCAGCAGGAGATCAAAAGAGTTTTGAGATTAAACAGTTTATTAACTGTAGTTCTCAATTTGTAATCTATAGGCTCACCTGTGGATGTGGAAAATCATATATAGGACGTACGACTAGGGTATTGAGAGAACGCATAGGGGAACACCGAAGGAAAATTATAAAAAAAGATGTGGATCACAGTGTCCCAAGGCATTTTAGTGAATGTAGCAATGGAGGTATAAAGAATCTAAGGGTTCTGGGCCTGGAATGCATAAAATCGACTGTCCCAGATAGATATAGAGTCCTGTGTAGGAGAGAGGCTTTTTGGATTTTTAAATTAGGAACATTAGAACCGGGAGGTTTAAATGAAGAAATTGAAATAGCCTCTTTCCTATAAGGGATTATTCAGGTATTCTATACAGATCCTCTTTTTCATAAGTGTAGATACTTCACCCTTATATCCCAATCCTGGAGTTTTTGATAAAAATACACCAACGCCTTCCCGTTTTGTGGGATTTTTTAACCATAAAGGGTATAAATTATTGGTGTGGATATATATTGGGGTTGGATTATATGAGGTTAGTGTAATTAATTCTAAAAGAATTAAGAATATGGAAGTTTGTTTTTGATCATTTGAGGGGTTAATTAAGGAATTTTTTTGCTAATAGGAAGATTAATGAATGTACTATAAAAGAAAAAATAATTTGAGAAGAGTATAAGAAGAATAAAGTACAGTAGATTTAAAATTAGTTTTAAACATAAATGTTATGATGAATGCATGGAGAAGGGAGATACTATTATATCAATATTAAGTATAGTAGAGGTATGTACCCTGTCTTTGCATTTATCATATAAATAATAGTATTAATGGTTGTATGAGGAAGGGGTTAATAATAAAAGGAGGATGTGCCAATTAGAAGCAAACTGGAAGTAATTAATGTAGGCTGATTGAACTGAGCAGTCACTATAAGTTAGTGGAGTTTGGAAGTGTATGGTTGATGCCCCTGATGAAGCGATAGAGCAATCGCGATACGCGTTGGGCTTTTATCTATGCCAGTTTTTGATTATTCTTACAAGCTGCCTATGTTAAGATTACCACTATATATTTTATTCAATAAATTATTTATTTTCCATTACGTTTGGAACCTCTTGGAACTCACTATTACTGTCCTTTGGGATCTCGATTGTATATTGTGGTCCTATATGTTTTTGGACACTTTGATTGGAATATCGTTACATATATTGAGCAGTGAGAGAGGATTGTGAGAGGAGGAGCCAACACGGACGTGGAGAGCCGGAGACCGTGACGGGAGGTCAGATCCAGTCATAGCGAGCATTCACAGAGGCGGTGTAAGCCTCTTTATCCTGTGAGTACCCAGCTTGAAGGGCGTGGGAAGGCTGAGCAAGTGTTGGGTGGATGGAATCTTCAGTAGGATTACTCTTAGAGGACTCTTTGCGCTGTTCCTTTTTTCTTTTTACTTCTCTCTATACTCCTGATAGGTGATAACACCATATCATTTTATGCCTGCATGATCCAGCTCCACTTTTATATGTTTTGTATGTGTATTGAAATTGTTTTATTAACAGCCATGGCATATGACCGTTATGTTGCAATTTGTTATCCCTTGAGATATTTAATTATAATGAACAAAAGAGTTTGTGCCATACTGATCACCTCTTGCTGGATATTTAGTTTCCTATTCCCAATGTTATACACTTTAATTATATCACATTTACCTTTCTGTCAGTCAAACCTGATTGATCACTTCTTTTGTGATCCTTCAGTGTTATTAAACATGTCTTGTGATGATACATTTTTAATTGACATAACTACTTATGCAATTACTTCAATTTTTGATATCCCTGCCTTTACTTGTATTTTAATATCTTACGTTTACATAATTTCCAACATCCTAAAGATCCATTCTGCTGAGGGTAGGAAGAAAGCTTTTTCCACCTGTTCATCTCACCTTATTGTGGTTATTAGTGTTGAGCGAGCGTGCTCGGCCGATGCTCGGATCGGCTCGAGCATCGCTCTGCTCGGCACATGGCGGTACTCGTCGAGTACCGCCATGTGCTCTCCCGCCATGTTCGGGTGGCGGGGATCTGTGCCGGAAGAGGCACAGATCAGAAGACGCTCCGCTGGACCACCAGGGACTGGAGGTACGGGGGCATTGCGGAGATGAAGGGGGCATAGCGGAGATGAAGGGGGACATTGTGGAAGAGGGGCATAGACTCTATGCCCCTCTTCCACAATGTCCCCCTTCATCTCCGCTATGCCCCTCTTCCACAATGTCCCCCTTGATCTCCGCTATGCCCCTCTTCCACAATGTCCCCCTTCATCTCCGCTATGCCCCTCTTCCACAATGTCCCCCTTCATCTCCTCTATGGCATAGAGGAGATGAAGGGGGACATTGTGGAAGACGGGCATAGCGGAGATGAAGGGGCACATTGTGGAAGAGGGGCATAGCGGAGATCAAGGGGGACATTGTGGAAGAGGGGCATAGCGGAGATGAAGGGGGACATTGCGGAGATGAAGGGGGCATTCAGAGATGAAGGGGGCATAGCGGAGATGAAGGGGGGCATTGACCAGGCACCCTCCCCTCATCAGAGCAGGGGGTGCCTGGTGAAATGCTCGTGTCGCCCCATGCTTTTCAATGGGGCTCGGGTGCTCGGCCGAGCACTCGAGCCTCAGGGGGTGCTCGGTCAGAGCACCCGAGCACCCGAGCATCGGGGTGCTCGCTCAACACTAGTGGTTATTCTTTTCTATGGTAGCCTTTTGATCACATACGTGAGACCTTCAGCTCAGTATTCATCCACTCAGTCAAAACCATTTGCCTTTCTCTACACTTCAATAATACCATCTGTTAACCCATTTATTTATACTCTACGAAACCAAGATGTGAAAAAATATCTGTTTTCTGTATCCATACAAAACTTTAAAATGTTGGGCCTCGTGTACAAGGGAAAATAGGATAAATGACTTTGCAAATCAACTGCACCATAGGGAAAGAATACACATTTAGATTGTTTTTAATGTGAATTTTATGCCCTCGAGATGTCTCCATCACTGACTGAATCCTCCCTAACATTCAAGAGGGAAAGGGAGAGTGCAATTTAAATCAGTGGAGATTTGTGTAGATTTTATTTGCCCCCTATGCGTAGATGGTCTGCCCCAGAATTGTTACAGTTTTCTTGTGGGCATAAAGCCTTTTATTTTGCTCCATCTGATGACTCAGCAACAGTTTAATATAAGTGACTTGCTTTTTCTGGGAAAAGAAGTTGGTTATTTAATTTACTTGGAAGCCAAGATACTTGCTGTGAAATTGCAAATATCAGGTTCAAATTCCAGACTTGCTTAACTTCCTGTGTCTCATATACCAAAAACTTGGATTTTAAGCTCTTTGGAGTAGGGTCTTACAGTGTCTGAAACATTCTGTGTACAAAATTAGTAGAGTGATATAAGAATAAAGATATTATTATTATTATTTTTATTATTGTATGTTTTTGTTCCAAATAAAACCTGTTTTAGCCATCTACTTGTGGAATTCTTTAAAGCGAAAATATGCCCCAAAATCCTTTCAATCTTAAGTAGCTTCTGAAAACAAATACATGTTTATCAGATTCTCTCTTCAATCACTAAATGCTTAGAGTATCATTCTTTTCCTTTCTGCTACATCAAATGAATGTCTTATAGGGAAAGGACTCACTGTGCCTGAAACATTTTGTGCATAGCTCTGTGTACAAATTGGTAGAACTATGTATGTATGTATGTATATTTTTATTTATATGGCGCCACACAGTGTACGCAGCACCTTACAATAGACATAGGTTACATTAAATAAGAGGGGATAAAATAAGTGTCACATTCATAGAAACATTAGGAGAGAGGTCCCTGCCCCATGGAGCTTACAGTCTAAATGGGTAAAAAAACCTATATAAGAATAAAGATATTATTATTATTTTTTATTGTTATTATTATTATTACTATTATATTTTTCGTTTCATCCACTGTGCACAATTTGTGACAAGTCGGTGAGAAGGAGAAAAGAGAGAACGCGCCTTGGCACAACCGCCCTGATAACAGACACCATGACATTTATGTCAAATATGTTAAAGCCAAACACCCACCACAGAAATTGAGAAGAAAGAGGCCACCTGTTCTCTATTCCCTAATTTCATGGGTGTGGGGCAGGCACAGTGCAGTCATCACTAATGGCACTTTGCACAATTTGTGACAACTCAATGAGAAGGGGAAAGGAGGGAACTCACCTTGGCACAACTGCCCTGATATCAGCAAGCCAAAAGATGTGAGAGGCTCTGAGCATGAACAAAAGCAATGTTGCCTGTTCTGCGGCTAGTCACTGCTCAGAGCATCACATTTTAACTCTCTAATGCCATAACAGAGGAGAAATTTCCACATACATATTAGCCTAATCCCTCCCATAAGGGCAGTCTGATATCACACATGCAAAACAGACACCATGACATTTATGTCAAACATGTTAAAGACAAATACCCACCACAGAAATAGAGCACCACTGTTGCTGTACCTCCTGACTTTCCAGAAAGGCAACAAGAGGCAAGTTGGAGATCAAAGAGGAGGAAGAATAGAGAAACCTAGACAGAGACTGGAAGTTCCATAATGATTGAAACAACTAACTGGCCATCTCCTTCTTCCTCTAGGGTAACTGCATCTTCTGCCAATCCACCTCCCCCACCAAATGTTAGCCACTCTGTTGATGTTAGGATGTGGCAGTTCGTGTCCACCCATTGCACACTGTGTGGTGCACTAACCACACATGCCAGTGTGAGCAGGGCATCAAGTGGCATCTGAGGAGTTTCCATTCCACAGAATATATTAAGATGGGGGCAGGGAGGGTTCATCATTACTATTTTACTGTCAGCAAGTTGCCATGTGTCCTTAGCAAGTTCTGGAAAGTGGTACAGTGAAAGCAGCAGTATTTGGGTTCTGGCGTCATGGTGTTTGGATACAGTTGTGCCCCCAGATGTCATTTACCACACACACTGTGCACATTGCAGTTGCTGGCTGATGAGAGTCACAGTTCCTGCTCTCAAGGGAAAATATGTTTTCTAATAACAACACCCATGATTTTAGTGGAGGGGCAGGTCCAGAAGAATTATTGGCCAACTTCTTTTCTCCACATATACTGTGAGCTACTTATTGTGCTGCTACTACCTCAGGAACATCATTGGAGCTAGTTGTGGCAAATGGAACCTTCATCATCCATCACCCATGTTACTGCTATTGTTAATCCCATCCCCTTTCAGCTGACTAATCATCTTGTTGCTTAAACAACTCAGCAGCAGCAAGAACAGCAGTCACAAATTACTCAATTATGGATCCAGGAGGACATTTGACAATGGCCAGTAGGACATGTTTTTTTTTCTCAGGGCTTGTGCTTAAAAAAAGAAGTCCTGCAGAAAAAATAAATGTTTGGGGGTTTCTATCAAGCCTAAGTCCTACAAATCAATGTTTCCTCAGGGCCTGGGCATCTAATAACAGATCTAACAAATCATCCTCTACAAAATACTCTATCAAGTAAAGTATCTGTCCACCCCAGTGGCAGCTTATGTCAGGGAGTTCTTGTCTCTATCGCTTTACATACAAATTTCTTATTTTATTGATTTGTTTTTTTATGAACTATCTCCCCAATACCAGTCTTGAAACTCCCCCCAAAACAAAATCCCTGTTCAATTGATTCATTCCCCCTACTCCACCCAACAACACAGGCATCCTCCTCAAACCCCTTTTATACCACGTCTTATGGGGGGGGTTAATTGTATTTATGATTTATTTTTTATTAACTGTCCCTAATCCCAGTAAACAAACCTCTTCCCCAAAAAAATTCCCCATTCAACTGATTTTCTCCACATCCCAACAACACAGACACCCTCATGCCCCTTTTATACTATGCCTTTGGGAAATAAAATAATATGTATTATGCTTTGTGTGTAAATTCAATGTTCCCATTAATTTCAATGGAATGAGCTAGGCGAAAAAAGTAGAAAATCTGCACTTTTCGTGCGAAATTATTCGCAAAATGGGTAGTGCCATTATTTGCCAATTTCATTTTCGCCCATCCCTAATTACAGCAATGGTCTCACTCTGCCTGATAGCTATCAAAAAACAAAAAACAACAACAAAGGGTGCCCTGATAGTGCCCGTTAATCTCTTAAGCACCAATTTCGATAATAATGTGAAAAGGTACTCAAACTTTGAAATGTCTGGTTAATAACATATATCAAAAGCCAGCTATCTCAGCATGCAGGGAAATTGAACCTGTCCCAGCTCAGGATGGTGATGGAATCTCTCTCCAAGGTTCACATAAAATGCCAAATGAACAGCTGCTCCAAAAACTTAGTCTTCCAAAAACATTTATTTGTATATAAAATACATATAAAATAAAATGAAAACCAATTGTAAACAATACAATAAAATAATAGAATAACGTTTCGCAGCTCTCAGGCTGCTTCCTCAGATCAACTGGTTTATCAATACAAAAGACAAGATGGAGCAGCACTAACAGACGAACATTTAAATTTCCCTCTCTTGAACTTGATTGGATGACCCACAGGGAAATGGCCTAATTGATTCTTAATGACCTTATTACTTTCATTAGATATGTTATTTTTTAAAATCTGTCCTTATTTCTCAAATTTTGATAAATATCAATTTTATCTAAATACTTTCATAATAAAATTAAAATATATTCAAAATATAAAACCAATTATTTAAAAACAAATGTAGCATCTCATTATCAGTAGGGGTCATAGATCCAAGATTCACTGTCTTCCTCAATGTATATATCATATGGCAATAACAGTGGAACAGATCAATATATTTATTAAAACACTTTCTTTGCCTAGATATTGAACTGGAGCAATCTTTCAAAAGGTATAACATTGCATTGAAATGGAGTCACTTGATTCACAAAGTCAATTTATCTTCAAGTTATTACTGGTATACTATGGATGTGTTTATATACACCAGTATCTTCTCTACCAAATAAAAATATCAAATTCCGTTTTATTTAAAAAAGACATTCCCCCGTGACGTCAATGAAAGTTTCAACACCACGGGGAAAATCTTGCTCGATAGGGTTACCATAAAAGTGTGCTCCTGAAACTGGGATAGACAATTTTGGTTCCCATAGATTCAGTTGAAACGTTAGTTTAAACGCTATGGAGAATACCCTGCTGTATGAAGTTACAAAAAAATGTCCTCCCAAACCTGGAACAAATCATCTCAGTTCACTTTATTTCACTATACATGTTTATGATTGATCTTTTATAAACAATGACAAATCATTTATAGACAAAACAATGTAACTTGGATATAACATATATAATAATCTACTATTTATATAAAATGAAAAACTAAAGATGATAAATTTTCTTTATATAAAAATGAATATAAATATAATAAATGAAAAACCAAAAAGAACAAAATATTGATTAAAGGTGTGCCCTAACTTATTTATAAACGTGTTTGAAAGTGTTAATAACATGTGCTGAATTAAATGCTAATTATTGTGTGCCATTAAACTAGAAGCTTATGAATTATATTCTTTAAGTATATTTATTTGTATTATTAGTTATATTTAATCTTACTAATATAAACTGTGTATGTCTGATGAGTGATATGGTGTTAGTTTAATATGAATGAAAAATTAAAAATTGTGTTAGTATTGCTAAATAAATAGTGATTTGTAGAATATTAAATTATTTAATATATGTAATTTATAATAAAAATTATATCTATAGTCATATTTTTTATCTTATTTTCTGTTTATTCTTGAATTTGTTTTTTATCCTATCTTTTTTAAAAAAAACAAATAAAATATCTTATTTAATTAATTATTTATTTTAAACTTGGATCCTGTTTAAGTTCTACTCCTAAGTTTTTATTTATTACTCTTAAGCATTGAATAAAGTTTGTATTTATTATTCTTAAGCTGTGTCCCTTGTCTTATTTGAGTCTTTAGATACCGTCTTATCCGAACCATAAATAAATAAAATTCACATATCATTAACTTTACAGATAGATTATTTTCCCTCCTCTGAACTGGATTTTACTTTGAACGGCTTTTGAATTTATTTATTTGTTTATTTATGATTACCAGGTGATATCACTTACCTCATTTAACCTCTGGGTACCATCGTATCCAGACGGAAAATGCAATAAGACTCACGCATTGTCAATTTTGCAGTGGGATTTTGTCCCTTCCTCTGAATTACATGTTCAGTTGGGATAACCTTAAGTCTTCTATGGTCTTTGTTATGATGACTGGAAAAATGTTGAGATACACTATGTAACTGATGTCCCCTAGTGATATTGTATCTATGTTGGCAGACCCTGGCTTTAAAGCTTTGAGTAGTCTTGCCAACATATTGTAACTTGCAAGGGCAAGTGAGCAAATATATAATTCATTTTGTATTACAATTCATATATGAATTGCTTTTAAATTTTTCTCCAGTTGAATATGAACTGAATTCATCTGTTCTATTCATTATCATTGGACAAGTAAGGCAGCGTAAGGAAGGACACTTAAACACTCCCTTTAAAGGTTTCAGGTCTGGTAACCCTAGCAAATATTTGGATTGTAATGTACTTTCTCCTTCAATCTCAAACTTTTTTGACTTGGTAAAAAAGCTTGGCACCAGAATATTTTTAAGGGTTTTAGAACAACTAAAGGTGATTTTTGGCTTCTTTGCAATATTGTTTTTAAGGCGAGGATCCCCCTTCAAAATACTCCAATGTCTATTTAGAATATTTCTTATTTGACTACCTTTAGAATTATAATTTCTTATAAAAAGTGGAAATTCTTCTGATGCTTTAGTATGTATATTCTCTTTTTCACTTGACACAAATTGTTTTGCTTTGGTATAGGAGTCTTCAATTAGATTCTTTAGATATGATTTGTCCAAAAATCTTTGTTTTAAAGTTTTCGATTGTTTCTCAAAATCTCTCATAGTAGAACAATTCCGTTTGATTCTATGGAATTGTCCATAGGGGACGTTGTTCAACCATGGCCTGTAATGACAGCTTTTATAGTCTAAAAAGCTATTAGCATCGACCTTCTTAAAAAAGGTACGAGTTTTAACTTTCTCATTTACAGAACCTTTGAGTTCCAAATCCAAGAATTGGATACTCTCAGGATTTGAACTACTGGTGAATTTAATCTCTCAGATATTATCATTCATGTACTCTATAAAATCTTTGATAGTATCAAGTATACCTTTCCAAACTATCAAAATATCATCAGTAGGATAAGATCCAACTTCAGCATTCAAGGCACACTCAGCTCATGCAATGGCAGCTTCATGGGTAGAGAAATCAGGCGTCCCTCCTGCTCAAATATGCTTGATTGCCCCATGGAGCAATCTCCATACCTTCTGCAGATATTACAAACTGAATGTGAAAGATTCAGAAGAAACAACCTTAAAAAGCAAGATCCTTAAAGCTGCTACCTCCTGTCCCTTCCGTTCATCTTATTTGTGCTGCTTCTGTGTAGGGCAGGTAAATCAGGAATTCTCTTACCTTAGAATTACTTTTAACTGCATAACCAAAGACAGCAAATTACATAACATCATAATGAGATTGTTCTTTCTTTTTGTTTTTGCCTTGATCCTATGTAGAGATTATGGCCTTGATTCAATATGCCCCATTAAATCTGTCGGTAGGGCAAAAATGGATTCCGAATGCTACACACACGGGACTTGATTCAGTTATTTCTGGTAAAATAGCCAGTAGGGCTACCAACCATAGAAAAAATTTCTCTAAGGTGTTAATCAATTGCCCTAAAAAACTGAAACCAGAACAAACATAGGACCACAAAAAACTACTTATAGCCAAATGTACATCATGTTTTTTTAAGTTACTAAAACCCCACACTAAATAGTGTGAGTAATTGGAACATCAAAAGAAAACAGCTAACGCTCAGTGCCTGACACACTGTCAAGCACCGTGCGTGAGCTCAAACACAGTCACCCTCCCAAACACTAAACCTACACTACTCCTAACAGTAAAGTGCAACAATACTACCCCTAACACTAGCCTAACACCCACAGCTGTATAACACTTACCTCTGACCCACTGTTTGTATTCTTCTGTCATCTTCCATATTCTCCTTCTCTTCTTTGTTCTTCTGTCTTCTTCTCTTCTGTTTTCATCTGTTAATATTACACATACATAATACAGTAATGTATTTGCCAGAGAGGTACACAACGCATTGCAGAAAAATTTGTTGCGTACCTCTCTGGCACTCAAAGGGTTACACTGTGCCGGAATTATATTTCAAGTAAAAGGACTGATACAGAATAACTCTTCCTTTGTGACATTATTTTAGTTTGGAAGGGCCACAAGTTTCACTTATTTCTTCTATAGAAAAACATAATCAAAACAATAGGGGCATTCAATTAACATACACGATTAGTACACAGGACATTCAGTTTCTAGATCTCACTATTCCAGTTACTGAACATGGTGATATTGTCAGTACCATCTATAAAAAAGAGGTTTCACGTAAACCCCTGTAATAAAGCCAGTATTTGTCATCTACCAAGATGGTTGCATAATGTGTCTTATGGCCAGTTCCATTGGTTAAGAAGAAATTGTAGTCAGAAAGAGGACTTTATGGAGAAGGGATCTGCACTACGGAAAGAGTTTGAGGAGAGGGGATATCATGGTAAAATAGTCCAAAAAGCATTTGAAAGATCACAGGAGTTAAATAGAGAGAATATACTAGAGGCCATACATAAAGATTCAAAAAAGAAGAAAAACAGATTGAAAAAGAATAAGGATCTAGTTCCCTTTATTACGTAGTATAATGTGTTTGCTAAATACATAGAGAACATAATAATAAACATTGTACTTCAATAAGAGTCTGTTAGAGGGTAGTACAGGAAAAAATCTGTCTGTTATATATATGAAATGTAAACATTTGAGAGGGTATATAGCCAAAAGTAGAACTAAGAAAATAAATGAAATTAACACCATAGCTTCTTGCTGCATGTGATGGAAAATTTCAGGTATGGCAAGAAGAGGTGCCACAGTTTTATAAACATGGAACACAGGGCCAAATCTTTTGGAGATAAAATGGGCCCAGGTAAGACCTATGAGATAAAACTATTTGTAAACTGTGACATCAAATATGTTATTTAGCCAATTTCCTGCCCATGTGGCAAGGGGTATGAGGGGAGGACTAGTAGGACTTTGAGGATGAGGATAGTAGAGCATAGGAGAAGTATAGAAAACGAAGAGTTAGAACATAATGTCCCCGGCACTTCAGTCAGTGCCAACCAGGTAAATGTAAAGGTTTCTCAGTAAAGGGTATTGGACACAAATCAGTGTCAGTTAATAATAGTTTCCAAATGTTATGCAACAAGAGTCCCTCTGGATCCATAGGGTGGGACTAAATGAAGAAACCAAGGTAGGAAGTTTCATATAAGATCAGTTCGTTATAGTATGTTTAAGGGGTACTTATTTATGTATCTTTATATAGTTGGAGTACTAATCAAGTGGTCACTCTCAATAGCACATTTTGTGTGTCAAAGATCTTGTGCAGATACGTATATGGAATAATGTATAGAATTAGTGTTTTTATGTATCTGCCTACAGTAATATGGAATAGGAGATTAAGACAGTGATGTTGCACTGTATTGGAATTAAGTTTTTATCTTGTAGCAATCTAGGTTTATTCACATGTGTGACATGTGGGTGTCTAGATAACATTTGGCACACTATTAGTTCCAAATTGTGGCAAGAATGGATCACACAGGTGTCCCTAATATTAAAATAAGGAGAGGAGGAGTTGGAGAGGGCTTGCTGTTGTGCATCTGCACTATTGGAGACACAAGTTTGGTCCATGAGACATGTATGTGCCTCAAGTGAGATGTCTAAAGAAAGAACATGGATATTGCTGTTAATGCCGATTTGACACGTGCATAATGTTCCGCATATCACTTAAAAGGAAGTGATGTAAACATGTGCAGTGATGCACCATCTTTCAGTGTCGATTTGGCACATGCATATATGAACACATAGGTATTTCCTATGTTGAGAAAAGAAAGTGTCCAATCATATGCAGAAGTGTATTATGGCTATGCTGAAGTGCGGATGTATTCCAGACCTCAATAAGAGGAGGAATAAAAGGCCTGGATATATGCTACATGGGAATTCTGTGGGGATGAAACATTTATGCGTTCTAAGGGTCTTAACAGGAAGGAAATGAAAATATTGAACAGTTTTGACACTATTTTTGGATGGTGTAAAATACAAAAAGTGAGTTTTGAGAGTGGCCATTTGATAAACCCCTGAGGAAGTGGGAATAGCTATGTAACGCTAGGGTAGAGTAAAAGGTTTTTTATGTTTTTTTTGTGTATTGTATGTACATACATTTTTTATATTTGTATTTTTTTTTATATTTTTTTTTATATGTTTAAGATGTATTAAAATTTCACATTTTTTATGAAGCCTTGGTATCATTAAGTTAGGAGTATATCTGGCACCAACATTCCGTAGTGATTTCTTGATTCCCCTGTAGAAATATTGGCAAAAACAGCAATAGCAATTACTTTCCTATTACAAATCCAAGGTTGGAGAAGTCACATCTGAGAGTCCAAGAGGAACGTTCTGGGCAAGGTTTGAAGCTGCAAGTCCAATTCTTAGGGGAAAAAGACGATGATGGGGAGAATTCAGTACAGATACCTGCACTGGGGGTTATCCAGTGAAAGCTGTTCTACTCTGAGGCTAGTCTATGTCTCAGGAACATGTGAGTAAGATCATTGGGCACTAAGAAGGTGATATTCAACGGTGGGTGGAAATCATATTTTAAGCAGTCTACACTTAGAGCGCATATGCCCTTTTTTATGTGTTTCTTTACATGTATATGAAGAACCATTTTGCAGCATTCTAAATTGAGGAGCAGCAATGCATCTGAAAAAAGTTGGATACAGTTTTGGAGACTTTCTTTTACTTCTTTTTGGGACTGTTAGGATTGCATTGACCATTGCATTTCTGATGTATAGCACTTGGCCAGAGTGGTTGTTTATTACTGTATTACATATGTGTAATGTTGACTTGTTTTTATTTTTATAGGTGCTTGTTTAACAACAGATGAAGATAGAGGAGACAAAGGAAGAACAGAAAGAAGAAGAAAGAAGATAGAAGATTGAAGAAGAATGCTGGGAGTAGCTGACCAGGGTGTTGAAGACCCTGATGGACATCAGGATTGCAGGTAAGTATTTTTTGCAGGGGATGTTTTTGGAGCTT
The DNA here is from genome assembly GCA_037306005.1 of Rhinophrynus dorsalis. NCBI lineage: Eukaryota > Metazoa > Chordata > Amphibia > Anura > Rhinophrynidae > Rhinophrynus > Rhinophrynus dorsalis. The sequence goes on along the minus strand of CM074728.1, from coordinate 48,728,048 downwards.
AGTCGGAATAACACTGTGAGTGCCAGTTGGGTATGCATACCCCATTGGCACTCACAGGATAAATTCTATTAACATTTTACTCATTTACTTCATACTTTGTATGTACTGATAAGAGATTTAGGGCACCATTTCAATACATCCACTGTTTTTTGGGGGGCATTTTTTCCCCTTTAATTCCTGCATTGGCAGGACTAAACGTGTTAAGGGACTTTGTGCTCAAAAAAAAAACTGAATGCAGATATTCACTTGTTAGGTTAGGCCTAAGTAATGGAAATTAATGGGAAAATAGCAATAGTGTAAATGCATTTTAATGGGTTCAAACTTTTTTGTATGATTTGAATGTGTTATTATTATTATTATAGTCACAGTGGATATATAATTCATGATAAGAAAGAAGGTAAGAAGACAACAATATGAAGAAGATGGAAGACAGAAGATGACAGAGGAAGTTTTTGGAAAATTTTAGAATTTTTATTTGCCCCATGTGGTAAATTTAGTTTACTCCATAAATACTCTCATTCTTAGCACATCAACCTCATTCAGTCTGCTACTGTGGGGAGTTTATGGATTGTAGGGTATATTTAGAGATCAGACCATCATTACTGTTGTAGCGCAAGCAGCCATAGTCCAAGCCAATTTCATGATGAATCTATACATAGCTCCTTTCTCAGTTCTTTATCTTGTCATCTGTCAATGGACCTGCTGGTTTGTAAATATTGATTTTTGTCTTTTCTGCTCTGTTCCAGTTTACCACTACTTCAGTCCAGTATCCTGCCTACTACTACATCCCACTCTAGAATATTCATCTGTCTGCTTGCACTAGACTCAGATCCCCAGGTGCTCAAGTCTGTATTGACTATTTCTCACCTAACCTGTGGGACCATGTCCTGGTCCAGCCAGTCATCAAGACAAAAGCTATATGTTCTGTGTAGTTTTGTGCTTCTGGCACACCCTATAGTATGGCTTTTGATGAGTTTAGTATCTATGTAGTGGTGGAAATGTAAAAACAATCCTTAAATATTCAGTAGGTACAGAAAACAAAATGTCTTTGATTTTCAATGATTTAATGGAGTAGATGGACAAAAGGTTGATGGGGGAATTGTTTCTACAAGTATTCAAGGGAACAAGGCATGGGGGGGGTCAGATACTGCACATGGGGATCTGTGGCTACCTGTGGGCAAGAGAACAAGACTGGGGGCCAGGCCGTGTACATGGGATTCTATGGCTAAGGTTAAGGGATTAATGCTGTTTGTGGTGTTGGAAGGATCCTCTTCACTCCTATACTGACCAAGTGGGAAAGCAGAGAGAGAATGCTCTTAGACTTCAGGATTGTCATACCAGTGATGTGTAAGGGAGAGCCATATAACATATAAACACCCTCTGTGAATATGATATGGAAATGAGTCATTATGCTGCATTTCTGTTTGGAAATAGGCCATTGTTGATGAAATGAGTGAAAATTCATACAGCCGTCAAAAGGCATATCATATTTTGGGATGGGCGAAAATTTTCACCTCAAACTGTATTCGGCGAATAATGGCACTTTCCGGTTGGTGAATCATTTTTCACGAAATGTGCCATTTTTCCACTTTTTCCTGCCTTTTTCACCCATTGAAATCAATGGGAAGAAAAATATTTCTCCACCACACAAAAGTTTTTTACAGCCATATAAAAGGCTGTCAGGCTCTCACAGCATGCCATTTTGTGTTTGTGAGAGGAGAGAGCAGCATGTTTTTTGAGCTAGACAAGACAGAGGGGAATTGAAGTTTAGTTTAGGGAATCTTTTAGGTAGGACATTTGTTCTGTTTATTAGGAGAGTCAGTGGGGCACTCTGGGGAGAAGAAGGGTGGAAGGAAGTTGACCCCAAATACTCCAAAATTCCATGTGACTGGCTGGCAAGACAAAGGCAGCTAGGGACCTATTTGCTTGCTAATCTTGCTCTTATTATCTCTGTGCTAGGTGGGGAAGTCTGGGGAAAGATGTTGTTGAGTTTTTTTTTTCAGTTATAATTTATTTTGGACAGACTGTGATAAGATAACAGGGTGGGCAACTTAAAAATAAATAAATAAATAAGAGTAAAAAACTAAATATATTAGGTGATATTGACAGACAGCTGATTGGACTTAGGCAAGGCACCTGTTATGGTTTTCTGACACTCAGACAAGGTTTTAAGTAAAAACACAGTTTTATTTGAAATGAAAATCAGGAATAGTGCCCCTGGGGGCCAGGTATAGCATAGACAGACAGGTAGAAAGCAGTAGCTAGTACAATGAATGCAGAATTGCACTGTATAACAGGATGGACAAGGGTTAAGGAATAACCCACTGATCAGTCACAATGATGGTAGGCTGACAACGCCCAGCTAAACCAATAAGTCTCTGAAAGTATTCTCGATCAGTAGTAGGCTTGCTCAAATCACTCTCATGTAGCTGTTACAAAAGGACGCCCAAGGAGACTGCACAATGCAACCAGAGCTGAGTATAAACTCCAGGAGGAGTAATAGAAAGAGCCGCCAGCAGAGCTGGTAAACGGAACCTGTCAAGCCCTTGATACGTACTGGAATACTGTTGTGTGCCAAAGGAGATTAGAGCCAGGCCACCCACATGGTGCCAACAGGAGTAACACTGTACCAGCAACAACGAGCCTCGCACAGGAGTGCGATGAATGATACTACACACGAGCAATGACTAGCGCCCAGACACCCTTCCGGTGCCGTATCAGTACCATACAGCGAGAGCAAACGGAGGCCACAACACCGGGAGGTGCAAGCACGGTACACCACGTACCGGGACTAAACTGCTCTGCTCGTGTAATGGGCAGACTAGGTACGAAGCGCAGCTCAGACTGTGTAAACGGCTCGGATAGTATGATATAGCTTGGCAAGTGTATTAGGCTCAGTAACGGAGGCAACACACACACAGTAAGGGAATCGGGCAGGTACGGCCATGGAGAGGCAGCTCAGCAAGGTTACAACAGCTCGGTAAACGAAGGCCACCACATAGCGCCAATGAGAGTGAATGAACGGAGCCCCACTACTATAGTTCAGAATATCTCCGTCAGGCGACATGGAAACACTGGAACTCAGGAAACTGATGAGGAACAGGGAGCGATAACCGGAACCAGGACCCTCTCGATCAGGAACGTCAAACAAGCCGGGTAAATCACTGAGCCGGAAAGTCAGCCACAGCCAGGTCGGTAACGGAGCAGGAACGTCAGCCACAGCCAGGTCGGTAACGGAGCAGGAACGTCAGCCACAGCCAGGTCGGTAACGGAGCAGGAACGTCAGCCACAGCCAGGTCGTTAATGGAGCAGGAACGTCAGCCAGCGCAGGATCCAATCAGACAGCAGGAACGGAGAATAGTCAGACGAGCTGAATCGGTACACAGGAACACAGTAACTCAGCAAGAGGGCTCAACTTCAGGAACACCACGAAAGGGCACCAGATAGATGTCATAGGCCCAGTATAAAAAGGAACATCCTGGGCGGGCCAAACAACCTGCACCAATGCACAGGTACCATCAGTGTGACTGACAGGGGATCACGGGCACCGTGATAGTACCCCCCTCTCAAAGACCCCCTCTCCTGCCTGCTGGTTTGGGTTTGTGCGGATATTTAGAGTGAAAATTGCGCAATAAACGTGGATCATGTAGGTCCTTTTGGTCCACCCATGAACGTTCCTCAGGCCCGTAGCCTCTCCAGTGGACCAAATATTGCAATTTGCCTCTAAATCTCCTGGAGTCAATAATACTCTGTACTTTGTATTCCTCTTGACCTTGAACATCCACCGGCCCAGGAACCACCGGAGTGGTAGTATAACGGTTGCAAACCAAGGGTTTCAGTAGTGACACATGGAACACATTGTGAATGCGCATAGACGCAGGAAGTTCCAGTGCGTATCCCACGGGGTTAACCTTACGGATAATTTTAAACGGACCAATGAACCAGGGAGCCAATTTGTTGGATGGTACTTGCAAATTAAGATTCCTGGAGGAGAGCCATACCCTGTCCCCAACCTGAAATGAGACCGCTGGCAACCGTCTACGATTAGCATGCCGCTGTTGTCGCTGGAAGGACTGGCTGAGGGACCTTTGCACCTGTGCCCATGTGGAGCGGAGTTGCTCAATGTGCTCATCCAGAGCCGGCATCTGTTGTGACTGAAATGAGTCTGGGAGCAGACAAGGCTGGAACCCATAGTTGACAAGAAATGGGGAGCTCCCAGACGATGAATTGACCGCACAGTTCCTGGCGAACTCTGCCCACGGCAACAAGTCGGCCCAATTGTCATGATGATCAGTCACAAAGCAACGCATAAACTGCTCCAGTCCCTGATTGGCACGCTCAGCCTCAGGATGGTAGGCGGAGGAAAAGGACAATTGTATGCCCATTTGGCTACAGAATGCCCTTCAGAATCTCGACACGAATTGACTCCCTCGGTCTGATACTATTACTCTGGGAACCCCGTGCAAGCGAAATACCTCTTTGGCAAAAACTGTTGCCAATTCCTGGGCCGAAGGAAGACCAGAGAGGGGCACGAAATGAGCCATCTTAGAGAACCTATCCACCACCATTAGAATAAAGGTATAGCCCTTGGATGATGGCAGTTCTCCCAGAAAGTCAATAGAGATGTGTGACCATGGGCGTTCGCCATTAAGTACTGGTTGGAGCAAGCCCACTGGGAGATGTCTGGGAGACTTAGTACGGGCACATGTGGCACAAGCAGACGTAAATGCCGCACAGTCAGCTCTTAGAGAAGGCCACCAAAACATCTGTGATAGAGACCATACCAGCTGATCTCTGCCAATATGCCCAGCTGCCTTCGAGGAGTGATAGGTCTCAAGTAATTGGACACGGAAAGGCTCATCCACAAAACACTTGCCAACTGGGGTTTCTGGAGGTGCCCTAGCCTGGGATGCCAATATTTGTTCCCCCAATGGCGAAGTGATACTGGTACGTATCGTGGCCAGAATTCTGTCAGGCTGAATAATAGGAACCGGGGTTTCATCCCTCTCAATGTCTGTGCAAAATTGCCTGGAAAGGGCATCAGCTCTCACGTTTTTAGATCCAGGCAAGTAGGACACTATAAAGTTAAACCTTGACAAAAACAGTGCCCACCTAGCCTGGCGAGATGACAACCTTTTAGCCTCTGAAAGGTAAATCAAGTTTTTGTGGTCCGTAAGAATTAGTACTGGGGTTCTTGTGCCCTCTAATAAATGTCGCCATTCTTTCAGTGCCAAAATTATAGCCAACAATTCCCTGTCACCGATTTCGTAATGGCTTTGGGCACTGGATAATTTCTTAGAAAAGAACCCGCATGGTCTCAGGTTGCCCCCTTCTTTGGGACGCTGAGAGAGAACTGCCCCTACCCCAACCTCAGAGGCATCGACCTCCAACGTAAATGGCAGGGAGGGGTTAGGGTGGGAAAGTGTAGGAGCGGAGGCGAATGCAGATTTGAGAGTATCGAAGGCCCTTTCAGCTGCATCAGACCATTGAGAGGGATTAGCTCCCTTATGCGTGAGGTCAGAGAGGGGTTTAACAATGGTGGAAAAATTCGGAATGAATTTTCTGTAATAATTGGCAAAACCCAAAAACCTTTGTATTGCTTTCAACCCTTTAGGTCATGGCCATCGTAGGACTGCTGCCAATTTACCCTCATCCGTGGCAATGCCATCAATAGAAATGACGAATCCCAGAAAGGGTACTTTGGAACAATGAAATTCGCATTTCTCCAATTTACAGAACAATTTGTTCTTGCGTAACCATAGCAGGACTTCAGACACATCCAGAATGTGTTGGGTTAAGTTGGCAGAGTGAATCAATATGTCATCGAGGTAAACGACAACACAGGACTGTAATAAGTCACGGAGGATATCATTGATAAACTCTTGAAACACGGCAGGTGCATTACATAAGCCGAATGGCATGACTAAATATTCATAGTGACCCGACTTAGTATTGAATGCCGTTTTCCACTCATCCCCGGCCCTTATCCATATCAGGTTGTACGCAGCACGTAAATCGAGTTTAGTAAATATAGATGAGCCTTTCAACCTGTCAAACAGCTCTGTAATGAGTGGAATTGGATATGCATTTTTAGGCATCAACTTATTAAGTCCTCGATAATCAATACAGGGTCGTAGCTCGCCACTTTTCTTTTTTACAGAAAAAAAATCCTGCACCTGCCGGAGATGAAGATTTACGAATTATCCCTCTAGTGAGGGCATCCTCAATGTATTCCTCCATGGCCTGATTCTCCTCACAGGACAATGGGTATGTCCTGCCCCTCGGTGGCACCACTCCCGGGGGCAAATCAATAGCGCAATCATATGCGCTAGCCTCTCCCTTACTGAATACGTCACTGAATCTGCTGTATTCAGCTGGCACGGAGGGAGAGGTACATAAAATCTTAACTGGATGAGACAAACAATGCCCAGAACAGTATTCAGACCACGACTTGACCTGGCATCTTTGCCAGTCAAACTGGGGGTTCTGTAAAAATAACCAAGGGAACCCCAATATGACCGCGTGATGGGATGAATGTATAATCTGGAGACAGACCCTCTCCTCGTGGAGAGCCCCAATAGTCATAGAGATAGGTGTAGTTTCCACGGTGATGAATGCGGGTTCTAGCGGTCTGCCATCAATGGCTTCAATGGCTAAAGGCGTATCTTTTTTGGACAGCGGAATACTGTGCGTCTCAGCAAGTCTTGTCCATAAAATAGCCTGCAGCGCCAGAATCTATTAATGCTAGTGCCTCAACCGCTTGATCACCTACAGGGAAGCACACCGGAATGATGGGTTTCTTGGAACAGGGATCTGGGGACGATTGTACACCACCTAGGGCCTGTCCCCCAAGGTACCCTAGGTGCGTGCGTTTCCCGGCCGTACCGGACAATTACGTAGTATGTGCCCATTCTTGCCACAATATAAGCATAAGCCCTGCCTTCTGCGGTGTGCCCGCTCCTCCTTAGACAGCCTGGTGAACCCGAGTTGCATGGGTTCTCCCAGTTCGTTAACTCGATCAGGAGGATTGGGAGGCGAGGGTGGGTTTAAAGGGCCATCGTGCCCATGGATTCTGGATCTTGCCCTTTTAGCCAAGCGCCTTTCTCGTATGCGTGTATCAATGAGCAATACAAAATCCATGTAATCATCCAAATCGGTAGGTACCTCTCTGGCCGCAATTTCATCTTTAATAGCGTCTGATAATCCCTGGGAAAAAGCTGTCACTAGAGCCTCATTATTCCACCCTACCTCTGCTGCCAGTATCTGAAATTCTATGGCGTAATTGCCTGCGGTGCGTTCGCCCATCTGAATCTCCATTAATCTTTTGGCAGCAGAGGAGGTTCTCCCAGGCAGCTCGAATACTCTCCGAAACTGCTTGACAAATTCGTCAAAGTCTAATGTACATGGATTGGCCTTCTCCCATAGTGGGCTAGCCCATGCCAGGGCTTTACCCGTTAATAGAGATATCATGAACCCCACCTTGCTACTGTCGTTCGGAAAAGCGTGAGGTGTTAGTTCTAGAAATATCTCTAGTTGGTTAATAAACCCTCTACACAGGGTGGGTTCGCCATTGTATCTCAACGGTAACGGTGCCGCCGCCGTTAAACTTCTGGGAACGGCAACTATTTGCCCATAAACGTGATCCGGTGTCACAACTGGGGGGACCACCGGATTTTGGTTAGGTTTATCAAGGTGTACCGTACGTTCTAGCAAGGTTTGCATGGCCAGTGCCAACTGGTCCAAGCGCTGCTCGTGCACATCCATCCTCCAGTGGAGGTTCTGTGTATTACTGTCACCTTTACCGTCAGAGGTCATGGCCCTTTCGTACTGTTACGGTTTTCTGACACTCAGACAAGGTTTTAAGTAAAAACACAGTTTTATTTGAAATGAAAATCAGGAATAGCGCCCCTGGGGGCCAGGTATAGCATAGACAGACAGGTAGAAAGCAGTAGCTAGTACAATGAATGCAGAATTGCACTGTATAACAGGATGGACAAGGGTTAAGGAATAACCCACTGATCAGTCACAATTATGGTAGGCTGACAATGCCCAGCTAAACCAATAAGTCTCTGAAAGTATTCTCGATCAGTAGTAGGCTTGCTCAAATCACTCTCATGTAGCTGTTACAAAAGGACGCCCAAGGAGACTGCACAATGCAACCAGAGCTGAGTATAAACTCCAGGAGGAGTAATAGAAAGAGCCGCCAGCAGAGCTGGTAAACGGAACCTGTCAAGCCCTTGATACGTACTGGAATACTGTTGTGTGCCAAAGGAGATTAGAGCCAGGCCACCCACATGGTGCCAACAGGAGTAACACTGTACCAGCAACAATGAGCCTCGCACAGGAGTGCGATGAATGATACTACACACGAGCAATGACTAGCGCCCAGACACCCTTCCGGTGCCGTATCAGTACCATACAGCGAGAGCAAACGGAGGCCACAACACCGGGAGGTGCAAGCACGGTACACCACGTACCGGGACTAAACTGCTCTGCTCGTGTAATTGGCAGACTAGGTACGAAGCGCAGCTCAGACTGAGTAAACGGCTCGGATAGTATGATATAGCTTGGCAAGTGTATTAGGCTCAATAACGGAGGGAATAAGTAAGTAAGGAATAAGTAAGGGAATCGGGCAGGTACGGCGACGGAGAGGCAGCTCAGCAAGGTTACAACAGCTCGGTAAACGAAGGCCACCGCATAGCGCCAATGAGAGTGAATGAACAGAGCCCCACTACTACAGTTCAGAATGTCGCCGTCAGGCGACCTGGAAACACTGGAACTCAGGAAACTGATGAGGAACAGGGAGCGATAACCGGAACCAGGACCCTCTCGATCAGGAACGTCAAACAAGCCGGGTAAATCACGGAGCCGGAAAGTAAGCCACAGCCAGGTCGATAACGGAGCAGGAACGTCAGCCACAGCCAGGTCGGTAACGGAGCAGGAACGTCAGCCACAGCCAGGTCGGTAACGGAGCAGGAACGTCAGCCACAGCCAGGTCGTTAACGGAGCAGGAACGTCAGCCAGCGCAGGATCCAATCAGAGAGCAGGAACGGAGAATAGTCAGACGAGCCGAATCGGTACACAGGAACACAGTAACTCAGCAAGAGGGCTCAACTTCAGGAACACCACGAAAGGGCACCAGATAGATGTCATAGGCCCAGTATAAAAAGGAACATCCTGGGCGGGCCAAACAACCTGCACCAATGCACAGGTACCATCAGTGTGACTGACAGGGGATCACGGGCACCGTGATAGCACCATACAGCTCCATCAGTTGTGTTGTGTTCTGTACAGTAAAAAAACACAGTGCAGTTGCATAATGTCCAGAAAACACACAAATGGAAAGGGAAGGGGGAGGGGTGGAGCAGTGCAGGGATGTTAGAGTAAAGTAGTATTCAAAAACTGACTGAAGCAATGGTTGCTACAGCATGTGCAATCAATGATGATGATGATCCTTCTAATCCAAGGAAGGATGCAATTTGTCAAGGTACCAGCAAAACTAGTTCCAGCACCACCAGTGCCAGTAGAAATAAAGAACCTTATAAGAAGAACACTGAAGACGACAACAAGTCACATTCAAGTGTTGATGATGCTGGCAATAGCATTATAGAGGAAGGTGTAGCAGCTGAACCACCTGCTGCATCAGATAGTGAGACAAACAAACACCAAAACACCTGTAGTAGGGAACTTTGTTACAGTAAAAGTAAAAATAAATTGTTTGAGACCTCTAAAAGCTTACAGGAATATAAGGGTAGTAGTGGACAAGAACTGTTAGGTGATGCTGATGCTGCTGAGGATGACCTAATCATGACTGATGATGATGCAGATCTGGAATATATCCCTCCAGCATCCTTCTCTTGTTAAGATACAGATGAAGTCGAGAGTGAGGATGATGACAGAGCTATAAGGTTATCGAAAAGTCAAAGACCGAATCTTCCACCACTTTTAAGGAGCACTGTGTCTGTCTATAAAATGTTTGAGAAAGCCATTGGAAAGTCTGACCCTGGACAAGTACAGATGTCAAAAAAGCATACAGTCACACTATCAGTTATCATCAGCATCATCGCCTCTTCAAAGTCCAAGTCCCACTCAGCCACACACAACTGTTACTTGTGCTGCTGCTGTAAGTGCTGCACCTTTGACACCTAGTAGTAGTGGCAGTAGAATTAAATCAACATCTAGCCCCAGTAGTAGTAGTAGCAGCAGCAGCACCCCCTCAGGAACCCCTCTTTCCATGAAGTCCACAGTATGGAGATACTTCACTTAGGATCCTCAAGCTAAGCATGTTGCTATCTGTTGTCTGTGCAAAAAGCACATGCGCAGGGGGAAAGCAGGTTCACACCTAGGCACCTCCTCTATGAGATTCCACCTGAAGCACAACCTCAGGTCTGACTGGGAGACACACTATCAGCAGGCCAAAGGTGCCACAACTAGCAGCAGCAGAACCACTTTAAAAAGTCCCCAGGGCTCTAGGGCAGAAAAAAGAAGTAGTGAAGTTATTTATGTGTCAGAGAGTGTGCTACTGCCAGTGCCAACAGTTAGTTCAGTCCAAATCACATCTATGGCTCCAGCTGCAGAGGAGTATGATGACTCTGATTTTGCTGTAGGAGATGGCAAGAATCATAGACTGCCCACACATGCTGCATCTACCGCCACCACTTCCTCTAGTAATGTTGTTAAATCAATAAAGTTCCAGGATTCTTCTGCCATGTCCTGCCAACCCACACTGGCTAAGTTCCTAAGAAGGAGTCAAAAACTTCACAAGAACAATCCCAAAGTATGCCTATGGAATGGCAAGGTTGCCAAGATGTTGGCAATTGACATACTGTAGTATTCTTTTGCAGAAAACCAAGGTTTCAGAGAACTGATGTCATGTGTAGGAGTGTTGAGCGAGCATGCTCGGCCGATGCTCGGATCGGCTCGAGCATCGCTCTGCTCGGCACATGGCGGTACTCGTACGAGTACCGCCATGTGCTCGCCCGCCATGTTCGGGTGGCAGGGATCTGTGCTGGAGGAGGCACAGATCTTGCAGACGCTCCGCTGGACCACCAGGGACTGGAGGTAGGGGGCATTGCGGAGATGAAGGGGGCATTGCGGAGATGAAGGGGGACATTGTGGAGATGAAGGGGGACATTGTGGAAGGGGGGCATTGCGGAAATGAAGGGGGCATTGCGGAGATGAAGGGGGCATTGCGGAGATGAAGGGGGCATTGCAGAGATGAAGGGGGACATTGCAGAGATGAAGGGGGACATTGTGGAGATGAAGGGGGCATTGCGGAGATGAAGGGGGACATTGTGGAAGGGGGACATTGTGGAAGAGGGGCATTGTGGAGATGAAGGGGGGCATTGACCAGGCACCCTCCCCTCATCAGAGCAGGGGGTGCCTGGTGTAATGCTCGAGTCCTCCCATGTAATGCAATGGGGTTCGGGTGCTCGTCCGAGCACTCGAGCCTCAGGGGGTGCTCGGTCAGAGCACCCGAACACCCGAGCATCGGGGTGCTCGCTCAACACTAATGTGTAGCTCTATGCTGGAATATCCCAAGCTGTAGTTATTTTTCCAGGACAGCTGTGCCTGAATTGTAGAAGCAGGTGGTTAGTGTGGTTAGCAAAGGGCTTAAAAGTGTGTATGGCAAGAAAATCCACCTGACAATAGATATGTGAACAAGTGGTCAGTGCACAGACTATATGACTGTGACTGCTCACCGGGTTTCCCTCCCAGCACCAACAACAGACAACATTAGCTTACAGCATGAGATGAAAGCCAGTAATCATGTTTCTGGTTGTGGCAGTGTGATTAAAAGGAGCAGCAGCAGCAGGATAGCCCATACCACTGTCATGCCACCATGTGCATGCAGAGTTTTGAGAGACAGTACTACAAAGCTGTAGATGTTTTAAGTAAGCTAGAGCAGGTGATAGAGGAATGGCTTGTACCCCACTCCTTAAAAGCTGGTTTTGTGTCTGCTGATAACGGCTCCAACATAATTGCTGCTTTGAGAATAGGTGGTATAGTGCATGTGCCCTGCTTTGCCCATGTGCTAAATTTAGTTGTGACCAGATTCCTTGCAGAATTCAAAACCCTCAAAGAGATGCTTACTGTTGCCCTCAAAATCTGTGCCCATTTTAGTTGCTCCTACAGTGCACGCAATGCTCTATATTCCATACAAGAGCTTAACAACCTACCCCTTCTGCAGCTGAAAATGGACGTACCTACCAGATGATATTACATCGTGTACATGGTAAAGCATTTGTATGAGCAGAATAAGACCATTAGTGCATACACTATGCAAAAATGGAAGGCTTTGGAGGGAGCCTCTTTCTCTCCTGGACAATGGCAACTAATGTGCGATGTATGTGAGCTGCTGAAACCCTTTGAGGTGGCAACCATGCTGGTGAGGCACATTGGGGCAGGAATTAATTAAATTCTACCACTGATACTTTTATTGCAGAAAAAAATGAGGAGCATGGCTGAGGAATCTTACCAGAATAGCAACACAGACTTGCACCAGCAGCTAAAGGACATGTTAATGTGCTTTGAACAAGATCCTCGTAAGTGTCCATTAAAAGCAATGAGGAATATATTCTTGCTACTTTGCTGGACCCTCACTTTAATCACAAAATTTCAGAATTTCTGCCAAAGGGCCACCAGCAGTTTATCACAACAAGGAATCAGATTCTGTCAAGGAATATCGAGACATGCTTATTATCACAGTTCCCGTGATCTTTCTCTGTCACTCTTTGCTGTGGTGTGCTCCCATTGGCTGAGCTTGTTTGGCCCGCCCAGTATGGCCTTTTTATACTCGGCCTTTGGCACCTGTCAGTTGCCCTTTCGTGGTGTTCCTGAGCCAGTGTTGCTGTGTAGCTGTGTTCCATTGTTCCTGCATTCCTGTGTACCGACTTGGCCTGGCTGACGTTCCTGCTCCGTGATCTGACCCGGCTTGTCTGACGATCCTGCTCCGTGATTTGACCCGGCTTGGCTGACGTTCCTGCTCCGTGACCTGACCTGGCTACGTTGACGACCCTGCCCGTGTTCCTGCTGAGATCCTGCTCTAGTGTCGCCTGGGCGACATTCTGACTTCCGCTGTGCTGTTTGCAGGGCTGACAGAGTTGTTGCCTCCTATGTACTGGGCCTTCCCGTTTACTCTTGCTGAGCTCTGTTGCCTCCGTTACTCTGGGCCTCCATTAACACTTACAGAGCACTGAACCTTCCGTTTGCACTTCAAAGCACTGTTGCCTCCGTTCACTGAGCCTCCGTTAACACTTGAAAGCCGTTGCTTCCGCTACCCTGAGCCTTCCGCTTACACTTGCAGAGCCTTGTAGTCTCAGTTACTAGAGCCTTCCGTTAACACTTGCAGAGCATGGTGGACTCCGATTTACCCTGCGCATCCGGTTACACTTGTTGGGCGCAGTAGTCTCGTTACACACCAGTTGGGTGCGATTGGCTCCATACACCTCAGCTCTTGCAGTGTAGTTGGTCCCCGTTACAACACCAAAGCGGTGCTATTGGCTCTATACAGCTAAGCTCTTGCAGTGTAGTTGGTCTCCGTTACAGCGCCTGTGGGGGTGCTATTGACTCTGTACAGCTAAGCTCTTGCAGTGTAATTGGTCTCCGTTACAACGCCCGTGGGGGCTATTGGCTCTATACTCCTCAGCTCTCGTAGTGTATTTGGTCTCCGTTAACGCACCGGGTGGGTGCTATTGGCTCTTAACATCTCAGCTCTTGCAGTGCACTTGCTCTCCATTTATGCACCGGTTGGGTTCTAGTGGCTCTAGCTAGTGTTGAGCGAGCATGCTCGGCCGATGCTCGGATCGGCTCGAGCATCGCTCTGCTCGGCACATGTCGGTACTCGTACGAGTACCGCATGTGCTCGCCCGCCATGTTCGGGTCTCCTCCCCGCACGTTTTGCGGCTGCTGCGCAGCCAATAAACGTGCAGGGAGGCTCTGACATCGGTGTAATGCCAGCAGCCATGTTGGCTGCTGGCATTACACTGATTGGCTGGCCAGAACCCGTGGTCAGGTGCTGTATAGCACCTGACCAGCGAGTTCGGCTCAGTCTGAGCCAGGGAGAGCTGAGGATAGGAAGGGAAAGGCAGTGTAGGGAGGAAAAAAACAAAAATTGTGAAAAAAAAAGAACCAAAAGTCCTTTTTAGGACTACTGTGTGTGGGGGCAGCAGGTTATTTGGTGTGGGGGGAAAAAAACAAAAAAAAAAAAAAAAAAATATATATATTCTGTTTAGTGTGCAAAGTTGCAGATTAGAGCACATTCTGTTTAGTGTGCACAGTTGCAGATTAGAGCACATTCTGTTTAGTGTGCAAAGTTGCAGATTAGAGCACATTCTGTTTAGTGTGCAAAGTTGCAGATTAGAGCACATTCTGTTTAGTGTGCAAAGTTGCAGATTAGAGCACATTCTGTTTAGTCTTCAAACTAAAATATCAAAGTCACGTATTCCATTCAGTGTGCGTCGCCGCAGTTTAGCAGCACATTCTGAGTACTGTGCAGAGTTGCAGAATAGGAAGAAATACTGTTAAGTCTTCAAACTAAAATATCAAAGTCACATATTCCATTCAGTGTGCTTCGCCGCAGTGTAGCAGCACATTCTGTGTACTGTGCAGAGTTGCAGAATAGGAAGAAATACTGTTAAGTCTTCAAACTAAAATTTCAAAGTCACATATTCCATTCAGTGTGCTTCGCCGCAGTTTAGCAGCACATTCTGTGTACTGTGCAGAGTTGCAGAATAGGAAGAAATACTGTTAAGTCTTCAAACTAAAATATCAAAGTCACATATTCCATTCAGTGTGCTTCGCCGCAGTGTAGCAGCACATTCTGTGTACTGTGCAGAGTTGCAGAATAGGAAGAAATACTGTTAAGTCTTCAAACTAAAATATCAAAGTCACATATTCCATTAAGTGTGCTTCGCCGCAGTGTAGCAGCACATTCTGTGTACTGTGCAGAGTTGCAGAATAGGAAGAAATACTGTTAAGTCTTCAAACTAAAATATCAAAGTCACATATTCCATTCAGTGTGCTTCGCCGCAGTGTAGCAGCACATTCTGTGTACTGTGCAGAGTTGCAGAATAGGAAGAAATACTGTTAAGTCTTCAAACTAAAATATCAAAGTCACATATTCCATTCAGTGTCTTTCACCGCCGTTTAACAGCCTATTCTGTGTACTCTGCAGAGTTGCAAAATTATAAGAAATACTGTTAAGTTTTCAAACTCAAATATTAAAGTCACATATTCCATTCAGTGTCTTTCACCGCCGTTTAACAGCCTATTCTGTGTACTCTGTACAGTTGCAGAATTATAAGAAATACTGTTAAGTTTTCAAACTAAAATATCAAAGTCACATATTCCATTCAGTGTCTTTCACCGCCGTTTAACAGCCTATTCTGTGTACTCTGCAGAGTTGCAAAATTATAAGAAATACTGTTAAGTTTTCAAACTCAAATATTAAAGTCACATATTCCATTCAGTGTCTTTCACCGCCGTTTAACAGCCTATTCTGTGTACTCTGTACAGTTGCAGAATTATAAGAAATACTGTTAAGTTTTCAAACTCAAATATTAAAGTCACATATTCCATTCAGTGTCTTTCACCGCCGTTTAACAGCCTATTCTGTGTACTCTGCAGAGTTGCAGAATTATAAGAAATAAAGAAATACTGTTAAGTTTTCAAACTCAAATATTAAAGTCACATATTCCATTCAGTGTCTTTCACCGCCGTTTAACAGCCTATTCTGTGTACTCTGCAGAGTTGCAGAATTATAAGAAATACTGTTAAGTTTTCAAACTCAAATATTAAAGTCACATATTCCATTCAGTGTGTTTCAACGCCGTTTAACAGCCTATTCTGTGTACTCTGTACAGTTGCAGAATTATAAGAAATACTGTTAAGTTTTCAAACTCAAATATTAAAGTCACATATTCCATTCAGTGTGTTTCAACGCCGTTTAACAGCCTATTCTGTGTACTCTGTACAGTTGCAGAATTATAAGAAATACTGTTAAGTTTTCAAACTCAAATATTAAAGTCACATATTCCATTCAGTGTGTTTCAACGCCGTTTAACAGCCTATTCTGTGTACTCTGTACAGTTGCAGAATTATAAGAAATACTGTTAAGTTTTCAAACTCAAATATTAAAGTCACATATTCCATTCAGTGTGTTTCAACGCCGTTTAACAGCCTATTCTGTGTACTCTGTACAGTTGCAGAATTATAAGAAATACTGTTAAGTTTTCAAACTCAAATATTAAAGTCACATATTCCATTCAGTGTGTTTCAACGCCGTTTAACAGCCTATTCTGTGTACTCTGTACAGTTGCAGAATTATAAGAAATACTGTTAAGTTTTCAAACTCAAATATTAAAGTCACATATTCCATTCAGTGTGTTTCAACGCCGTTTAACAGCCTATTCTGTGTACTGTGCAGAGTTGCAGAATAGGAAGAAATACTGTTAAGTCTTCAAACTAAAATATCAAAGTCACATATTCCATTCAGTGTGTTTCAACGCCGTTTAACAGCCTATTCTGTGTACTCTGTACAGTTGCAGAATTATAAGAAATACTGTTAAGTTTTCAAACTCAAATATTAAAGTCACATATTCTGTGTAAGATGAAGAAGGCGGGTAAAAAGGGACGGGGAAGTGGACGTGATCCTGAAAGTTCAGGGCGCGGGTCAGGACGCGGAGAAACTGTGCCTGGTGCCAGAGCACAAGAAAGAAAGACATCCACCATACCTAGCTTCATGTCTGATTTCACAGGGCGTCGCAGGACATCACTCTCGAGGTCCGACCAGTGCGAACAGGTGGTCGGTTGGATGACAGCTGATACTGCTTCCAGTCGGTTAAGCACCACCCTGTCTTCCACCAAGTCCACTCTCAGTAGCCAAGAGTCTGGTCAACATAATCCTCACTCTGATCATCCTTCCTCCCACCATACACGGTCTGGTCAAAGAAGTGATCCCACACTGGGATATAGTGATGAGCTCGTCTCATCACCAATCCTTCATTTGACCCTCTCTCCAAGCACGCTTGCAGAGGAACATGACATCTTGTGCCCTGATTCACAACCTCTAGAGGCTACCCAATCACAAGAAGATGACAGATGTGAACGGCATTTAAGGTCAAAGGAAGTAGTGGATGATGATGATGATGATGATGAGACACAGTTGCCATTAAATCAACCACTATTTCCGTCTCAAGACCTTGTTGAGGAGAATGTTATACAGTTGTCAATGACTGAGTATGTGGTGGGATCAAGACTTGAGGAGGATGATCAGAGTGAGGAAGTGGAGGAGGACTTGGTGGACGATGAGGTGACTGACCCCACCTGGGAAGGTGTAGAGCCGAGCGATGACAGCAGTCCTGAGGGTGAGCCATCTGCAGCACCGCAACAGGCTGGAAGAGGCAGTGGTGTGGCTACAGAAAGAAGGCGGACCGCACCAAACCGGCCCGCAAATGTTCCACGGAGCACCCCCTTGCGTAAATCTACCTTGCCAAAGGGTAGGTGTTCCGCGGTATGGCGTTTTTTTAAGGAAAGTGCGGACGACAAAAGAATTGTAGTTTGCAACCTGTGCCACACCAGAATGAGCCGAGGCATGAACACTAGAAACCTCACCACCACCAGCATGATCCGACACATGGCATCCAAGCACCGTAGTAAGTGGGAGGAACGCCTGGATCGCCCACCTGTGTCTGCAGGCCACACCACTGCCTCCTCTTCCCCTGTTTTCGGTGCCGGCCAATCGCCTGTCGAAGGCGCAGGCCCGCATACCTCCCGCCCTGCACCTGTACCATCTGAAGCACCATCAGCGACCACATCCACTTCCCTGTCCCAGCACAGCGTCCAAATGTCGTTACCCCAGGCATTTGAGCGCAAGAGAAAGTACCCAGCCACCCACCCACAGGCCATAGCACTAACCTCACACCTTTCAAAATTACTGGCCATCGAAATGCTGCCATTTAGGCTTGTGGACACTGAGTCCTTCCGCAGCCTGATGGCAGCAGCTGTCCCTCGGTACGCGGTCCCCAGCCGCCACTACTTTTCCCGGTGTGCCATCCCCGCATTACACCACCATGTGTCCCATAACATCACCCGTGCCCTGACCAACGCAGTTACTGGGAAGGTCCACTTAACGACTGACACATGGACAAGTGCTTGTGGCCAGGGACGCTACATTTCCCTGACGGCACACTGGGTGAATGTCGTGGAGGCTGGGAGCGACTCGGACCCTGGGATGGCACGGGTGCTACCCACGCCGAGGATTGCGGGCCCTACCTCCATCAGGGTTTCCACCAGCACCTACGTTATTGGCTCCTCCTCCTCCGTTTCCACCTCCGAATTCTCTACACACACCGCCACTCCCCCATCAGCCAGTAGCTGGAAGCAGTGTAGCACTGCAGTGGGGAAGCGTCAACAGGCCGTGCTGAAGCTGATCTGCCTTGGGGACAAACAGCACACGGCCTCAGAGCTGTTGCAGGGGATTAGTCACCAGACCGAGCAGTGGCTCTCGCCACTCAACCTGCAAGCAGGCATGGTTGTGTGTGATAATGGGCGTAACTTGGTGGCGGCTTTGGAGCTTGGCAAGCTCACACACGTACCATGCCTAGCGCATGTATTTAATTTAGTGGTGCAGCGATTTCTAAAAACCTACCCCAATGTGCATGATCTCTTGACCAAGGTGCGCCGCGTGTGTGCACATTTCCGTAAGTCATCAACAGCTTCGGCCGGCCTGTTGAAGCTGCAGCAGCGCTTACAATTGCCAGCTCACCGGCTGCTGTGTGACGTGAGCACGCGCTGGAACTCCACCTTCCACATGTTGGCCCGGCTTTGTGAGCAGCAGAGGGCAGTAGTGGAGTACCAGCTGTTACACGGTCGTCGCCTCTCCGTTCAACTTCCTGTAATCAGAAGTGAGGAGTGGGAATGGATGTCAGACCTCTGCGAGGTTTTACGCAATTTTGAGGAATCGACACAGATGGTGAGCGGCGATAACGCTATTATCAGTGTAACCATCCCACTTCTGTGTCTACTGAAACGCTCGCTGCTCACAATTAAAACCGACGCTTTGCATGTGGAAGAGGTGGAAATGGGGGAGGAAGAGCTTACACAAGGTGATAGCCAGAGCACCCTCACTTCGTCTTCTCAGCGACAATTGGAGGAGGCGGAGGAGGAGGAGGAGGAGGAGGAGGAAGACACGGTTGCCTCCGCTACAGAGGGTAGCCATGGAACTTTAGTTCCATCTCTTCAGCGTGGGTGGGCAGAAGAGGAGGAAGAGGATGAGGATATTGAGAGTCAGCCTCCTGGTGAGGACAGCGAAATCTTGACTGTTGGTACTCTGGCACACATGGCTGACTTTATGTTAGGCTGCCTTTCCCGTGACCCACGCGTTGTACGCATTTTAGACAACACGGATTACTGGGTGTTCACCCTTCTGGACCCCCGCTACAAAGAGAATTTCTCATCTCTCATTCCTCCGGTGGAGAGGACAAGCAAAATGGTGCAATACCAGAAGGTTCTTGTTGAAAAATTGCTCCAAAATTTTCCATCTGACAACGCTGGCGGCAGAGTACGTGCTACCTTGGCCAACCGAGAAGGGGAGAAAAGGGGAGCACACAGCAGTTCCGAGAAAGGCAGGGCAACACTCTCCAAGGCGTGGGACACCTTCATGACACCCCGGCAGCACCCTCACCCTGATGCGCAGCCTAGTGTCACAAGGAGGGAAAAGTTTTGGAAGATGGTGAAGGAGTACGTAGCAGACCGTGTCAGCGTCCTCAATGATCCCTCTGTGCCTTACAACTACTGGGTGTCCAAGCTGGACACGTGGTATGAACTGGCACTCTACGCCTTGGAGGTGCTGGCCTGCCCTGCCGCCAGCGTTCTGTCTGAGCGGGTATTTAGTGCTGCTGGTGGCATCATAACAGATAAGCGTATCCGCCTTTCCACCGACAATGCTGATAGGTTGACACTTATAAAAATGAACAAGGCCTGGATTTCCCCTGACTTCTCCACTCCACTGGAGGAAAGCCCCGGGGGAACATAAACTCACTTTATATATGTTATTTACAATGATGGGAATACTCTGTATTCCCATTCACCCCTTCCACCCAAAAAACGGGTATATGGTTGACTCTTAATCTTCTCATCCTCCTCCTCCTCCTCTTCCATATGCCCTGGGATATAATTTTTATATAGGGCCAGCTCACCAGCGTGCCCTGGGATATAATTTTTATATAGGGCCAGCTCACCAGCGGGCCCTGTGATATAATTTTTATATAGGGCCAGCTCACCAGCGGGCCCTGTTTGCCAATTTTTAGATAGGTCAGCTCACCAGCGGGCCTTCTCATATAATGTTTTATTGGGTCAGCTCTCTAGCGGGCCCTCTCATATAATGTTTTATAGCGTCAGCTCACTAGCGGGCCTTCGCATATAATGTTTAGGATGGTCAGCTCTGCAGCAGACCCTCACCCATAATGTTTTAGATGGTCAGCTCAGCGCACGTTTCCCTCTTAATCATGGCCTCAGTTCTGAAAATCAAGGAAATTTTTGGGAGAATTTGCCTCTGCGCACGTTTCCCTCTTAATCATGGCCTCAGTTCTGAAAATCAAGGAAATTTTTGGGAGAATTTGCAGATGATATACAAGTAAATATACAGCAAATATTGTTTGGTAACAATTTTTCGCCTAAAGTCGTTTTTATTTTCCTTTTTGTGTGTTTTATGGTCAGTCTGTAAAAATGGCGTACTACGGGCGAAAGATCGTTCCCAGCAGCGATGTTGGAGTCCAAGGTGCATCCAGACATCCTCCCTATGCTGTCCCTGAACCATTTCTGTAGTGTTTCCATCTTTTTCTGCCCTTTTCCTATGGACCAGGCACCCTCCCCTCATCAGAGCAGGGGGTGCCTGGTGTAATGCTCGAGTCCTCCCATTGACTTCAATGGGGCTCGGATGCTCGGCCGAGCACTCGAGCCTCAGGGGGTGCTCGGTCAGAGCACCCGAACATCCGAGCATTGGGGTGCTCGCTCATCACTAGCTCTAGCTCCTTAAGCTCTTGCAGAGTATTTTGGCCTCAGTTCCCTGCTCAGCATAAGCAGTAGTCTCTGTCCTGTTCTATTTACTGATGTTCTCATCTAGCACCACTATATCACTCCTTTACCAACTTATGGGCGTGTCAAACACACCACAACAGAGACTGATTTGATTTCTATGTACTTTAACCCTTGAGTACCCTGTATGCTAATTTATGCCTGTCCTGTGACAGTATATATTTATTTCCCTGTATACTGGGCCTGAGAGGGCATCTGTACTTTACTGTCTATTTCAGTCATTCTGTATTGTCTATAGAGGGCAGTCTTTCTTGTCTTTTAATAAAACTGTGTTTTATTCTAACCTATTGATCTGAGTGTCCTACAAAACCGTTACACTTATTGATCAAGTGGAGGGTTGCATTGTGGAGGATGAGAGGGAGAAAGTGAGAACACAACAAACATCTAGGCAGTATAGTGAAAAGGAAGGAAGCAAAGCATTTCAACCAGCAGAGACAGCTACATCATCAACCAGAATATCCCATTTGGAACACAGGGCAATTCATCATAGCTCTCAGCAGGGACGACAAAATCCCAACATCGGTAGTGGTGGTGGTGGTGGTGGCAGCACATCTCTTTGGAACTTGGGACACGGTGTAGCTCCTAGAAGTGGTCCCACTGCATGTGAGATGGCTTCTCCATACCCCATGGAATATTGGCACACAAAGCAGTATGTGTGACCAGCATTGATACGTACTGCAGTGGAAACCCTTAGTTGTCCTCCAACAAGCGTTGAGTCTGAGAGGGTTTTCAGTGCAGCTGGTTATATTGTCAATGACCGCAGGACATGGCTATCAAGCAGAAATGTTTGTAGACTAACATTCTTAAAAATGAATCAACATCTCATACCATCTGAGTATCAATTAGCAGAAACCGCACATGACAGGGAAAGCCAGGACAAATATATTAACAGCAGCACAGATGACGGGGTGGAGGAGGGATGAGAAGAAGGGTTGCCACCATCTATCCCACTTGGGGCCACTGCTATGACCAAAAAGTAATGTGTGTCAATAATCTGAGAAGGAGGATAGCGTATGACAATGGTAAAAACAATAGACATACACAAATTACACCATGCCAGTCCCCCCCACCACCACCACCATTACAATACACATCTGCCACATTGTAGGTTGTACTTTATTTTTCTTATTACTTGATATCATCATGAATATGTGCCAGTGTCACTTAAGCAGGAAGTTAGTGTTGTGGGCAAAGAACAAATGCATTCTGCATGCTAACACATTTTTCAAGCCATATGTTGTTATAGGACTCACAACTTTGACTTTCAGCCACTTATTTATAAACTTCAGCCCTCAGAAGAAGTAAAATTACAGTGGGAAATATAGTACCTATAAGAAATATAGGCAACAAATGTGTTAAAATAGGCAAAAAGGAGGACATTTTTGCATAGGTGGAAAGGCAACATTTTTTGTGGGAAAAGCAAAAAATCTGCAAGGTTTCACGAAAAATCATGCAGGACGTTTTTCACACTTTTTGCCCACCCCTAATCATACTGATGTAGATGTGGGCAGAGTTTTGTCAGATTGATTGGGATATGATGTCATAGACACTTTAATGTGCTTTAGATACAGCTCCAACTTGACTTTGACATAATGAGCCCTCTTCGACCTTTAGTGTACTTCAGCCCAAGTGTTTAAAGGGGTGAAAATGGAAAATAAAACATTTTACCTGTAGAACCATCATCTGGAAACATGTTTGTAGACAAAAAGCTCAATTTTGGGGAATGTGCTAAAACCTTTGTCTAATGTAAAAAAGCCCAACGGTCGCTAATAATACATGATTTACCTTGTATTCGAGAGGTAGTCTACAAGAATAACAAACGAGCCTAGGCCCAACAAACCCACCAAACACAAAAACCTATGTAGCACCTTTTGCGCATCCCAGTCAGAGGATAATCAAGTAAAACACATCTAAAGTCAAGTGAAAACATAACAGTCAACATTAACTAGTAACCCTGGTTGCTGGCCAAACAAATTCAAACCTACAATCACAAGACCACAAAGTATAAAATATGTACAAATACACCTATATATACCCAAAAATAATGGGCACACCTTGTCTGTGTTTCGAGTTTTGGCGAGCTAGAGCACAGGACCCATAGAGAGACCTTGGCACATATTCCTGACAAGCATGCAAACACATAGCCTTTTTGTTTATAACACATTACATACTTTTTACCCTTTATTTTGACAGTGTGAATCAGTGAGTGACAAAGAGTGAGTGGGATCGAGTGTGTCTGCGAGAGCTTGTATGAGTGGGTGCATGATGGTGAGGAAAGGAGAGCAATAGAGAGGGATGGGGAGAGTAACAAGAGAGGAGAAAGGAGTGCAGGGCATCCCTGGATAGGGTAGAAGTGGGAGAGGGAGGTCAAGTGTTGTTGGGTGACCCAGCCTAGAAGAGACACATGAAGGACAGGGACAAAACTGTCAGTCGGATGAGGGGTACTTGTCGGGGACCACCCCACAAAGTCAGAGGGAGTGCAGGCAGAACATTCCAGCCATGGCTCCGTCCCCTAGTAGGCTAGAGCTGAGGAGAAGAGGCTGAGGGATCCTCATTATACCTATGAGGAGAACAGGGCCCTCATCCAGGCTATCTCGGAGAGGGAGAGTATCCTCTTCCCGAGGGAAGGGTGCCTGGCCTGGCTGCTAGGAGGAAGGCCACCTGGAGTCAAGCCTACTGTAGAGTGAATGCAGTGTGCATCTGCATTCACGAAGGCCATTGAAAAGTGATGGGGAGACTGCAAGCTAGTAGTGATGAATATGATGGGGGGCATTGCCCTGCACGCCTTAGACTCCAGAGGTGGTCCCCCTGTCTACATCACCTTCAACCCTCTGAGTGCCAGAGGGGTACAGAACGCATTGCAAAGCAATGCATTGCATACCTCTCTGGCACTCAAAGGGTTAATAGCTGAGAGGAGACGCTGAGGCAGAAACTATCGACCATGGCTGTTGAGGGGGTCCCTGGAGGATCGGACACTGGGGAATAAAGCAGTCTCTACACTACCTGTAAGTGCATTATCACATAACCACATCAACCAACACAACCTTCACACACACTCACACCTCAACACATGGTCATCATTGATCCACACAACTGCACCAATCCAACACAGCACTAGGACGGTTCAGACAAGGACACAATACAAGCACAACTGGGAAGGTTCCACTAGGCCCAATAGTGTCTAGGTCCTAGTTTAACCCTCTTGTTGCTGATCAGACACAAGCCACGCAAACTATGCTTGCCAAAACATTGTCGGTTAAAGATCATTATTGTTCCTCCACAATGTCACCCATGGACCCACAGGGAAGTCAGCAAATGACCTCTTGAGTGCTAGAGGGATCCTCAACGCATAGCTCCACAATGCATTGGCTACCCCTCCTGCACTCCACACAAAGACAAGTCGACAGGGTTACAATTAAATTTTACATGGGGTACATTCCCTTAGCGGTGATAAAGAGATGATGAAATGAAAGTAACCCTTCAATAGCATCACTTCACCAATTCCAATGTTAGTCTATTGTGAAAATTCAGTAACATGTTTTAAGTTATTGAGATCTCAGTGCATAGACTCCCTAGAAAAACATAAGAACTGGAGAAATTATTTTACTGGGGAAGTCATCATCTCCACTTCACCTCTACTTCATCATCCCTTCATCATCTCTCAGTGATCAGGTCACACATCACCACTGAGACAAACTGGGTGTATGTGCAGGCCTCAAAATACCCAACACTGTTGAACTAAATGATAGCCAAGTAAATTCAACATACTGTGAAACAAATGTATACTGAAGAGTGGGAATGGCAAGGAGAGGAATGGTGTGGTCAAGGACATAGTGTTGTTGTTGCCTAGGCCTATGTGTTTTTTATGCAATCATTTGCTCTCACCTGAACTGTCATATCATACATTTGGTTGTCACATGTATCCTCAGGAGTGGTGAGGGCAAGGATGGATGTCAGACCATCCACTATTGTCAGGACACATATGGGAACCAATCATTAAGTACTGTAGGTTGCTCACCAACAGGGCAAGAATGAGGGATATCACTGTTTAATCATGGCTGTGTCACTCAAAAAGAAGGTGCTACCGATCAATATAACAACAGGGCTTAATCAGAGAAATTCTTCACTACTGGCCTGTTTGGTAGCCCTGAGGACCGGATTCGGATAGACCTCATGTACAGAGTGGTATCACATGAATCACAATGCAAAGCACTGTATACCATCATGACACTCAGAGATTCACATGCTAATGATATCACCTTGCATTCATTTTGTCATTGTTTACATTACTAATCACACCATGTAATTTCCCCACATAGCATACAAGCCTGCAGCACAGCAGGGAGGCATTGAGGAGGAGGAGGCAGACATTTCACCCAGTGAGTTCCCATTTTGGAGCAAGAAGAGGGGACCAGCTGGTGGTCGCCATCCCCACCAGCTCTACCAACTGCACCAGCTCCACCAGCTGCACCAGCAGCACCAAAATACAGGCATCCGCCTACCTCCTGTATCTAGTGGACGCATCAGGAGAGGTAGATGCACCCATCCACCTCTGGATATTACTACAAGGCACAACCACCACCACCACTAAGAAGGCACTGGATGCCAGGCACAGTGCACACACCCCAATATGGGACATATGGTACTGCCACTAGACAACAACTACCGTCCTGGATGGGTTGTCAACGCGGCCCCAGATATGACCTAAGGTGGGAGGGTAGTAGCTACCAGTGGTCATAGTATGACCCATGGCCACTGGATTATCAACGTCTGGGGCTTAATTGGGGAGCCCCAATGTCCCCAACAACAGGAGGACTTCACACCCCCACCACATCCACAACAGGAGGTCCAAACATCTGTGGCTAGCTCAGATTCTCTGGATGTGGAGGGAACATAGCCATCATCTGTTGGGACACAGACATAGGAGCAGACATCC
Source organism: Rhinophrynus dorsalis (assembly GCA_037306005.1). Classification (NCBI taxonomy): domain Eukaryota; kingdom Metazoa; phylum Chordata; class Amphibia; order Anura; family Rhinophrynidae; genus Rhinophrynus; species Rhinophrynus dorsalis. The sequence continues at coordinate 48,702,016 of CM074728.1, read as the reverse complement.
TTAGCACCAGCCTACCCACCAGCACCAGCAGCCTCCCCATCACCAGCAGAAACCTCTCCACCAGCAACAGCAGCCTCACCAGAACATCAGGAAGAGGAAGTAGGTGAGCCAGCAACACCAGGCATATCCCCTTCTACCAGTGTGCGCAGTATGGGGATGGAGTGCCTGGTCGTCCAGAGGAGGCAGCTCATGGAATCCTGAAGGACAAACAGCTATCTCAGGAGGTTGCAAAGGAATTCCCTGAGGAACACAGAACCCATGGAAGCACAACACACAGTACTGACTGCTGAGCTGCGCCAGTACTGAACCTGCATGATGGACATGAAGGGCAGCTGCTGATGAAACTAAGGGAACTGAATCAGAGGAAGAACCTGCACATGGAGAGGGAGATGCAATCCACACAGCAAGAATACCCAGGTTGACCAGGCAGTCAACCAGGGGCATCCACTTCTGGCATCCATTCAAAATACCCCCACAAAAAAAGAAATAAAGAGCCCAACATGTTATGTTTCCCCAAAAATAAAAAAGCACTTCTGCATTTTAATCCTGTCTGAGAAGGTTTGTGGTTACTGACAGGTTAAATGGCAAAGATTTTTCCAATGCATTGCAAAGCAATGCAGTGAACACATCTCCTAGCCAGGTTACTTGGTTGTAATGTGTTTTAACATGGGTTACCGCACACACCACACACAAAGTTGTTCAATTCCAACTCGCAATCCACCCACTAGAGCCAACATGACAGTGTTCTATGGCCATGATGTGGGTTGAATTTGAACAACTGCCACCTACCCCTTAGCATAACAACAGGTGCAACACTGCCAATATTCAGTTGCATCAATTGTTGTGGTTTAAAGGGATTATCCAAACAGCTATTTGACTTATCTAAGTAAAGGCAGGATGGAACATCCAGCCAGATAGACTGTGATTCACACTCTGATCTTGTTAGGTTGATCATTGGGTTCAATGTTATGTTTGGATAGAAGTAAGACATGCCATAGCCACTATTGTGGTCAATTGATAAGAGCAAGTAGGAACAACATTGTGGGTTATCCTCCAGTAAAATGTGTTAATATGTTGATAAGATTGAAACAGACTTCTCCAGTGATATCACTTTACAGTTTAGTCTGTTTGTCAATGGAGCCTATGTACTGAGAAATGTCAAATTAGAGCAATCTCAGAACATTGATAACATTGACCAACATGAGAACTGTGGACATGAGATCACTGGGGAAGTTAAGTCCCCTGTATCACCTCTTTATCACTCACAACACACCTTATTGTATCACTGCCATCATCTCCTTTCATTAATACATCACAAAGTCCACCCATGGTCATGCAGTCAGTGGATTCCTGTGATTAAGGCTTATGTATGAGGGATACTCAAGCCCTGAGTATGGTTCCACATTGAGATATGTCTAATCCAACATTTAATTTAACAGACACATATTGAATAGTGCTTTATCTCCTTTAATGTGTCTAACTACATTAAAACATATATGTGTTTGTATATTATGAATTTGCATTGAACACTTGTAGGTGCACCCAAAAGGTACATATAACCTAAAAAAGGATACTGTAGAAACACAATTGAATTGCTTATGTGTTGTACACATGGTATTGTAAATCTGAGGATGAGCATTCTTACTGTACAGGTTTGACACCGAATGTTAGGCAACACATATATTTGGGCCTAATGTGGATATGAGAATGTTCCAGTGGAGGTTGCTGTGAACATCAGGTTAAACATTGCATCACCAACACAAGCACTTGAAAGCATCAATGGGTGAGCTTCATCGAAGTGTCGACAAGGCTACACTAGAGTCAGATGGAAAATCCTCTGTTCCAGGATGGGTCATGCTATGGATGCCTGTGGGACAGGATGACAGGATTTTTAACAGCACGCTCTAACTGATTGTCATGCAGCAGCTACACCATCATCATCCCATTAATCTTTAGCATTACAGGGGAGTACACAAACCATTCCAATGTAATGTGTTGTCTATTTGTCTGTAACCCATTATGATGGAAACAAGGGGATGTCAACCATCCATATGAATATGTGCCAGGGACATAAAATCAACACATCACAGAATATGTCAATAGAGCTCCATAAAACAAAGGATTTTGAACTGACAGTGTCAGAGTGCTCCACACACATACACACACACACACACACACACACACACACACATACATACACACACACACACACACACACAGGTCAGCATGGTGGGCCTTAAGACCTGATCCACATTTAGTGACCTCTATTCTCTGTAACACACTCCCACTGTAGATCCATCCCTCTGCTGCTCCTTTCAATTATATCAAACTAAAGCTCCCATGTTCACTCCAATGTCCTTTAACCCCTGAAATGACAGAGTGTTATCCTATGCATTGTATTGGATAACACTCTTTTGCTACAAGGGTTCCATGGTTGTTATGGCTATGATCATGAGAATTCATGTTATGTACTGCCAGTTAAACCCAGTAATATGATGAACATGGGTATTGTGTTGTCTGTACCTTGGTTCACATGGGGGTTGCATGATTTGAAGTATCAATGTCAAAATGGACGAAAGAATAGTAGATGTTAGTAGAAATCCCAACCACAATATGACATGTCAATGGAATGGATGATGCATGGGTTCTATACTGCTGCCAGTGTCAGGACTTTGAGTGTCATTGATCCTGTGGGGTGAAATAGAACATCATGTGTGATGTGGTTAGTGTGTTTGCACAAATTCCCAGGGCTGATCATGGACATACATGGATTGTTAATGCCTGTGCTATACTCACAGCTGAAGTGGTCACTGATAAGCCTGTCTTGTATCTGCTCCCCTCATAGGGTTTCCTCAGCCTGGACTCTGTCCACAGGTACATCAACCATTGGTGGGGGCTGTATATCACCCAATAGTCATGTGTCCACAGCAATTTAATGTAGTATTGCACATGCCAGGATGATATTACAAGTCTTGCCTGGGGCATATTATAGTGCTCCCCCTGAGTGATCCAGATATCGGAATTGTGTTTTTAGGAGGCCAAACTTGTGCTCAGTGGCATTCCTCAGTCTTGCATGAGCCTTATTGCAGTGCTCCAGGGCATCTGTTTGTGGATTTCTGACTGATTTGAGGAGCCAAAGTATACACTATTGCCTGAATCACCTGTGGAAAGTGAGTGACATGGTGAAACAGGGAACACATGTTGTGTGGATGATGTTGTATGAGGTGAACGTATTACCTGTGAGTCATGAGCATGTTGAGCAGTGTTGTGTGTACACCTGTGGATGAGGTGTGATTTTGTATTGTTAATTCAGCCAAAAGCCATCCCCATGTAAATGTTCCATTCCTGAAATCTCAGTGTACAGATGAGTGCCGGAGGATGTAAGAAACATGACAGCTCCCGGGATATTTTGCACAGACATTGGTGATCCTCTTGTTGGAGTCACACACACCATCTGCACTTTCATGGAGTGGAAGTTCTTCCTGTTGATCAATAGATGTCCCTCACATGTTGGAGCTTTGATATGTATATGTGTGCAATCTATAACACCCATGACCCTGGGCATACCTCCCCTTGTGTAAGAGTCCTGTTTTACACGTGTCCACTCCATGTCAGTGGTGGGAAAGTGGATGTACCTGCTGGCCTTGCTTTTGAGGGATGACAACACCTGAGCCAGTACCTTGGAAAATGTGGGCTGTGACATACCTGGTGCGTAACCTTCTGTTGACTGGAAGGCTCCACTTACCATAAAATGTATTGTACACATGAGTTTCTGTAAGCCAGATAGGGTATGGTTATAAATGTATAAGGGGTCAATCTCATCTCTCATGACCTCCTATAGGTCAATGATGTTGTACTCTGTCAACCTGTAGTGGTCTATCACCTCATCATTGGTCATTCCCAGGAACGTGACCCTTGTGCGGTATACTCTGGGCATTGGTGGTCATCTGTGAACCCTGTGCTGCTCCAAGTGTCCATGTGGCAGCTGGAGAGCATCCTGTTGCTGTAGCTGAGGAGCATCCTGTTGTGGCAGCTGGGGAGCTGAAGGCAGGTGTTGTCCTCCAGGTGGGGATGAACTCCTGTGTGGCTCTTCAGCCAGTGCCTCCTCACTTGCAACAGGTGAAGACTGTTGAACAGGTGTTCTTTGGAGTTGCTGGTGTTCCCTAGCCCTCGTACACCTTCTCTGCAATCTTTGCATTGCATCAGTAAATATGCAAACATACTTGTTGTTCTCTCTGTCTCTCTCTTTCTCCGAGTGGTCTCAGTGTAAACACACCACATGTGAGTATGGTGAGATATCCCTTTAAGACAGTTGTGAGGTGTTGTCCAGGTGCAGTCATGAGGTGAGTGATGACCAGTGGGAAGGTGTTTGTAGTCCATGTGTTTGCCGGTGTGTTTGTTGTTTAAATTCTGCTGTGTTCTGATTGCTGTGTCACTGTCAGGTGTGAGTGTGATGTTGTGGGGGTGCAGGTTGTGTCTCAATTGGCTGGTGATGTGCCACAGGTGAGCTTGGTTTGTATTGACTGGTGTACGTGTTGTGTTTCAAGCCCCATTGTGCTTTGCTATATTGTGATGGCTTGTGTTGGTCTGCTTTTTGAAGCCCTTGTCCCTGTGGTGTTGCTAGGTTTTTGCCCTACAGTTATTTGTGGGGAATGGACATTGTTTGTGTGTTATCTTGGCTTTGCAGGGGTTAATGATTCCATTGGCACACTTTTGCTATATGCTGTGTGGCCTGCTGTTCTCTGTTTTATAGTGTACGGAGGTGTTTTTTTGCTGCTATGTGTTCTACGCCTAACAAAATTGGGTCTTAATTTTTCACAAAGGTATCACTTTATTGTTCTCTAGCAGTACCGCACTCTTTTAAATGGCTTTGGAGTGCTTTGTTCCATAAGTCTCAATGGATGTAAGATTAACATCCATAATGATTTCAGAACTGCCGTTAGCTGTTCATAAGACGCCTTTTTAAATGGTTTACTGTACTTACAAAACAGCCGTCGTCTTTTTTTTTTTTTTGATTAGTTTGCCTTTAAATCAAGCCTAAAAAGTGGTGTGAACCCTCATTGTTAGCTGGCAGTTTAATCTATATTCATGTTGAAATGACAGGATTCATATACATATGATGCTATACTGATATACTGATCAGTGCAGTTTTGTGCTTCAGGAACAAAACACTGCATGTCATCCAAACCAGTGGGGTATCTATTTTCTGTTATCAATAACAGCAGCAACACAATGGAAAAGTGTATGATTTCCAGTGATTTTATTAATAGTATTCAAGTGGTGTAAAAAAACAAGATTCCTTTCTTTAATAAAAAAGGGGTTCAATAATTTCCTAGTGCGTTATTTGTAATTAGTACATTTTACTGAAGTTTAATTATTTATTACACAATAGCCAACCAACTGTCCTCTAGCAAAATTAATATTACTAAACTTATAGTGAAATACTTAAGAAGGCATTCAACTTTTTTTTTAGTTTGTTTGTTTGTTTTTTAAGGAACTAGCAAGGATTTATAAGCAATTAAATATATTACCAATTAGAAAATGTATTCCTGGTGATCAAACTTTTCTGAAACAAACACTTTTATAAAGATAGATTTTAACCCCTTAAAGACCGGCGGTCCTGGGACATTTCCGTCCCATAAGGACCGCATAGGACCACTTGGACGCGCCGGTACACGTGACCTGTCGCGTGTATCGGCGCGTCATTATGTGGCCTGATAGAGATCGCTCCGATCTTGGAGCGGTCAATTTCAGGCCCTATTTTTACTTACAGCGCTCCCGGTAGAGTGCTGTAAGTAAAAAGTACGTGACGTACTATGACCGTCATCGGCCCTTGAGTATTTCAAGGACCGTGACGGTCATAGTACGTCACATGTCGTTAAGGGGTGTTAAAACTGATGCATTCACTGACCTTATGTTGCACAATGGATTTATATGAAACTTTAGAAAATAGATATTAATTTATAAACAATCTGTAAAAATACTACACATTCCTTTATCTATGCCACAATGTGTAAGACAAATGAATTTGCTGAGACGGGTTAAACACTACTCAAAGGTTGTTTTTTTACACTGCATTTTAGGTTGGCAGAATTTGATTGCTATGAAATTAAACATTTATATTGACCTATTGAATTTTTTTATTGATCTTTTGTCTTGTATTGAGAAAGTTTTTATCTTTTCCTAGTTTTGTTTTTCAATAATTTGTTGTTGTCTCTTTCTACTGCTTTGAGAGAGCCAAGCAATGCATTTGAGGAATTTTTATCAAGGGACGTCCTAGCATCCTATTAACTTTACAAATTGTATGCTCTGTCTCTTGAGTTCTACAGACTTTAGGGGGTTATCTCCTATCCTACTAACACAATAAGAATCATCACAGAGGCATCATAGACAGTGTACATAAAGGATGCAAGATGCGACTGTGTAAGCAAATTATCTCTTTATAAAATTCTATCAATATTTAGTATCAATTGAACACTTTGTTGTGGAAGAAAATTCTTTGTGTGGAGGAAGATACTTCTGACTTGGTATGTTAAGTACCATAGACAATACCAGGTAAGATTGTGATCTTCTTTACTATATAAAAAAGAAATGTATTTTAAAAGTTTCTATATTTAACTTGAAGACCAGGATTAAAATTATGAAAATGTGACGTTCTAAGTTTCAAAACTCTATCTCAGTGAGATGCTACAAAAGCTTGATTAAAGGATGTTTCATGTAATAGGTAGTACTGTACCCCACATGCATTATTAAGACAAGTAAGGCAGGTTTTCTCCCCAGGATAAATATACTTTGCTGGCGAGTTTGTTGGTAAGAAGTATAATATGGAATACAATAAGGTAGCCTGTACATCAGAGTAGTTTGGGAAGACACTAGAAAAGCTAGCAACATGGTGAGTTTCTTTTTCTGTGTGTACCTAATGTAATGATTTTATTAGCATCTTACTCATAACAAACATAGAATTTGATGGCAGATAAGAATCATTCAACACAGGGCTTAAAATGTGAAGTCCTTTGCTGCTAGCCAGACCTGAAAAGTTACTCACCACTGCAAGCCATGAAATACCCACCAGGGCTGAATTTCTACTCGCCAGCTCTAAATTTTCACTCACCATTGGCTAGCGGCGAGTGGAAATTTTGAGCCCTGATTCAGCCCATAATTCCTTCTGTCTTGTCTTATATTCAGTATAGTCTCATGTCTGTAACATGCATGCTTAAATTCCATCACTGTATTAACCTCTAGTCTTTCTTCTGGGAGGCTATTCCACTTATTTACAAGCCTCTCAGTGAAGTAAAACCTTCTTACATTTTATCTAAGCCTCTGTCCCACTACTTTTAGACCACGAACTCTTGTTATAACATTTCCGTTCCTTTGAAATGTACATCAGTCCTCTGCTTTTTGAATGTTTCTATCATACTGCCTCTCTCTCTCTTCTCTCCTCTAAGCAGGGGCGGATTGTGGTGCAATACCAGTCAGGGGGATTTTTTTATTTAACTGGCCCACTAGCTGGTATTCTAATCTATATGCATATATTAAAACCCTTTGAGTGCCGTAGGGGTACGTCTGCGCAATGTGCAATGCATTGCTTACCCCTCTGCCACTCAAAGGGTTAACCTAACACACTGAATGCATTGCTAAAGAAGCATAAATGGTTAGCTATTAACCCTTTAACATACTGTATGCAATAAAGTATCCGTTATTAACCCCCTGCATGCCAGAGAGGTGTACAGAAATGTGTTATGTGATTAATCCATTGAATGTCTCATAGGTGCACAACACATTGCAAAGGAATGTGTACCTCAATGAATAACCCCTTGTGTGCAAAAGAGGGATAATTCATCAGTAATTAACAACTTTACTCACCTTTCTGGCATACAAAGGACTGATTACTGATGAATTCTGCCTCTCTAGCATATAGGGGGTTAATCCTTGAGGTACTGCACCTATGAGGAATTCAACTGGTTAATAACAGATTAAAATATTGCTGTAATCCTGTCTGGTATGCAAAGGGTTAATAATAACTGATCTATACCTCTCTAAAACAATCAGGGGGTTAAAGGGTTAACAGAAGGTAAATTAAGCATCTCTAGCAATGGGTACAATTAGCTAAGAATTAAGTAATACCTGTTTAATCTTCTAGGTTGTTAGGTCCCAGAAGTTCTGCCTGCTAATCAGTCATGCACTGCACCAGGGCACACACTGCAGGCAGAGCAGGGCCAGCTAAGTCAGCTTTGGGGACGGGACAGCTACACAGAACAGGACCTGTTCTTCACTGCTGCACCGCTCTGGTGAGTGAGTTGTGCCTTGCATCCATACAGTTGAAGGCTGGAGAGGTGAGATCATCTGATCTCCCTACCGGCCCATAACTGAGGGGCCCACTGGGGGGATGCCCGATACCCCGATAGGGCAATCCACCTCTGCCTCTAAGCTATAGATTTTTAGAACCTTTTGTCTCTTCTGATATATTTTTTATCCTGTAAACCATTTTAACAGCCCTGCAGAATATTTATATCCATCTAGAGATGGGGTTTGATCACTTCCCTCTTTCTGCTACTAAGCTCCTTGCTATACAACCCACCACCTAATGATCTCCGGACTGCAAAAGCCAAAGGACAGTTTTCAATACTTATACTACTCGATTTATCCTCTGCCTTTGACACAGTTAACCATTCTCTGCTTGCTCAAATTCTCCACAGTCTTGGTTTCCGAAATGAAGCTGCTTCATGGCTCTCCTCCTATCTCTCACAACGTTCCTTTTTTGTGTCCTCTAACAATAACACCTCCTCCACGGTCCCTCTGTCTGTGGGGGTGCCTCAAGGCTCCGTTCTGGGTCCTCTGCTTTTCTCACTGTACACTCTTTCATTGGGTGAACTTATTAGTTCATTTGGCTTTAAATACCATCTATATGCTGATGATACCCAAATTTACATCTCCACTCCTAATCTTTCACCACAAATCCAGCTGCAAATTTCAGACTGCCTCTTGGCCATTTCCTCCTGGATGGCACAGCGTCAGCTGAAGATTAACATGGCCAAAACCGAACTGCTAATCTTCCCACCAAGACCTTGCCGAGCCCCTAGCTTCACCATTACAGTTGATGGAATTGATATTGATCCGGTCAGCTCAGCACGCTGCCTTGGGGCCATATTTGTTTCCTCTCTTTCCTTCTCCCCTCACATTAACTCTGTGGCTAGATCATCTCGCTTCTTTCTCCGTAACATTGCTAAAATCCGCCCGTTCCTCTCCCAACAAACTACTAAAACTCTTATACGTGCCCTCATTCTGTCCCGCTTAGACTATTGCAATATCCTACTAACTGGCCTCCCTGCTACTCATCTTTCACCTATGCAATCTGTCTTAAACTCAGCTGCACGAATCACCACACTCTCCCCAAAAACTGAACCTGCCCACATAATTCTCAGACATCTGTCATGGCTCCCAATTCAGCAGCGCATCAATTACAAAGTCCTTCTTCTCACCTTTAACGCTCTCCACACTGCTACTCCTCCTTACATCTCTTCCCTCATCTCCTATTATGTTCCTGGCCGCTTCCTTCGCTCAGCACACAATGCACTTCTTGTTGCACCATCCGCACCCTCTGCCCTCTCCCGTCTCAAACCTTTCTCGCTTTCTGCTCCATACCTATGGAACTCCATACCCCTCTCCTTACGCCTAGAAAAATCCCCCTCTGTCTTTAAGTCTACCCTGAAGCCTTATCTTCTGGAGCACTAGGACCATGCACTGCCTTTGGCCAAACTCAGCACTTGTAATCTCAGCACTTAACACCCTCTTACCCCATTGTATGTCTCCCTTTATCCATTTAGACTGTAAGCTCCTTGGGGCAGGGACCTCTCTCCCATTGTTTCTATGAATGTCGCACTTATTTCATCCCCTCTTATTTATTGTAACATATGTCTATTGTAAGGCGCTGCGTCCACTGTGTGGCGCCATATAAAGATACATACATACATACATACATACCACCCTGCTTGCATTCCCACTGCTTTGCTATATTACCTGCCTACCTATAAATCATTAGAAATAATTACTCCCAAATCCCTTTCTGCCATTGTCTGTAACAGCAAAGTACCCATAATACTACATTACTCCTTTGAATTTGTTTGTCCAAAATTAATTATTTTACATATATCAACATTAAACTGCAGTTGTCACATCAATGTTCATTCTTCTAACTTACATAAATAATCTTCCATTTGGCTTCCCAGAAATGTCTACCCTGTAAAAAGCCATACATTTCCTTGAAGACTTTTTGCAAAATTGCTAATGAAAATATTGAAAAGAATTGTCCCCAGTACAGATGCCTGGGCCTGAAGTACCCCACTAATAACATGACTTTGCTATGCATAGTCTCCATTAACTACAACATTCAGTCTCTTGTCAATCAGCCATGCCTTATCCATTCAATTATTTTTACATCCAGACCCAAACAATGCAATTTATGAATGAGTCTTCCATGAGGGCAAAAGCCTTACTGAAATCTTTATAAGCTGTTTCTTCTGCTATCCCCACTGGTCCTTTAATTTAGTTACCCAATACAAAATTATATAAAGTTAGTTTGACAAGATCTTCCTGCTGTAAACCTGCACTGATTATGATCTTGCAAGTCTGCAGAGTATGAAGTAGCTGAGAAACAGGCAACAATGCATGCCTGCAAGCTATGAGAATTTGCACTTTTTATAATTACAATATGTGCACAATGCAATAATGAATATGTTTTTATAAAGCCAGCAGCAGAGGATCTCCAAAATTAGATAAAGATATAAAGGTCTGCATAAAATACAATTTGTGATTTCTTTAGTGTGTAAAGTGTGACATAGGGTTAGGTTAGTATGGGTCAGTCATGTGAGGGCAGTGTGGGACATTGTGCAAGTTATTGTTAGGACAGTGAGGGAAGGTCATTCAAATTGTGAATTAGTGTTAAGGCAGTAATCGTCATACAAATTCAGTTATTGTGAGAATAGTAATAGTCATTAAAATGTGTTAGTGTTAGGGTATTGAGGTTCATTGTAGTGTGTAGTGTGACTAATTATTTTTCATTATTTTTAAAAAAAATTTCATCTTTAACTTTTTTTTATAATAACAAATGTTCTTAATATTTTTTACATTTATTTTGTTTACTATAAGATATGTGCTAATGTCTACCAGAAAGACATGGAAGGGACAGGGAGGAACTGTTGAATCATCCTCATCATAAAGGTATACGCTATTCCTAAATCAAGGTACACTCTTTATGCCAAGATGGATGGAGAGACACCAGTTCTTAGAATCAGTGCCATAGCTACTGCCACCTCCAGCAGCAGCTCTACAATGGAGTCCCAGCTAGTGCCACCTGCACCAACAATGATATTCCAGGTGCACCACCCTTGTCACCAAGCAGCTTGGTTAATTGTAATTATTACTCTGAGTCTTTCAGTGAAATCCAAAGATTTCTTCACTGGACAAGCATGGAGTGGTACAGATTAGAATGGGGGAGTGAGGATTTGGATTCAGAAGACAGAGTAGAATTGGAGGTGGGTGTAGTAGGGGACAGAGATCCTCGTGAATGGGCAGCAGGAGGCTATAGTGGTGGATCCTTTTAGTTGGTAGGAACAAGAGTTGCTGGTCCCTTTGAGGGACCAGGTTCTGGCTGTGAGTGGGGAAGTAATGGAGCTAAATCCTGTAAGTGGTCATTAGGAAGAGGGCCTGATTCCTGTGAGTGGGCCTGAAGATGTGGTGGTGGTACTGGTTACAGCAGCTATCGAGTTTCAGGAGGATAATTAGAGAGGCAGAGCTCAAAGTTCATCATGTACTGGTTAGACTTAGGCTCTTTGGCATGTGTTTCAGATGCAACAACATCATCTGCTCCTCCTGCACTGAAGTTCCGGTTGAGGGAATATTTCTTCCTGGGGTCTGGAACAGTGCAGGAAACTACAAATGCTTTATATGTGGCCCACACTGTGTGCATGCACAGTACAGGGGGGGGGTCCCCCCCTTGTCATATCTGCATTAATTAAGCATATCAGCATAGGCATGCTGATGCGCATGTGAAAAACAATAAAATGTCCCACTCCCATGCTGCTGCTGTTGTTGAACCTGCTAGTACTTGTTTTACTTGTGGAAAATTGGCACTTTCACATAAAATTTCCTGCTCGCTTTTTTCTCTTTGGATGTGAACATTTTCGCTCATCCCTATCTCTGACAGTCATTTTATAGTGTCCTAAAGACAATGAAAATTGTACCTGGGAGTGGGAGGGGTGCTTCAACAAATAGAACCTGGTCAGAGCTTCCAATTGTATAATTCCAGTCCAGGTTTAGGTAAGCAAACCCTATATATATATATATATATATATATATATATATATATATATATATTCTTCTAAAACTACTTAATTCAAAATATGAATCAAATAGCCAAATGTATATGATTATATAAGTAACTGAATTTATGAATTCGGCACCTAGCTTTTCTTATTTGTTAGGAACACTCTCGATCATGATTTTCTAATACACAGAAAGAATTTGCATCTCCTACAACAAAGAAAATGGAGAGAACTGGGGAGATCTTTAATTTTGTGTTATGATATCTCAGCTCTTCACTACCCCAAATCATCAAACTTTTACTTATTTGAGATTCAGTTTCATTTTGGTCAAACATTTCGGTAGTGGTTTTTGAACAGTGCTCTGCACTGCATTGTGCACCCCACTGGCACTCACAGGGTTAAAGGTTTTCAAGTAATTGACTAATGCTGGTTTCAAATAACACTAGACACAGCAATACTGCTAGAGGTAGTTTCACTTGAAACCCTCATGGAAAACTATGGATGCTCAGCTTCTTAGAAATTTTATATCTAAAAAAATCTGTTTAAAAAGATCTCTCCAACTCCTTAGACTTTATTTGAACTAACAAACATAAACAGTTACAATTTTAAAGGTACCCCTTAAGGACTGGGAAAATCTGAGGTGGATATCACTTAAGGACCGGAGCAATTTTGACTTTTTTGACTATGTTTTTGTTCAACGATATTTTCTCTTTAATTCCTTTAGAACACCCACACAAATTATATACTGTTTTTGTAAGCACAAGTAGGGCTTTCTTTTGATACCACAATTATTTGAATATCTCATTGTTTAATTTGACTAAAATACAAAAAAGAGGAAAAAAATAAAAAACCCTCAACATTTTGCTTACATTTTCCTGTGAGGATTTGTATACTATTAGTTCATTAGAAAAAATACCACTAAATATATTCATATTTCAATCACTTTCTCACATTTACAAGGTAAATATTATAAGATGGACACCATTATTTCCACCTGTAATTTTTCAACATTTGACATGTATGATACCTTAGTTGACGGTGCCAGAACCAAAAAATGCCCCACAAAGGTATATGTTTCAGAAAAGTAGACAACATAGGGTAAATAATCAGTAGTATTTTTATGTTTTTATGCAGCTATTTTTCCAGAAATATGTTCCAAAATTGTTGTAATATTTTTTTTTTTGCAGTTTTCCCACTTACATTTCAATATTGATGTTGATATCAAGCACGGCATAGTTGAATATTTTAAAAGATGCATTCATTAGTGTTCACCTCCTTCTTCTGAGTACGGCAATACCCCATATGCATAGGTTTCTCATGGTTTGGGGAGCTACGGGGCCCAAATTGGAACATGTGTGTTTCCAGTTTCAAACTTTGAATTTTCACAGCTTGTGTCACTGGTGTCATGTCTCATTTGGGGCTGTGTACCCCCGCTCCACTTTAAAATTTCTCCACAAAAGTGTATATTTTTAGAAAGTAGACACCCCAGTCTTTCATTTTAGGTGTGTTTTCACATTTTTACACAGCCATTTTACCACCAATCCCTTGTAAAACTTGAGGTAAGTGGTTTTCACACTTAGATTTCAATGTTGATGTGAATTTCAAGCACAGGATAGGTGAAGATTTTATAAACTGTATTGTTTAGGGTTTTAGCTCCTTCTTCTGAGTAAGACAATGCCCAATATACATAGGTTTTTAATGGTTTGGGGGAGCTATGAGACACAATTTTGAACGAATATTGAATTATTACATCTTGCTTAACTGGTGCCATGTCTCATTTTGGGCTATGTTCCAGTCCTCCACTTTAAAATTTCTCCACAAAAGTGTATATTTTTGGAAAGCAGACACCCCAGTCATTCATTTTAGGTGTGTTTTAAAAATTTTTATACAGCCATTTTACCACCAGTCCTGTGAAAAACTTGACATAAGTAAAAAAAATTCATCAGTTTTCACACATAGATTTCAATTTTGATGTGAATTTCAAGCACAGGATAGGTGAAGATTTTATAAACTGCATTGGTTAGTGTTTGGCTCCTTTTTCTGAGTACGGCAATTGCCCATATGCATAGGTTTGTCAGGGTTTGGGGGAGCTACTGTGCCCAGTTGGAACATATGCATTTTCATGGGGTCCATTGCTTCCCAATATATTTTGATAGTGTTATATCTAAGGAGGAATGGGTTTTGAAAAAAAAAAAAAAAGAATATTTCAGGGGGGAAAAGTGACCAAATAATAAAATAACCTTTACAGCACTACTGCATTGTGCCTACATGATATTGTTTGAAGCAGTCACCCATGTAGAGGCCAGGTTTAGAAGGACAATAAAGACAGTAAGAGGTGGCGTCTGTCCGTATTCCCTTGCTGTAGCAAAACCTGCAGTGCTTTTGTGGGTTTTTCCTTTGGAGGGTTGGTGGAATGATTTCTGTTGACCCTTGAAACAAAAATTGGGAAATAAGATTTTGCTGATACTGCAAAAAAAATATGTTTTGGAGTGGGGTTTGCCAATATGAAAATCAAAAAAGAATTGTATACTGCAGTCTGCATCTTGTAAATGGCATCCTTTTTGTACCATGCCCTTCACTTTCTCATAGGGAGTTGATCACACAGATCAACTCTTCCCATATGTTTGCTATAATCTCTGATGCAGACTGGCTTTCTAAGTACCCCCTTCTGCTACGAAAAGAGACTGCCACAGTTTTGTCCTCATGCATGATAAGCATGTATACTTCTTTTTTGTCCTTAAACTTAACTGCCAGCAGCTGTTGTTGGCAAAACGCTGAGGACATCTCGTTTTTTTAGTTTTTTAGCTACCAGTTTTTTGGGCATCTCCCTTCAATTGTGTCTAACAGTGCCACAGGCCAAGATGTCAAAATAAAAAAGTGACTTAAATAAAAGGGGGCTGGTGTAGTAGTTATCAAGAAATAACTGATAACCTTTATTTAATAAGGGGTAAATAAGATTGCAAGCTGTTTTCCCATTTGTTTCCAGAGATGTGAGGCAACCAGTAGGATCAAAATGGCTGTCCTTGCCCTCATAAATTCTAAAAGCCTGGGTACAGCCTGTGGCACGTTCACACAACTTAAATAAAAGGGGGCTGGTGTAGTAGTTATCAAGAAATAACTGATAACCTTTATTTAATAAGGGGTAAATAAGATTGCAAGCTGTTTTCCCATTTGTTTCCAGAGATGTGAGGCAACCAGTAGGATCAAAATGGCTGTCCTTGCCCTCATAAATTCTAAAAGCCTGGGTACAGCCTGTGGCACGTTCACACAATTTATAAAATTTTATGCCAAATTTGGATCACTTGGAGGGAATGTACTGTTTGAAACCTAACCTGCCTTCATACTTCATAAGGGATTCTTTCATACTCATGTGTTTTTGGGGCATATATACCTGGACAAACTTTTTCTGTAAATTATTTATTAGAGGCGAATTTTGTACAGTCTGTCATACTGGGGGTATTCTTTTGGGAGGCACAGGGTATTCTCACTAAAGTGCATAAAGTTCAATATAATTTCATATCTAGTCCTGGTCTTTGTTTTGGCAAATATAGGGGTATCACATTTGGTTTTTTTTACTCCAGTATGATCTAATACTTGTTTTTTTTATTATTCCCATGGTCATTGTTAGGGCCCAGAATTTCTTGAATTCTAAAAGGTCTCTGGGTTGCCATATTTCTTGCTTGGTATTGAACGCTGATGAGTTGGCGGCAATGCATTGGGCTGCATATAAATTGTGACACAATTTACCCAAAATTTCTTCCCAAAAAAATAAATAAAAAAATTGAACATGGGTAAATCCTACGACATCCACTTGAATTCCTGGGTTGCCTGTGAATTCAGGAATTTGTGGGCATACATTTTCTGGTGATACCCATTCATTAGTCAGCAGGAGTAGTAGTACTTGTGGCAGGTCTTGGGGCATTTTTTAGGGCAGCTCTTTGGGCATTTCTTAGGGCAACTCTTGGGACAGTTGCTGGGGCAGCTCTTGGGGCAATGCGTCTTTTTTTGACAGAAGGCCCAGCATCATCACTAGAGCTGCTCTCACTCTCCAAAAACTGAGTGATGTCGAAGTCTGACGTAGTGTCTGTGGCTTCTGAATCAGAAACCAAAATGGAATATGCCTCTTCTAAACTGTACCTCCAATGCATTGTGTACACCTTCTCTTAATTAAATTATTAACTTCTCCTAAAAAACTACCCACCCACTACTTAACTATTACTATGTAAGTACTATACCTAACTCTAACCCCAAAAGATCACTATTCCTATGATATGATTTTTTGTTTGTTTGTTTTTTGTTTTTTTCCTACACTACCCCTAAACCTAAATCTATCCCAAAGTCTTACCCTAACCCACATATCCAATGAACCTACCTAACCTAATTCAACTACCTATCTAAACTATAATGATTTATTCTAAAAATATTTAACCCCTTAAGGACCAGGAAAATCTGAGGTGGATTTCACTTAAGGACCGGAGCAATTTTGACTTTTTTGACTATGTCTTTTTTCAGCCATATTTTCTCTTTAATTTCTTTCGTACAAATACACAAATTATATACTGTTTTTTAAGCACAAGTAGGGCTTTCTTTTGATACCACAATTATATGACTACCTCATCATTTAATTTGATTAAAATAGAAAAAAAGGGGAAAAAAATGTTGCTTACATTTTCCTGTCAAGATTTGCATACTATTAGTTCATTACAAAAAAACCCCTAAATATATTAATTTGCTTCTCCTGAATATAAGAGTACCCCATATGCCTAGTATTTCAATCCCTCTCTCACATTTACAAGGTAAATATTACAAGATGGACGCCATTATTTTCACCTGTAATTTTTCAACAATTGGCATGTGAGCATCATAGCTTAGTTGACAGTGCCAGAACCAAAAATGTCCCATAAAGGTAAATGTTTCTGAAAACTAGACAACATAAGGTAAATAATCAGGATAGTTTTTTATGCAGCTATTTTTCCAGAAATATTTTTCAAAATTGTGATAATATTTTGTTTTTTTTTGTAGTTTTCACACTTAGATTTCAATATTAGTGTTGATATCAAGCACGGCATGGTAGAAAGTTTTAAAAAATGCATTGATTAGTATTCATTTCCTTCTTCCGAGTATGGCAATACCCCATATGCATAGGTTTCTCAAGGTTTGCGGAAGCTAACAGTGCTCCACTTTAAAATTTCCCCTCAAAAGTATATAGTTTTTGAAAGTAGACAACCCAGTCTTTCATTTTAGGCATGTTTTCAAATTTTTTATGTAGACATTTTACCACCAATCCCTTGTAAATCTTCATGAAAGTAAAAAAAATCAGGGTTTCAATGTTGAGGTGAATTTCAAGCACATTGGTTAGTGTTCGGCTTCTTCTTTTGAGTACGGAAATACCTCATATGCATAGGTTTCTCAAGGTTTGTGGGAGCTACGGGGCCCAAATTGGAACATGAGCGTTTCCAATATCACACTTTGAATTTTCACAGCTTGCATCACTGGTGCCATGTCTCATTTGGAGCTGTGTAACAGTGCTCCACTTTAAAATTTCCCTCCAAAAGTGTAAATTTTTGGAAAGTAGACACCCCAGGCTTTCATTTTAGGCATATTTTAAAAATTTTTAAGCAGCTATTTTACCACCAATCCCTCGTAAGTCTTCATGTAAGTAAAAAATTCAACATTTTTCGCACTTAGGTTTCAATGTTGATGTGAATTTCAAGCACATGACAGGTGAATATTTTTAAAAATGCATTGTTTAGTGTTCAGCTCATTCTTTTGAGCATAGCATTACCCCATATGCATAGGTTTCTCAAGGATTGGGGGAGCTACGGGGCCCAAATTGGAACATGAGCGTTTCCAAGTTCACACTTTGCATTTTCACAGCTTGCATCACTGGTGCCATTTCTCATTTGGAGCTGTGTAACAGTGCTCCACTTCAAGATTTCCACCCAAAAGTGTATATTTTTGGAATGTAGACACCTCAGGCTTTCCTTTTAGTTGTGTTTTCAAATTTTTTACACAGCCATGGTACCACCAATCCCTTGTAAATCTTGATGTAAGTAAAAAAAACACCATTTTTTCACACTTACATTTTAATGCTGCTCTGGATTTCAGTCAGATGATATCTGCAGATTTGTTAAGTGCTTTAAATTAGTGGTGAGTTACATTGCCTGAGTATGGCAATTCCCCATATGCATAGGTTTGTCAGGGAGCTACTGGGCCATACTGCAGTTCTTCTGTGGTTTGTTCTTTTGGGGAGTTGGGGGGATTTTATAAATAAAGTGTGCTATCCTGTGTCTTGCTGGAATGATTTCTGGCGCACCTTGAAACAAAAATAGGGAAATAAGTTGTTGCTGATATTGTAATAAACTACATTTTGGATTGGGGTTTGCCAGTTTGAAAAGTAAAAGTGAATTATTTACAGCAGTCTGCATCATATTGATGGCAACTTTTTTATACAATGCCTTACATTTTCTCATAGCGAGGTATGGTTGCATTAGTTGATCACACAGATCAACTCCCCGCATGTTCTTGTTATAGTCCCTGATGCAAACTGCCTTTCTCAGTACCCCTCTCCTGCCACGAACAGTGACTGACACAGTTCTGTCCTGATGTATGGTTGTCAGCATGAAGACATCTTCTTTGTCCTTAAACTTAACTGCCAGCAGCTCCTGTTGGCACAAAGAAAAGGATGTCCCAGTTTTGTCATGGGAGACTTGTAAATAAACACTCAGACAGGTACATAAAATAAATTCCACTTTATTTAGAATAATCACAAGTAAATAAATAAGACACTTCCCCCACCTTCCTGGGGTCAGGCATGGGGACAGTGTGCAGTCCACTACCAGGAGCGAGGAGCGAACCAGAGTAAGAGCAGAACCACTGAAGAGAGGAAAATGGTAAGCGTGCTCTAAAAACACAACCGCAATACCCTAGAACACTAGGATTAAAGAACACCAGAGCGAGAGCAGAACCACTGAGTGTCACGGTTTTATTGAACACTCAGACAATTGGGTAGCATAAAATAGAAAAGCTTTATTAGGCAAAATAAAGTGCACAAGGCCCCTCACAGGTCCAAACTCTACAAACAGCAGTAATAAAGTTTGACACAGGACAGGGCATACAAAATAGCAATACAATAGTGAGGCTCTCCGACTTTACCGAATACCGGTTAAGGCAGCCTAATACTAATGCAACAAAGAACAGAGGAGGCTCTACCGGCCTTACCGAATACCGGGTAAGGCAGCCTGATATCTGGTGCAACAAGGAACTGAGGAGGCTCTACTGGCCTTACCGAATACCGGGTAAGGCAGCCTGGTATCTGGTGCAACAAGGAACTGAGGAGACTCTACTGGCCTTACCGAATACCGGGTAAGGCAGCCTGGTATCTGGTGCAACAAGGAACTGAGGAGACTCTACCGGCCTTACCGAATACCGGGTAAGGCAGCCTGATATCTGGTGCAACAAGGAACTGAGGAGGCTCTACCGGCCTTACCGAATACCGGGTAAGGTAGCCTGATATCTGGTGCAACAAGGAACTGAGGAGGCTCTACCGGCCTTACCGAATACCGGGTAAGGCAGCCTGATATCTGGTACAACAAGGAACTGAGCAGGCTCTACCGGGTCACAGGCTGAACATATAGTGGGAAGGCAACGTTAACCGCTTAGTGACTGGATAGCACTGACTGGGTGTGCTTAACGGAGGCCACAGATAGTCACAGGCTGATCGTATAGTGGGAAGGCAAAAGTAACCGCTTAGTGACCGGATAGCACTGACTTGGTCTGCTTAATGGAGGCCACAGATAGTCACAGGCTGAGCGTATAGTGAGAAGGCAACAGTAACCGCTTAGTGACCGGATAGCACTGACTGGTTGTGCTTAATGGAGGCCACAGAGTAGCGCAACCGGAGGCAACAAATCAGAGAGAACTGACAATAATAGCGAGGGCAACAAGATAGCTTAAGTCAGTTAATGCCTGGATCAGTACACGGAGAGCGGAAGTCAGCCAAAGCCTGGATCGGTACACAGAGAGCGGTTGTTAGCCAAAGCCTGGATCGGTACACAGAGAGCGGTAGTCAGCCAAAGCCTGGGTTGGTACACAGAGAGCGGTAGTCAGCCAAAGCCTGAGTCAGTACACAGAGAGCGGTAGTCAGCCAAAGCCTGTATTGGTACACAAGAGCAGAACAGAAGCAAGGTCAGACGGAAACCGGATCAACACGGAACAGGAGCACTGAATAACGTAAGGTCAGGAACACCACGTAAGGGCACCGGCCTAGTGACAGGAGGGCGTATATAAAGGCTAGCCCTAGGAGGGGCTAACCAGCTAGCACCAATAAAAGACAGCAAAGCACAAACCCGGAAGTCAGAATGTCGCACAAGAATCACAGGCACCTTGATAGTACCCCCTCTCAAAGACCCCCCCCTCCTGCCTTGAGGGGGTCTGGGTTTGCTAGGAAACTTGGCATGGAATCTGCGCAACAGAATAGGAGCACGAATATCATAGTGGTTAACCCATGAATGTTCCTCTGGACCATAACCCTTCCAATGCACCAAGTATTGGACCTGGCCACGGAATCTACATGAATCCAGAACACTCTGCACTTTATATTCATCGTGATCCTGTATGCGCACAGGACCAGGGACAGCAGGAGTGGTAGTGTAGCGGTTGCACACCAATGGTTTGAGAAGTGACACATGGAACACATTGTGTATTCTCATAGAAGCCGGTAATTCCAACGCATAGGAGACAGAGTTAACTTGACGGAGCACCCGGAACGGACCCACAAACCGGGGAGCAACCTTGAGACACGAAACTTGCAATCTGAGATTCTTAGAGGATAACCAGACCCGGTCCCCCACCTGGCATACAGGAGCCGGTAGACGTCTGTTATTGGCATGCCGCTCGGCACGTGCAAAAGACTCACATAGGGTATTCTGGACCTGTGCCCATGTGGAGCGGAGCTGCCTAATATGCTCATCCAGAGCCGGAATCTGCTGTGCCTGAAAGTTATCTGGGAGCAAGCATGGTTGGAACCCGTAGTTGATCAGGAAGGGTGAGCTCCCAGACATGCTGCACACCGCACAGTTCCTGGCAAACTCTGCCCACGGCAACAAGTCCAATTGTTGTGATGATTGGAAATGAAACAACGCAAGAACTGCTCCAATCCCTGGTTGGCACGCTCAGTGGCCCCATTAGTTTGGGGATGATAAGCCGAGGAAAATGACAACCGAATCCCCATCTGTTCACAAAAAGCCCTCCAGAATCTCGAGACGAATTGACTCCCACGATCCAAGACCAGCACCTTGGGTACCCCGTGGAGTCGGAATACCTCCCTGGCAAATACAATTGCCAGTTCCTTAGCAGATGGCAAGCCAGGGAGTGGCACAAAATTATCCATTTTAGAGAACCTGTCAACTATCATTAGAATTACAGTAAACCCTCTGGAGGCCGGCAGTTCTCCCAAGAAATCAATAGATAAGTGTGACCAAGGCCGGTCCCCATTAGGAACAGTCTGTAAGAGACCCACAGGAAGATGTCTGGGAACCTTAGAACAGGCACAAGTGGCACAGGCTGCTGTAAATGCCGCACAGTCATCCCTCATGCCAGGCCACCAAAACATACGGGACAATGACCAAATCAATTGATTCTTCCCAACATGACCAGCCGCCCGGGAGGAGTGGTAGGCATCCATTAGTTTAGCCTGGAAAGGCTCGGCCACAAAGCACTTGCCCACAGTTCTCTCTGGAGGAGCATTGGCCTGGGGTGCCAAGATCTCCTCCCCTACGGGAGACGTGATACTGGTTCGTAGGGTGGCAAGTATACGGTTCGGAGGGATGATAGACACCGGAATAGAGTCAGCTTCTGGATCTGAGCCAAATTGTCTGGATAAGGCATCAGCACGTACATTTTTAGTACCAGGCAAGTATGAGACAATGAAATTAAAACGAGACAAAAATAGCGCCCATCTCACTTGCCTCGGAGAAAGCCTTTTAGCTTCTGATAGATACATGAGGTTTTTATGATCAGTCAGGATCAAAATAGGTACCTTAGTAACCTCCAACAAATGTCACCATTCACGTAAGGACAGAATAATCGCTAGGAGTTCCTGGTCTCCAATGTCATAAAGACTCTGTGCTTTGGTCAACTTCCTCGAAAAGAACCCACATGGTCTCAAGGTCTTATCTGGACCTGGTTTTTGGCCCAAGACCGCCCCTACTCCAGTCTCAGAAGCATCCACCTCTAAAGTAAATGGCAACCCAGGAATAGGATGTGACAGAACTGGAGCAGTAGAAAATGCCAATTTTAGAGTCTTAAATGCCTTAATCACCTCTGGGGACCATTCTGAGGCGGAGGCACACTTGTGGGTCATATCGGTGAGTGGTTTGACAATATTGGAATAGTCGCAATTAAATTTCCTATAATAATTTGCGAATCCTAGGAAACGCTGTAAGGGTTTGAGGCCTGTGGGCTGCGGCCACTGTTGTACAGCTGCAAGCTTGTCGTTGTCCATACCAAAGCCCTCTTTAGAGATCACATACCCCAAAAAGGCCACACTGGACCTATGGAACTCGCACTTCTTGAGTTTGCAATACAGCTTGTTCTCTCAACTTCTGCAAGACCACTGAGACATGGCCACGGTGAGTCTCCAGGTCAGGAGAGTAAATCAAAATGTCGTCTAGGTACACGACCACAAAGGATTGTAAAAACTCATGTAGGACATCATTAATCAATTCTTGAAACACCACTGGGGCATTGCACAGACAAAATGGCATAACTAAATACTCGTAATGCCCCATACGAGTATTGAAAACTGTTTTCCACTCATCACCGTCCTTAATCTGAACTAAATTATACGCCGCCCTCAGATCCAGTTTAGTAAAAATGGAAGCGCCCTTTAAACGTTTGAACAATTCGGTGATGAGTGGAATGGGGTAGGCATTCTTTATCATGATTTTGTTAAGACCCCTATAATCAATACAGGGTCTTAGTTCCCCGTCCTTCTTTTTAACAAAAAAGAATCCAGCCCCCACAGGCGAGGAAGACTTGCGTATAATACCCCGAGCCAGGGCGTCACTGATATACTCCTCCATGGCACTGTTTTCGTCACCAGACAATGGGTATGTCCTACCCTTCGGGGGCATAGCGTCTGGCACAAGATCAATAGCACAGTCGTACATACGATGCATCGTCAAAGTGTTAGCCTCACCCTTACTGAACACATCGCTGAATGACTGATATTCCAACGGTAAGGAGGGAGAGGTACACAAAATTTTGGTAGGCTGACTCAGACAGTGGGTTGTACAGTACTCAGACCAAGACAATACTTCACAATTTCTCCAGTCCAGTTTGGGATTATGCTTATGTAGCCACGGGAACCCCAAAATTACCTCAAAATGGGGGGACTGGATAATCTGGAATTGAATGGTCTCTTTGTGAGGGGCACCAATGAAGACAGATAAAGGACATGTCTCCTGCATGACTTGAGGAGGTACCAGCGGCCTCCCATCAATGGCCTCAATGTCGAGTGGAGAGTCTCTGCTTACCAACGGAATGTTATACATGAAATACCCGGCTGCACCAGAATCAATTAGGGCCGGCATCTTAGAAGCTTCAGAGGCCCAAGAGATCACAATGTCAATCACAGGTTTGCTTAACATGCCTTCTGGGGACTGGTATACGCCACCTAGTATCTGTCCCCCACATGACCCTAGGAGCGCTCGTTTCCCCGTCTCACGGGACTGGTTTTTAGCAAATGACCTGCCTTGTCACAATACAGGCATAACCCCTGTTTGCACCGGAAGGAGCGCTCCAGCTTCGACAATGGTGTAAAACCGACTTGCATAGGTTCCGTGCTTCCTATAGCAGGACCCGGAGGTATGGGAGGAGAGGGAGGCATGGGTGGGAAATTACCCTGTTGCCAGATTCGCCAGTGATTCTTGCCCTGTGATCCTTGTACAGACTCCTCTCCCTTATGCGAGAGTCAATCAGAATCGTGTACTCAATGAATTCGTCTAGTCCCACCGGTAGGTCTTTGGCTGCAATTTCGTCTTTAATTTTATCATCAAGGCCCTGGGAAAATGCAGCAACAAGCGCCTCATCATTCCAGCTTACCTCTGCTGCAAGTGTACGGAACTTAATGGCAAACTCAGAAACAGTATGTGTGCCCTGCTGGATTCTCATAAGGCACTTGGCAGTAGAGGTGGCACACCCTGGAACCTTGAACACACTGCGGAAGGCCCTTACAAATTCAACAAAATTTGTAGTAATTGGTTTGCCAGTCTCCCAAATCAGATTTGCCCAGGGTAAGGCCTTGCCCGTGAGTAGTGAGATCATAAATCCCACCTTGCTTCTGTCACTGGGAAACGCCTGTGGCACTAGTTCAAGAAAAATCTCCAGTTGGTTCAAGAACCCACGGCAAAGTGTTGGCTCCCCATCATATCTCAAAGGCAGAGGAGCAGTAGCGGAGAGCCCTCTAGAGGAAGAGCTGGGTACACTAGCCTGTGTCAATGGTGCCGGAACTGGAGTGGCCACCAAAGATTGTACAGGTCTCTCAAGGCAAGCAGTGCATTCAAGAATGGTCTGAATAGCCATAGACAGTTGGTCTAACCATTGTTCCTGCGCGTCCAATCTCCATAGGAGATTCTGGGAAATACCCTCACCAGCCTTGTCTGAGGTCATGGCCCTTTCGTACTGTCACATTTTTATTGAACACTCAGACAATTGGGTAGGATAAAATAGAAAAGCTTTATTAGCAAAATAAAGAGCACAAGGCCCCTCATGGGTCCAAACTCTACAAACAGCAATAATAAAGTTTGACACAGGACAGGGCATACAAAATAGCAATACAATAGTGAGTCTTTACCGACCTTACCGAATACCGGGTAAGGCAGCCTAATACTAATGCAACAAGAAACAGAGAAGGCTCTACCGGCCTTACCGAATACCGGGTAAGGCAGCCTGATATCTGGTGCAACAAGGAACTGAGGAGGCTTTACCAGCCTTACCGAATACTGGCTAAGGCAGCCTGATATCTGGTGCAACGAGGAACAGAGGAGGCTCTACCGGCCTTACCGAATACCGGGTAAGGCAGCCTAATACTAATGCAACAAGGAACAGAGAAGGCTCTACCTGCCTTACTGAATACCGGGTAAGGCAGCCTGATATCTGGTGCAACAAGGAACTGAGGAGTCTCTACCGGCCTTACCGAATACTGGGTAAGGCAGCCTGATATCTGGTGCAACAAGGAACTGAGGAGACTCTACTGGCCTTACTGAATACCAGGTAAGGCAGCCTGATATCTGGTACAACAAGGAACTGAGGAGGCTCTACCGGGTCACATGCTGAACATATAGTGGGAAGGCAACGGTAACCGCTTAGTGACTGGATAGCACTGACTGGGTGTGCATAATGGAGGCCACAGATAGTCACAGGCTGAGCGTATAGTGGGAAGGCAACAGTAACCGCTTAGTGACCAGATAGTACTGACTGGGTGTGCTTAATGGAGGCCACAGATAGTCACAGGCTGAGCGTATAGTGGGAATGCAACAGTAACCGCTTAGTGACCGATAGCACTGACTGGGGGTGTTTAACGGAGGCCACAGATAATCACAGGCTGAGAGTAGCGCAACCGGAGGCAACAAATCAGAAAGAACTGACAGTAATAGCGAGGGCAACAAGATAGCTTAAGTCAGTTAATGCCTGGATCAGTACACGGAGAGCGGAAGTCAGCCAAAGCCTGGATCGGTACACAGAGAGCTGTTGTTAGCCAAAGCCTGGATTGGTACACAGACAGCGGTAGTCAGCCAAAGCCTGGGTCAGTACACAGAGAGCGGTAGTCAGCCAAAGCCTGGGTTGGTACACAGAAAGCGGTAGTCAGCCAAAGCCTGAGTCGGTACACAGAGAGCGGTAGTCAACCAAAGCCTGGATCGGTACACAGGAGCAGAACAGGAAACCGAATCAACACGGAACAGGAGCACTGAATAACGTAAGGTCAGGAACACCACGAAAGGGCACCGGCCTAGTGACACTAGGGTGTATATAAAGGCTAGCCCTGGGAGGGGCTAGCCAGCTAGCACAAATAGGAGACAGCAAGGCACAAACCCGGAAGTCAGAATGTTGCACAAGAATCACAGGCACCATGATACTGAGGTAGAGGAAAGTGGTAAGCCTGCTCTAATAACACAACCGCAATACCCTAGAATGCTAGCATTACAGAACACCATGCACCCTAAAATGCTAGAGGCACAACAACCCTGGAGGACTTAGGCACTGCTGCACTACTGACAGGACTTACCTGACCAAGGACTGAAACAGAGAGACTGCAAGAGGCTGCCAGGCCTCGGGAAGCAACAGAGACTATATAGCTAATGGTCAGGCGGTTTGGGAAGTAGACAAGCCAAAGTACGTGGCACTGAGCAGGAAGTCAGATAGGCCACAGTACTTAGCACGGAGCAGGTAGTCAGCCAGGCCAGACGTCATACATGGAGCGGGTAATCGGACAAGCCAAGGTCAGCACGGAGTGGTTAGTCAGCCAGGCCAAAGGTCATACACAGAGCGAGTAGTCAGACAAGGCCAAGGCCAATACGGAGCAGACAATCAGCTAGGCAAAAGGCTCAGGCACAAATAGGTAGTCAGACAGAGCCAGGGTCATACACAAATCAGATTTAGCAGCCAAGAACGGATCACAACAGAAGACTCAGGAAGCGCTCAGGTACACCACAAAAGGGCACTGAGGCAATGATGGAAAGCAGCTGTAATTAAAGGTATGGGGTAAGCATTCTTGACCACCAGTTTATTCAGACCTCTATAGTCAATGCAGGGTCTCAGGTCCCCATCCTTTTTTTTTTTTACAAAAAAAAAACCCTGCTCCAGAGATTGAGCAAGACTTTCAGATGATTCCTCTGGCAAGATCATCGGCCACATAATCCTCCGTAGCTCGGTTCTTCTCCACAGATAGAGGGTAAGTGCACCCCTTAGGAGGTATAGCACCTGGTATCAAATCAATGGTACGGTTGTATGCCCTAAGCATCAGCAAAGTACTAGCCTCTACCTTATTGAACACCTCAGCAAAAGCTTGATACTCTGAGGGTAATGAGGAAGAGGTACAAAGAATCTTCGTAGGTTGCTGCAGGGAAGACTTAGAACAGTAAGTGGACCAAGACATAATGTCTCAAGTGTCCCAATTTATTCTGGGGTTGTGTGTCTGAAGCCAAGGGAACCCCAGAATGATTGCGTAGTGAGGTGACTTTATTATTTGAAATTGTTGGGTCTCCAATTGGAGGGCCCCCACCCTTAGAGATAGAGGACATGAGTAACCTGTGAAGGTTGTAACGGTCTCCCGTCAATGGCCTCTAAAACAAGTGGAAAGGAACGAGGTGCCAATGGAATTGCTTTCTGAGTAGCAAAGTCTGCATCCATAAAATAAACTGCTGCTCCGGAGTCAATCAAGGTCGGAGCCACGATAGACGATGTATCCCAAGATTCTATCACCTCTAGGATAGGTTTCATCTGCATCTGGTCTGGGGACTTTGAAACTCCACCCAGGGTCTGTCCCGACTCAACCATAGGTGCGAGTGTTTCCTGGCCAGGCGGGACAAGTGCATAATAAGTGCCCTGCCTTACGACAGTACAGTTATAGGCCCTCTCTACGATGGAAGACCCTCTCACCCCAGAAAGGCACGTGAGCCCTACTTGCATGGGTTCGGCCCTGCCTGTCTCAGTACTAGGAGGCGTGGGAGGCGAGGGAGGATTGGATGGGAGCACAAAGTTAGGCGCCAATCAGGAAGAAGGCCTCTGTAATCGTTTCTTGAAAGAGGATCTTTCTCTGATACTAGTGTCTATTAATATGGTAAAGGAGATGAGTTCATCAAACTCCTCAGGCAGTTCACGGGCTGCCGTCTCAGCTTTAATCACATCACTCAACCCTTGTGAAAATGCAGCCACTAGAGCCTCTTTGTTCCAGCCCACCTCTGCCGCCAACGTATGAAATTCTACAGCGTACTCAGCTACCGTGCGTGCTCCCTGGCGGATAGTCATAAGTTGTTTGGCTGCCGACATTGCCCAGGCTGGAACGTCAAAGACCCTTTCGAAAGCTGACACAAACTCATGGAAATTTGAGATTATGGGTTTCCCTGTTTCCCATAATGGATTGGCCCATGCCAATGCTCTCCTGGACAGGAGAGAAATCATAAAGCCCACCTTGCTGCGATCACTTGGAAATGCGTTAGGTACCAATTCCAAAAATATGCCCAACTGGTTAATGAACCCACGACAGAGAGTAGGTTCCCCATACTATTGTTGAGGGAGTAGAGCAGTACCAGACAGCCCTCCGAAAGTTTTGCACTCAGTATTGGCCCTTATCACCGGTCAAGAGAGGCCACCGGTTGTCGCACAGCCCCTTTAAGGGGCACTGTGCAGTTAAGGAGTGTTTGCATCACCATGGAAAGCTGATCAATTCTTTGATCTTGTATGTCCATCCTGGCAAGGATGTTAAGCACCTGTGGATTTCCTGTACCTTTTGAGGTCATGGCCCTTTCATACTGTCACAGGAGACTTGTAAATAAACACTCAGACAGGTACATAAAATCAGTTCCACTTTATTTAGAATAATCATAAGCAAATAAATAAGACACTTCCCCAACCTTCTGCCGTCAGGCGTGGGGACAGTGTGCAGTCCACTACCAGGAGCTGACAATGAACCTTAGCCAGACAGAGGCACCAGCTAGGAGCAAACCAGAGCAAGAGCAGAACCACTGAGGTGAGGAAACTGGTAAGCGTGCTCTAATAACACAACCGCAATACCCTAGAACACTAGGGTTACAGAACACCATGAACCCTAGAACTCTAGAAGCACAACAACCCCAGTTAAGACATAAGGCACTGCTGCACTACTGACAGGACTTACCCGACCAATGACTAAGACAGAGAACCTGCAAGGGGCTGCCAGGCCTCGGGAAGCGACAGAGACTATACAGCCAGAGGTCAGACGGTTCAGGTAGTAGGCAAGCCAAAGTACTTAGCACGGAGCGGGACATCAGACAGGCCACAGTACTTAGCGTGGAGCAGGTAGTCAGCCAGGCCAGAAGTCATACACAGAGCGGGTAGTCAGATAAGGCTAAGGCTGGTACTGAGCGGACAATCAGCCAAGCAAAAGGTTCAGGCACAAATCGGTAGTCAGATGGAGCCAGGGTCATACACAAATCAAATTCAGCAACCAGGAACGGATCACAATGGAAGACTCAGAAAGTGCTCAGGTATACCACAAAAGGGCACTGAGGCAATGATGGAAAGCAGCATATAAGGCCTCTCTAGGAGGTGGAGTCACATAGGTCAATTAAGGTTGAAACTATAAAATAGAGAGTGCACAGAATGATGCGTGAGTGACCAGGAAGTAGTCACCCACCATGCTGTCACCACGAAAACACAGAAAGTGATCAGATCAGCAAGAGGCCAGAATCATGGGCACCATGATAAGTTTTTAGTTTGGTATCTACGAGTTTTTTGGGCAACTCCCTGCAATTGCACCTAACAGTGCCACAGGCCACGGTGTCAAAACAAAAAAGAGACTTAAATAAAAGGGGGCTGGTGTAATAGTTATCAAGAAATAACTGATGACCTTTATTTAATAAGGGCTAAATTAGATCCCAAACTATTTTCCTATTTGTTCTCAGAAATTCGGGGCAACCAGGAGGATCAAGTTGGCTGTCCTTGCCCTCATAAATTCTAAAAGCCTGGGTATAGCCTGTGGCACTTTCGCACAATTTATAAAATTTAACACCAAATTTGGAGTGCTTGGAGGGGATGTATTGCTTGAACCCTAACCTGCCTTTATATTTCATTAGGGATTCATCTATACTAATTTGTTTTTGGGGCATATATACCTGGAAAAACTTTTTCTGTAGATGATTTATTAGGGGACGAATTTTGTACAGTCTGTCTCACTGGGGGTGTTCTTTTGGGCAGCACAGGGTATTATCATTAAAATGCATAAAGTGCAAAATTACTTCAAAATCTAGACCTGTTCATTGTCTTGGAGAATATAGGGGTATCACATATGGGGTTTTTGCTCCAGTACGATCTGATACTTTACTTTTTTATTATCACCATTGCCATTATTAGGGCCCAGAATTGCTTAAATTCTGCAATGTCTGTGGGTTTCCATACTTCTTGCTTAACAATGAATGCTGAAGGGTTGGCAGTAATATACTGGGCTGCATACAAATTGGTTTGGGACACAATTTCTCTCAAAATGTCTTCCACCAAAAACAAATAAAAAAACGTATCATTGATAAATCCTTCCACATCAATTTTAATTACTGGGTTGTCTGTGAATTCTGGGATTTGTGGGCATAAATTGGTTGGTGATAATCATTCATTAGGATTAGGAGTGGCAGGTGTTGGGGTATTTCTTGGGGCAGCTCTTTGGGCAGGTCTTTTGGCAGGTGCTGGGGCAGTTGCAGGTGCAGCTCTTCAGACAGTACATATTTTCTTTACAGAGGGCCCAGCATCATTATTAGAGCTGCTCTCACTCTCTGAAAACTGCGTTATATCAAAGTCTGACGCAGTGTCTGTGGCTTCTGAATCAGATGCCAAAAAGAGGCATATGTCTCTTCTACACTGTACCTCCGCTGCATTATGTACACTTACCCTAAAAAATGTTTTCCTACACTACCCCTAAACCTAA
Source organism: Rhinophrynus dorsalis (assembly GCA_037306005.1). Lineage (NCBI taxonomy): Eukaryota > Metazoa > Chordata > Amphibia > Anura > Rhinophrynidae > Rhinophrynus > Rhinophrynus dorsalis. Next base: position 48,671,020 of record CM074728.1, on the reverse strand, counting down.
ATCTAACCCTAAACCTTACCCTAACCCACGTATACCCTGAACCTTCCTAACCCAAATCAACTACCTGTCTAAACTCTAATTATTTATTCTAAAAATCAATTTTTTAATAAAATAAACTTTTTTGGGGGGGTTTGTTTTGTTTTCCTATACTACTCCTAAACCTAAATCTAACCCTAAACCTTTCCCTAACCCACGTATACCCTGAACCTTCCTAACCCAAGTCAACTACCTGTCTAAACTCTAATTATTTATTCTAAAAATCTATTTTTAAATAAAATAAACTTGTTTTTTTTTGTTTTTTTTCCTACTCTACTCCTAAACCTAAATCTAACCGTAAACCTTTCCCTAACGCACGTATACACTAAACCTACCCAACTACCTAGCTAAACTACCTACCTAACTCTAAAATTAGCTAAAATATAAATTTTTTATTAAAAAAAAAAAAAAAAAATACAAGGTGGTTGGGGGAGGTACCACAGATCACCAAAAAGCTGATCTGCAGCAATTGATCACTATTAAAGTGATCAGAGGGGGGGGATTTGTTGATCACTGCAGTCACAGTGATAAAGGGGTTAATTTTTAGGGTTAATTTTTTTTTTTAACAATTTTAAAGCTGGAACAGGCTCTGGAACACTGGACACAATGTCTCTCTGTCTCTCTTCACCTCAGAAGTATGTAAGATGGAGGGAGACAGAGAGATGTGACAGGGACAGTATTTACAAATACTATCCCTTTCATTCGGCTTTTGCAACATGTGATTTGCTAATCAAGGAGTCTTTTAGTTAGGAGATTTGTTCTCTGTAATAAGAGGGTCAGGGGACACTCTGGGGGAGAAGAAGGAAGAAAGGAGGTTGACCCCAAATACAAAAAAATTAGGTGTGACTGACTTGCAAGACACAAGCAGCTGTGATTCAAGCTCCTTCTGGACCAGGTTGTTATAATCTCTGCTGGAGTCTGGGGGTGTGAGAAGTTAGCATAAGGAGGTTGACCCTAAAAAGCCCAACATTCTGTCTGGCTGATTTAATTTGAAACATGCAGGCAGCTGCAGTCCAAGCAATTTCCTTGCAGATCTCGTTGTCATTATATTTGTGTTGGATGGGTTTGGAGAGGGAGTGAGAGGGAGGAAGGAGGTTGATCCCAAATACCCCAGCATTCTGTTTGACTGATTTGATTTGAAAGATATAGACAGCTTCAGTCAAATTTCTTACTTGATCTTGCTGTTATTGTCTATGTGCTGGGTAAGTCTGGGTAAATAAGTTGTTGATGTGGGAGTAAAGTGGTAGTTCAAAAACTGTCTGCAACAATGGTTGCTGCAGTGTGTGCAATAAATGATGATGATCCCTCTCCTCCCAGGGTGGGTGCAGTTTGTCAAGGTCCCACCAAAAGTTCCAGCACCATCATACCAGTACTATAAAAAAATATAAGGAGGACACTGAAGACAACAATTAGTTGCATTCTAGTGTTGCTGATAGCGTAACGGAGGAAGGTGTAGCAGCTAAACCAACTGCTCCATCTGACAGCGAGACAAAGAAGTATCAAAACACCTCTCCTCAAAGTAGTAGCAAACTTTGTGAAAGTAAATGTAAAAAGACACCTCTAAAAGCTTAGAGGAATATAAGGGTAGTGGGCAAGAAGTGGTGGGTGATGCTGATGCCGAGGATGACCTAATGATGACTGATAATGATGATGCAGATGTAGAATTTATTCCTGTAGCATCTTCCTCTTCTTCAGATACAGATAAAGTTGAGAGTGAGAGAGAGATAATGACATGACCAGAAAGGCAAAGGCTCCATCTTCCACCACTGAAAAGGAGCACTGTGCCTGTCTATAAACTGTTCAAGAAAACCATTAGAAACTCTGACCCTGGACCAGCAAAGGTGACAAAACATACATAGTCATCCTGTCAGTCATCATCAGCAGCATCATCGCCACTTCCAAGTCCCACTCAACCACACACACATGACTGCTGAGTAACCAGTAGCAACATCCACAACCTTAGCTATGATGAGTGCCTCTGCTGCTACTGGAAGTGCTGCACCTTTGACACCTAGTAGTAGTAGTAGATGAATTGCATCAACATTGCATCAACATCTATCCCCAGTACTAGTAGCATTCCCTCAGGAACCCCTTAGTCCATGAATTTCACAGTATGGAGATACTTCACTCAGGATCCAAAATCTAAGTATGTTGCTATCTGTTGTCTATTCAAAATGCATGTGAGCAGGGGGAAAGCAGGCTCACACCTAGGCATCTCCTCTACGTGATCCCACCTGAAGCACAACCACAGGTCTGACTGGGAGACATGCAGGTTAGAGGTGCCACAACTAGCAGCAGTAGAAGGACTCCAACAAGTTCCCCGGGCTCTGGTGCAGACAATAGATGTAGTGACGTTATTGAGTGTGCCATTGACAACAGATAGTTCATTCCAAATAACAACTATGACTCCTTCTGCAGTGGAGTATGATGACTCTGGGTTTGCTGTAGGAGATGGCAAGAGTCATAGATGACCTAATCATTATCTGGAAGGAAGGCTCTATTTTCTTTTATCCAAGATTTTGAAAATAATGATAGAGGTCTATATTTCACTTAATATCAGTGATACCCAAGTTAATAATTTAGATCTCACATCCTATATAATAATTCTCTAAGATGTTTGTCAGAAGCTGTCATGTGCAGTAGAGACTACCTGAAGCACCACGGCTGATACGGATCAGGGAGTTCCGAATTTGGATCAGAGTCCTCTCTGCGCACCTTCCTGCAACCGCTTGTTGAGCAGAGAGGCACCGGGCACCAGCCGAGGCTGCTGGGTGGCACTGGCTTTTAAACTAGTTATCACATAAAAAGGTAAAATTGTCGATTTTCTCAGAAGCCCATATTTCCATTATCCCAAAACCCGGTAAAAATCCCTCACATTGTGAGAACTATAGACCCATCTCTCTGTTAAACTTGGATCTCAAAATTTATGCCAAGATTCTGGCCGAGCGCCTCAAACCCTTCTTGAGTTCCTTAATAGATCTAGATCAGGCGGGTTTTACCCCCCAAAGAGAAGCGAGGGATAACACCAGGAAACTTATTAACCTACTCCATTTTGTCTCTCTCAAGAAAATTCCTTCTCTGCCCCTCACTATGGATGCGGAGAAGGCTTTTGATAGAGTTAATTGGGTCTTTTTATCGCGAGTGTTGGAAGCTTTTCGGCTGGGCTGTTCAGGGAACGTGTCCTAGCATTATACACCAATCCCACTGCCAAGGTCAAGGTAAATGGCTGCCTTTCGGACTCCTTCACTATTATGAATGGCACACGGCAGGGATGCCCTTTGTCGCCCCTTTTATTTCTCCTGGTGATGGAACCTTTTGCACAACATGTACGTCTGAATCCAGCTATTGCCGGTATCAATATTGGTGGTGATGAATTTAAATTTTCCTTGTTTGCAGACGACGTCTTGCTGACAGCTACATCACCGGACCATTCTATACCGGAATTCTTAACTGAATGTTCTGCATTTTCTACATTCTCTAATTTCAATATTAATATGTCTAAGTCTGAAGCGCTGCCTCTTTGGCTTCTGCTCCTACTCTTTCTACCCTACGTGCCTCATTTTCATTTCATTGTCCTCAATCTCACATTAAGTACCTAGGTACGAATCTTACCACTTGCCCAGATTCCCTTTATGCTGCAAACTTTCCTCCTCTCTTGGCATCTATCCGCCGGGATCTGACCTCCTGGGGGAACCTGTATGTGTCATGGATTGGCCGCATTCAGATAGTGAAGATGATGATCCTTCCAAGGATTCTATACTTATTTCAAACCCTCCCTATACGGTTACAGCAACAGTTCTTTCGCGACCTCGATCGGATGCTCTCTTTGTTTATTTGGCGCTCTAGAAGAGCTAGATTGGGTATTCGGACTTTGTCCAGACCTACCACTCTGGGAGGTCTGGGTATGCCTAACTTTCGTATTTATCACCATGCGGCACTTTTATCTTCGATCCCTGACTGGACTTTACATGGTGCCCATAAACCATGGGTCAACATAGAACGTTTATTTCCAGACTTAGAAGATCCCCTGGTAGACTTCTTTGGTCCTAGAACATCGACTTCTTCAAAAATCTCTCACCCGATCATCTCTCAGGTCTTGCAATTGGGGGTTAAATATGTTTGCTCTGGGCAATTGGTACCGGAACACTCTTCTTTTCAACGGATCTTCTCTCGTAAGCCTTCTCCACACTATCTATTGGCTAGTCAATTTCCACTTTGGTCCCCTTCGCGAGATTTATGCATCAGAGACCTAATGAAAGATGGGGTGCCGCGGGACTTCGTTGATCTTAGTTCCTCATTTTCTCTACCTCCTCAGGAAATTTGGAGATATCTCCGAATTAAGCATTTTCTTGATACACCGCTTCATCGTCGGGTTTCATCCAGACCTCTGATGCGTTTTGAGGCTCTCCTCCAGCAGAAGCATCCGTCTGGGAGGTTTTTAGGTAAAATTTATAGGCTCTTACTGTCAGACTATACATCCACTGATCCATCCTACCTTGGATTGTGGGAGAAGGATTTGGGTTGCTCTATATCTCCTGATGAATGGCGTAATATTTGGCGTATTACCGCAACTTCTTCCATTTCCTCTCAGTCTTTGGAGGTTAATTACAAATTCCTTTGTCGGTGGTACCTCACCTCGGTTAGACTGAAAGCTATGTACCCTTCTAGCTCCTCTGCATGCTGGAGATGTGGTGCCCCTCATGGCTCGATGATCCATCTCTGGTGGGACTGCCCTCTAATTCAACCCTTTTGGGTGGGGTGTCTAGCTTTCATTGAGTCACTCCTGGGCATTTCCTTATCTAGGGACCCGAGGCAACTCCTACTGTTTTGTGACCTTCCCCCCCAGCCTAAACTTGAACGATACCTCTTATTAATGCTACTTACTTCTGCCAAAGCAATGATTCCACGGCTGTGGAAATCTTCTGATCCCCCTTCAGTTCTATGCTGGAAACGTCTGGTCGCTGAACAGGCAGCTTTCACACGCTTAGCGTTGTTGCATAGAGGGTACGATATCAGCCCTATTCCACTGTAGGATATTCTTCTGTATTCTTCTTTTTTTTTTTTTTTTATTTTACTTCTGTCTACCTATGTGTGTTTTGGATAGCTCGACTTATATAGTGGGTTATACCTGCTTCTTTTTTCCAAGTCACTTGCTTTTGAATCATTACCCTTTTATTGTAATGTCTTTTGTTTGTTTGCTTTGTAAGCGCTATGATTTCTTTTGTATGTCTCAGTTGTTACTTCAATAAAATATAATTGTGCGCGGACCTCAAAAAGTACCCGAACCAGAGGCTGAAGAGTGCTCCCGGCCGCCGTAAACCAGGCCTGTAGAGAGGGCCCAGAGGAGAGAGGGATTGAGAGAAAAAAAAAAAAAAAAAAAAAGGGGGGGGGGACCATGCAAGGGAGGGGACTCGGCGCCCAAACGCAGCGTAACAACGAGGCCCCAGGATGCCGCTGAAGTACCTCCCGGTCCGCCCACAAATACAGGCTAACCAATAGCCTTAACACTTAAACAAAAAGGTAAAATTGTCATGAAAACTTACATTAAACCCTCTTGCATAAATAACTGTTTACGGTAGACCAATGAAAAAATAACATACCACAAAGACAATTTCATGGACTTAAACATAATTGTAGTAAAGAGACAGAATTTAAAGAACAATCTAAAATATTACATAGTTTAAAGAATGTCAATGTTTGAACAAGATCCTTGCATAGTGTCCATTAAAAGCAATGAGTAATACATTCTTGCCACTTTGCTGGATCCCCACTTTAAACACAACATTTCAGAATTTCTTCCATCAGCAGTTTGTCACAACAAGGAGTTATGATGATCAGCAGTATCTCTCCGAGGAATCGGATTCTGTGAAGGAATATAAAAATATGCTTATTGATCAAGTATAGAGTTGCAATGTGGATATTCTGATCTCTTTGCCTGGCGACATTCTGTACTGTGCTTGCAGTGCTGCACTGACTGATCACTCACTTATCATCTGCAGAGCTTGTTGCCTCCGTTACTGAGCCTGTCTGTACACTTGCTGAGCTTGTTGCTTCCGTTACTGAGCCTGTCAGAGAACACTTGCTGAGCTTGTTGCCTCCGTTACCGAGCCTGTCTGTGTACACTTGCCAAGCTTGTTGCCTCCGATTCTGAGCCCGTTTAACACTTGCTGAGCTTGTTGCCTTCATCACCGAGCCTATCCGTTTACACTAGCAGAGCAGTTACCTCCAACTACGGTGCTTGTTCCCTTGCAGTCGTTGCACCGCGTGGTGCTATTGGGCATTCCGTTAGCTCTTGCAATGTGTTACTCCGTTCAGCACCAGAAGGGTGTCTTGGCTCTGGTCTCCTGGTACCATCATACCGCACCAGGGAGTGCGTTTGGCTCACGTTACATTCGCTTGTGCAGTGTCTCTTCCGTTACCGCACCTAAGGGGTGCTCTTGGCTCCGGTCCCATTTGCTCTTGCAGTGTCTCCCTTCCGTTACCGCGCCTCAGGGGTGCTATTGGCTCTGGTCCTATTTGCTCTTGCAGTGATCTCTTCCGTTACCACACCCAAGGGGTGCTATTGGCTCTAGCTCCAGTCAGCTCTTGCTATACTATTGGGTATATTACAGTACAGCTATCTTGTAGTGATTCAGTTCATTCGCACTGCTAGCACTTGCTTTCTGCACTACTACCTGGACTGTTTATGTTCACCGGGCGTTGGCTAATCACCACAACAGAGACTGATTATTTGTATTGGGCATTAACCCTTTTACCTCCATTGATTTCTGTTGCAAGCTATTTGCTCCTACCATATTGGGCCTGTCCTACATTCATTTACTTGTCTGATACGTGCTATTACCTATTATGGCCCCAAGGGGTACTGTTCCTTATTTTTACCTCAATAAAACTGTGTTTTATTTTAACCTTTGGTCTGAGTGTCGTAAAAACCGTAACAACATGGTTATATATTGAAAGGGCATTTTGTTGCAGGAGTCCAAACGCCTCCTACTGAAAAATTACTAGTCCACAAAGTAAAAGTAAAGAACACAATATATTCATAAGCATAAAAGTATACTGCAGGGGTAGTCAATTGTTGACATCCAGCTGTTGACTGGTTGGGAATAATGGAAGTTACAGTCCCCCCACATGTTGAAAGTTCAACAATTGACTACTTTTGCAATGTTGCTGTAAAATGTACTTAGTCCCCATGCTAGATACACCTCCAAAGCAATGTGACGTGAAGAGGGGAAATACATATACAATTCCACACTAAAATAGGTGATAGAATACATTTTTGTCCTGTGCAGACATATCATCTGGGAACTAATCTATTTAACCCTTTGAGTGCCAAGGGGGTAGGTAACCCATTGCAAAGCAATGCGTTGCCAATCCCTCTGGAACTAACATTCTCTCATTAACACCCCTTGAGGATGTAACAGTGTTTTGTGGCATTCTGCTCCTTTTTAATGCCAAGTACTATACAAGGCTTAGAGGAAGTTATCATAAAGTTATTATTTTTCCCTGCACATGGTAGAGGGGTGGCATTCTGGGCATTTATGTTTTTATGATAACAGAGTGTGTGCACCTATAAACACAGACACAACCATATGAACTTTTAATATCCAAAGTTCAGATGCATGATTTGGAGGCTAATATGAAAGTGCAGAAAATAAGCTGTACAAGGTTTATGGTTGTCAATATTATTTCAAAATGTGTATTACTATAATTAGTGTTTTGTAATAATTTTTATCAGTATACTATACTTTGTATGCATAAAATATGTCTGTGATTTTCCCTATATAGGTCCATTACCACAAATTTAATTCCATATGGGAACCAAAGCTGGGGCAATGAGTTCATTCTTCAGGGCTTTTCCGAATATCCAGTGCTGCAGATCCCATTATTCTGTATATTTCTGCTGCTTTACATTTTAGTGATCCTGGGAAATCTCCTTATTTTAATAGTGATATATATGAACCCTGTACTGCACATCCCTATGTATTTTTTCCTATGCAGTCTCTCTTGTATTGACATCTCTGCCTCTTCTGTCTCTCAGCCCAAGCTTCTCTCTATGCTCTTGTCAGGAAATAACACCATATCATTTTCGGAATGTATGATCCAGCTCTACTTTTTTATGACTTTTGCATGTATTGAGTTTATTTCATTAACAGCCATGGCATATGACCGTTACATTGCAATTTGTTATCCTTTGAGATATTTAATTTTAATGAACAGTAGATTTTGTGTCATACTCATCACTTCTTGTTGGATTGCTGGTTTCCTAGTTGCAATATCACATACACTGCTTATATCAAAATTACCTTTCTGCCGGTCACACCTGATTAATCATTTCTTTTGTGATACATCAGTGTTATTAAACCTGTCTTGTGATGACACATCATTCATTCAGGTGATTACTTATATAATTGCTGCATTTGTAGATCTTCCTGCCTTAAGCCTTATTATCGTGTCATATATCTACATCATTTCTAGTATCCTAAAGATCAGTTCTGCTAAGGGCAGAAAGAAAGCTTTCTCCACCTGTACATCTCACCTTACTGTGGTCATTATGTTCTATGGTAGCCTTATGATTACATACATCAGACCTTCATCTCAGTATTCATCAACTCAGTCAAAACCATTTTCATTTCTCTATACTGCAATAACACCATCTATCAACCCATTTATCTATACTCTGAGAAACCAAGATATTAAAAATTGTGTGTCTGTTAGGAAAACAATTCAAATGAATTAAATCTTCCATGGCTGTATTCTGTGTCTATGATCAGTCATAGAACTTTGTGTTAGTTTTTTTTGTGTTAGTTTTTTTTTATTATTGCGGCCTTATTACTTAGTTATTCTAGATCAAAATGACTTAATCCATCAATATGTCAAATGCTTTAAAGAGACAATATGTACTAGTAGAACACACATAGCTATAATTTGCACAGACTAAGGCTAGACAAATACATATATAAAATCTTATTCAGCAAACTAAAGAGGTGTAATTTTGCAGTAAACCAACTGCACCATGGGGCTGAAATGGAAAATCACCATTCTCTCATTGGTTTAATTTGGGCCTTTCTCTCACTGAATGCTCAAGAAGTCTCAAACATATTGAGAAGCATTGTGCTGGAACAAATGAAAGGCCAGTTTAATAAATCTCTTCTCAACATTCGCAGCTTCTAGGATCCTTGAATACTTACATTTTACTCATTTTCTAGTAGCAAAATACCACTACAGACTTCTAGTTTGTCCTTTACTTAACTTGTACTCAGTCAGTCTGATCTGTCCTTATCTCCTGTGCTGTCTACATGGGTTAATCTATTTAAAATCGGAATCTGTGACAATCTGTGACAAATGTACTTTTAATGTACCCCTAACCTTTTGCCCCACCTTGTCTTGTCTTGTCTGTGTCCCTTCCCTCCCTTGTTAAATGATTGCTTTAAATTAAAAATAAAGAGTTAAGAATATGAATTGAATCAATAATTGCTTACATTGGACTACCATACATCACATATAAGCACAGGTCAGGAACTATTCTAGTCCAGAAGGACTAGAAAGTCCTTTCCATTTGACCTTAAGGATTGAAAGTTTTGGGAAACTATTCCAAGGTAGTTATATGAGAGTATCTAAATGTATTAGGAAACTGGTATACTCTTACAAGATGGCTATGTAATGCCATGGAAAATAAAGCATAAGGAAGCAATAACAAAGACTTTTAGGGCAATAGTAATGGGATTAAACCCAACATTTCAGCACCTTCTGTCTTCAGAGCTATAAACGCATGACTATCACAAATAGGGGGAAATCTAATCCTCCATCAGAGAATGCTATGTTTCAGAAATAGAGACTATGGAAAAGATCTGTTTAACTATTATAGATCCTTATGAACTAAAGAGAGCTTGGTTCTCAGAGTTCCTAAGAACATCAGTGAAGTAATCAATAACCTTTGCCAATATCAACAACCTACTAGCCTAGGCATATGTGACCCACAGCTTGGATATTGAAAGGATGGTAAAGCTAAAGGGCATCTCAGGGCAAGTGGTAAATAATATCTTCTGCAGCAGGAAGGTAACATAATAACATTGTAACATATTAAATTAGGTTGTAACATAATAAATTAGATTGAAAAAAGACACAAGTCCATCAAGCTCAACCCTTGACTCATAACCCAGTGACATGAGAATGATATAGCCTTACTGCTACCAAATAAGTTAGTCTTTATCAGACCTTACTGGTTTGCCTAGCCTTCAACCAGTTTTGTATCCAATTGCAAAGGTTATCCCCTAGCTCCAATTTCCTTATTTTATACCCCAGCCTTCTGTGTGGCACTGTATCAAATGCCTTTGCAAAATCTAGATATAATACATCAACTGCCTTACCATTACTTAGGTTGATACTGATTTCTTCATAGAAGCTGAAAAGATTAGTTTGGCATGATCTATTCCTTATTAAAACATGTTGTTGATTCCTGATAATAATCTTATTTTTGGTGGTGTAATCCTGAATAGGGGTGGGTGAAGCTCTTGCTGTGTTTCCGCAAGAAATTCCACGAAAACCACACTGCTGCTCTCTTTTTCGAGGGAAAACCTGCTTTAAAAACCAGCAATTAAAATCTTTGCACTTTTTTGCCCATTGGCCAAAATTCTTTGCCATTTTTCAATGGCCAGAAAGTTTGATTTACGTGTTTCTCACCTTTTCGGTATAAAAACTTGACATATTTGCAGAAGTGAAACACAATAGAAGCAGCTACAGAACGACAGAGGTGCTGTTCTGCTTTGATCTCTTGGAAAAATTGAGGCAGGAGAGGCTCATAGGACTGCAATCACTATAAGCAGGTTTAAAACTAATAAAAGGAGGAAATGGAAGGACCCTAATGTGTCCACTGAGTCTGTGGAAGAGGAATAAGTGAGCACAACTGAACCAATGCTGACCAGTCCCCCTAAACCACCCCTAGGTATATTGGGGAATTTAATGGGAAGGGAGGGAGAGAAGTGTAGTACTAGTGAGAGCAGGACAGGTCAGCTTCCTGCTCCTGCTGCCAGACGCGCTGCCCCTTCTGCCACCATTGCTACTTCTGCTGCCACTAGTGCTGTGCCTGCTGTCAGATGTGCTGTCCCTTCTTCCACCAGTGCTGTGCTTGCTGCCAGTGCTAACCTGCTGCCACCAATCCTGTGCCTGCTGTCAGACATGCTGCTCCTGCTGCCACCAGTACTGAACCTGCTGCTAGTGTGCCTTGTAATACTCAGGAGGGGGAAGAAGGAGAAGATGATGCCAAGTGTGACAGCTGGGGACCCTAAGTTACACTTGTCATCCCAAAACAGTGCCGCCAGTGCTTGTACTACTACTGCTACTAAGGTCCAGCATCTTGTTAGTGTTAGGAGTGAAGGAGGGGGTAATCAATATTCTCATATTAATAGTGGCTGTGAGGATGAAGACTCTGGGGCTGAACTTGATGTGCTTGGTGTTAGTAGTAGTAATAACAGTAATATTGAAGCAGACGGTGGGACTAGTGTTAGGGGAGTGGTAGGGGAAGCATTTGAGAGCATCCAGACTAGCTGTCAAGGGAACCCATATCATTCCTCTCACCCTGGGAGTCCACTTCCCTTTACTACAGTGTCCAAGTGGAACGTGATCCTGAAGAGGTCAGAACTGTTGGGGGAGAGCAGGTGCAGAATTAATACCACCACCACCAGGAGCACAGATCAGCTGTCTGTGCCTGCTGCTACTGCTGCCAGTCTGCCTTCTTCATGTCACCAAGAAATGACAAGTGTGACATTAGAGGACCCTCTGTCACATTGCTCATCACCTCCTCCAAGCAGCAGTGAGATGTCTGTAATAAAGCAGCAACAGCAGCACATCGGGACTAGTGGTGGTGGTGGTTATGATGATGCTAGAGAAGCTGGGGTGGAAGAGACATTGATGGCCTTTTTAGCAGAAACTGAGAAGGAATGGGAGAAGGGATGATGATGGGCATCACCACGACCACTAGCAATGAGTTTTTGTAATTTGCTGAATTTGCAACTGCTCTAATTCCTTATGCTGCTGAGTTGCAAGGGCAGCAGGATGCTGAGAATGCTGAGGAGCAAACTAGTTGAAATCAAGCACCACTATTGCTGTACCCCCTGACTCTCCAGAAAGGCAACAAGAGGTGAGGCTGAGATCAAAGAGGAGGAAGAATAGAGAAACTCAGGCAGAGACTGTAAGTTCCATGACAAGCGAAACATCACCATCACCTTCTTCCTCTAGGGTAACTTCATCTTCTGCCAATCCACCTCATTCCCCAGATGTTATTTACCACACACATTGTGCACATTGCTGATGAGTGGCACAGTTCCTTCTCTCAAGGGAAAATTTCTATTCTATTAACAACTCACCCATGATTGTGGAGGAGGGGCAGGTGGAGAAGAATTATAGGCCAACTTCTTTTCTCCACATATAGTGGGGGCTACTTATTGTGCTGCTACTGCCTCAGATGCATCACTGGAGATAGTTGTGACAAATGGAACCTTCATCTTGCATCACCCATGTTACTGCTGTTGTTGATCCCATTCCCTTTGAGCTGCCTAATCATCCTGCTGCTTAAACAACTCAGTAGCAGCAGCAGAAAGAACAGCAGTCACAAATTCCGCATCTACATCAGGGCATTTGACAATTGCCAGAGGCCACTGGCCAAGAGGACATCACCTGCTGGCTCTATGCCAGTAGGGATTTTTTTTCATGTCTTAAAAAATAAATACATTAAAAAAAAAAAAATTAATATCTTGTAATACCTTTTTTATTGGACTAACAGAATTATGGATTGACAAGTTTTCAGGCTAAAGTCCCTTTCTCAAGTCTAAAGCATTTCTGAGCACAAGCACACAGAATTCACAGTTAAAACAGTTAATACAGTTAAGACATTGAATTCAAAGCTGTGTTGTTTGCTGGCGTTAACACAGCGGGACCGTTGATACGACAGAGACCAAGAGAAAATCCACACTCTTCTTGCAGAGGGTTGTAAATACCCTGTGCAAGGCAGAGTGTGGGGGGGAGAAAGAGAAGAAAAACACAGGAGATGATTTGTTATTTTACATCAGCATCACTGGACTAATATGGCTACAATCTTAACTCTAAATAAAAAAACATAGTCATACAATAAAAATAAACAATTTGGGGGGTTTGTTTCTAACAAGCCTAAGTCCTACAAATTAATGTTTCCTCAGGACTTGGGCCTCAAATAATAAATCTAACAAATCATTCTCTATCAAGTCAAGTATCAGTCCACCCCAGGTGCAGCTTATGTCTCTCAAACACTTTACATACAAATGTCTTATTTTATTTTATTGATTTATTTTTTTTTATTAACTGTACCCCTAAAACCAGTGAAGAAACCCTCCCAAAACAAATTCCCTGTTAAACTAATATTTTCCCCACACTCCACCCACCAACACAGGCACCCTCATCAGACCCATTTTATACCATGTCTTATGGGGTATTTTATTTGTATTTGGGATTTATTTTTTATTAACTACTCCCCAATCCCAGTAAACAACCCCCCAAAAACACATTCCCTGTTCAACTGATTCTTTCCCCACTCCCCATCAACACAGGCACCCTCATGTCACTTTTATACTATACGTTTTGGGAAATAAAAAAATATTTGCTATGTGTTGTGTAGAAATTCAATGTTTCCAGTTTTCAGTTTGAGGCAAAACATTTTTGCCCATCCCTAATAATGGACATATTGATGGAATATATTTGGGAAGAATCATGGACATATTTATGACATTTTTTGGGGAGGCTTCTATGATTTTAATCTTTTTATTATTATTATTATTATTATTATTATGATTATTATAGTCACAGTGGGTATATCATTCATGATAAGAAAGAAGATAAGAAGACAACGATATGAAAAATGAAGAAGATGAAAGATAGAAGATGACAGAGGAAGACTGATAGTGTATGACCTGGATTCTGAAGACCCAGCTGGACATGTGGTTTATAAGTAAGTGTTTTTTTATCACGTGTTGGTGTTAGCTTTTGGAAGATTAACTCTATGTGTGCCAATGGGGTATATAACACTCTGAAATGCATTGTATACCTCTCTGGCACTCATAGGGTTTTTTTCAAGCACAACACATTTTTTCAGTACTTTGGATGTATTTATATGGGCTTAAGACTCCATATCAATACATCCACTAGTCACTTACATTTTTTTTCCAGCATTTCTTCCTCTTCAGTTCCAGCATTGGCAGTCTAAAATATGAATTTCTGAATGGATTACTGGGATTACTGTGCTTGAAAACTACAGTTGACTTTTTTTTTGTATCGTCGACAATTGAATCCAGGCCTATATGCTTTCAATAATCCCTGACGGTGTAGGGGTCCTGTACTGGGGTTGATCATCTTATTTGTGCAGCCATTGAATATGTAGGGAAAAGGATTTCATGGGAAAGATGGAATTTATAAATTCATCTCTATGGTGTTAATGGTTTTCTGCCCTTCTTATTGATGAATAAAGGGCAGTATGTGAGAGAAAAAGCAAAAATGAGATACTAAGCAGACATGCATGAGAGAGAGACAGAGAGAGCAATAGTGAGTTAGTGAGACAGAGAGATCAACTGAATGACAGAGAGAGGAGAATCACAAAAGAGTAAAAGCATGGGTGCGAAAGAGAAAGGAGAGAAAGAGAAAGAGATTTATAGATACATTATGACTGTTGTAGTAAGAAGAACTGGAGTGTTTCTGGATAAACCAATAAACCAGCTACACCACAGTGGAGACATAAGCAGTCCTGTTGATTTAAATGGATAACTTTAAATTGAGTCTGATACTGTGGGGTGTTTATAGATTGTAGTGTATATTTAAAGATGAGGAAGCTAGTTTGGTGATAGTTGTATTCATCCAAATGTAATTGGCTAGACAACTAGAGAGAGAGAAGTAGACTCTGGGAGAAGTGAACTTAGTACAATGAAAAAGAGAAAGGCGGAACCCATGTGGAGAGGAGCAAGAGATTCCACTGGAGCAGAGCAGAGAGACCCAGAGAGACTGTCACACTGATGTTTATGTTTATACATGCTGTTCCACAAGCATACTAGGAGGAGACCATCAGAAGGTTCATGCAATCTCTCTAGTGTCATCTGTCAAGGATCTGTTCTTCAAAGAATATAACCTGCCAATCTGAGATAAGCAGACAGATACTCTGAATTTTGATCATTGCTTTTTTGTCCCTCTAATAAATGTTACCATGACATTTTCTTACCACTTTCATGTATAAATAGATATTTAGTGTATCTGTGTAGTTTTATATTGTATTGATCATTCCCAGTATTAAATTACACTACTCTTAGATTCTTTTGTCCCATGCTGTTCCTGTTTAGTATGGTTTGCATGCAAATTGTAGCATTTATAATGTCCAGATCATGTTCTGTGAAGTGTTTTTTGTACATGATTTTTTTTCCACAAAAAAAAACTTTTATAACTGCTAGCATAAATGATAACAATGTGTGCAAAACCAGTAGCATCATCTAGGTCCAGCATTCATAAGAAGGTGTGTTTCCCATACTGCTTTCACATTAACCCCAGCTACAGTCTTTTCATAGAGTTGACAAGTGTTAAAGAATCAGTTTCAGCCATGAGCTTCCGATTGTACAAAGCTGGAGGTTTGTGGACATTTTTTATCCCTAAATAATGCAACTGCATCATGACCAATAACAGCTCCTAATCGTAGACTCCTGCTTATTTGAATCTGGGAAGAAATTCCTAATGAACATTAGGAGTTAGTTGTGAATGGATTGGAGCCCCCCAAATAATATTTAATTATCATTCATCTGCATGGAAGCAAACATGATTCTTTTTGCAGTTCTCATAGTAAAAACTCTTCCTGTTGATGTTGACTTAGGAAACCTTAGGATGAATTTGGTCAAACTTAAATATTGCAATAGAGAGAACAAGATTTGGTCTCTAATTTCAAGACCTCTGGTATAAGTCCCCTCACAATATAAAAATGTAGCATTTTTGTGATTATTTTTCATTACTATGGTTACTAGTTGAGTGCCAAGTGTACATTATTCTTTTTCCTTTTGTGTTGTGTCAATTGTACCATAAATCATGCCACAAACAGACTCAGCATTTCAGTAAATAGAGGGGTTTACCTTCTCTTCAGCTACCCTCATGGTAAGAAGTACTATTATCAATCAGCCACAACCACTTTGAGAAAATCCTTTTCCTGTAAACAAATAAAATAATGAACAACCTGTTTTTTTTTATCAAAACTTCCACCATGTCATCCATCATGTGCCCTCAAAGATATTTTAATTGATCTGAGACATACATTTTTAGGAAAGGGTGTCTTTCTAAGTTACAGATAGAATACATATTGGAAGCTATAAAATTTAAATTCTTGCATAATTATTATACTTTTTACTTATAATTGCTAATAGAGATATTCAGAGAGAATGCTTATACTATGGATTTAGTACAAAGAACATAAAGACATTTTCAGAAGATCCAGTATAAGGCAAAATAAATAAATAAATTAATTATCGCCCATATACTAAAAAGACATTGGCATTAAGGGTGGGTAAATCTTCCTGCCTCAAAGTAAAACAGGTGGACAACAGTATTTTCCACTGGCCAGGAAGTTATATGTAAAAAGTATTGCATTGAAGTCAATGGTAGAACAATATTTGCCCCAATGGTGGGAATATTCCCACAATGCTAAAATAAAAGAATGTGTCCCATAAGTTGTCAGCTGCATATTTTCATTTCTGCAGACTAATATAAAATAAACAATAAACTATGCTTTTTTTGTTACACTAGCTAGTATGAAAAATCCAGCTGAAAAAGTATTAAAATTGCTCTTTTTATGGCAAGCCCATAGAAAGGAAGAAATGCTTTTGTAGCAAAACTTTGTCCATCCCTAACCTTTATGTTCTGGATATAATTAAACCATAAAAATGAATAAATGTCAATCTTGGAGGTGGAGAACCATAAAAGAGCCCATCATGAATCCCTCATATCTTCAAAGAGAACAGAGAACCCTCATTTGATAGCGAGGAACAATCATGTGATCATCCAACTTTAGTATTTAAGGCATTTTTCTAGGCATGGGATACGTAAATGGAAATAAAAAAAACTACCAATGTAAAAACTCATTTGTTTCAGTTGTGTTTAATCCTAGGAGTAATCTTGTGATTCCTTATTGATTATTGTGAAAGGGACAATAAGAACACCCACTTTTGTTCCCCCTTAAACCAGTAATTGAAAGATAAGTTGCCCTTCTTTCAAACTAGGGTACACATTCTGGATCTCTCATAGAAGGCCACGTCCATGCAGATTTGACTTTAAGAAAAGAAAAAAAAAAGCATTTTTTTCTTGAAGATGTCAGTACCTGGTCCAATATGCATCAATGGGCATGGTAAATGGTATATTTTCACTCTTTGCAGATGTGTCTCAATGCATGTATAAAGTATTAATAATAACAATTGTTAATAAGATACGTATCCTGTATCCATGTATGACCCTTACTCTGATACATCACCAATTCAGTCTGCCTCCACTGTCTTGTCCTTACTTAATAAATGAACACTGCACTTATCTAAACCACTACATGTAGTGTTGAGCGAGCGTGCTCGGCCGATGCTCGGATCGGCTCGAGCATCGCTCTGCTCGGCACATGGCGGTACTCGTCGAGTACCGCCATGTGCTCGCCCGCCATGTTCGGGTGGCGGGGATCTGTGCCGGAAGAGGCACAGATCTGAAGATGCTCCGCTGGACCACCAGGGACTGGAGGTACGGGGGCATTGCGGAGATGAAGGGGGCATTGCGGAGATGAAGGGGGACATTGTGGAAGAGGGGCATAGACTCTATGCCCCTCTTCCACAATGTCCCCCTTCATCTCCGCTATGCCCGTCTTCCACAATGTCCCCCTTCATCTCCGCTATGCCCCTCTTCCACAATGTGCCCCTTCATCTCCGCTATGCCCCTCTTCCACAATGTCCCCCTTCATCTCCTCTATGCCATAGAGGAGATGAAGGGGGACATTGTGGAAGAGGGGCATAGCGGAGATGAAGGGGCACATTGTGGAAGAGGGGCATAGCGGAGATGAAGGGGGACATTGTGGAAGAGGGGCATAGCGGAGATGAAGGGGGCATAGCGGAGATGAAGGGGGACATTGCGGAGATGAAGGGGGCATTCGGAGATGAAGGGGGCATAGCGGAGATGAAGGGGGGCATTGACCAGGCACCCTCCCCTCATCAGAGCAGGGGGTGCCTGGTGTAATGCTCGTGTCGCCCCATTATATGCAATGGGGCTCGGGTGCTCGGCCGAGCACTCGAGCCTCAGGGGGTGCTCGGTCAGAGCACCCGAGCACCCGAGCATCGGGGTGCTCGCTCAACACTAACTACATGTTAAATAGCCACAGCTTCTTTCTGCCACTTGTATTGGCCTTTAATTTGACCATCATTACTGTTATAGTCCAAATATTTATAGTCTAAGTCAATATCATGATGAATCTATTCAAAATTCCTTTCTAAGTTCTGTATCTTGTCATCTGTCAGTGGTCGTCATGGTTTGTAAATATTGATTTTTGGCTTTTCCGCTCTGTTCCAGTTTACCACTACTTCAGTCCAGTATCCTGCCTACTACTACATCCCACTCTAGAATATTCATCTATCTGCTTGCACTAGACTCAGATCTCCAGGTTGTCAGGTCTGTATTGAATTTTTTTCCTCTGCCCTGTGGGTCCAGGTCCTGGTCCAGCCAGTCATCATGACAAAAGCTATGTGTTCTGTGTAGTTTTGTGCTTCTGGCACACTCTATAGTATGTCATCTCAAACCAATGGAGCATTGTTTTGCTGTTCATGATAGCAGATACTCAACACAATAAGGGAATGCTATGGATTGCAATGAGTTTAGAATCTTTGAAGTGGTGGAAATATAACAAAAACCTTAAATTTGCAGTAGCTACTTAAAACAAAACGTCTTTGGTTTTTAAATAGTTAATGGGGAGATGCACTAAAGGTCGATGCAGTGGAGATATGATTTTGTCGATGTGTTCAAAGTACTTTGACTGCTCAATGTAGACACACCGCCATATGCACTAAAATTTAGGCATGCAAAGGTAAGGGAGGAGAAAGTCAAACTGCTGTCAACAGTAAGACAATCTTAAAGTTGGAGAGCATTTTCTCTGCTTCCCCACTTGGCCAATAGGGGAGTGGCAATGATCCTTTCAGCATCACGAACAGCATCACTTCCTTAACCCTTTGATTGCCAAAGGGATGTGCATTGCACACCCCTGTGGCACTCAAAGCATTAAAAAGCAGTACACCAAACAATACACAATCATCCCCTCTACTCTGTATCATACTTCATACATGTTGTGTACTCCCAAGGGAATAAGGCTGGGGGTCATGCAGCATCTTTGCAGATTTGTAGCTACCAGCTACCCCCCAGCCTTATTCCCTTGTCAACTGGTAGCAATAGTATCCCATGTACAATTCCTGGCCTTCAGACTTGTTCCCTTGCCCACAGGTAGCCACAGATCTGCATGCACATTGTCTAACCTCCTGCCTTGTTGAACTGGAACTGTGTTGAGGGCACAGCATAGGGCACATGTATAGGGCAGAATGTTGAACTTAAGTATTGTGGGCAAAATGGGGAACATTAAAATTGTGTGATAGCCCCAAATACACTGACTGACACTGCCCAGCCTTGTTCCCTTGCCCAGGCAGTTCCCATGGTGAATTGTGGCTAGCATAGTCAAAGGAAAAAGGCGGTGGGGGGGTTCAGACAGTGTACATGAGTATCTGTGGCTACCGGTGGGCAAGGGAACAGAACTAGGGTCAGGCAGTGTACATGGGGTTCTATGGCTACCAGTGGACAAAGGAGCAAGGCTTGGGGGCAGCTGGTAGCCATAAATCCCCATTGACGCTGCCTAACCCTCGGTGTTTCTGATTGATTGAGGGCTGTTACAGGTAGTAAATGCAGTTCCCAACTTCACCAGTCTCAGGTAGGTGAAGTTGAGAGTGTGATCTCCAACAGCTGAGGCTGCTATCAGAGTTTAGTGCATGTGGTGAAGTGCCACATATAAACTCACCCCCAGGAATATTATAATGGCTCATTTTCCTGCATTTCCATATGAAAATGAGTCAGTATGCTGCATTTCCACTTGGAAATAAGCCATTGTTGATGTGATAAGTGAAAATTCGCACACCTGTTAAAGGCAAGTTATATTGATGTTGATGTGTGTAGATTTTTGTCAGATTGATTGGGATATGATGTCATAGACACTTCAGTGCATACTATCAATGTGCCTTCAGTACTGCTCCGACTTGACTTCGACATTATGATCCCTCTTTGGCCTTTAGTGCACCTCGGACCAGGTCTTTGAAGGTATGAAAATGAAAACAAAACATTTTTCCTGTAGAACCACCATCTGGAAACATGTTTGGAGACAAAATGGGGTGTGAACCATCATTTTAAGCTGGCAGTTTGTCAATCTATATTCATGTTAAAATCTCAGGATTCAAATACATTTGATGCTATACTGATATGTGTTGGTTCAAGTTTTGCACTCTTGGCACAAAGCGCTGCATGTCATCCTAAACCAGTGGGGTATTTATTTTCTATTATCCGTAACAGCAGCAATACAATAGAAAAGTCCATGAACCAACAAGGATAGATAAGCAATTAAATATATTAGCAATTTGAAAATGTATCCATGATAATCAAACTTTTCTGAAACAAACACTTTTATAAATATATATTTTAAGAGGTATTAGAACTGAAGTATTCACTGACCTTATGTTGTTCAATGGCTTTATATGAAACTTTGGGAAACAGAGATTACTTTATAAACAATCTGTAAAAATATTACACATTCCTTTATCTATGCCATAATGTATAAGACAAATTTTTTAGGGCGGGGTAAACACTACTCAAAGGTTGTTTTTTTACACTGTATTTTGAATCGGTAGAACTTGATATCTATGAAAGTAAACATTTATATTGACTGTCTGAATATTTTTACTAACCTCTGGTTTTGTATTGAAAAAGTTTTATATTTTCTTGTTTTTTTCATAGATTTGTTGTTGTCTATTTCTACTGCTTTGAGAGAGCCAAGCAATGCATTTGAGGGATTTTTATCAAGGGACGTCCTAGAATGCTAATAACTTAATAAATCTGAGGCTCTGTCTCTTGGGTTCTACAGACTTTAGGGGGTTATCTCCTATCCTACTAACACAATAAGAGTCATTGTAGACAGCTTATATAACGGATGCAAGATGTGACTGTGTAAGCAAATTATCTCTTTGCAAAAATTCTATCAATCTTTGGTATCACTTGAACACTTTGTTGTGGCAGATAATTCTTACTTTGTTGTGGAGGAAGATAATTCTGGTTGTTATGTTAAGTACCATGAACAATACCAGGTAAGATTGTGACTTCTGTACAATATACAAAAATATTTTATTGTAAAAATGATATATTTATCTTTGAGACCAGAATAACGTTATTTAAATGTAAGTCAGGTTCAGAGTTTCAAAAATGTATCTTAGAAAATCAATGATATACTATAAAAGCTTGATTATAGAAGAAAGCAAGTGCTTCATGTAATAGGTAGTGCTGTACTCTCCTTGCATTATTAAGACAAGACAGGTTTTTTCCCCAGAATAAATATGCTTTGCTGGAAAGTTGTTTTGGTAAAAATAATAATATGAACTACAATATGTTAGCTTGTAGAGCAGAGCAGTCTGGGAAGACATTAGCAAGGCTAGCAGTATAGTGACAAAAAAACACAATAGAGAGAGCGCAATACACCACAATGTATAATATTAATATAACCAAAAATGTAACATGAGGGCCTTATGTATCTTAGGGGTATGGTAGAAATATGGAATTTTAGGGTATTTGATTTCCAAAAATATTTTTATGTTTATGAATTTGTAAGCTGTTTTAATAAACATTTTTGTCATACATTGCTATTACTGTTTTGCCTGGGTGTACTAGTTCCTGCTCTCAGTACTTGTATTTAAGAGTTATATTATAGACCATTCATATTTATTTGTTCTGGCTAGGTTGAGGGATTTGGTTGCTGGAAACGTACACCGGCTTCTATAGCTGCTTATTTAGCAGTGTGGGAGCAGGTGGATGAGGTCTGGTTGCCTTTCTGTATTGGGGAATTTCCCGTTACCTACCCAGATACAGGAGGTTTTAGATAGGTTTTTTTTTGTTACATTTTTAGTTATATTAATATTATACATTGTGGAGTATTGTGCTCTCTCTGTTGTGTTTTTTTGTGCTTTTGTGGTCTGATTGTAGGTTTTCTCACGCCTACAGAGATAGTAGCAGCATTATAATTTTTATTTTAAAATGAGGGTATATTTAGCGCCTGTGTCTATTAGTATTTGTGGTTTGCTTGGTAGCAGTATAGTGAGTTTCCTTTCCTGTGTATACATTAGGTAATGCTTTTATTAGCATCTTATTCATAACAAACAAAGAATTTGATGGCAGAAAAGAACCACTCAGCACATCTAGCCTGACCATTTAATCTACCGTAAGAACCTCAAATGATTGTTACTTAGTCTTGTCTTATATTTATGCTTAAAGGGATAGTCATATTTCACAATAAAAGCAGCTTCAAATAATCTTCATAGTATTTGGGCCATTGAAAGTGTTATTTCAATACTCTCAGAGCTGTAGTTCAAGAGTAATTGAATGATAAAGTATCTCCCTCCCACCCTTTTACTGATGTAACACCTCTCACCTCAGAGCAACAAGACTGTCAGGATGGATTGCAGAGAGGGACAATCTTCAGTGTGCAGAAGGAAAAACCTGTCAAGGGGGCAGGGTTTTCCTTATGTTCACAGTAGGAAGAATGTTCCCCTGCTGTGATCTGTCTGTTCCAGGGACCAGATTCCATATCTGAGGGGAGGTGGCTTATATTAGGTATAATAGGTTTACTCTTGAACTACAACTCTGACAGTATTTAAATTACAATCCCCATGGCCCAAACACTATGAAGATTAATCGGAGCTGCAGTTTTTGTGAAACTTTACTATCCCTTTAAATAGCCTCACTGTATTAACCTCTACCATTTCTGCTGGTAGGGTGTTCCACTTATTTACTAACCTCTCAGTGAAATAAAACATTCTTACATTACATCTAAGCTTCTGACCTTCTAGTTTTAGACCACCATGAGCCCCTTGAAATGTACTTCCCCCCTGTACTTGTTAAATCCCTTCATGTTTTTGAATGTTTCTATCATTGCACCTCTCTCTCTTCTCTCCTCCAAGCTATACATGTTTAGATCCTTTAGTGTATCCTGATAATTTTTATCCTGTAAACCACTGACCATTTTAACAGCCCTTCTCTGAATTTTCTCCATAATATGTATATCCTTCTGGATATGGGGTTTGACCACTTTCCTCTTTCTGCTACTAATCTCCTAGTTATTTGCCACTTGGCTTTTTCTCCCAGGAATGTCTATCCTGTTGAAAATCTTTGTATCATCTGCAAAAGCCATACCTTACCTTGAAGAATTTTTACAAAATTGCTAATGAAAATATTGAAAAGAATTGGCCCCACTACAGATCCCTGGGCCTGAACTACCCCACTAATAACATAATTTTGCTATGCAAATTGTCCTTTAGCTACAACATTCTATTATTTGTCATTCAGTCATGCCTTATACATTCATTTATTGTTACATCCAGACCCAAACACTACAATTTATAAATGAGTCTTCCATGAGGGTAGTGTCAAAAGCCATACTGAAATCTAAATAAGCTGTTTCTTCTGCTCTGTCCACTGGTCTATTAATTTAGTTACCCAATAAAAAGTCTATGAAGTTAGTTTGACACAATCTTCCTGCTGTAAGCCAGTGCTGATTATGATCTTGCAATCCTGCAGAGTATGAAGTAGCTGAAAAACAGGTACCAATGCATGCCCATTTAGTTATGAGAATTTGTATTTTTTATCATTACAAAATGTGCACAATACAATAATGAAAATGTATTTATAAAACCAGCAGCAGAGGAGCTCCAGTATTAGACAAAGATATAAGGGTCTGCGTAAAATAAAATTTGTGATTTCTTCAGTGTGTAAAGTGTAACATAGGGTTAGGTTAGAATGGGTCAGTCATGTGAGGGCAGTGTGGGACATTCAAATTGTGCAAGTTATTGTTAGGGCAGTGAGGGAGGGTCATTCAAATTCTGAGTTAGTGTTTGGGCAGCAATCGTCATACAAATTTGGTTATTGTTAGGATAGTAATAGTCAATAAATGTTATGTGAGTGTATTAAGGTTCATTGAAATGTGTAGTGTGACTATTTTTTTTTTATAATAACAATTTTTCCTAATATTTTTCTTGAAATTTATTTTGTTTACGATAAGACATGTGTTAATGCCTACCAGAGAGACTTGGAAGGGACAGGGAGGAACTGTTGAATCATCCTCATCAGTAAGGTATATGCCATGCCTAAATCAGGGTACACTCTTTATTACCAAGATGGGTGGAGGACACCAGTTGTTAGAAGCAGTGCCATAGCTACTGCCACCTCCAGCAACAGCTCTGCAGTGGAGCTCCAGCTAGTGCCACCTGCACCAACAATTGTAGTCCAGGTGTACCACCCTTGTCACTAAGCAACAGTAATTATTATTCTGAGTCTTTCAGTGAAATCCAAAGATTTATTCACTGGACAAGCATGGAGTGGTACAGATTAGAATGGGGGAGTGATGATTTGGATTCAGAAGCCAGAGTAGAGTTGGAGGTGAGTATAGTAGGGGATAGAGATCCTCTTGCAAGTGGGCAGCAGTGGTGGATCCTTTTATTTGGTAGGAAGAAGAGGTACTGGTCTCTGTGAGGGTCCGGGTTCTGGCTGTGAGTGGGCAAGAAGAGGGGCCGGATCCTGTAGGTGGTCATTAGGAAGAGGGCCAGGTTCCTGTGAGTGGGCCTGGAGATGTGGTGGGACTGGTTACAGCATCTATAGAGTTTGAGGAGGAGAATCAGGGAGGCAGAGCCCAAAGTTCATCATGTGATGGTTAGACTTAGGCTATTTGGCATGTGTTTCAAATGCAACAACATCATGTCCTCCGACTCCTGCACTGAAGTCTCAGATGTGGGAATATTTCTTCCTGGGGTCTGGAACAGTGCAGGAATCTACAAATGCTTTATACGCCCTGTGCGAATGCACAATACTAAGGGGAAATGAGGGGTCCCACTTTCTCACATCTTCATTAATTAAGCATTTCAACATAGGTATGCTTATGTACATGTGAAAAACAATAATATGTCCCACTCCCATGCTGCTGCTGCTGCTGCTGTTGACCCTGCTAGTACTTGTTCTACTCCTCTTCAAAAAATGTGGACACAAGAAAACCTCCACTAAGAAGACCAAATTTGCTGCAGAGAACCCCCATCAGCCAGCAGCAATACCCCATAAGCCTTTGCAGCAACCCCCGCCAATGGCTCCTCCCTCCCAAAGTCTTCAATCATACAAAGTGTTTTCACTCAGTCCTTAATACCTTGTCATGTCCTCAGACTCCCCTAATGCAGAAATAACAGCCAGCTGGAAGAAACCTGGTTCATACCTTCCCGTGTCTCCTCAGTCACACAAAATTTTGGATTATTTGGGCTAAATCTTCTTTGCTCCCTTCTCACATTCCAGACTCCCCTAGCACAGAGATAACAGCCAGAGCAGGAAGAAACTTGGATTGCTGCTGCCTGTCTCAGACATCCAATATTTTGGGTCACAGTCCCTCAGAATCCTCCAGACTCCCCAAACACAGAGAACAAATTGCCTGCCAACAAAATTCCCTAAACTACACTCCAAACTTGCATTATTTGCCCATGCTAACTAGCTCAAAATTGTGCTGCTTCTACTTTCTCACACAAACACAAAATGACCTGCTGCGGACACCTAACACCCCTTTATACCATCCCTGCAGGAAAAAAAAATGGAAATGGACACTTGGTGGTCACTGTCACCTATCAGTCAACCTATTTTATTTTTTTTTTGTTTTTTTTTATTTTTTATAAACTGTTCCTTTCACAATAAAGAAAACCAGTCTCTCTACAACTGCTTATTCCCCAGATTAATCTAACATAGAGAGAACAGCCTGCTGGAAGGTACTTGGATAACAGCTGCCTGTGTCTTCTCAGTCACACAATAATTTAGGGTATTTGGGGTAAATCCTCTAATCTCACTTCACGCACCCCAGGCTGCCTAAGACAGAGCTCAGCCTGCTGGAAGGAACTTGGATCACAGCTGCCAGTGTCCTCTCAGTCACACAAAGTTTTGGGATATTTGGGGTAAATCTCCTTTGCTTCCTTCTCACACCCAGAATCCCTAACTTAGAGCTAAAAGCCAGATAAGGAAGGAACGTAGATCAAAGCTGCCTGAGTCTTCTCAGTCAGTCTTATTTTGGGGTATTTAGGATAAATCTCCTTTGCTCCCTTCTCACACCCCCAGAATACCCTAACAGCAGCAGGATCAGGAAGAAACTTGGATTAAATCTGTCTGTGTATTCCCATCAGTGGCACAAAATCTAGTGGTAGTTGGAGTAAATCTCCCTTTCTCCCTTCTCACAGCCGTAGACCTCCCTAAAACAGAGATAATAGTCAGATATGAAAGGATCCTGGATTATGACTGCCTGTGTCTTCCCAGTCAGTCATACTGAATTTTGGGGTACTGGATAAAATTCCTTTCCTACTTCCTGTCCCCCAGAGTTCCCTCAGCTTCCCCAAACACAGAGAACACATTTCCTGCCTACAAGACTCCCTAAACTACACTTTGCTTTATTTGCCTGTCTTCTCTAGTTCAAAATTGTGCTGCTTTCTCTTTGTCTAACAAACACAAAATTACATGCTGCTGGAATCTGAAGATACTTTTATATTTGCTACATGATGGCGAAATTCAGTCTTGCCACTGATATCAGGGCAATGAGCTAGGTGGAAAAAAGTGGAAAATTGGTACTTTCACATAAAATTTCTTGCTCACTTTTTTCTCTTTTGATGTTAACATTTTCGCCCATCCCTGTCTCTGAAAGGCATTTTATAGTGTGCTAAAGACAATGAAAATTGTACCTGGGACTGTGGGAGGGGTTCTTCATCAAACAGAAGCCGGTCAGAGCTTCCAGTTGTACAATTCCAGTCCATGAGTTCTAGATGTTTTAACTCTTTGAGTGCGAGAGGGGTACGCAATGCATGCTTTGCAATGTGTTGCTTACCCCTCTGGCACTCAAAGGGCTAGAATTTACATGGGTTATTTATGGCCAGTGCACATGAACAACAGATTTTAAGAATCAGCTAACAATCCTAGTTCTCTCAATTATCAACCCCTCTCAAAAAAAAATAGTAAAGTGTGTGTTTAAATTGAGAGAGAGATAAACGTATAGTGAGGCAGAGTGATGGAATAGATATTTTAGTGTGTGATAATGTAATCATGATTGCATGAATCTGTGCTAGTGTCCATGACAGCATTTGCATACATGCGGGCATGCCTCTGTTTATGCAAATATCAACCATAACTGTGGCCCTCTACCAGAAAAAATGACTCTCCCCTTCTCCAGTAACATTATTTTAGTAGACTCATTATTTATCTTATTTTGATGGTACATTTAGCAGATGCAAGAAACATGCACAATCTCTGTTTCCTGTGTGAAAAC
Organism: Rhinophrynus dorsalis; assembly: GCA_037306005.1. Classification (NCBI taxonomy): domain Eukaryota; kingdom Metazoa; phylum Chordata; class Amphibia; order Anura; family Rhinophrynidae; genus Rhinophrynus; species Rhinophrynus dorsalis. The sequence goes on along the minus strand of CM074728.1, from coordinate 48,643,350 downwards.
CACTAGGGAATAGGTTTGCACATGATTTTGTTGAATTGAGCATGAAAAAATCAAGATTAGCGATCAGCTGCGCATATTTATTTTTTGTGGGCGTGGCCAGGATTAACGAATCTGTGTGAATGGAATAGTGAATGCGCCTAATGCAGGAAGTGATATTGCGAATCAGTTTATACGTCTGTGTACTGTTGTAGTAAAAAGGAATTTTTTTATGTGCATTTCAAGAAGCATTCGGTATTCAGCTTCCTGAATTACAACATGTGCAAAATCTATCTGCGCACAAAAATGACTTTATCAGATGCGAACATTTCTTGCATCGCGCCAATGGTCACAAAAGCTTCATTCAGTAATCAAAACAGTTCTGTGCTTTTAAGTTGTTAATCAGAGGGTTCTTTGGTTCACGTGTGGTGCCATTTCTAGGGATGGATGAAATGTTTCTCCTCAAATCAAAATAGTTGGAAAATAGTACTTCCCACCCATTGTAAAATTTCCCGCAGAAAGTGACATTTCCCTGCTTTTTTTACCTAGCTCATTGAATTGAAATCAATGGGGAAGACTGAATTTCTGCCCACCACATGGCATGTTCTTTTCTTTTCCTGCAGGCATATGAAAGGGTGTCAGTGTTAGGCTCTCACAGCATATTATTCTGTGTTTGTGAAAGGAAGAGATAGCAGCACATTTTGAGCTAGAGAAAATAGGCAAATAAAGTGGAGCTGGAGGTTAGTTTAGGGACTGTTTTAGTTGGAAGATTTGTCTTCTGCAATAGGGGACATAGGGGAGTCTGGGGGCAATCTGGGGGAGAGGAAGGGAGAAAGGAGGTTAACCCCAAATATCCCAAAATTAGGTTTGACTGACTGGCACGACACAAGCAGCTGTGATCCAAGCTCCTTCCCATCCAGGTTGTTATTATTTCTGTGATGCTGTTGTCTGGGGGTGTGAGAAAAGAGCAAAGGAGGTTGACACCAAATAGCTTAACATTCTGTCAGTCTGATTAAATTTGAAAGATGCAGGCAGCTGCAGAACAAGCATTTACCTTGCTGATCTTGCTGTTATAATCTCTGTGTTGGACGTAACGGGGGTGTGAGAAGGGAGCAAAGGAGATTGACTCCAAATAGCCCAACATTCTGTATGACAGATTTAATTTGAAAGACACAGGTAGCTGCAGTCCAAGAAATTTCATTGCTGATCTTGCTGTCATTATCTTTGTGCTGAATGTGCCTGGGGGTGTGAGTAAGTTTGTAAGAAAGGAGGTTGACCCCAAATACCCCAATATCTTGTCTGACAGTACAATTTCCTTCTCGATCTTGCTGTTATTGTCACTGTCTCTGTAACTACCTGCCCCATCATCAGCTTAAAATGGAAGTCCACACCACATGGAATTCCACACTGTACATGCTAGAGCATTTGTTTGAGCAGAATAAGGCTATTTGCAAGTACACCGTGCAAAACTAGATGGCTTTGGAAGGAACCCCTTTGTCACCTGGCAAATGGCTTCTAATGCACAATGTATGTGTCACGGTTTGTTAAGACTCTCAGACGCAAAGTTAGGTAAAATCATAACTTTACTGAAAAGTTTAAGACAACCCCTTAGGGTATCATACACATTCATACATATATCTTTATTGACAGGAAAAGTAGTAATCACAATAATGATACAGGCTCTACCGGCCTTGCCAATATACCGGGCAAGGCAGCCAGGAAGTTGGCACAAATAATGGATAGGCTTTACCGTCCTTGCCAATCTACCGGGCAAGGCAGCCAGGAAACTGGTATAGGAACAGATAGGCTCTACCGGCCTTGCCAATATACCGGGCAAAGGCAGCCAGGAAGTTGATACAGGAGTAGACAGGCTCTACCGGCCTTGCCAATATACAGGGCAAGGAAGTCAAGAAGTTGGTACAGGTGCAGACAGGCTCTACCGACCTTGCCAATATACCGGGCAAGACAACCTGTTTACTGACAGTGATCTACAGGCTCTACCGGCCCTGCCAATACCGGGTAAGGCCACCCAGGATGATAATGGCATAGGTTCTACCGGCCTTACCAATATACCGGGCAGGGCAGCCTGGTAAGGAGTGAATGGCAACCACTAAAACCTTAGTGACTGTAAAGGTGGCACAGCAGTCACTAGGATGACATAAGAGGCTAAGTTGACCAAAGTGGCAGGCCAAATAACTCCAAGTACCACTCATAACTGAGTACTAGGAAGGCAGCAATGCACAATGCAATAATGGACTAAAATATGTGGGAGCGAACCAGTACCTAGTACTGGGAGTAAGTCAACAAGGTGCAACTGCAGTCAGGAGCTAAGGAGCGAACCAATGTCCACACATAGGAAGCGTAGTGGTATCAGGCAATAGCAGCTGGGTGGCTATGGAGCGTACCAGTGCCCTCTCACTGGGAACGCTAGATGTAACCTGCATAAACAGCTGGATAGCTTATGGAGCGAACCAGTACCCTGTACGTGGAACGCTAATCGTGACTTGCATAACAGCTGGATGGCTATAGGAGCGAACCAGTACCCTGTATGTGGAACCCTAATCGAGACTTGCAAAACAGCCGGATGGCTATAGGAGCAAACCAGTACCCTGTACGTGGGACGCTAATCATAACTTGCATAGACAGCCGGATGGCTTTGAGCGAACCTGCGCCCTGTACTTGGAATGCTATTAGTGACCACCATAGACAGCCGGATGGCTTACAGAGTGAACCAGTATCCTCTACGTAGAATGCAAAATATTATCCTTCGTAAACAGCCGGATGGCGTATGGAGTGAACCAGTACCCTGTACGTGGAACACTAATCGTAACCTGCATAACAGCTGAGTGTCCTATAGAGCGAACCAGTACCCTGTACGTGGGATTCTAATCGTAACCTGCATGACAGCCGGATGGCTATGGAGCGAACCAGTACCCTGTACGTGTAACGCTAATCGTAACCTGCGTGACAGCTGGATGGCTATGGAGCGAACCAGTACCCTGTACGTGGAACGCTAATCGTAACCTGCATAACAGCCGGGTGGCTTATGAAGCGAACGAGTACCCTGTACGTGGAACGCTAGTTGTAACTTGAATAACAGCCGGGTTACTGTGGAGCGAACCAGTACCCGCGTACTGGATAACCGGCAGAGAGTAGAAATGTCTCCAAGGTGACTCCGGAACTACAACGGGCTACAAGGAGACTGGATAGGAACCGGCAGGTGGAGACAGGAACCAGCACTCAATCGGTCAACCGGATCAGGAGCGGCAGCAAAGAGTGGCAGCAGGAAACAGAGATCAGACGGCAACTCAAACCGTATCTGGAGCTGAAGTAGGAACTGCTGGGCAGGAAACCACAGGAACCGGACGATTCTGATAGCAGGAACACAGCTAAGGGCCCAGGAAGCTCAGGAACGTGCCAAGGATGCAAGCAGCATAGAGACACCACGACAGGGCAACTAAAGGGTGCCCAGGCTCAGTCTATATAGGCAATGCAGGGCGGGCTAACAGCAGACAGCCAATGGAGAGCCCCCTACAGGTAATTGACACAGAAGGAGAGCGATCACAGGCACTGTGATAGTATGTGAGCTGCTTAAACCCTTTGTGGAGGCAACCACGATGGTGAGTCGCATAGAGGCATGTATTAGGGAAATTCTACCGCTGATATTGCAGAAAAAATGATGAGCATGGCTGAGCAATCTTACCATAATGACAGCATAGACATGCACCAGCTGGTAAAGGACATTTTAGCGTACTTTGAACAGGATCCTTGCATACTGTACATTAATAGCAATGAGGAATATAATGTTGCTACTTTGCTGCTTTAAAAACAACATTTCAGAATTTCTGCCAAAGGTCCATCAGCAGTTTGTCACAATAAGGAGTCAGCAGCATCTCTCACAGCATAGTAAACAATAAGGCAGCAAAGCATTTCAACAGGCTGAATACAGCCCAAGTTAGGCCTTTTAAAGAAACAGTACTACCCCATAATATTAAACCCAAACTTAAATTACTATGGCAGCAAATCAAGACAGATGCTAAAAATCAGTTCTGCACAGATTCTTTTTTCAAAATTAATCTTTAATTACTACTAAATATCAGGCCATCTAAGGCAGACACGATTAATTGCAAGGGCATTTTGTTGCAGGAATTCAAACTCCTCCTACTGAAAAAATCCTAGTCCATAAAGCAAAAGTAAAGAACATAATATATTCATAAACACAAAAGTACACTGCAGGGGTAGTCAATTGCTGGACATCCAGCTGTTGAATGGTTGGGAATAATGGAAGTTACAGTGCCCTACATGTTGGAAGTCCAAAGGTTTTCTAGCTTTGCAATAATGCTGTAAAATGTAATTAATTCCCTTGTTAGATACTCCTCCAAAGCAATGTGATGTGACGAGAGTATATACATATACAATTCCACACTAAAATAGGTGCTAGAATATATTTTTGTGTCCTGTGCATGCATATCATCTATGAACTAATCTATTTAACACTTTGAGTGCCAAATTGGTAGGCAATACATTGCTTTGTTCCTCTGACACTGACATTCTCTCATTAACACCCCTTGAACCAAGGGAAGGGTATTATAGGACATAACTGTGTTTTGGGGTATTCTGCTCCTCTGCCCCTTTTTAACACCAGGTACTATACAGGTCTTCAAGGAAGTCATCATCAGGTAACTCTTTTTCCCTGCACTTGGTAGAGGGGTGGCATTTCAGGCATTTATGTCTTTATGATAATGGATTGTGTGCCCCTGTAGACAGAAACATGACCATATGAAATTTTAATATGCAAAGTTCAGCCACATGATTAGAGACCAATATGAAAGTGCAGAAAATAAGCTGTACTGTTAGACTCATACATTTCACCATTAAGTTTACAACATGTGTAGTATCCAATGTATTAAAGGGATAGCAATGTCAGAAAAAAAGTATTGACCAGGGCTCAAAATTTCCACTCACCACAAGCAATGGCGAGTGAAAATTTAGCCCTGGCGAGTAGAAATTCAGCCCTGGTGGGTATGTTATGGCTTGCAGTGGCGAGTAACTTTTCAGGTCTGGCTAGTAGCAAAGGACATCATATTTTAAGCCCTGGTATTGACTATATGGTAGATACAATTAAAAGAGAGTACTTGCACTTATTTGTATCTCAAACCGTTATGGTTTGAGAGATATGGGAAAATAAAGTTCTCCGCTCGCTCCCCTTTCTGCTTGACGAGCTGTAAAGCTGTCAGAAGCAGATTCTGGTCGCTTGACCAGATGCGGCTCTTCAGCAGAGCCTCTGTTATGATATCTAAATATAAATACTTCATGGGAATGGTCTACAACGTGTGCTTGAAAACCAGACACACGTTGTAGACTGTTCCAATGAAGAATTTATTTTTAGGTATCGTTATATCAGCACTGCTGAAGAGCCGCCGTGTGATCAAGGAACCAAAATCTGCTTCTGACAGCTTTACAGCTCATCAAGCAGAAAGGGGAGGGAGATTAAAACCTTAATGGTTTGAGAGATACAAATAAGTGCAAGTACTCTCTTTTAATTGTATCTACCATATGGTTAATACTTTTTTCTGACATTATCATCCCTTTAAAGTGATAGTACTATTTCACAAAAACAGCAGCTCCAATTAATCTTCATAGTATTTGAGCCATAGAGGGTGTTACTTCATTACTGTGAGAGTTGTAGTTCAAGAGTAATTGAATGATAAAGTTTCTCCCTCCCGCTCCTTTTACCTAGTGTAAGCCCCCACTCCTCAGATGTGGACTACAGTCCACAGACCAGACAGATCACATCAAGGGTCAATAGTCTTACTGTGAGAACAATGAAAACCCTGCCCCCTTGACATCTCATCTTTTTTCCCTTATCTTAATTGAAGATTGTCCCTCTCTGCAATCTACCTGGACACTCCCTGCTGCTCTTAGATGAGCAGTGTTACATCAGTAGAAGGGGGTGGAGGGAAATACTTTATCATTCAATTACTCTTGAACTACAACTCTGACAGAACTGAAATAACTCTCAAAGGCCCGAATACAATGATAATTAATTACAGCTGCTTTTATTATGAAACATTACTATCCCTTTAAGGGTAAATACCTTAGAATATCAAGGTTTCTGGTCTTCAATATTATTTCAAAATATGTATTGCTATAATTAGTGTTTTGTAATAATAGTTATCAGTATACTATACTTTGCAAGCATAAAAACATGTCTGTGATTTTCCCTATATAGATCCATTACCCCAAGTTTCATTTCACATGAGAACCAAAGCAGAGTCAATGAGTTCATTCTTCAGGGTTTTTCAGAATATCCAGTGCTGCAGATCCCATTATTCTGTGTATTTCTGCTGCTTTACATTTTTGTGCTACTGGGAAATCTCCTTATTTTAATCGTTATCTACATGAACCCTGTACTGCACATCCCAATGTATTTTTTCGTATGCAGTCTCTCTTGTATTGACATCTCTGCCTCTTCTGTCTCTCAGCCCAAGCTTCTCTCGATGCTCTTGTCAGGAAATAACACCATATCATTTTCGGAATGCGTGATCCAGCTCTACTTTTTTATGACTTTTACATGTATTGAGTTTATTTCATTAACAGCCATGGCATATGACCGATACATTGCAATTTGTTATCCTTTGAGATATTTAATTTTAATGAACAGTAGATTTTGTGTCATACTCATCACTTCTTGTTGGATTGCTGGTTTCCTAGTTCCAATATCACATACACTGCTTATATCAAAATTACCTTTCTGTCGTTCACACCTGATTAATCATTTCTTTTGTGATTCATCAGTGTTAATAAACCTGTCTTGTGTGGACACATCTTTCATTCAGGTGATTACTTATATTTTGGCTGCAATTGTAGATCTTCCTGTCTTTAGCCTTACTATCATGTCATATGTATACATAATTTCCAGTATACTAAAGTTCCGTTCTGCTAAGGGCAGAAAGAAAGCTTTCTCCACCTGTACATCTCACCTTACTGTGGTCATTATGTTCTATGGTAGCCTTATGATTACGTACATCAGACCTTCATCTCAGTATTCATCCACTCAGTCAAAACCATTTTCTTTTCTCTATACTGCAATAATTCCATTTATCAACCCATTTATCTATACCTTGAGAAACCGAGATATTAAAGATTGTATGTCTGTTAGGAAAAAAATTAAAATGAATTAAATCTTGTGCCGGTTGTATTCCTTGTCTATGATCAGTCTTCTTACTTATTCATTCTAGTTCAAAATGGCTTCCTTCATCAATTTGTAAATTGCTTCAAAGAGAAAATGAGTACTAGTAGAACACACACAGGTATAATTTGTGCAGACTAAGGCTATAAAATAAGTATATAAAACCTTATATAGCAAGCTAAAGAGGTGTAATTTTGAAACAAAGCAACTACACCATGGGGCTGAAATGGAAACTCACCATTCCCTCATTGAGACTTTCACTCACTAAATGCTCAAGAAGTCTCAAACATATTGAGAAGCAATGTGCAGGAACAAATGAAAGTCCAGGTTAATAAATCCCTTCCCAACATTCGCAGAGTCTAGGATCCTTGAATACTTAAATTGTACTCATTTTCCAGTAAAAAATACCACTACAGACTTCTAATTGGTCCTTTATTTATCTTGTACTCAATCAGTCTGGTCTATCCTTATCTCATGTGCTTTCTTAGATGGGTCAATCTGCATCCAGTCTGAATCTGTGACAATTGCACTTTGAATTAACCCTAACCTTTTGCCCCGCCTTTTGCTTTTCTGTGTCCCTTCCCTCCGTTCTTAAATTATTGTTCAAATTTAGAAAAAAAGAGTTAAAAATATGAATTTAATCTAAAGTTGCTCAAATTTTACTACCATCCATCATTGTACATATAAGCACAGGACAAAAACTATTCCTCTTGAGGAAAGTATAAAGGGCCTTTCAACTCCCCAAGAGCCAGTGTGCTCCTATCCTCCAGGCAGGAGGAGACTGTTCCCGCCATTTTTTATATTTACAGGTTCCGAGTGGGCAGAATAAACTGGTCAAAATGGCAGAGACCAAGGGGACAGTAATGCTAGGGGAACCTATCATGGTCATATTAAGATGCCTGGGGACATTTCCTCTATTACATCAACTGCTACATTTTTTCCCACTCACACATAGTGTTGATTAAGCTGGAACAGACTTTCCTCCATTTCTGTTTCCCAGGGGAGTGCCTTGAATGAATGAGGAATATGGATGTCTATGCAGTGGTTGTGTTACTTAATTTCCAGATTGCTCTTTTATGAGCTTTGCTAATCATGCCTCAAAAGCTTCAACACCTTCTCCAGAGCAAGAAGTTGGACATGCTTCCAGAAGTCAGTTTATATAATGGATTCAAGTGGAGATTCAGCAAACCTTTGATTATGTCAGATCCTCTAATGCAGATTATGCAAAACCATCAACCTCCAAGAAGAAATCTAGCTAGAAAAGCAATCCTCAGGAGATTTTGAGGAAGAAAGTATCCCTTTAATGAAAGCATCATTCTCAAAAAAAGTAAAAGTCAAAATAGAAGAACTCTATCCCTTCCTGAAAGATTACATAGAGGGCCTATTCATTGTAGTCAAACAGTCATAAACAATGAAGACCAGATAGAATATCCAAAAACGTACCTCCTATTTAAAGGTTATGTGAAGAAATCCAAAAACTTTCTGGTGCAAGATGGCATTGCTACGATTATTCAAGCTGAATGGCAGGTATCTGAGAAGAGAAAAAATCCATAAGGACCAGAAAGTTCTGTCCATTTGACCATAAGAATTGAAAGTTTTGGGAAACTGTTACAATGTAGTTATGTGACAGTATCTAAATGAATTAGGAAAACTGGTATACCTTTAGAAGATGACTCAGGTTGAAGGTTCCCATGGACAGTAAAGCATAAAGAAGCAATAACGAAGATCTTTCAGAAAATAATAATAAGGGTTAAACCCAATATTTCATTACCTTCCGTTTTCACAGCTATAAACGTATGGTTACCCCAAATAAGGGAAAATCTAATCCTCCATCAGAGAATGCTATGCCTCAGGAATAGCGACGAGGGAAAAGATCTGATTAATTATTATAGGTCTTTATGAATTAAAGAGAGCTTGGTTCTCAGAGCTCCTAAGAACATCTGAGAAGCAATAAATAACCTTTGTCAACATCAACAACCTATTAGCCTAAGCATGTGTGGCCCACAGCTTGGATATTGAAAGAATGATGGTAAATTTAAAGGGAATCTCTGGGCAAGTGGTAAATACTATGTTCTTCAGCAGGAAGGTCATCACCTCCATGAGATATAAATATATCTGTAAGATGCTTACTGAATGGTGCCACTTTATAAACATTAATCAACAGTAACCTACATTTTGGGCTTCTTACAAGAAGTATTTTCCATGGGTTTAAAACCAAACACTTTAAAACTTCAGTTATGAGCCCTGGGGGCATTGCAGAACACATAGTTATCCTTACATCATCTGATTAAGAAATATGCTAGCGCTATTTGAAGACTACAACCCCTCAACACATCAATTTGTTTTGTTTGGGACTTCGATTTGCTTCTGAATGCCTTGACCAAGACAGCTTTCAAACATCTCTATGAAACACCCATCAAAATTTGACAACTATAGTCTAATTCCTCCTGATAGCTATCATGTCAGGAAGAAGAATAACAGAACTTGGAACCTTATCTGTTAAGCAGAACTTCCTTTCAATATTTGGAAATAGAGTAGTGTTTAGGCTGCCACCAGAATGTATGTCCAAAGAGACATCCTCTTCACGAATGACAAGAGCCCCTCCTACCTTCAAAAATGCCAAAGATTAGAAGGAAAAAGACTTCATGATTTAGATATCAAGGAGGTTGACCCCCAAACATCCCAAAATTCCATGTGACTGACTGGCAAGACACAGGCAGCTGGGGACCTATTTGCTTGCAGATCTTGCTGATATTGTCTCTGTACTGGGTGGGGAAGTCTGGGGAAAGAAGTTGTTGATTTTGTTTTTAAGTTATAGTTTTTTTTTGTTTTGATAAGACAGTGTGGACAACTTAAAAAAAATAAAAACTAAAAAGAATAAATAAATAACAAAGAACTAAATGTATCAGGTGATAGACAGCTGACTGGTCTAAGGCAAGACTTCATACTCCATTAGTTGTGTTGCGTGCTGTAGAGTAAAAACAGACAAAGTAGTTGAGTAGTGTCCAGCAAATGCACAAGGGGCAGGGGGAGGGAGAAGGTTGGAGCATTGCAGGGATGTGAGAGTAAAGTAGTAGCTCAAAAACTGACTGCAGCAATGGTTGTTGGATCTTGTGCTATAAATGATGATGATCCCTCTACTCCAAGGGAGGATGCAGTTTGTCAAGGTCCCAGCAAAATGTCCAGCACCACCAGTGCCAGTACAACTAAAGAACCATATAAGAGGAACACTAAAGACGACAACAAGTCTCATTCAAGTGTTGATGATACTGGCGATAGCACAATAGAGCATGTGTAGCAGCTGAACCACATGCTGCATCAAATACTGAGACAACAAAGCACCAAAACACCTGTCCTCAAAGTAGTAGTGAACTTTGTTACATTAAAAATAAAAATAAATAGTTTGAGACCTCTAAAAGCTTAGAGAAATATAAAGGTAGTAGTGGGCAAGAACTGTCAGGTGATGCTGATGCTGCTAAGGATAACCTAATGATGACTGATGATGATGATGTAGATTTAGAATATATCCCTCCAGCATCCTTCTCTTGTTCAGATACAGATGAAGTTGAGAGTGGGGATGATAACATGGCTATTAAATGAGCAGAAAGTCAAAGGCTGAGTCTTCCATCAATGAAAAGGAGCACTGTGCCTGTCTATAAACTGTTTGAGAGAACAGTTGGAAAGTCTGACCCTGGGCAAGCACAGATGTCAAAAGGTACACAGTCACCCTATCATTCATCATCAGCATCAGTTCCTCTTCAAACTCCAAGTCCCACTCAGCCACACATACTTGTTTTGTGTACCCAGCAGCAGCCACAGCAACATAGATTATTAACATCCACAATGTTAGATATGACGAGTGCCTCTGCTGCTGCCGTAAATGCTGCACCCTTGTCAGCTAGTAGTAGTGGCAGTAGAATTTCATCAACTTTTAGCCACAGTAGTAGTAGTAGAGCCTCAGGAACCCCCCAGTCCATGAAATCCACAGAATGGAGATACTTCACTCAGGATCCTCAAGCTAAGCATGTTGCTATCTGTTGTCTGTGCAAAAAGAACGTGAGCAGGGGGAAAGCAGGCTCACACCTATGCACCTCCTCTATGAGATCCCACCTAAAGCACAAGCACAGGTCTGACTGGGAGACACACTATCAGCAGGCCAAAGGTGCTGCAACTAGCAGCAGCAGAAGAATTTCATAAAGTTCCCAGGGCAGAAAAAAAGAAGTAGTGTTATTTATGGGTCAGAGAGTGTGCTACTGCCAACAATTATGTTCACTCCAAATAACATATATGGCTCCTGCTGCAGAGGAGTATGATGACTCTGGCTTTGCTGTAGGAGATGGCAAGTGTCATAGACTGCCCGCACATGCTCCCTCTACTGCCACCACCTCCTCTAGGCATGTTTCCAAAGCAATAAAGTTCCAGGCTTCTTCTGCTGTGTCCTACCAAACCACACTGACTGCATTCCTGGGAAGGAGTCAAAAACTTCACAAAAACAATCCCAAAGTACACCTGTGGAATGGCAAGGTTGGCAAGATGTTGGCAAAGGACGTGCTGCTGTATTCTTGTGTAGAAAACCGAGATTTCAGAGAACTGATGACATGTGTAGTTCCAAGCTGGAATATCCCAAGGTGCCGTTATTTTTCCAGGATTGCTGTGCCTGAATTGTACAAGCAGGTGGTTAGTGTAGTGGGCAAAGTGTAGTGGCAAGAAAATCCACCTGACAACAGAGATGTGGACAAATGGGCAGAGCACAGACTATATGACTGTGATGCTCACTGGGTTTCCCTCCCAGCATCAACAGTGGAGAACACTAGCTTAAAGCGTCAGGTGAAATCCAGTAATTGTTCTTCTGGTTGTGGCAGTGTGATTAAAAGGCAGCAGCAGCGGCATCAGGATAGCCAATATCATCCTCACGCCACCTTCTGAATGCAGAGTTTTGAGAAACAGTCCCACAAAGCTGTAGATGTTTTAAGTAAGCTAGAGCAGGTGATAGAGGAATGGCTTGTACCCCACTCCTTAAAAGCTGGTTTTGTGTCTGCTGATAACAGCTCCAACATAATCGCTGCTTTGAGAATAGGTGGTATGGTGTCCTGCTTTGCCCAAGTGCTAAATTTAGTTGTGATCAGATTCCTGGCAGAATCCAAAACCCTCAGAGAGATGCTTACTATTGACCACAAAACCTTTGCCCATTTTAATTGCTCCTACAGTGCACGCAATGTTCTACAAGAGTGTAACAACCTGTCCCATCACCAGCTGAAAATGGAGGTCCCTACCAGGTGGAATTCCACAATGTACATGCTAGAGCATGTGTACATGCAGAATAAGGCCATTAGTGAGTACACCATGCAAAACTGGAAGACTTTGGGGGAAGCCTCTTTGTCACATGGCCAGTGGCAACTAATGTGTGATGTATGTGAGCTGCAGATGCTGAAACTCTTTGAGGAAGCAGACATGTTGGTGAGTCACATTGGGGCAAGAATTAGTAGAATTCTACCACTGATATTTTTATTACTAAAAAAATGAGGAGCATGGCTGAGGATGCTTACCATAATGACAACACAGACATGCACCAGCTGGTAAAGGACATGTTAGCGTACTTTGAACAAGAGCCTTGCATAGTGTCCATTAAAAGCAATGAGGAATACATTCTTGCCACTTTGCTGGACTCCCACTTCAAACACAAAATTTCAGAATTTCTGCCAAAGGCCCATCAGCAGTTTTTCACAACAAGGAGTCATGATGATCAGAAGCAACTCTCTGAGGAATCGGGTTCTGTCAAGGAATATCGAGACATGCTTATTGGTCGAGTGGAGCATTGCATTGTGGAGGATGAGAGGAAGAAAGTGAGGGCACAAAAAATATCTAGACAGTATAGAGAAAAGGAAGGCAGCAAAGCATTTCAACCAGCAGCAACTACATCATCAACCAGAATATCCCATACGGAACATAGTTCAATTCATGGGTCTCAGCAGGGGCGGCAAAAACCCAACATTGGTGGTGGTGGTGGCAGCGCATCTCTTTGGGACTTGGTAACTGACACACAGGAACACTGTGTAGCCCCAACAAGTGGTCCCACTGCACGTGAGATGGTTTCTACATACTTGCAGGATAGCTACATTTTACGCAGAAAGAACGATCCCATGGGCTACTGGCAAACAAAGCCGTGTGTGTGGCCAGAATTGACACGTACTGCAGTGCAAACCCTCAGTTGTCCTCCAGCAAGCCTGGAGTCTGAGAGGGTTTTCAGTGCAGCTGGTTACATTGTCAATGACCGCAGGATACGGCTATCAAGCAGCAATGTTGGTTAATTCATAAAAATTAACCAATATCTCATACTATCTGTGTATCAGGTAGAAGAAGCCACACATGCCATACAAAGCCAGGACAAATATATTAACAGCAGAACAGATGAGGAGGTGGAGGAGGGGTGTTAAGAAAGGTTGCACTTGGGACCACTGCTATGACTGACAAGTTATCACAGAATCCCTAGGCAGCCTAGCACTCCTATGCTTCCTACCTACGGATGGCCTCCACCACTTCCTCATTGCTGATATCAGGTAACAGGCACTAACACGGACGTCTGTTTATGGGCCTATTCTGGGTGGCCTAATTGGGTCCCGCCTCCTTCTGCTCCTTTATAACCTTCCTTGAGGCTAGGAGTAATCGCCCCTATGTGGTGTTTCTGACAGTATCTACTTGCTCCTTTGTGATCCGTGTCTGAGGATTCACTCCATGTATGACCCCGGCTTGTCTGACTACCAGCTCTAGTGCTGACCCCTGGGCCTGTCTATGGTTTTGCTCCGTGTGGTCCCCAGTGTGCCTACCTTGGGCACCAACCTCTGACTCACTCTGTGTAGTCTCCAGTGTACCTAGCTATTGGCTCCGGCCTCTGTCTCACTCTGTGTAGTCTCTGGTGTACTTACCTATTGGCTCCGGCCGCTGTCTCACTCCGTATAGTCTCCAGTGTACGTACCTATTGGCTCCTTCTTCTGTCTCACTCACTCCGTGTAGTCTCCGCTTGTCAGGATGTTGGCCCTGGCCATGATCTGTGCCTGTTTAGTCCCGGTGTGTCTGGCCTGTGACTGACTGCCTACTCACTCCCCACTGCCTCGATCTCAAGACCTAGAGTTGTCCTACGCTCCATTTTTACATTTGTTCTCCTCTACCCTTTGTCTGAAGTCCCTCTGCAATGCAGTGTACAGCACAGTGTGCAGCTCCCGGTGGAGCCTGGAGCCTAGTCCTTCAAGGTCTGGGATTGTGTGGGCTATTGTCTATATTGCTGCACCTTCATAAAGGTGGTTACATTTTATATTGTGTCTGTCCTTATTTGCCTAGTTACCTTGACATAAGTAATGTGTGTTAATAATCTGAGAAGGAGGATAGCAATTTGACACAAACATGAGAATGGTAAAAACTGCTAAATATACACACAAGTCACACTATGCCAGTCCCCCACCACTACAATACACCTCTGCCACATTGTAGATTGTACATTATTTTTCTTATTACTTGACATCATCAGGAATATGTGCCAGTCTGCCTTCTTCAGTTCACCAAGAAATGGCAAGTGTTACATTAGGGGACCCACTGTCACATTTCTTGTCATCTTTACCAACCAGCAGTGAGAAGTCTGTAATAGAGCAGCAGCAGCAATAGCACAGAGGGACTAGTGGCGGTGGTGATGATGATGGTGGAGAAGTTGGGGTGGAAGAGACAAACTGAGAAGGAAAACGTTTGTTTCCTTATGGCTTGTGCCAAACAATCTAGGTCCTACAAATCAATGTTTTCTCAAGGCTTGAGCCTCTAACAAAGAATCTTACAAATCTTCCACTACAAAATACTCTGTCACTTCACGTAACAGTCCACACCAGGGGCAGCTTATGTCAGGGGGTGCCTGTCTCTATGATGTTCCATACAAATGTCTTATTTTATTTATTTTTTAATCAACTGTCCCCCCAATACCAGTCAACAACCCCTAAAACAAATTCCCTGTTCAACTGAGTCTTTCCCCAGACTCCACCCACCAACACAGGCACCCTCCTCAGACCCTTTTTATACCATGTCTTATGGTTTTTTTTAATTGTATTTAGGATTTATTTTTTATTAAGTGTCCCCAATCCCAGTAAACAAACCCCCCCAAAAAGCATTCCCTTTTCAACTGATTCTTTCCCCACACTCCACCAACACAGGTATCATCATGCCCCTTTTATACTAGGCCTATGGGAAATAAAATGCTATTTGCTATTTGTTTGTTCTGTGTAAATTCAATATTCCCATTAAGTTCAATGGAATAAGCTAAGCGAAAAAAGTGGAAAAGCTACACTTTTCATAGGCAATTCTTTGCCAAGTGTGAAGTGCCATTATTTTCCACCATTCCTAATTATGGCTTCAATTCAATATGTCCCATTAAAACTGTCAGTAGGGCAAAAATGGATACAGACTAGTACACACACTGGCCTCAATTCAATTATTTCTGGTAAAACAGCTGGTAGGGCAAAACTGGCTATCAATCATAGAAAACATTTCTCTAAGTTGGTATCCAATTGCCGTAATAAATAAAAATCACAACAAAGGTTGGGCCACAAAAAACAACTTATATCCAAATGCCCATCATGTGTTTTAAGTTCCCAAACCCCACATTAAATAGTTTGAGTAATGGGGACATCAAGCACTGACACAATGTCAAGCACAGTGCATGAGCTCAAATACACAGTCACCCTCCCAAACACTAACCCTGCACTACCCCTAACAGTAAAGTGTAACAATACTACTCTTAACACTAGCCTAACACCCACAGCTGTATAACACTTACCTGTCTCCCACTGTTCATCTTTTTTATCCTCTTCCATCTTCTTCTTCTCTTCTTTGTCCTTCAGTCTTCTTCTCTTCTGTCTTCATCTGTTGTTAAACAAGTACCTGTAAAAACAAAAATATGTCAACATTACACATATGCTATAATCATTGGGGGCAATTTATGATTACTATACATGAATGCGCCAACTATTATTCTGCATCAGCCCTCAGATTATTTTAATTGAAATATAATTCCAGCACTGTGTAACCCTTTGAGTGCCTCAAAGCAGCTCAACCAAACCTTAACAGAGTGTCATCATGGACTTATTCTTTGAATATATTTTGGGGGTATCTTGGACATATTTATTGAATTCATATGGGGGGCATCGTGGACATGTTTATGGAATTTTTGGGGGTCAGCTATAATTTTAACCTTTTATTATTATTATTATTATTATAGTCATAGTGGATATATCATTCATGATAAGAAAGAAGATAAGAAGACAACGATATGAAAAATGAAGAAGGAAGAAGATAGAAGATGACAGAGGAAGATTGGCAGTGAATGACCAGGGTGCTGAAGACCCAGGATGACATCAGGATTACAGGTAAGTGTTTTTTTATGTCATAGTATTAGCTTTAGGAGGATTAACCCTATGAGTGCCAGTGCTGTAGGTAACGCTCTGCAATGCGCTGCATACCCCACTGGCACTCATAGGGTTACATTTTCAAACACAATGCATTTTTTTGATGTATTGATATGGGACTTAGGGCTCCATATCAGAAACCCACCAGAGACTTTTGTTTTTTTTCCAGGTTTGCTTCCTCTTCAATTCCAGCATTGGCATTTTAAAACATGCGTCAGGGGACTCAAAGCCAAGAAAGAGTAGATCTAGATTTTTGGCAATAAAGTGGGGTCCCTTAATGCCCAATGCATGGAACTGAATTGGAAATTCAAGCTCTTTTTAATTACTTTCAAAGGATGTAAAATTTAGCACCCAACATGCTTTTTTTTCATGTGGTAGTTTTTCCCAGCACAGCTACTTGAATGGATTACTGTGCTTGAAAAACTACCGTTGACTGTTTTTCTTTTTTTACCGGCGTCAGTTGAATCCAGGCCTATATGCATTCAATGATCCTTGAGGGTTTGGGGGTCTTTTATACTTTTGCCCTAGGTACTAGCTCCTGTCTTGTACTAGGGGTGTAGTAAAAGAAATAGACACTTCACTCAATTCCCAGGCTAACCCTATGTCAGATAGAGAGAGGTAGATACAAGAACAATATATAATGCAAACAATTGATCGATTAAGTCGTGTAGTGTTATGTATTCACCCCTTGGTGTCCCAATTATTTAAGATAATCTAATATTATATGTGTATATATCTTTCAATGTACACCAGTGTAGTAGAATACATATATTTTATGTAGATATTAACTATCCTTGAATCTAGTTTATTATTGGCGATAATCCTCTCACTACTGCTGCTTTGTCTTAAGCAAGTTCGTATCATGAAAGATTCCTCTCAACTGTGATTGTGGAACATGCAAAATGAAAACAAAACGGAGAAGGCGTAGATAGCGCTAGAAAATATTCTCTAAGTGTAGTAAATTAGGAACACATGCATATCAGAGAGCTCATTAAGCATAAAAGTGTTTAAAATGTTTAATTCAACATGTAGTACTCAAATTCAAAAAATGTCAAGAAAAATAATCATATATATCAAGAATTCTTAGACATATAAAGATTATCAGCACAAGCTGAAATAAAACAAAATAAAATAACACTCTCATTAACACATTGTGGTGTATAGATCAAAGTGTAATCAATCCTGTATTTGAATACTATATATTAAATAATATATACTATGTAGCTTGTGTGGAGTTTTAGAAAGATTGTGCTTCTGGGTGGTTATGGGAGGTGCAGAAATTGTTGGGGATAAGTCAGTATAAGGTGGCTGTTTACAGGAAGGTCCCATGTATATGGGTACAAATATATGTATGTCTGCAGTCTTAATCAGTCACCAGATGAGAAATCACTACTAGTAAAATTTCCTGCTTACTAGATATCTTCTTCAGTTGTTGCCCATCAATGTCTCCTTATTGTGGCTTCATGTGTCCTTGGGTCTTTCCTTTCTCTTTTGGATGCCAATTTCCTTTTCTTGTCTTGAGTCCTGAGTTGTGCGATGCAATGCTATACTCTCCCTTCTCACCGCCCTTCGATCTTAGTTGGCTTTCTCTCTCACACACATGTGGAAATCAGTTTCAGCTCTAAGCGTTTTGGCACGAACACTGTGCCTTCTTCTTCGCTTTATGTTCTGGAGATAATTAAACCATAAAAATAAATAAATATCAGTCTTGGAGGTGGAAAACCATAAAATATTCCCTCATGAATCCCTCATATGCTTCAAAGAAAACAGAGTACCCACATTTGATAGCGAGGATTCTCATCTTTCAGTTAATGGTACCCTTGGACTACTAATAATGAACGATCATCCAGCTTTAGCATTTATGGCATTTTTCTGGGGATGGGAGATGGAAATGGTATTAGAAGACTACCAAAGTAAAAGCTCCTTTGTTTCAGTTATGGTCAATACTAGGAGTAATCATGTGATTACCTGACATTAATACTTATGACATAGTTATTGATTAGTGTGAAAGAGGCAATAAAGCCACACAGTTTTGTTCCTCCTTCAACCATTACTTGAAAAATAAGTTGCCCTTCTTTCAAACATTCAGGATCTGTCTGTGTAGGTCATTTCCAGCAGACACAACATTAAGAATAAAAAAATAAAAAAGAAAGCATTTTGTCTTAAAGGTGTCAGAACTTGGTCCAAGATTCTTAATGGGCACACTATATGGCATATTTTTATTCTTTGCAGATGTGTCTCAATGCATGTGTAAAGTATTAATAATAACAATTGTTCATAAGATATGTATCCGGTATGACCCTTGCTCTGATCGGTCTCCAATTCAGTCTGTCTCCAGTCTTGTCCTTGCTAATAAATGACCACTGCATGTTAAATGACCATGTTTACTGTCTGCACTTATCTAAATCACTGCATGTTAAATCACTACAGATTCTTTCTGCCACCTGTATTGACCTCTGCCTTTTATTTGACCATCATTACTGTTGTAGTCCAAGTATCCATAGTCCAAGCCAATACCATGATTGATCTATTCATATTTCCTTTTTCAGTTCTGTATCTTATCATCTGTCAGTTGACCTGCTGATTTGTAAATATTGATTTCTGGTTTTTCTGCTCTTTTCCAGTTTGCCAGTACTTCAGTCCAGTATCCTGCCTACTACTACACCACACTCTAGAGTATTCATCTATCTGCTTGCACTAGTCTCAGATCCCCAGGTTCTCAGGTCTGTATTGAATATTTCTCATGTGCCCTATGGGTCCATGTCCTTGTCCAGCCAGCCTTCATGGCAAAAGCTATATGTTATGTGTAGTTTTATGCTTCTGGCACACCCTATAATACATAATCTCAAACCAATGGAGCATTGTTTTGCTCTTCATGATAGCAGCTACTCAATACAGTAAGGGAATTCTATGGAGTTCAATGAGTTTAGTATCTTTGAAGTGGTGGAAATATAACAAAAACCTTAAATTTGCAGTAGCGACTTAAAACAAAATGTCTTTGGTTTTTAAATATTTAATGGGGAGATGCACTAAAGGTCAGTGCTGTGGAGATATGATTTTGTCGATCTGTTCAAAGTACTTTGACTGCGCGATGTAGACACACATCGCCACATGCACTAAAATTTAGGCATGTAAGGGTAGGGGAGGAGAAAGACAAACTGCTGTCAACCATAAGACAATCCTGAAGTTGGAGAGCATTTTCTCTGATTCCCCACTTGGCCAGTAGGGGAGTGGAGATGATTCTTTCAGCACCACAAACAGCATCACTTCCTTAACCCTTTGATTGCCAAAGGGATGTGCATTGCACACCTCTGTGGCACTCAAAGCATTAAAAAGCAGTACACCAAACAATACACAGTCATCCCCTCTACTCTGTATCATGCTTCATACATTTTGTGCACTCCCAAGGGACTAAGGCTGGGGGTCAGGCAGCATCCTTGGTGATTTGTAGCTACCAGCTGCCCACCATCCTTATTCCCTTGCCAACCGGTAGCCATAGTATCCCATGTACACTGCCTGGCCTCCAGACTTGTTCCCTTGCCCACAGGTAGCCACAGATCTGCATGTACACTGTATATCCCCCAGCCTTGTTGAACTGCAAGTGTGTTGAGGGCACAGCATATGTTGAATTTTAACTGTGGGCAGCATGTTGATCTAAAATATTTTGGGGCAACATGGAGAACATCAAAATTGTGTGTTAGCTCCAAATACGCTGACTTACACTGCCCAGCCTTGTTACCTTGCCAGGAAGTGCCCATGGTGAATTGTGGCTAGCAGTATTCAAGGGAACAAGGCTGGGGGGGCAGTCAGACTGTGTACATGAATATCTGAGGCTACCAGTGGGCAAGGGAACAGAACTAGGGTCAGGCAGTGTACATGGGGTTCTACGGCTACCAGTAGACAAGGGAGCAAGGCTTGGGGGCAGCTGGTAGCCATAAATCCCCATTGACGCTGCCTAACCCTCGATGCTTCTGATTGATTGAGGGCTGTTACAGGTATGTCATGGAGTTCCCAACTTCACCAGCCTCAGGTAGGTGAAGTTGTGACTGTGAACTCCAACAGCTGCGGCTGCTATCGGAGTTTGGTGCATGTGGTGAAGTGCCACACCCCCATGAATATTAAAATGTCTCATTTTCCTGCATTTCCATTTGGAAATGAGTCAGTATGCTGTATTTCCATTTGGAAATAAGCCATTGTTGATGTGAAAATTCGCACACCTGTCGAAGGCATATTAAATTGATGTTGATGTGCGCAGATTTTTGTCAGATTGATTGAGATATGATGTCATAGACACTTTAGTGCATACTATCAATGTTCCTTCAGTACTGCTCCGACTTGACTTCGACATTATGAGCCCTCTTTGGCCTTCAGTGCACCTCGGATCAGGTCTTTGCAGGTATGAAAAAGAAAACAAAACATTTTTCCTGTAGAACCACCATCTGGAAACATGTTTGGAGATAAAATGTGATGACAATAATGAACACGTGGCATCTCTGTGGGTTGAAATAGTCAATGGGGGTAAAAATGCCCAGAAAAGATTAGTGGGTATTTGTTATAAACCACCAAACGTTGGTGACCTTGAAGAATCACAACTGTTAATGAAAATATAAAAGGCTTCTCAAATAGGGAAAACTATAATTATGAAGGATTTTAATTATCCAGAAATAGACTGGAAAAATGGAACAAATAATTCTGCTAAAAGCAGTAAGTTTCTGAACTTGTTGAATGACAATTTTTTGTCTCATCTAGTGCAGACCTCAACCAGAGGGAATGCGTGTCTGGATCTGATAATAACAGACATTGAAGAACTTATCTCTAACATCCAAGTAAGGGAGCACTTGGGGAATAGTGACCATTACATGGTATTGTTTGAGATTAATTCAAAAAAGCAATTTGATATGGGTTCCACCAAAACACTGAATTTGAAAAAGGCCAACTTTAGCAGTTTTAATTCATCCCTTGGTCTCATTGACTGGGATAGAATATTTTCAGGAAAAAACACAGAAGGTAGGTGGAATGCCTTCAAAATAACATTGCAAAAATATACATAAATTTATCCCAGTTGGAAACAAATACAAAAGAAGCAAATTAAAACCAATGTGGCTAACCAGTAAAGTAATTCATGAAATAAATAACAAGAAGCGGCATTTAAACTTTATAAAGCTGAGGGATCAGCAGAGGCATTTGCAGAATACAAAAATGCCAACAAAACCTGTAAAAAGGCTATTAAATTAGCTAGACTGGAGAATGAAAAACGTATTGCTAAGGAGAGCAAGAGCAACCCAAAAAAATTATTTAAATGCATTAATGGCAAAAAATTAAAGTCTGATAATGTTGGATTCTGGTTATCTGAAACGGGTGAGATGGTCACTGGGGACAGTGTGAAAGCAGGTATTTTAAATAATGTATTTTCTTCTGTTTTTTCAAGGAAGACCCAATGGACAAGAATCTGCAGAACAGTCACAGCAAGCATGGGATTGGCTAACACAAGAAAAAGTGTTAAAACAATTGAATAGTGTTAAGTTAGACAAAGCCCCGGGGCCGGATGGTATACAGCCACGGGTACTTAAAGAACTAAGCCAGGCCCTGGCCAGACCTTTATTTTTGATTTTCAGGAATTCTTTTATTTCAGGTATGGTGCCCACATATTGGCGTAAAGCAGATGTGGTGCCCATATTTAAAAAGGGATCAAAATCACAGCCAGGAAATTACAGACCTTTAAGCCTGACATCTGTGGTAGGGAAGCTGTTTGAAGGGTTGCTAAGGGAATATATTCAAGAATTCAGCTTGAACAGAAATATCATTAGCAGGAGCCAACATGGCTTTGTGAAAGGTCTTGTCAAAGTAACTTGATTGCATTTTATGAAAAAGTGGGTAAAAATATAGATGTGGCAGTGAAGGTTGATGTGATCTATTTAGACTTTGCCAAGTTATTTGATACGGTTCCACACAAAAGGTTACTGTACAAATTGATGAAATAGCATTAGGGGAAAATGTTTGTGCGTGGATTGGAAATTGGCTGAAAGATAGAATGCAAAGAGTGGTAGTAAATAGCAAGTTCTCCAACTGAATAAACATGATAAGTGGATTATATCAGGCATCTGTCCTGGGTCCTCTTCTTTTTAATTTGTTTATTAATGACTTCCCAGAGGGCATAGGGAACCATGTATCTGTGTTTACTGATGACACAAAATTAAGTAAGGTAATAAAGTCTGAACTGGATGTGTCTTCATTACAAGAGGATTAGGACAAATTGAGTAACTGGGCAGGCAAATGGCAAATGAGATTCAATATAGACAATTGTAAAGTTATGCATTTTGGGTATAATAATAAAAATGCAAAACATAGTTTAAATGGTGTTTCTCTGGGGAAATCTACAAATGAAAAGGATTTGGGAGTATTGGTAGACAAAAGATTTAGCACTAGCGTGCAGTGCCAGCTGGCAGCTGCAAAGGCCAATAAGATATTGGCATGTATTAAAAGGGGTATTGACTCAAGGGAGGAAGATATTATTATGCCTCTTTACAGGTCCATGGTAAGACCCCACCTAGAATATGCTGTTCAATTCTGGGCGCCCTTTCTAAAAAAGGACCTTATGGAACTAGAGTAAATGCAGAGGAGGGCTACAAAACTAATAAGGGGAATGAAAAGTTTTAGTTATGAAGAAAGGCTAGAAAAGTTAAACTTGTATACACTAGAGAAAAGGCATCTTAGAGGGGATATGATAGCACTATATAATATGTTTAGGGCCCATACAAAGGGCTCTCCAAAGACCTGTTCATTAACAGAACAGTACAAAGGACAAGGGGCCACCCGCTTAGACTTGAGGAAAGGAGATTTAATCTACAACTGCAGAAGGGTTTCTTTAAGGTAAGGACAATAAAGGTATGGAATTCACTGCCTGAGGAGATGGTGCTATCGAATACATTAGATGCCTTTAAAAAGGGCCTGGATACTTATTTAAAAGAGCAGAACATAGAGGGCTATGTACATTATTATTGGGATTGATATTTATTTAGTGCTTGTTGATCTAAGGAGAAATCTGATTTCTGTTTGGAATCAAGAAGGAATTGAGGGTTTTTTTTGCCTTCTTTTGGATCAACGATGGTAAACAGAAATAGGAAAAGTGTTGAACTAGATGGACGCAAATCTTTTTTCAACCTAAATTACTATGTTACTATGTAAAAAATTACTATGTTACTAAAATGGGGTGAACCATCATTTTAAGCTGGCAGTTTGTCAATCTATATTCATGTTAAAATGTCAGGATTCAAATACATATAATGCTATACTGATATGTGTTGGCTCAGTTTTGAGCTCTCGGCACAAAGCTCTGCATGTCATCCTAAACCAGTGGGGTATGTATTTTCTATTATCAGTAACAGCAGCAATACAATAGAAAAGTCCATGATTGCCATGATTTTATTCATATTATTCAAGTGGTGTGAATGTCAAGTTTCCTTTTTTAAAATAAAAAAGGCTTAATTAATTGCCAAGTGTCTCATTTGAAAATAATACATTTTACTGAAGTTTATTTATTTATTACACAATAACCAACAAACTTTTCTCTAGAAAAATGATTATTACTAAAATTATAGTGAAATACCCAACAGTGCATTCAACTGTTTTTTTGTTTTGCTTTTTAAAGAACCAATAAGGATATATAAGCAATTAAATATATTAGCAATTTCAAAATGTATCCATGATAATCAAACTTTTCTGAAACAAACACTTTTATAAATATATATTTTAAGAGGTATTAGAACTGAAGTGTTCACTGACCTTATGTTGTTCAATGGCTTTATATGAACCTTTGGGAAACAGAGATTACTTTTAAACAATCTGTAAAAATATTACACATTCCTTTATCTATGCCACAATGTGTAAGACAAATTTTTTAAGGTGGGGTAAACACTGCTCAAAGGTTGCTTTTTTTTTTTTTTTTTTTTTAAAGTCTCTTTATTATCAATTCTTGAAACAATAGAGAGAAAAAAGAAAAAAAAATTGTACATAGGTACAGATATAGAAAACCATTCATCACTTAAATACAATAAGCAAGTAATAAGGATTCAAATGAGACAAACAGAATGACTTGCAAAGACAGAATACAATCTGACTGTGAATGATCACAGAATCGCGTGTAACAGTGATATCAAAAATATAGTGCTGTACCTTACAACAGTGTAGCAGAGTTACTAAAACACCCAATTGCAAGGAAGTCGAAGGAGTAGAGACAGAAGGAGAAAAAGGAAAAAAGAAAGAGTGGAGAGATGAGACGGAGAGAGGGATCTCACGTTGGGAGGGAAGGGAACTTAGGCTGGAGTCTAGGAGTCACAGCTGTCGGAATCATTCGGGTCTGACCATGCCAGCCCTGAGAGAGTGCCATCTGGACAACAGGGGGTCTAACACACATGTATCCTTATGACCATACATCAGTGCCATGCGGATGAATAGGATTTGTTCATCAACCTTGTTGCACCAAGTCGTGATACTAGGTGGAGAGGAAGTTTTCCATAACAGTGGTATAAGAGATTTAGCAGCATTCAACATAGAGAACAGAACTAATTTTTTGGCGGAATCTATGGAGGGAAGGTTCCTGAATAAAAGGACCTGCCAAGGATCCCGTGAAAGTGATATTTGTAATGTATGCTCTATGAGAGTAAGACATGAGGACCAGAATGGGGATAAAACTGGGCAGCCCCACCAGATATGGGAGAAAGAACCAACACCGACCCTGCATCTCCAACATGACTGAGAAATTTGTTTGTCAAATGAATGTAGTTGCGAAGGCGTATAATGCTATCCGAGGAGAAGTTTACAATTCATTTCAACACATCTATTAGATATGGAGGAAGCATGAGCATTTTTCCAAATACTTGACCATTCAGCTGGTGTTAGGACTGATCCCAGTTCTTTCTCCCATGCTCGAGTATAATCGTGACTAAATGAAGGCCCAGTGTCAGACAATATATTATATATATTTCCTATAAAGCCCCTTTGAGGTGAGGGGTAAGGTTCTAATAAGCTTTCAAAAGGAGATAGTTTCCTGTGTATAGACAGCGAGAAGTAAGGTTGGGAAAGAAGGCAGGGGGTAAGTCAAATTGGGATTGAAGAGATTGAAAATCTCTCAAGTGGGAGCCATTCCAAAAGTGCCGTAACTTCATGGAGTAAGCAGATCTCCAGTCTGGAAATTGGTTCACAGGGAAGGTGTGTGGAGTTTGTATGGGCAGGAACACGGTGCATAGAGGAGATGGATGAAGGAGAAGGTGGCAAGATTTGTTCACTGAACACCAGTGGGAGAGAACATTTCGAACAATGGGATTGTGCGAGAGTATCGCATGTTTGGGAAGAGTATTACAGAAAATTAGAGAAAGTGGATCTACAGAGGTAGCAAACTGTTCCATACGGACCCAGAGCTTGTTAGCCTGGTTCAGTCTCCAATCAGGAATGCTGGCCAATATTGAGGCTTCATAGTATTGCTTCAAATTAGGGAGTCCTAGCCCTCCAGATAACTTACGTTTGTATAGTGAATATCTATTGATCCGAGGTCTAGTTCTACCCCATACAAATTTAGAGAGCAAAAGGGTCGCTTTAATAAAGAAAGATCTCGGAAGAGAGACTGGGAGGGTCTGGAAAAGATACAGAAATCTCGGAAGGAGCATCATTTATAAGGCCTGTATCCTGCCAGTCCAAGAAAGGAACAATTTACTCCACTGGGCAATGTGGTTTTTAAGATCAGTTAGAAGGTGCGGACAGCTGGCTTCATAAAACAGATCCAAATCTGACGTCAGGGAGATTCCCAGATATGAAATTGATTTAGATGACCATTTAAAAGGGAATGATGAGGATAAGGAAGTGCGTGCCTCTTTCAAGAGATTAAAGCATAAAGCTTCTGATTTATGCACATTGATTTTAAAATCCAAGAAAGAAGCAAAGGTGTCAAATTCAGCAAGGAACGTCGGAATAGCAACGTCAGGTTTAGAAGTAGATAGAATGACGTCGTCAGCAAAGAAAGACAACTTACAAACCGTGTCCCCTATAGAAATCCCCGGGATATTAGGGGTAGCTCGAATTTTCTGTGCAAATACTTCCACAAGGAGGACGAATAATAGAGGGGATAGTGGGCATCCCTGACGAGTACCATTGGAGATATAGAACGGATCAGAAAGTGAACCATTGATTTTAACTCTAGCATTGGGATTAGTATATAAAGTTGTGACATATTTGAGAAATTGAAGACCAAAGCCATAAGATCGTAATGAAGACATCATGAAAGACCAGTTGATCCTATCGAATGCCTTCTCGGCATCTATAGTGAGTAGAATCGAAGGGATTTTATTTGTTGTAACGTGGTGTATAATGTTCAGTAATTTCCTGGTATTGTCCCTGGCTTCTTGATGAGGAATAAAACCTGTTTGATCCAAATATATCAGGGACGGCAGTAAGGGTTGAAGTCTGTTAGCCAGGACTTTAGCAAAGATTTTCAGATCCAGATTAAGTAATGAGATAGGACGATAATTCGCACAGCATAGAGGATCTTTCCCAAGTTTAGAGATGACCGTAATATAGGCGGTGGACGCATAAGGATGAAACCGAATGTTGTCCGGAAGATCAAGAAAGGATTTAGTCAGCAGAGGTGTCAGAATTGAGTGGAATGCTTTGTAGTATGATTGTGAAATGTCATCGGGTCCCGGACTCTTCCAGGCGGGGAGGGACAAAATCACCAGAGTCACCTCTTGCTCAGTAATCGGAGTTTCTAAAGAAGGGACATGTGGGAGGTTAGCAGATTTCAGGTATTCTGAAAGGTCAGGCTCAGTCGCCGTGAGGTCTTGGGATGCAGCTCCCTGACTCAAGTTGTATAAGGAGGAGTAGTATGCACGGAACGCAGCCCCAATATCTTTCGTAGAATGGGAGATTACCGTGAAGATAAACGGATTGAGGGGATATATAAGTAAGTCTTTGCTTGGCTTTCAATTGGCGAGCTAAAAGCTTGCCCGGTTTGTTACCATGTTCGAAGTGGGCCTGGCAGAACTTAAGGAAGGTACGTTCTACTTTATCCTGAAATAGTGACAAGAGCTTAGATCGCAAGGTAATGAGGCGTGTAAATGCTGCACCAACAGCAGATGCTTTGTGTGAGGACTCGATAGTATAGATTTCTCGTAAAAGACAGTTGACATCCGATGCAATTTGTTTTTTCCGCCTCGCAGCTAGGTTAAGGAGAATGCCACGAATAACACATTTATGTGCTTCCTATATAGTAACTGGGGACATTCCCGCCGTATCATTCTCCGCCAAATACAGTTTCAATGCCTTCTCAACTTGGAGTTTAAAATCGGAGTAAGTAAGTAAGGATTCGTCAAATCTCCAAGGGGATGGGGTGGTGGAGGTGGCTGGGAGATCTAGGACAATGGAGACTGGAGCATGATCTGACCGAGTTATGTTGCCTGTCGAGGCATGTTTCAAGGATGATATTGCAGAGTGGGACAAAAAAATATAGTCAATCCTCGAGTAAAGAGAGTGCGGGTGTGAGTAAAAGGTGTAATCCCTGTCCTGGGGGTGGAGTACTCTCCAAGAGTCTACTAAGGACAACCCATGTATATATTTGGAAAACCTGCTAAGGAAGGATTGCAAATAGGAAGATTTACCAGAGGAGCAGTCTAAGCAGGGGAACATAGAGAGATTAAAATCCCCTCCCAGAATGACAACACCTTCTTGAAAGTCAGCAAGTAAATCAAGGGTTTTACATAAGAAGGGAATTTGATTTGAATTTGGGGAATATAAAGTTGCAAAAGTATAAGTCGAGCCATTGAAAGAACCTTTAATGAACAAGAACCTTCCCTCCCTATCATATTTTGCAGAAGAAAGGATGAACTTGGAATTTTTATGAATGAGTATCGCTACTTCCCTCTTTTTGACAGGAGCAGAGCTGAGATACACTGTAGGGTAAAGGGTGGAAGCAAGGTTCACCGAGGCCCCTCGCCGCAAGTGTGTTTCTTGTAGCATGACTATATCGCTTTTCATCCTCCTCATTTCCTTAAGTACTTCTTGGGAGCGTTGAGCCCCTTAACATTTTGGGATAGGACAGTAATGTGGTCAGCCCTAGAAGCAGCCATTGAGCAACATATTAGTAATATGCTTATATTTCAGGACCCAAGCATAAATATCTGCACTGGCATGGGCAGACCCCATACAGTCAACAGGTCTCCAAGTCCTCAGCCTAAGAAGGGGAAGGGGAAGGTGGGGGAAAGGAACGGGAAAAGCGGGGTGAGGTAAGAAAAGTAGAGAAAAGATCAGAAAAGAGAAGAGAAGAAACAAGTGTAGAATATTCTTTTCAGGATGGAGGAAGATAAACTTCCCAATCCAGAAAAACAAATGTACAGAAGAGTACCAAGGGGAAACCCCCATCGGATACTGAGTATATTGAACTAAAGAGAAGTCACAATATATAGACATTCAGCTATAATGGGAGTAAAGCAGTAGCAAACTGTCACGGTTTGTTAAGACTCTCAGACGCAGAGTTAGGTAAAAACACAACTTTATTGAAAAGTTAAGGGCAACCCCGTAGGGTATCATACACGTACACACATATATCTTTATTGACAGGAAAGCAATGATAACAATAGCAATATAGGCTCTACCGGCCTTGCCAATATACCGGGCAAGGCAGCCAATAGACAGGAAACAAATACAGGCTCTACCGGCCTTGCCAATACCGGGTAAGGCAACCCAAGGGAACAGGATAGGTTCTACCAGCCTTACCAATATACCGGGCAAGGCAGCCAATGACAGGAGATAAATACCGGCTCTACCAGCCTTGCCAATACCGGGCAAGGCAGCCAATGACAGGAGATAAATACCGGCTCTACCGGCCTTGCCAATACCGGGCAAGGCAGCCAATTGACAGGAGACAAATACCGGCTCTACCGGCCTTGCCAATACCGGGTAAGGCAACCCAAGGAATAGGACAGATTCTACCGGCCTTACCAATATACTGGGCAAGGCAGCCTGGTAATGAGAGTAGGTAACCACTAAGCCTCAGTGACTGGAAGGTGGTAGCAACAGTCACAGGGATGACAAAGAGGCTAAGTCAGCATAAGTGGCCCACCGGCAAATGACAGGCAAACACCCAGACCAGCGTACTGGTAACAGTAAAGCACTAGCAATAGAGACCAGCAGATGGAAGTGGAGCAAACCAGAGCCCTTACACTTGGAATGCCGTAAATCTTAGAAGCAACCAAATAGTTGTGGAGCGAACGAGTACCCAGTACGTGGAACGCAGACTGATCCTGAAATACAGCCGGGTGGCTTAAGGAGCGAACCAGTACCCTGTACGTGGAACGCTTAAACAATCCTGCAATACTGCCGAGTGGCTAGAGGAGCGAACCAGTACCCCGTGCGTGGAACGCTAAACAAAACTGCAATACTGCCGAGTGGCTAGAGGAGTGAACCAGTACCCATGTACGTGGAACGCGAAAGAATCCTGCAATACTGCCGGGTGGCTTGAGGAGAGAACCAGTACCCATGTACGTGGAACGCTAAAGAATCCTGCAATACCGCCGGGTGGCTTGTGGAGTGAACCAGTACCCTGTACATGGAACGCTAAAACAATCCTGCGATACAGCCGGGTGGCTAGTGGAGCAAACCCGTACCCATTACGTGGAACGCTAAACAATCCTGCAATACAGCCGGGTGGCTAGTGGAGCGAACCAGTGCCCAGTACGTGGAACGCCAATGATCCTGCAATAGAGCCGGGTGGCTAGTGGAGCAAACCAGTACCCAGTATGTGGAACGCCAATGATCCTGCAATACAGCCGGGTGGCTAGATGAGCGAACCAGTACCCAGTACGTGGAACGCTAAACAATCCTGCGATACAGCCGGGGGGCTAGTGGAGTGAACCAGTACCCTGTACATGGAACACTAATAGATAGTAAAAACAGCCGGGCGGCTGTAAGGTGACCAGTATTCCCTTACTGAATAACTGGCAAGGATAGAAATGTCGCCTAGGCGACTCAGGAACGTCAGATAACTGGACAGGAACCAACAGGTGGAAGCAGGAACAAGCATACAGACGATCAACCGGAATCAGAAACGGCGACGGAGACTGGCAGCAGGAAGCGGTGACACCAACTGGATCAGACGGAAGCAGGAACTAATAGACAGGTAACACTGGAACAGGACGAATACAGGTAGCAGGAACACAGCAGAGGCCCAGGATGTTCAGGAACGAAGTGTAGACTCAAGCAGCATAGAGACAACACGAAAGGGCAACCAAAGGGTGCCCAGGCTAGGTTTAAATAGGCAATGCAGGGCGGCTGAAAGCAGCCAGCCAATGGAGAGCCCCCTACTGGTGATACACAATAGGAGAGCAATCACGGGCACCGTGATAGTACCCCCCTCTCAAAGACCCCCTCTCCCAGAGGAGGGTCTAGGTTTCTGAGGGTACTTAGAATGAAAAATATGCCGTAATTTGGGCGCATGAAGGTCCTTACTATCCACCCAGGATCGTTCTTCAGGACCATAGCCCTTCCAATGCACCAAATACTGCACCTTTCCTCTAAGCCTGCGGGAATCAATGATACTCTGAACTTCGTACCCCTCCTGACCTTCCACTTCAATAGGTCCTGGCACCACAGGGTTAGTTGTATAGCGGTTGCATACAAGAGGCTTGAGGAGGGACACGTGAAAGATATTATGAATACGCATGGACGCAGGGATGTCCAATGCATACGACACCGGATTGATTTTGCGAATGACTCTGTAAGGACCAATGAATCGGGGAGTCAACTTATTAGATGGGACTTGAAGCTTAAGGTTCCTGGAGGACAGCCACACTCTATCCCCAACCTGAAAGGAAACCGCTGGCAATCTCCTGCGATTAGCATGACGCTGATGACGTTGGAATGACTGACCCAGTGCCCTCTGCACCTGTGCCCATGTGGAGCAGAGTTGCTCGATATGCTCATCCAGAGCTGGAATTTGTTGTGCCTGAAAGGAATCCGGGAGCAAACAGGGCTGGAACCCATAATTGATCAGAAACGGAGAGCTCCCAACTGAAGAATTAACTGCACAATTCGTGGCGAACTCTGTCCAAGGCAACAGGTCGGCCCAATTGTCATGATAGTCAGTAATGAAACAGCGCAAGAACTGTTCTAAACCTTGATTGGCATGCTCAGCGGCCCCATTGGTCTGGGGATGGTAGGTGGAAGAAAAGGATAATTGTATTCCCATCTGTTCACAAAATGCCCTCCAAAACCTGGATACAAACTGGCTCCCCCGGTCGGACACCAGCACTCTGGGTACTCCATGCAACCGAAATACCTCTTTAGCGAATACCACCGCCAATTCTTTAGCAGAGGGAAGGCCACGGAGAGGCACGAAATGAGCCATTTTAGAAAACCTGTCCACTATCATGAGTATAAAGGAATACCCTATAGACACTGGTAATTCTCCCATGAAATCGATGGAAACGTGGGACCAAGGGCGTTCACCATTAGGTACCGGCTGAAGTAAGCCCACCGGGAGGTGTCTGGGGGTCTTACCATGAGCACAAGTGGCACAGGCATTCGTAAAATCGGCACAGTCTGCCCTCATAGAAGGCCACCAAAAGACTTGCGAGAGAGACAACAATTGGTCCCTGCCAATATGTCCTGCAGCCTTAGAGGAATGGTATGTCTCGAGTAACTGCGTGCAGAATGGCACATCCGCAAAACACTTGCCCATTGGGGTTTCAGGGGGAGCAGAGGCTTGGGAGGCCAAAATCTCCTCCCCTAGTGGTGAGGTGATACTCGTGCGTATAGTAGCCAAAATTCGATCAGGCTGAATAATAGGTGCTGGTACCTCGTCTCTGTCAATTTCAGCCTCAAGTTGTCTTGACAATGCATCAGCCCTGACATTCTTAGACCCGGGTAAATAAGATACAATGAAATTAAATCAAGACAAGAACAGTGCCCACCTAGCCTGGCGAGAGGATAACCTTTTCTCCTCAGAGAGATAAGTTAAGTTCTTGTGATCGGTCAAAATTAAGACAGGGTTTTTAGTACTTTCGAGTAGATGACGCCATTCCTTAAGAGCAAGGATGATGACTAGTAATTCTCTGTCACCAATCTCATAATGGCTTTGAGCCTCGGCCAATTTTTTTGAGAAAAACCCACAAGGTCTGAGAGTTCCTCCTTTAATAGGTTGTTGAGAAAGCACTGCCCCAAACCCAATATCTGAGGCATCCACCTCCAGTGTAAATGGAAGCGATGGGTTGGGGTGAGATAACACAGGAGCATTAACGAAAGCAGACTTCAATTTTTCAAAGGCCTCCTCAGCAGCCACTGACCATTGGGATGGGTTAGCACCCTTGTGCGTATGGTCAGACAAAGGTTTCACAATAGTAGAGAAGTTCTTAATAAATTTCCTATAATAATTAGCGAAGCCCAGAAATCGTTGAATGGCTTTAAGGCACTTGGGGCGTGGCCATTGTAAAACTGCCGTTAGTTTCTCTTTGTCCATGGCAATGCCTTCTTTGCCAATTATAAACCCCAGAAATGGCACGCTAGTTCTGTGAAATTCACATTTTTCCAGTTTACAGTATAATTTATTCTCTCGTAGGCGAAGGAACACCTCAGACATGTCTTTGACGTGTTGTGACATATTCTCAGAATGAATGAGTATGTCGTCAAGATAGACAACGACACAAGACTGCAACATATCTCTGAGGATGTCATTGATAAACTCTTGGAATACAGCGGGTG
The DNA here is from genome assembly GCA_037306005.1 of Rhinophrynus dorsalis. Classification (NCBI taxonomy): domain Eukaryota; kingdom Metazoa; phylum Chordata; class Amphibia; order Anura; family Rhinophrynidae; genus Rhinophrynus; species Rhinophrynus dorsalis. Next base: position 48,610,002 of record CM074728.1, on the reverse strand, counting down.
CGTTACAAAGATCAAATGGCATGACTAGATACTCGTAGTGGCCAGATCTCGTGTTAAAGGCAGTTTTCCACTCATCGCCAGCTCTGATCCGAATTAAATTGTACGCAGCGCATAGGTCCAATTTGGTGAAAATAGAAGAACCTTTGAGTCTGTCAAATAGCTCGGTGATGAGTGGTATCGGATAAGCATTCTTAGATATTAATTTGTTTAAGCCACAGTAATCAATGCATGGTCTCAGCTCGCCGTTTTTCTTTTTTACAAAGAAAAATCCGGCCCCAGCTGAAGAGGTGGATTTCCTTATGATCCCTCTTTCAAGGGTATCAGCGATATATTCCTCCATAGCTTTGTTCTCTTCACAAGACAATGGATACGTGCGTCCCCTAGGGGGCACCACCCCCAGAGGCAATTCAATACAACAGTCATAAGATCTGTGCTGGGGTAGGGTGCCAGCCTCTCCCTTACTAAATACATTACCAAACTGTTGATATTTGTCTGGCAGTGAAGAGGAGGTACACAAGATCTTGACCGGGTGGATTATGCAGCTGTAACCAAGAGAAACACAGAATCACTGCGTGACAAGGAGAATTAATAAGTTGGAACTGCTGTTCCTCTTTGTGGAGAGCCCCCATAGACATGGATAAAGGCATTGTTTCAAAGGTAACCTGAGCAGGTTCTAAAGGTCTACCTTCAAATGCTTCAATAGCGAGTGGGGTCTCCCTCTCAATGCGTGGAACCCCGTGTAATTCAGCAAAGGTATTATCCATAAAATACCCAGCTACGCCAGAATCAACCAGGGCCAAAACCTCCACTGAGCGTTTTGCCCTTGAAAGTACCACCTGTGTGGTGGGTTTCAGTATACCACACTCTGGGGACGACTGAACACCACCTAGGGCCTGTCCCCCAAGGTATCCTAGGTGTGTTCGTTTCCCGGATGTACAGGACAAGATCTTAGCAGATGCCCACTTCTACCACAATATAAGCACAACCCTTGTTTTCTGTGATATGTTTTCTCCTCCTTGGTTAGCCTAGTGAAACCTAATTGCATAGGTTCACCTAGTTCCCGAGACAGTTCAATAGGCTTAGTAGCAAAGGGAGGGATGGGTGGACAAAAAGTACTGCTAGATCCATTACTCTTTTGCCGTGACCTGGGGTCCTTGGCCATTAGTCTCTCACAAATCCGTGTGTCAATTAGAATGACATATTCAATATAGTCGTCAAGATCAGTGGGCAATTCTTTAGCAGCGATCTCATCTTTAATCTGGTCACTTAGACCCTGGGCAAAGGCTGCCAATAATGCTTCATTGTTCCAACCTACCTCTGCTGCCAAAGTGCGAAATTCAATGGCATAGTCACATACCGTACGCCTGCCCTGTTGTATTTCCATAAGGCATTTAGCAGCAGAGGTGGTTCTACCAGGAGGCTCGAACACTCTCTGAAATGACTGCACAAATTCTCTGAAACTCCTTGTGCAGGGTTTCGCATTCTCCCATAACGGATTGGCCCACGCCAATGCTCTACCAGTCAGCAGGGATATCATAAACCAACTTTACTGCGGTCACTGGGGAAGGTCTGAGCCGTCAATTCCATAACTATTTCAAGTTGGTTAATAAACCCTCTGCAAAGGTTAGGGTCACCATCGTATCTGAGTGGCAAAGGGGCGGAGGCAGTTAATCCCTTGACTGCGGCCCCTGATGGCATAGAAACATTCTCAGGTGTCTGACCTGAGGAACCCATCGGAATAAGACCAACCTTATCAGAGAGTACAGTGCGTTCAAGAATAGTTTGGATTGCTACCGCTAGCTGATCCAGTTGTTGCTCATGTGCATCCATCCTCCAATGGATTTTTTGTGTAGTACCATCACTCTTAGTGTCTGAGGTCATGGCCCTTTCGTACTGTCACGGTATGTTAAGACTCTCAGACGCAGAGTTAGGTAAAAACACAACTTTATTGAAAAGTTAAGGGCAACCCCGTAGGGTATCATACACGTACACACATATATCTTTATTGACAGGAAAGCAATGATAACAATAGCAATATAGGCTCTACCGGCCTTGCCAATATACCGGGCAAGGCAGCCAATAGACAGGAAACAAATACAGGCTCTACCGGCCTTGCCAATACCGGGTAAGGCAACCTAAGGGAACAGGATAGGTTCTACTGGCCTTACCAATATACCGGCCAAGGCAGCCAATGACAGGAGATAAATACCGGCTCTACCGGCCTTGCCAATACCGGGCAAGGCAGCCAATTGACAGGAGACAAATACCGGCTCTACCGGCCTTGCCAATACCGGGTAAGGCAACCCAAGGAATAGGACAGGTTCTACCGGCCTTACCAATATACCGGGCAAGGCAGCCTGGTAATGAGAGTAGGTAAACACTAAGCCTCAGTGACTGGAAGGTGGAAGCAACAGTCACAGGGATGACAAAGAGGCTAAGTCAGCATAAGTGGCCCACCGGCAAATGACAGGCAAACACCCAGACCAGCGTACTGGGAACAGTAAAGCACTAGCAATAGAGACCAGCGGATGGAAGTGGAGCGAACCAGTGCCCTTACACTTGGAACACCGTAAATCTGTAGTAGCAACCAAGTAGTTGTGGAGCGAACCAGTACCCAGTACGTGGAACGCAGACTGATCCTGAAATACAGCCGGGTGGCTTAAGGAGCGAACCAGTACCCTGTACGTGGAACGCTTAAACAATCCTGCAATACTGCCGAGTGGCTAGAGGAGCGAACCAGTACCCAGTGCGGGGAACGCTAAACAATACTGCAATACTGCCGAGTGGCTTGTGGAGCGAACCAGTACCCTGTACGTGGAACGCTAAAACAATCCTGCGATACAGCCGGGTGGCTAGTGAAGCGAACCCGTACCCTGTACGTAGAATGCTAAACAATCCTGCAATACAGCCGGGTGGCTAGTGGAGTGAACCAGTACCCAGTACGTGGAACGCCAATGATCCTGCAATACAGCCGGGTGGCTAGATGAGCGAACCAGTACCCAGTACGTGGAACGCTAAACAATCCTGCGATACAGCCGGGTGGCTAGTGGAGCGAACCAGTACCCTGTACGTGGAACGCTAATAGATAGTAAAAACAGCCGGGCGGCTGTAAGGCGACCAGTACCTGCGTACTGAATAACCGGCAAGGATAGAAATGTCGCCTAGGCGACTCAGGAACGTCAGATAACTGCAGGCGAACTGGACAGGAACCAGCAGGTGGAAGCAGGATTATTAAAAGGAATTGGAGAATATTAGAAGGAGATAAAATTCTGAGGAATCTAATACCGAAGAAACCGAGGTTCATATACAGGAAAGCAGCAGATTTGAAAACCAAACTGGCACCCTCAGCGATAAGACATAAAAAACAAGACAAGAGCACTCAGGAAACAGATTTATGCAACACAGGAAATTATAAATGCGGTCATCTACAGTGCATCACATGTACTTTTATTAAGAATAAAACTAAATCTTTCTCCTCATATATTACTGGGGACAACTTCCCAGTAAAGCAATTTATCAACTGTAATACCAATTATATAATCTATCTATTGGAATGTGCCTGCGGCATCCAATATGTGGGCAGAACTATTAGACCTCTAAAAAAACGCTTTTTGGAACATCGAAATAATATTATTAAGAACAACAGGAAACACTCAGTATCTAAGCATTGAAACGACTGTCCACACTTCAAGAATATCGAGGATATCAAGATTATGGGCATAGAGAACATTGGTCCCACAAAAAAAGGAGGAGACAGGTTCAAACTACTTGCTAGGAGAGAGAGTTACTGGATCTTCAAACTACACACATTACGACCAGAGGGGCTTAATGAGGAATTAGATCTATGGTGCCTCTAATTACAATTATGATAACTACTGGAGGAATCACATCCCATACTCCATTATCCCTCATTAGGGTTTATTTATGCTTTCCCCTTTGCATTAACAGATGAATATCAAATTATAATCTGTCATATTTCTACCCACTCCTCATATTAATGTCCTATTGGGGTAATTCAAATATCTCCATATCTACAGTGGACCATCTGTCACGTAGATTGCTATAGGTTGAAATAATATACAGCTGTGTCTTGATTAGATACTATTATAAGTATCCTTTTTCTTTGAAATAATTCTCATAACATTATTAACATCTCTGTTAAAGAAAAATAGGGAGTTTCTAGTACCTTCTATATTATATGGAGGCATCCATCTCTCCCTTAGAAAATAACTATTGACCTGTTTAATGTCTAATGTTATAACCATAAACCAGAAAATATAACATATGTTAGATGAATATTGAATGGTTTTTGACTACTAATATACAGGTTCAATGAATATGTATCATTTGCTTAGCAAATGGCCACATTCTTAACATTTTTTGATGTTATGAACTTACAAGTTAAACTTTGAACTCTTGACCTTGAACCGTGATTAATGATTGGACGACAAGATTTTAAATACTATGTTCCCGCCATTTTGGCAGCTTTTACGATATTCCTGAACTATCCTGTCGAAGGGGCTGAGAGCCCAGAAACGCGTTGATGAACATACATTAGGATATATCTATTTTTATTATTTTTATATGATACTAGTCGAATAGGTGGTTATCAGAACATCGTAGCAGCTTCTGATCTAGCTGTGGACTACCGGACTCGAAACTCTCATTACTTTCGAGAACGACAACCTTTGACAGACTACAAGGGGATTCATTGTGTTCTTACACCGGCTGACAAGCAAGTCCCCTAGGGAAGATTTGCAGTGGATTGTCAGACTTGGATCCCTTGAGTAGCAACCTTCGAGAACGGTCACCCTTGAAAGATTATAAGGAGACCTACAAACGAGCCCTCCAAGGGAGACCTGGTGCGGACCGTCGAATCTGGACCCCTCGAATAACAACCTTCGATAACGGTAACATTCAACAGACTGCAAGGAGATCCACGGTGTCCTTGCGATATTCGATAAGCAAGTCTTCCAGGGGAAATCTGGTGAGCAGGCAATTGTAACTGTGCTATATACTTGACTATTTTATGCTTCTGGTGAGTGCATATGAACTAATGACCTCTCATCATTAATCATACTGTCAGCATGATGCTAGCCTAAATACCAGTTGTACATATACCCCTGTGTATTATCTTGTAGATCTTGTTCCATTCTTATCTACATAAAATTGTATGTTCTGTCATATTGGAATTTATTATTTTATAGTATATATTTTTTTATGCAGTGATTATTAATACTGTTTATATTTATTAAAGATTTGATATGGTGTTTTGTTCTATAGATTTTATTTCCCCTCATCTCATTTTTTATATATTATTTTGCTAAGGAGTTAAAACTACTACACTTAGACTATTGGTGCGCTGTCTTTCTTTTTTTCGGAAGCAGGAACCAGCATACAGACGATCAACTGGAATCAGGAACGGCAGCAGCAACTGGCAGCAGGAACCGGTGACACCAACCGGATCAGACAGAAGCAGGAACTAATAGACAGGTAACACTGGAACAGGACGAATACAGGTAGCAGGAACACAGCAGAGGCCCAGGATGTTCAGGAACGAAGTGTAGACTCAAGCAGCATAGAGACAACACGAAAGGGCAACCAAAGGGTGCCCAGGCTAGGTTTAAATAGGCAATGCAGGGCGGGCTGAAAGCAGCCAGCCAATGGAGAGCCCCCTACTGGTAATAGACACAATAGGAGAGCAATCACGGGCACCGTGATACAAACGTGCCACTGAAGACAATGCTATGTTATAAATATTATGCAGAGACAACCCTACATTGGCAAAACATAAAGATAATGATAGGACAAACTTTTATAGAAAGAGCATTGTCAAGACATCAGGACCCAGGTAAGAGGACCCTACTGTAGGAGTGATTAACTGATAAAAGGTGACTGACAAAGTGAGTAAAGGATCAAAAATAGGCAGTACAGTCATGGGAAGATGAGCCTAGGGAAGCAAGGAGGGGACCAAAATAGGGTATCCCCAGTAGAACTAACGGAACACATTTCTCATGTATGCTCCCTAACCTGGAAAGGACTCAGACATGAGAAAGGCTGGCATACTTCGACATGTCTCCGTCGGCCATCAGGGGTAACTAACTGGGAGAAATACTGGGGATCTCAGTAACAGGTAAGGGACCAGAGTAGCAAGGAAGTATCCCAGGGAGAAGGACAAGGAGGCAGTCAGCTCGACATTGAACACACCAACAGTTTATTGCATAGAAATAATTCACTGAGGGCCCTAATGAGGACTGACAGAAAAACACGATAATTACATCAAAGCACAAAGGCAGAGACACGTTCTCTGATAAATGACGAGGGGATGCAGACTAAAAGCAAGTCTGCGTCCTGTCCAACGTATATAAAAAAAAATTGAAAAAGAAACCCTTGTCATTCCTCTGAGGCTGTAGGAGTATGAGGCATTGATAAATGGAGCAAACCTCACGGTCGAGTCTAGGATATATAGGTGAGGTATATTGGTGGTATTAAAACAGCTTTGCGTAATAACATCAAAGTCTTCTATAATAAACTTACGTCCAAAACTTGTGACCTATTTTTAAAACAAAGTCCCGATAGGAACAGGTTCTGCCCAAACGTAGTAAAGTAAAAGAAAACATGTCAACAAGTTGTGGTATGTGTAGGTAACATAACTAGAAGATCTCAACCACAACCCAGGAACCAGCTGGAAGTATGCATGGATGCACGACAAGGGGGAGAACTACTAAAAGAGAAGATCCCCTAAGAACCGGGTATAAACAAGCCCCCCTGTGTTCCATCCGTGCACCCAGGCATGTGGGAGATGTTCTGCAAGTGCTGCAGCGGTACATATGTACATAACAAGAATTATATTAACAGCAAATTAAAGTTATACAGAAATAATACTCATCTGGTAGACAGAGAATATCAAATATAGAGAGCAAAATAAACTGGACAAAGCTGGCCAGGAACAGAGTTCATCCATTCGCTTGGCGGGCTTGTTTAGCAGTATTCGCAGGTGTTGGGGGAGATCCCAGAGTACGCCTCCGTTTGTGGACCAGTGTCCATGGTTCTGAGGTGTCCATATCCTCTCTCCAAACCGGGTCTTCTCTGTCTCCTTTAGGAATAGTGGCTCCATCCGACAGGGTCAAATGAAGATCAGCAATGAAGGAACAGGGATCATCTCCATAACGCAAAGTGTAGGTGCGTGAATCCTTGGTGGCTTGAAGCATAAGGGGGAAACCCCATCTATATTTGAAATTTTGAGAGCGTAAAGCCGTAGTGAGAGGACGAAGTTCACGCCTCCATCACAGGGTAAGGTGAGAGAAATCCCCGAAGATCAGGATAGGTTGGTTCTCAAATGTGATCAGAGCTAGCTTCTTAGCTGCATTTAGAATAGCTTCTTTGTCAGGGAAGCGTAGTAGCTTCACAATAATATCTCTAGGGGCGTCTTTTGGTGCTGTTTTAGCCTTGGCGATCCGATGCACCCTTTCAATCTCGTAGACAGCAGGAGTGTCCAGCTTCAACAAAAAAGAGAACAAGTTTTGAAGGACAGCAGGTAACATTTCTAAGTCCACCGATTCCATGATACCTCTGATACGGAGGTTATTCCTCCTACTCTGGTTCTCAGCATCGTCGATCTTCAGTACAGTATCCAGTTGGAATTTATTGAGCGCGGATAGGCGTAATCGTGTCTGATCTCGAAACCCTAACAATGCTGCTCTGTCGTCCTCTAGAGATCCCAGTCTGTCCCCTAGAATGGGGACTTCTTTTTTGACATCAGCTAGTGTAACGATTTTGTAGGACATTCAGACCAGCAGGTCAGAATAAAACACAGTTTTATTAATAAAACAAGAAAGACCGCCCTCTATAGGCAATACAAAATAATAGAAAGAACAGTGGCTTACAGATGCCTTCTCAAGCCCAGTATACAGAGGAAATAAATATACATATACTGTCACAGGACAGGCATAGAAACATAAGGGTACTCAATGGTTAAAGTACATGTAAATCAATCAGTCTCTGTTGTGGTGTTTGACACGCCCAAGGTGGTAATGGAGCAGCAAGTGGTGCTAGATGAAACAACACCGTCAGTCTATTGAACAGAGATTGCTGATTAGGCAGAACAGGAACTGAGGCCAAATACTATGCTAGAGATGAGCTAGAGCCACAAGCCCCCACAGGCGTTGAAACGGAGATAACCACACTGCAAGAGCCAGAGCCAATAGCCCCCACTGGCGTAGCAATGGAGACAAACTACACTGCAAGAGCTAGAGCCAATAGCCCCCACGGGCGTAGCAACGGAGACAAACTACACTGCAAGAGCTAGAGCCAATAGCCCCCACGGGTGTTTAACGGAGACTAATATCACTGCAAGAGCAAAGATACTAGAGCCAATAGCCCCCACGGGCATAGCAACAGAGACTAATCACTGCAAGAGCTAGAGCCTATAGCCCCCACGGGCGTGTAGCGGAGACTAAACACTGTAAGAGCTAGAGCCAATAGCCCCTCTCACGGGCGTGGTAATGGAGACCGACTACACTGCAAGATAGACAGAAAGAGCCACCGCCCTATACATAGGCTCTGCAAGGTAACCGGCTCAGCAAGCGTAGCGGAAGACTCAGGGCAACGGCTCTGCAAGTGTTAATGGAGGCTCAGTGAATGGAGACAGCAGCTCTGCAAGTGATACTGGAGGCTCAGTGAACGGAGACAACGGCTCTGCAAGTGTTAACGGAGGCCCAGGGAATGGAGACACAGCTCTACAAGTGTAAACGGAGGCTCAGGGAGTGGAGATAACAGCTCTGCAAGTGTTAACGGAGGCTCAGCGAACAGAGGCACGGCTCTGCAAGTGTTAATGGAGGCTATGACACGATCAGCCCTGTCACAAGCACAGCGGAAGTCAGAATGTCACCTAGGCGACACCAAGCAGCAACGGCAGGAACAGAGGCAGGGTCAGCAACGAGCCGGTTCAGGTCACGGAGCAGGAAGTCAGCCAGGCCAGGTCAGATCACAGAGCAGGATTCTCAGACAAGCTGGGTCAGGTCACAAAGCAGGAACGTCAGCCAGCCGGGTCAGATCACGGAGCAGGATTCTCAGACAAGACAGATCAGGTCACAAGCAGGAACGTCAGCCAGGCCGGGTCAGATCACGGAGCAGGAAACAAGGAGCGTAGTCAAACAGGCCAAATCGGTACACAGGAAGCAGGAACACTGGAACACAGCAACAGCAACACTGGTTCAGGAACACCACGAAAGGGCACCTGACAGGTGCCAAAGGCCAGGTATAAAAAGGCCACAATGGGCGGGCCAAACAACCTCAGCCAATGGGAACACCCACAACCAAGAGTTACAGATAAGGATCACGGGCACCGTGATAGCTAGTTCCTCTCGTAAGAACAGTTTGAGGTCTGGTAGGAGATTTTGTATATCACCTTTGGTAGAAGGGGATTCAGGATGTCCCCAGGACGCGTCGTCGTCCGATAAGTTCCTTTCTTCACTATCTGACCAGTCTGTGTGCTCAGGTGCGCATATAGGTTCAGTGCGGTCGGCCATCTTGGAGTGGGAACCCGCTCCAGTGGAACTCGATTTTTTTGTGAAGATAGTATGAACAGCACCTTCTTTCTTCTTTTGTCTCTGTCCAGACATGATCTAGCAAGCTTTGCTCGTGTGGTGGAGGTAAAATAGGCACAGCGTAGGCCGATTTTGGGTCTTAATGTCCTCAGTTGCAGAGGAGGTTCAGGATCACACGTCCATACGACTCGGTAGCTAGGCCACGCCCCCAAAGGTTGCTTTTCTACACTGTATTTTGAATTGGCAGAAGTTGATATCTATGAAAGTAAATATTTATATTGACTGTGTGAATTTTTATTTTTACTAAACTCTGGTTTTGTATTGAGAAAGTTTTATCTTTTCTTAGTTTTTTTTCATAGATTTGTTGTTGTCTATTTCTACTGCTTTCAGAGAGCCAAGCAATGCATTTGAGGGATTTTTATCAAGGGATGTACTAACATGCTATTAACTTAATAAATCTGAGGCTCTGTCTCTTGAGTTCTACAGGCTTTAGGGGGTTATCTCCTATCCTACTAACACAATAAGAGTCATTATAGACAGTGTATATAACAGATGCAAGATGTGACTGTGTAAGCACTTGACTTGAACACTTTGTTGTGGCAGATAATTCTTACTTTGTTGTGGAGGAAGATAATTCTGGGTGTTATGTTAACTACCACGAACAATACCAGGTAAGATTGTGACTCCTGTACAATATACAAAAATATTTTATTTTAAAAATTATATATTTATCTTTGAGACCAGAATAACGTTATTTAAATGTAAGTCAGGTTCAGAGTTTCAAAAATGTATCTTAGAAAATCAATGGGATGCTATAAATGCTTGATTAAAGAAGAAAGCAAGTGTTTCATGTAGTGCTGTACTCTCTGTGCATTATTAAGACAAGACAGATTTTTCCCCAGAATAAATATGATTTGCTGGAAAGTATTTTTGGTAAAAATAATAATAATATGAACTACAATATGTTAGCTTGTAGAGCAGAGCAGTCTGGGAAGACATTAGCATGGCTAGCAGTATAGTGAGTTTCCTTTTCTGTGTATACATTAGGTAATGCTTTTATTAGCATCTTACTCATAACAAACAAAGAATTTGATGGCAGAAAAGAACCACTAAGCCCATCTAGTCTGCCCATTTAATCTACCGTAAGAACCTCAAATGATTTTTGTTACTTGATCTTGTCTTATATTCATGCTTAAAGGGATAGTCATATTTCACAATAAAAGCAGCTCCAAATAATCTTCATAGTATTTGGGCCATGGAAAGTGTTATTTCAATACTCTCAGAGCTGTAGTTCAAGAGTAATTGAATGATAAAGTATCTCCCTCCCACCCTTTTACTGATGTAACACCGCTCACCTCAGAACAGCAAGACTGTCAGGATGGATTGCAGAGAGGGACAATCTTCAGTGTGCATAAGGAAAAACCTGTCAAGGGGGCAGGGTTTTCCTTATGTTCACAGTATGAAGAATGTTCCCCTGCTGTGACCTGTCTGTTCCAGGGACCAGACTCCATATCTGAGGGGATGTGGCTTATATTAGGTAAAATAGGTTTACTCTTGAACTACAACTCTGACAGTATTTACATTACAATCCCAATGGACCAAACACTATGAAGATTAATCGGAGCTGCTGTTTTTGTGAAACTTTACTATCCCTTTAAGTACCCTCACTGTATTAACTTCTATCATTTCTGCTGGTAGGGTGTTCCACTTATTTACTAACCTCTCAGTGAAGTAAAACATTCTTACATTACATCTAAGCCTCTGACCTTCTAGTTTTAGACCACCATGAGCCCCTTGAAATGTACTTCCCCCCTGTACTTGTTAAATCCCTTCATGTATTTGAATGTTTCTATCATTGCACCTCTCTCTCTTCTCTCCTCTAAGCTATACATGTTTAGATCCTTTAGTCTATCCTGATACTTTTTATCCTGTAAACCACTGACCATTTTAACAGCCCTTCTCTGAATTTTCTCCATAATATTTATATCCTTCTGGATATGGGGTTTGACCACTTTCCTCTTTCTGCTACTAACCTCCTAGTTATCATTGGCCTCTCCCAGGAATGTCTATCCTGTTGAAAACTTTGTATCATCTGTAAAAAGCCATACCTTACCTTGAAGACCTTTTACAAAATTGCTAATGAAAATATTGAAAAGAATCGGCCCCACTACAGATCCCCGGGCCTGAACTACCCCACTAATAACACAACTTTCCTATGCATATTGTCCATTAGCTACAACATTCTGTTTCTTGTCATTCAGTCATGCCTTATACATTCAATTATTTTTACATCCAGACCCAAACACTACAATTTATGAATGAGTCTTCCATGAAGGCAGTGTCAAAAGCCTTATTGAAATCTATATAAGCTGTTTCTTCTGCTCTATCCACTGGTCTATTAATTTAGTTACCCAATAAAAGGTCTATGAAGGTAGTTTGACATGATCTTCCTGCTGTAAACCAGTGCTGATTGTGATCTTGCAATCCTGCAGAGTATGAAGTAGCTGAAAAACAGGCACCAATGCATGCCCATTTAGATATGAGAATTTGTATTTTTTATCATTACAAAATGTGCACAATACAATAATGAAAAAGTGTTTATAAAACCAGCAGCAGAGGAGCTCCAATATTAGACAAAGATATAAGGGTCTGCATAAAATAACATTTGTGATTTCTTCAGTGTGTAAAGTGTAACATAGGGTTAGGTTAGAATAGGTCAATCATGTGAGGGCAGTGTGGGACATTCAAATTGTGCAAGTTATTGTTAGGGCAGTGAGGGAGGGTCATTCAAATTAGTGTTTGGGCAGCAATCGTCATACAAATTTGGTTATTGTTAGGATAGTAATAGTCAATAAATGTTATGTGAGTGTATTAAGGTTCATTGAAATGTGTAGTGTGACCTTTTTTTTTTTATAATAACAATTTTTCCGAATATTTTTCTTGAAGTTTATTTTGTTTACAATAAGACATGTGTTAATGCCTACCAGAAAGACTTGGAAGGGACAGGGATGAACTGTTGAATCATCTTCATCAGAAAGGTATATGCCATGCCTAAATCAGGGTACACTCTTTATTACCAGGATGGATGGAGGACACCGGTTGTTAGGAGCAGTGCCATAGCTACACCAATTCCAGCAACAGCTCTGCAGTGGAGCTCCAGCTAGTGCCACCTGCACCAACAATGGTAGTCCAGGTGCACCACCCTTGTCACTAAGCAACTTAGTTTATAGTAATTATTATTCTGAGTCTTTCAGTGAAATACAAAGATTTCTTCACTGGACAAGCATGGAGTGGTACAGATTAGAATGGGGGAGTGATGATTTGGATTCAGAAGACAGAGTAGAGTTGGAGGTGAGTATCGTAGGGGATAGAGATCCTCTTGCAAGTGGGCAGCAGGAGGGCATAGTGGTGGATCCTTTTATTTGGTAGGAAGAAGAGGTACTGGTCCCTGTGAGGGTCCAGGTTCTGACTGTGAGTGGGCAAGAAGAGGGGACGGATCCTGTAAGTGGTCATTAGGAAGAGGGCCAGGTTCCTATGAGTGGGCCTGAAGATGTGGTGGGACTGGTTACAGCATCTATAGATATTGAGGAGGAGAATCAGGGAGGCAGAGCCCAAAGTTCATCAAGTGCTGGTTAGACTTAGGCTCTTTGGCATGTGTTTCAGATGCAACAACATCATGTCCTCCAACTCCTGCACTGAAGTCCCAGATGTGGAAATATTTCTTCCTGGGGTCTGGAACAGTGCAGGAATCTACAAATGCTTTATACGCCCTGTGCGAATGCTCATTACTAAGGGGAAATGAGGGGTCCCACCTTCTCACATCTTCATTAATTAAGCATTTCAACATAGGTATGTTTATGTACATGTGAAAAACAATAATATGTCCCACTCCCATGCTGCTGCTGCTGTTGACTCTGCTAGTACTTGTTCTACTCCTCTTCAAAAAATGTGGACACAAGAAAACCTTCACTAAGATGACCATATTTGCTGCAGAGAACCCCCTTCAGCCAGCAGCAATACCCCATAAGCCTTTGCAGCAACCCCCGCCAATGGCTTCTCCCTCCCAAAGTCTTCAATCATCCAAAGTGTTTTCACTCTGCCCTTAATACCTTGTCATGTCCCCAGACTCCCCTAATGCAGAGATAACAGCCAGCTGGAAGGAACCTTTTTCACAGCTTCTTGTGTCTACTCAGTCACACAAAATTTTGGAGTATTTGGGGTAAATCTCCTTTGCTCCCTTCTCACATTCCAGACTCCCCTAGCACAGAGATAACAGCCAGAGCAGGAAGAAACTTGGATTGCTGCTGCCTGTCTCAGACATCTTATTTTGGGTCACAGTCCCTCAGAGTCCTCCAGACTCCCCAAACACAGAAAACAAATTTGCCTGCCAACAAAATTCCCTAAACTACACTCCAAACTTGCATTATTTGCCCATGCTAACTAGCTCAAAATTGTGCTGCTTCTACTTTCTCGCACAAACACAAAATGACCTGCTGCGGAAACCTAACACCCCTTTATACCATCCCTGTAGAAAAAAAAATGGAAATTTGACACTTGGTGGTCACTATCACCTATCAGTCAACCTATTTTATCTTTTGTTTTTGTTTTTTTTTATTTTTTTAGAAACTGTTCCTATCACAATAAAGAAAACCAGTCCCTCTACAACTGCTTATTCCCCAGATTAATCTAATATAGAGAGAACAGCCTGCTGGAAGGTACTTGGACAACAGCTGCCTGTGTCTTCTCAGTCACACAATAATTTGGGGTATTTGGGGTAAATCCTCTAATCTCACTTCACGCACCCCAGGCTGCCTAAGACAGAGCTCAGCCAGCTGGAAGGAACTTGGATCACAGCTGCCAGTGTCCTCTCAGTCACACAAAGTTTTGGGATATTTGGGGTAAATCTCCTTTGCTTCCTTCTCACACCCAGATTCCCTAACTCAGAGCTAAAAGCCAGATAAGGAAGGAACGTAGATCAAAGCTGCCTGAGTCTTCTCGTCAGTCTAATTTTGGGGTATTTAGGATAAATATCCTTTGCTCCCTTCTCACACCCCCAGAGTACCCTAACAGCAGCAGGATCAGGAAGGAAATTGGATTAAATCTGCCTGTGTATTCCCATCAGTGGCACAAAATCTGGTGGTAGTAGACCTCCCTAAAACAGAGATAATAGCTAGATATGAAAGGAACTTGGATCATGCCTGCCTGTGTCTTCCCAGTCAGTCATACTGAATTTCGGGGTACTGGACCAAATCCCTTTCTTCCTTCTTGTCCCCCAGAGTTCCCCCAGACTCCCCAAATGCAGAGAACACATTTCCTGCCTACAAGACTCCCTAAATTACACTTTGCTTTATTTGCCTGTCTTCTCTAGTTCAAAATTGTGCTGCTTTCTCTTTGTCTAACAAACACAGAATTACATGCTGCTGGAATCTGATGACACTTTTATGCTTGCTACATGATGGGGATATTCAGTCTTGCCATTGATATCGGTGTAATGAGCTAGGTGGAAAAAAGTGGAAAATTGGTATTTTCACATAAAATTTCCTGCTCACTTTTCTTCTCTTTTGATGTTAACATTTTCTCCCATCCCTATCACTGACAGGCATTTCATAGTGTGCTAAAGACAATGAAAATTGTACCTGGGACTGTGGGAGGGGTTCTTCATCAAACAGAAGCCGGTCAGAGTTTGCAATTGTACAATTCCAGTCCATGAGTTCTAAATGTTTTAACTCTTTGAGTGCCAGAGGGGTATGCAATGCATGCTTTGCAATGTGTTGCGTACCCCACTGGCACTCAAAGGGCTAGAATTTACATGGGTTATTTATGGCCAGTGCACATGAATAACAGATTTTAAGAATCAGCTAACAATCGTAGTTCTCTCAATTATCAACCCCTCTCCACAAAAAAAAGTAAAGTGTGTGTTTAAAGTGAGAGAGAGACAGACGTATAGTGAGGCAGAGTGGTGGAGTAAATATTTTAGTGTGTGATAATGTAATCATGATTGCATGACAGTGTGCTAGTGTCCATGATAGTGTTTGCATACATGTGGGCATGCCTCCATTTACACAAATATCAACCATAACTGTGGCCCTCTACCAGAAAAAATGACTCTCCCCGTCTCCAGTAACATTATTTTAGTAGACTCATTATTTATCTTATTTTGATGGTACATTTAGCAGATGCAATAAACATGCACAATCTCTATTTCCTGTGTGAAAACCACTAGGGAATAGTTTTGCACATGATTTTGTTGAATTGAGCATGAAAAAGTCAAGATTAGCAATCAGCTGCTCATATTTATTTTTTGTGGGCGTGGCCAGGATTAATGAATGTGTGTGAGTGGAATAGTGAATGCGTCTAATGCAGGAAGTGGTATTGCGAATCAATTTATACGTCTGTGTACTGTTGTAGTAAAAATGAATTTTTTATGTGCATTTCAAGAAGCATTCAGTATTCAGCTTCCTGGATTAGAACATGTGCAAAATCTATCTGCGCACAAAAATGCCTTTATCAGATGCGAACATTTCTTGCATCGCTCCAAAGGTCACAAAAACTTCATTAAGTAATCAAAACAGTTCTGTGCTTTTAAGTTGTTAATCAGAGGGTTCTTTGGTTCACGTATGGTGCCATTTCTAGGGATGGATGAAATTTTTCTCCTCAAATCAAAATAGTTGGAAAATAGTACTTCCCACCCATTGTACAATTTCCAGCAGAAAGTGACATTTCCCTCCTCTTTTTACCTAGCTCATTGAATTGAAATCAATGGGGAAGACTGAATTTCTGCCAGGTTGTTATTATTTCTGTGATGCTGTCATCTGGGGGTGTGAGAAAGGAGGAAAGGAGGTTGACACCAAATAGCTCAACATTCTGTCAGTCTGATTAAATTTGAAAGATGCAGACAGCTGCAGTATAAGAATTTACCTTGCTGATCTTGCTGTTATAATCTCTGTGTTGGACATAACTGGGGGTGTGAGAAGGGAGCAAAGGAGATTGACTCCAAATAGCCCAACATTCTGTATGACTGATTTAATTTGAAAGTGTCACACACAGCAGGCGGAGGCCTGCAGGGAAGGGAGTGCTGGGGAGCGACGCTTGTGGGCGTTGCTCGGTGTCGGTGGCTGCCTGTAGGTAGGTGAAGTAGAAGGAACCTGGTCTGTCCTCCTACGGACAGCATAAGCTCCCCTGCAGGGGAGAGCGAAGGCTGGGGTGCGGCGACTCGAGTGCGCGGCTGGAGGGCGTTGAAGAACTCTCCTGATGTAGCACCGTAGACGCACAAAGAAAGTTGTGGACAGTTATTGCGGTGGTCATACACTGGGTCTTCTGGTGGAGATGGTCTGGGAATAGCCTGGATCAAACACTGGGTTCACAGGAGGGGAGGTCTGAGGAAAGCCAAGAATCATAGACTGGACTAGGGTGTGATTGCCTGAGACAGACTGGACATGCAGGCTGAGAGGGTAATAGGTCTAGCCCTAATGGTAAATTGGAGCTGGAAAGCTCCCTGGGAGCTAAGGGCTTTAAAGAGGATCTTGCCCTGACTGGGGGCTGGGTCAGGAAGACTGACTGGGGACTGAGCACCAGTTACAGGATATGGGAGAGACAGAGGACTGGGACTGAAGCGGCTCCTAAGCTGAGGACCGAATAGAGTGCCCCACAGAACACTGTGACAGTGCACCGGAGGTGGAGGAATGCACAATTTAAATACCCCGCCGCGCCGTGACGTCATCTGCACAGGCAGACAAAATCCGGAAGCGCGACGCGGCGGCGAGGCTAAGCTGCAGTGGGGAAGTGAGAGGAGGAAGAGGGAGCGAACCGCATCACCTGAGGTAAGGGGAAGGGTTTCGGGTGACAGAAAGACGCAGGCAGCTGCAGTCCAAGAAATTTCCTTGCTGATCTTGCTGTCATTATCTTTGTGTTGAACGTGTCTGGGGGTGTGAGTAAGATGTAAGAAAGGAGGTTGACCCCAAATACCCCAATATCTTTCTGTTTTTGTCACTGTCTCTGTAACTACCTGCCCCATCATCAGCTTAAAATGGAGGTCCATACCACGGGGAATTTCACACTGTACATGCTAGAACATTTGTTTGAGCAGAATAAGGCAATTTGCAAGTACACCATGCAAAACTAGATGGCTTTGGAAGGAACCCCTTTGTCACCTGGCCAATGGCTTCTAATGCACAATGTATGTGAGCTGCTTAAACCCTTTTTGGAGGCAACCATGATGGTGAGTCGCATAGGGGCAGGAATAAGGGAAATTCTACCACTGATATTGCAGAAAAAAAATGAAGAGCATGGCTGAGCAATCTTACCATAATGACAACATAGACATGCACCAGCTGGTAAAGGACATGTTAGCGTACTTTGAACAAGATCCTTGCATAGTGTCCATTAAAAGCAATGAGGAATATATTCTTGCTACTTTGCTGCTTTAAACACAACATTTCAGAATTTCTGCCAAAGGTCCATCAGCAGTAAGGAGTCATAAGGAGTCAGCAGCATCTCTCACAGCATAGTAAACAATAAGGCAGCAAAGCATTTCAACCGGCAGCATCAACATCAGCAGCAGGAGCACCTACATCATCAACCAGAACATTCATTCTGAACACAGGGCAATTCATTGCTCACAGCCGGGGCAGCAAAAAACTAGCATTGGTGGTAGCAGTGGCACTGGTTGCGGCACATCTCTTTGGAACTTGCTCAGATAGTATGGGTTTGAAACTGACACACAGGAACACCATGTAGCTCCTAGGAGTGGTTCCACTGCATGTAAGATGGTTACTGCATATTAGCAGGATAGCTACATTCTAGATAGATCAATGAACCCAAGGACTACTGGCAAACAAAGCAGTATATGTGTGGTCAGCATTGACATGCACTGCACTGGAAGCCCTTAGATGCCCTCCAGCAGGCGTGGAATCTGAGCGGGTTTTTAGTGCAGCTGGTTACATTGGAATGACCATGGGATGCAGCTATAAAGCAGAAATATTGGGAGCCTAACATTCTTAAAAATGAGCCATCATCTCACACCATCTGAGAATCAGGTAGCAGAAACAACGTATGACAGAGAAAGGGAGGCCAAATGTATTAACAGCAGGAGGAGGAGAGATGTGAAGAAGATTTTAACACAATTGGGACCACTGCTATGACCAATAAGGAATATGTATCAGTAATCTGAGAAGGAGGATAGCTTGCATTTGACATGGACATGATAATTGTAAAAACTGCTGTAGGGGAATAGATATCCTATATAATAATTCGCTAAATCGTGTGTAACGGGCGACATGCGCAGTAGACACTGCTGCCCGTGCGGCAGTCATGCGCAGTAGAGACTGCCCGCGCCGCGGCTGATACAGAGCTGGGCACTCCAAAGGATCGTCCAGCTCTGTATCAGCCAGAGCGCGGGCAGTCTCTACTGCGTGTGACTGCCCCGCGACCGGCTGCCAGAGGCACTGTGGCCCGTGTAACGGGCTGTTCAACTAGTATATATATATATATATATATATATATATATATATATATATATATATGCACATCAATCAAATCACTCCAGTCCACCAACACCAGTGCCATACACATCTGCCACATTGTAGATTGTACTTATTTACCTTTTTATCACTTGACATCATCATGATTATGTGCCAGTGACACTTAAACAGTAAGTTAGTGTGCAAAAGACAAAGGCACTCTCCATGCTAAAAAAAAATTCAAGGTATGTGTTGCTGTAGGACTCATAACCTTTATTTTCAGCTGCTTATTTCTACACTGCAGCCCTGAGAAGAAGTAATATTGTGGTCAGAAATCTTGCAGCATAGGAAATATAGGTGAACTACCCCTTGTGGTCTACCATATTTCAAATCATGTGAGTATTGATATTACTATCACCAATCCCTCCAATTTTCAACAAGGTTATGACTAGAATTTCATCTTTTATCACACAAAGTTATAGGATCAAAGGTCTCCCTTAAAACTGTTGTTTGAAAACTACAGTATATGATAAGTTGTTCAATTGCTTCTTTTTTATTGACTTGTGTTCACTTAGCTGTCTCATTATACTGTAGGTATTTCCATAAATGTGCAGTCAACAACATTATTATTATTATGAAGAATTGGATACAGCCCAAGTTTAGCATTTTAAAGAAACAGCAGTACCCCATAATATTAAACCCCAACTTAAATTAATATGGCAGCAAAACAAGATAGATGCTAAAAATCAGTTCTGCACACATTCTTTCTTCAAAATTAATCTTTAATTTCTACTAAATATCAGGCCATCTAAAGCAGACACTATTAATTAATTGCAAGGGCTTTTTGTTGCAGGACTCCAAACTCCTCCTACTGAAAAAATCCTAGTCCATAAAGCAAAATTAATGAGCATAATATATTCATAAACACAAAAGTATACTGCAGGGGTAGTCAATTGCTGGACATCCAGCTGTTGAATGGTTGGGAATAATGGAAGTTACAGTCCCCTATATGTTGGAAGTCCAAACGTTTTCTAGTTTTGCAATAATGCTGTAAAATGTAATTAATTCCCTTGCTAGATACTCCTACAAAGCAATGTGATGTGAAGAGAGTATATACATATGCAATTCCATACTAAAATAGGTACTAGAATATATATTTTGTGTCTTGTGCATGCATATCATCTATGAACTAATCTATTTAACACTTTGAGTGCCAAATTGGTAGGAAACATATTGCTTTGCTCCTCTGACACTGACATTCTCTCATTAACACCCCTTGAACCAAGGGAAGGGTATTATAGGATGTAACTGTGTTTTGGGGCATTCTGCTCCTCTGCCCCTTTTTAACACCAGGTACTATACAAGGCTTCGAGGAAGTCATCAACATCAAGTAACTCTTTTTCCCTGCACTTAGTAGAGGGGTGTCATTCCAGGCATTTATGTCTTTATGATAATGGATTGTGTGTTCCTGTAGACAGAAACATGACCATATGAAATTTTAATATGCAAAGTTCAGCCGCATGATTAGAGACTAATATGAAAGTGCAGAAAATAAGCTGTACTGTTAGACTTGTACATTTCACCATTAAGTTTACTACATGTATAGTATCCAATGTATTAAAGGGATAGCAATGTCAGAAAACAGTATTGACTATATACTAGATACAATTAAAAGAGAGTACTTGCACTTATTTGTTTCTCAGACCGTTATGGTTTGAGAGAAAAGGAAAATAATGTTCTCCGCTCCCTCCCCTTTCTGCTTGATGAGCTGTAAAGCTGTCAGAAGCAGATGCTGGTTGCTTGACCAGATGCGGCTCTTCAGCAGAGCCTATATAATGATATCTAAATATAAATACTTCATCTGAATGGTCTACAACATGTGCTTGCAAACCAGGCAAACGTTGTAGACTGTTCCAGTGAAGAATTTATTTTTAGGTATCATTATATCAGCGCAGCTGAAGAGCCGCCATCTGATCCAGGAACCAAAATCTGCTTCTGACAGCTTTACAGCTCATCAAGCAGAAAGGGGAGGGAGAGAAGAACTTTATTTTCCTATATCTCTCAAACCATAACGGTTTGAGAGATACAAATAAGTGCAAGTACTCTCTTTTAATTGTATCTACCATATTGTTAATACTTTTTTCTGACATTACTATCCCTTTAAAGTGTTGTGTAATGTTTCACAAAAACAGCAGCTCCAATTAAGCTTCATAGTATTTGAGCCATAGAGGGTGTTATTTCATTACTGTGAGCATTGTAGTTCAAGAGTAATTGAATGATAAAGTTTCTCCCTCCCGCCTCTTTTACCTAATGTATGCCCCCACTCCTCTGATGTGGAATCCAGTCCATAGACCAGACAGTTCACATCAAGGGTCAATAGTCTTACTGTGAGAACAATTAAAACCCTGCCCCCTCTCTGCAATCTACCTGGACACTCCCTGCTGCTCTTAGATGAGCAGTGTTACATCAGTAGAAGGGGAGGGAGGGGAATAGTTTATCATTCAATTACTCTTGAACTACAACTCTGACAGAATTGAAATAACTCACCAAGGCCCAAACACTATGACGATTAATTAGAGTGTCTTTGTTATGAAACATTACTATCCCTTTAAGGGTAAATGCCTTAGAATAGCAAGGTTTCTGGTCTTCAATTTTATTTCAAAATATATAATACTATAATTAGTGTTTTGTAATAATAGTTATCAGTATACTATACTTTGCATGCATAAAAACATGTCTGTGATTTTTGCTTTATAGATCTATTACCACAAGTTTCATTCCAAATGAGAACCAAAGCAGAGTCAATGAGTTCATTCTTCAGGGTTTTTCGGAATATCCAGTGCTGCAGATCCCATTATTCTGTGTATTTCTGCTGCTTTACATTTTTGTGCTACTGGGAAACATCCTTATTTTAATACTGATCTACATGAACCCTGTACTGCACATACCAATGTATTTTTTCCTATGCAGTCTCTCTTGTATTGACATCTCTGCCTCTTCTGTCTCTCAACCCAAGCTTCTCTCCATGCTCTTGTTAGGCGATAACACCATATCATTTTCAGAATGCATGATCCAGCTCTACTTTTTTATGACTTTTGCATGTATTGAGTTTATTTCATTAACAGCCATGGCATATGACCGTTACATTGCAATTTGTTATCCTTTGAGATATTTAATTTTAATGAACAGTAGCGTTTGTGTCATACTCATCACTTCTTGTTGGATTGCTGGTTTCCTAGTTACAATATCACATACACTGCTTATATCAAAATTACCTTTCTGTCGTTCACACCTGATTAATCATTTCTTTTGTGATGCATCAGTGTTATTAAACCTGTCTTGTGTGGACACATCTTTCATTCAGGTGATTACTTATATTTTTGGTGCATTTGTAGATCTTCCTGCTTTTAGCCTTATTATCATGTCATATATATACATAATTTCCAGTATACTAAAGATCCGTTCTGCTAAGGGCAGAAAGAAAGCTTTCTCCACCTGTACATCTCACCTTACTGTGGTCATTATGTTCTGTGGTAGCCTTATGATTACATACATCAGACCTTCATCTCAGTATTCATCCACGCAATCTAAACCATTTTCTTTTCTCTATACTGCAATAATTCCGTTTATCAACCCATTTATCTATACATTGAGAAACCAAGATATTAAAGATTGTGTGTCTGTTAGGAAAACAATTCAAATTAATTAAATCTTGTGTTGGTTGTATTCCTTGTCTATGATCAGTCATAGAACTTTGTGTTAGTTTTTATTTTTTATTTTTTTATAGCAGCCTTCTTACTTCTTCATTCTAGTTCAAAATGGCTTCATCCATCAATTTGTAAATTGCTTCAAAGAGAAAATGTATACTAGTAGAACACACACAGGTATAATTTGCGCAGACTAAGGCTATAAACATAAGTATATAAAACCTTATATAGCAAGCTAAAGAGGTGTAATTTTGAAACAAAGCAACTACACCATGGGGCTGAAATGGAAACTCACCATTCCCTCATTGAGACTTTCACTCACTGAATGCTCAAGAAGTCTCAAACATATTGAGAAGCAATGTGCTGGAACAAATGAAAGTCCAAGTTAATGAATCCCTTTCCAGCATTTGCAGCATCTAGGATCCTTGAATACTTAAATTGTACTAATTTTCCAGTAACAAATACCACTACAGACTTCTAATTGGTCCTTTACTTATCTTGCACTCAATCAGTCCTGTCTATCCTTATCTCATGTGCTCTCTTACATGGGTTAATCTGTACCCAGTCTGAATCTGAGACAATTGCACTTTGAATTAACCCTAACCTTTTGCCCCTCCTTTTTCTTTTCTATGTCCCCTCCGTCCGTTCTTAAATTATTGTTTAAAATTAGAAAAAAAATATATGAATTTAATCTAAAGTTGCTCAAATTTTACTACCATCCATCACTGTGCATATAAGCACAGGACAGAAACTATACCTCATGAGGAAAGTATCAAAGACCTTTGAACTCCTCAAGAGCCAGTGTGCTCCTATACTCCAGGCAGGAGGAGACTGTTCCCGCCATTTTTTATATTTACAGGTTCTGAGTGGGCAGAATAAACTTGTCAATATGGCAGAGACCAAGGGGACAGTGATGGTAGGGGAACCTATCCTGCTCATAACAAAATGCCTGGGGACATTTCCTCTATTACATCAACTGCTACATTTTTTCCCACTCACACATAGTGTTGATTAAGCTGAAACAGACTTTCCTCCATTTCTGTTTCCCAGGGGAGTGCCTTGAATGAATGAGGAGTATGGATGTCTATGCAGTGGTTGTGTTACTTAATTTCCAGATTGCTCTTTTATGAACTTTGCTAATCATGCCTCAAAAGCTTCAACACCCTCTCCAGAGCAAGAAGTTGGACATGCTTCCAGAAGCCAGTTTATATAATGGATTCAAGTGGAGATTCAGCAAACCTTTGATCACGTCAGATGCTCTAATGAAGATTATGCAATACCATCAACCTCCAAGAAGAAATCTAGCTAGAAAAGCACTCCTCATGATATTCTGAGGAAGAAAGTATCCCTTTAATGAAGGCATCATTCTCAAAAAAAGTAAAAGTCAAAATAGAAGAACTCTATCCCTTCCTGAAAGATTACATAGAGGGCCTATTCATTGCAGTCAAACAGTCATAAGCAATTTAGACCAGACAGAATATCCAAAGACTTACCTCCTATTTAAGGGTTATGTGAAGAAATCCAAAAACTTTCTGGTACAAGATGGCATTGCTAAGATTATTCAAGCTGAATGGTAGATATCTGAGAAGAGAAAAAATCCATAAGGACCAGAAAGTTCTGTCCATTTGACCATAAAGATTGAAAGTTTTGGGAAACTGTTCTAAGGTAGTTATGTGACAGTATCTAAATGAATTAGGAAAACTGGTATACCTTTACAAGATGGCTCAGGTTTTTCAATCCAATGGACAGTAAAGCAAAAGGAAGCAATAACGAAGACCTTTCAGGAAATAATAAGGGTTAAACCCAACATTTCATTACCTTCTTTTTTCAGAGCTATAAACGTATGGTTACCTTACCCCAAATAAGGGAAAATCTAATCCTCCATCAGAGAATGCTTTGTCTCAGGAATAGCAACAAGGAAAAATATCTGATTAATTATTATAGGTCCTTATGAACTAAAGAGAGCTTGGTTCTCAAAGCTCTTAAGAACATCTGAGAAGCAATCAATAACCTTTGCCAACATCAACAACCTATTAGCCTAGGCACGTGTGGCCCACAGCTTGGATATTGAAAGAATGATGGTAAATTTAAAGGGAATCTCTGGGCAAGTGGTAAATACTATGTTCTTCAGCAGGAAGGTCATCACCTCCATGAGATATAAATATATCTGTAAGATGCTTACTGAATGGTGCCACTTTATAAACATTAATCAAGAGCAACCCACATTTTGGGCTTCTTACAAGCAGTATTTTCCATGAGTTTAAAACCAGCCACTTTAAAACTCCAGTTATGAGACCTGGGGGCATTGCAGAACACACAGTTATCCTTACATCTTCTGATTAAGAGATATGCTAGCGCTATTTGAAGACTACAACCCCTCAACACATCAGTTTGTTCCGTTTGTGACTTGGATTTGCTTCTGAATGACTTGACCAAGCCAACTTTCAAACTTCTCTCTGAAACACCCATCAAAATGTGACAACCATAGACTCATTCCTCCTGGTAGCTATCATGTCAGGAAGAAGAATAACAGAACTTGGAACCTTATCTGTTAAGCAACATTTCCTTTCAATATTTGGAAATAGAGTAGTGTTTAGGCTGCCACCAGAGTGTATGTCTAAAGAGACATCCTCTTCACAAGTGACAAGAGCCCCTCCTACCTTCAAAAAAGTCAAGGATTAGAAGGAAGAAGACTCCATGATTTCGATAATAAGGAGGTTGACCCCCAAACATCCCAAAATTCCATGCAACTGACTGGCAAGACACAGGCAGCTGGGGACCTATTTGCTTGCAGATCTTGCTGATATTGTCTCTGTACTGGGTGGGGAAGTCTGGGGAAAGAAGTTGTTGATTTTGTTTTTAAGTTATAGTGTTTTTTGTTTAGACTTTGATAAGACAGTATGGACAACTTAAAAAAATTTAAATAAAAAAATAAAAAAGAATAAATAAATAACAAATAACTAAATATATCAGGTGACAGACAGCTGACTGGTCTAAGGCAAGACTTCATTAGTTGTGTCGCGTGCTGTAATGTAAAAACACATAGAGTAGTTGAGTAGTGTCCAGCAAACGCACAAAGGGCAAGGGGAGGGAGAAGGTTGGAGCATTGGAGGGATGTGAGAGTAAAGTAGTAGTTCAAAAACTGACTGCAGCAATGGTTGCTGCATCGTGTGCAATAAATGATGATGATCCCTCTACTCCAAGGGAGAATGCAGTTTGTCAAGTTCCCAGCAAAACTTCCAGCACCACCAGTGCCAGTAAAAATAAAGAACCATATAAGAAGAACACTGAAGATGAAAACAAGTCGCATTCAAGTGTTGATGATACTGGCGATAGCATAATAGAGGAAGGTGTAGCAGCTGAACCACCAGCTGCATCAAATAGTGAGACAACCAAGCACCAAAACACCTGTCCTCAAAGTAGTAGTGAACTTTGTTAAAGTAAAAATAAAAATAAATTGTTTGAGACCTCTAAAAGATTAGAGGAATATAAGGGTAGTAGTGGGCAAGGACTGTCAGGTGATGCTGATACTGCTAAGGATGACCTAATGATGAATGATGATGATGTAGATCTAGAATATATCTCTCCAGCATCCTTGTCTTGTTCAGACATAGATGAAGTTGAGAGTGAGGATGATGACATGGCTATTAGCTGAGCAGAAAGTCAAAGGCTGAGTCTTCCATCAATGAAAAGGAGCACTGTGTCTGTCTATAAACTGTTTGAGAAAACCGTTGGAAAGTCTGACTCTGGATAAGCACAGATGTCAAAAGGTACACAGTCACCCTATCATTCATCATTCGCATTAGTGCCTCTTCAAACTCCAAGTCCCACTCAGCCACACACACTTGTTTTGTGTACCCAGCAGCAACCACAGCAACATAGATTATTAACATCCACAATGTTAGATATGACGAATGCCTCTGCTTCTGCTGTAAATGCTGCACCCTTGTCACCTAGTAGTAGTGGCAGTAGAATTGCATCAACATCTAGCCCCAGTAGTAGTAGAAGCGCCTCAGGAACCCCCAGTTCATGAAGTCCACAGAATGGAGATACTTCACTCAGGATCCTCAAGCTAAGCATGTTGCTACCTGTTGTCTGTGCAAAAAGAACGTGAGCAGAGGGAAGGCAGGCTCACACCTATGCACCTCCTCTATGAGATCCCACCTAAAGCACAACCACAGGTCTGAATGGGAGACACACTATCAGCAGGCCAAAGGTGCTGCAACTAGCAGCAGCAGAAGCATTTTATAAAGTTCCCAGGGCAGAAAAAAATAAGTAGTGTTATTTATGGGTCAGAGAGTGTGCTACTGCCAACAATTATGTTCACTCCAAATAACATATATGGCTCCTGCTGCAGAGGAGTATGATGAGTCTGGCTTTGTTGTAGGAGATGGCGAGAGTCATAGACTGCCCACACATGCTGCCTCTATGTAACGGTTTCAATGAACGCTCAGACAATTTGGTTAAGGTAAAAACAATGAAGCTTTATTAAACAGATAATAAAGAACAGAAATGCCCTTCACAGGTCCAGACCCAAACAGAAGAAATATCACGGTGCCCGTGCTCCCCGTGCTACTTTCTGTCAGTTTTAGTGATGCTCTGCTCCCATTGGCTAGCCTACAGTTGGCCCGCCCAGTATGGCCTTTATATACTGGGCTCTGGCATCTATCCGGTGCCCTTTCGTGGTGTGCCTGAACCAGTGCCTGTTTATGCTCCGTGGATTCCAGTGTACCGATTTGGCTTGCCTGACTACTCTGCTTCTTGTCTCCTGCTCCTGTGTACCGATCCGGCCTGGCTAACATTCCTGTTCCTGTGTACCGACCCGGCTTGTCTGACATTTCTGCTCCGTGATTCGACCCGGCTAGTCTGACGTTCCTGCTCCGTGATTGGACCTGGCCTGGCTGACGTTCCTGCTCCGTGACTCGACCCAGATTGGTTGGAGTTCCTGCTCTGGTTATCGATGTGTCGCCTTGGAGACATTCCGACTCCTGCAGAGTATCAGTGTTGCCTCCGTTACTGCTACGGCAGTGTGCCATTGGCCTTGACCTCCGTTAAGCTCTTGCATAGTATCAGTGTTGCCTCCGTTACTGCTATGGCAGTTTGTCATTGGCCTTGTCCTCTGTTAAGCTCTTGCAGAGTATCAGTGTTGCCTCCGTTACTGCTACTGCAGTGTGCCATTGGCCTTGTCCTCCATTAAGCTCTTGCAGAGTATCAGTGTTGCCACCGTTACTGCTACAGCAGTGTGCCATTGGCCTTGTCCTCCGTTAAGCTCCTGCAGAGTATCAGTGTTGCCTCCGTTACTGCTATGGCAGTGTGCCTCTGGCCTAGTCTCCTTTACTGCTCCGGCAGAATACTGTGGCCTATGTCCGTTACTGCTACGGCAGTGTGTCATTGATTTCTGTTACTGTTCCGGCAGAGTACAAGTGGTCTGGTCTCCGTTACTGCCACGGCAGTCTCCTATGTTGCGCTATCCTATCATTCTGGGCGTTACGCTTTCTTAAATGTCTACACAGAGAGAGCTCCATCACAGACCTCTCTGCACAAGAGACTGATTACACCTTTTGAAGACAATTAACCCCTGCAGTACTTTTCTTCTGGGTATTCACCCTATCCTGCCTGACCTGTGTCAGTACAGACAACTGTGGACTTTTAAGTTATACTGGACCTGTGTAGGCATATGCATATATAACCTGTCGAGTGTCTGTATTATTCTGCTGATATACTACAGGGCCTGTGAAGGTTATTTTACCATTGTGATTTCAATAAAACTGTTTTTTTTTCCTAAACCACTGTGTCTGAGTGTTGAACAAACCGTTACAGGATAACACTTTTGAATCTGACACAGGTCAGTGTACTATAGCAATAGATATGTACAAAATAAAGGAATGCAGAATAATGACTGGAACAGGAACTGGAATAAAACCTCAGCAGTACTGGTCAGGAGAAGCCCTAGAAGATGCAAGTACTGCAGGGCAGACATCCCTAATAGAATAGGGAGAGGATAGGCTCTACCGGCCTTGCCTGTAACCAGGTAAAGGCAGCCCACGTGACGGCTCAAATCAATACACAGAGGAGATGCCCGGAGACAACCGGAATAGGCACAGTCTGCAGGCGGCACAACCGGAGGTAACAGTAGGCAGACTGAGTATAATGCACTCAGAGGCACTAGAAAGTGCAGCAGTACAGCAACGCAACCGGAGGCAATGGATAGGTGCAGATGGACAGGTCGTGTAACCACAGGTGACTGCTGAGGCACAGGCTGTATAGTAGTGCAACTGGAGGTGACAGTGAGGCACCGACCTTATAGTAGCGTAACCGGAGGCAATGGATAGGCACAGGGTGACAGGTAGTACAACCACAGTGACCGCTAAGGCACAGGCTGTATAGTAATGCAAATGGAGACAGCAGTGAGTCACAGGCTGTATGGTAGCGCAACCGGAGGCAACGGATAGGAGCAGACTGACAGGTAATGCAACCACTAGTGACCGCTAAGGCATAGGCTGTATAGTAGTGCAAACAGAGGCAGCAATGAGGTACACGCTGTATAGTAGCGCAACAGGCAACTGTCAAGCAATGGCTATTAGACACGAGACTGGGGCAACAGATGCACTAGCGGTAAGCTGACGCTAGGCAAGTAGCCAAAGCCTGGAATGGTACACAGAGAACGGTAGTCAGCCAAAGCCAGAATCGGTACACAGAGAACGGTAGTCAGCCAAAGCCAGAATCGGTACACAAAGAGTGGTAGTCAGCCAAAGCCTGGATCGGTACACAGAGAGCGGTAGTCAGCTAAAGCATGGATCGGTACACAAAGAGCGGTAGTCAGCCAAAGCTTGGATCGGTACACAGAGAGCGGTAGTCAGCCAAGCCGGGTTCGGTACACAGAGAGCGGTAGTAGCAGAATTGGTCACGGGATCGTAGTCAAGCAAGCCGGGTCATAAATAGTTCGGGCAGTGAAGACAGGAGCAAGGTCAGACAAAACCAGATAATACATGGAACAGGAACACAGCAAAAAAAGTCTGGTCAGGAACACCACAAAAGGGCACCGGAATAATGACAGGAGGGCATATATAAAGGCAAGCCCTGGGAGGGGTTGAAAACCCAGAGCCAATAAGAAACAGCCAAAGCAAACCCGGAAGTAAGAATGTCGCTCAGGCAGAATCAAGGGCACCGTGATACTCTACTGCCACCACCTCCTCTAGGCATGTTTGCAAAGCAATAAAGTTCCAGGGTTCTTCTGCCGTGTCCTACCAAACCACACTGACTGCATTCCTGGGATTGAGTCAAAAACTTCACAAAAACAATCCCAAAGTACACATGTGGAATGGCAAGGTTGGCAAGATGATGGCAAAGGACATGCTGCTGTATTCTTTTGAAGAAAACAGAGGTTTCAGAGAACTGATGACATGTGTAGTTCCACGCTGGGATATCCCAAGACGCTGTTATTTTTCCAGGATTGCTGTACCTGAATTGTACAAACAGGCGGTTAGTGTAGTGGGCAAACGGCTTAAAAGTGAGTATGGCAGGAAAATCCACCTGACAACAGAGATGTGGTCAAGTGGGAAGAGCGCATACTATATGACTGTGAT
Source organism: Rhinophrynus dorsalis (assembly GCA_037306005.1). Lineage (NCBI taxonomy): Eukaryota > Metazoa > Chordata > Amphibia > Anura > Rhinophrynidae > Rhinophrynus > Rhinophrynus dorsalis. The sequence continues at coordinate 48,579,703 of CM074728.1, read as the reverse complement.
GCTCACTGGGTTTCCCTCCCAGCATCAACAGTGGAGAACACCAGCTTATAGCATCAGGTGAAAGCCAGTAATTGTGCTTCTGGTTGTGGCAGTGTGATTAAAAGGCAGCAGCAGCAGGATAGCTCATATCATCATCACGCCACCTTGTGAAAGCAGAGTTTTGAGAGATAGTGAACAAGGACAAACATCCTTACTTCCATGGGAGTGCATTTCATATGTGAAATCTGTTAAAAGAGAAATGGGTATGATTATGTACTTCTTGGTGTACTGTTTTTCTAACCATCTGAGTGCTACAAGGCTGCACAATTCACATCCCTATGACTCTGAAAGATTTAAGGGATTGATGCTGTTCGTGGTGCTGAAAGGATCCTCTCCACTCCCATACTGATCAAGTGGGGAAGCAGAGAGAAAATGCTCTCAGACTTCAGGATTGTCATACGTCTAGTGATGTTTGAGGAAAAGCATCCCGTCCACATTGCCAGCATTTTAACTACCCTCCCTGTTTCTGATTGATTGAGGGCTGTTAAAGGGAGTTCCCAACTTTACCAGCCTTAGGTAGGTGAAGTTGAGACTGTGACCTCCAATAGATGAGGCTGGTATTGGAGTTTAGTATATGTGATGAAGTTCCACATTAACATATAAACACTCCCCCATGAATATGATAATGGCTCATTATCCTGCATTTCCCTATGGAAATTAGTCATTATGCTGCATTTGTATTTGGAAATAGGCCATTGTCAATGTGAATTAATACTAAAAGAAAAGAGTCCAACAACAAGAAGAAGGGAGAGCAGAGGTAATCTCTGAGTGTAGTATTTATTGAACAACTTGACAGTAAAAACTTGTTAAAAAGTTCCCCCCCTCTCCTATTGCACTTACATTATGCCGATCTTGGGCTTTGAGTGTCTCAAGGGTCCCAACCCCTTATCTGCCACGTAACTGTGCCCTTGGATCCGGATAATCAGTTTCTTGGTCGTTGTAAAATCCTGCAGGAGCTGTAGACAGTACTTGTGTGGTATTTCAAGTAACAATGTAGCATGCGTCGTTGAGGCTGCTGGATGGAATTGTTACAGTGTCGCCAATCTGCGATGAAAAAGTCCACGTGGAATTGTCTAAGCACTCAGAGCGGCGTTGTGCAACAAGACTGTAAATTTCCACCTGAACCGGGAAAAATTCACAGGGGGCAGGGAGGGAAAACATCATCCCCCTCCATTGCTATTGTGTGCCTGGTCCCTCCCCGCCCCCTGTGAGTTTTTCCCGGTTCCGGTGGAAATTTACAGTCTTGTTGCAGAACGCTGCCCTGAGCGCTTAGACAATTCCACGTGGACTTTTTCATTGCAGATTGGCAACATTGTAACAATTCCATCCTGCAGCCTCAACAACGCATGCTACATTGTTACTTGAAATACCACAAAAGTACTGTCTACAGCTTCTGCAGGATTTTACAACGACCAAGAGACTGATTATCCGGATCCAAGGGCACAGTTACGTGGCAGATAAGGGGTTGGGACCCCTGAGGCGCTCAAAGCCCAAGATGGGCATAAAGAAAGTGCAATAGGAGAGGGGGGGACTTTTTAACAAGTTTTACTGTCAAGTTGTTCAATAAATATTACACAGAGATTACCTCTGCTCTCCCTTCTTCTTGTTGCGCTCTTTTCTTCTAGTATTAATTCAAGTTTGGGGTTTCCAAGGACGCCCATTTCTAGAGCTGCACCAGGTTTGATCTGAGAGCATTGGAGTATTTCTGTGATTGATTGACCAGATCTCATCTAAATATTTATTATTATTATCACCATCATCCGCCATCATCATTTCCACTGGAACACATCTCATTATCATCTCCATCTCATTCTCATTGAATCATCATTTTTTCCAGCTAAGTTTTGTTGGGTTTTTATATACGGACTGGGAGATATTATATCTCTTTTTATTATTACCGTTTTTAGGAGTACATTGGTTCAGAACATTGTATTATTGGGGTATTGTTCTTTCTCTTTGATATTAAATAATATTGTTGTGTTAATTTTAATACAAGAAAACCCCATTCTGATGAGGATATCTATTTATACTATATACATATTTTCCTATTTTACATATCATTCTCTCTTAGAAAGTCTGACATTTGAGATTATTTTGTTGCGCAAATTGTATCTTTTTTCTATTTTGACACATTGTCAATGTGACCAGTGAAAATTCATAGACACTTTAGTGCATACTCTCAAAGTGCCTTCGATACTGCTCCAACTTGTCTTCGAAATTATGCCTTCTTCGACCTTTAGTGCACCTCGGCCCAGGACTTTGAAGGTGTGAAAATGGAAAACAAAACATTTTTCCTGTAGCATCACCATCTGGAAACATGTTTGGAAACAAAATGTGGTGTGAACCCTCATTTTTAGCAGACAATTTTTCAATCTATATTCATGTTGAAGTGTCTGGATTCAAATACATATGATGCTATACTGATATGTGTTGACTGTAGTTGGTGCCTTTCTCCATTCCCAGCACAAAGCAATGAATGTCATCCCAGTCCAGCAGGGTATTTATTTCTTATTATCAGTAACAGCAGAAACACAATGGAAAGTTCATGATTTACAGTGATTTTATTAATATTATTCAAGTGGTGTAAAACACAAGTTTCCTTTTTTAATAAAAAAGGGCTCATTAATTTCCTGTATCATTTGCAAATACTACATTTTACTGAAGTTTAATTAATTATTACACAATAACCAACCAACTTTCCTCTAGCAATTTGAATATCAATAAAATTATAGTGAAATTCCTAAGAGTATATTGAACTGTGTTTTTTTTTTAATAAACCAGCAAGGATATATAAGCAGTTAAATATATTAGCAATTAGAAAATGTATCACTGACGATCACACTTCTCTGAAACAAACACTTTTATAAATATACTTTATAAAAGTGAATTGAATCATTCACTGACCTTATGTTGCTCAATGACTTTATATGAAACTTTGGGAAATAGAGATTAATTTATAAACAATCTGTAAAAATACTGCACATTCCTTTATCTATGCCACAATGTGTAAGACAAATTAATTTGTTGAGTTTGGGTAATCACTGATCAAAGGTTGTTTTTTACACTGTATTTTGAGTTAGCAGAATTTGATTTTTATGAAATGAATAATTTATTTTGACCTATTGAATTTTTTTATTGATCTTTGGTTTTTGTATTGAGAAAGTTTTTTTCTTTTCCTAGTTTTGTTTTTCATAAGTTTGTTGATGTCTCTTTCTACTGCTTTGAGAGAGCCAAGCAATGCATTTGAGGTATTTTTATCAAGGGAAATCCTAGCCTTCTATTAACTTTACAAATCTTAGGCTCTGTCTCTTGAGTTCTACAGACTTTAGGGGTTTTCTCCTATCCTACTAACACAGTAAGAGTCATTATAGACAGTGTATATAAAGGATGCAAGATGTGACTGTGTAAGCAAATTATCTTTTTGCAAAAATTCTATCAATATTTAGTATCACTTGAACACTTTGTTGTGGCAGATAATTCTTACTTTGTTGTGGAGGAAGATAATTCTGATTGTTATGATAAGTACCATGAACAATACCAGGTAAGATTGTGACTTCTGTACAATATCCAAAAATATTTTATTTTTCAAATTATATATTTATCTTTGAGACCAGAATAATGTTATGAAAATTTAAGTCAGGTTCTGAGTTTCAAAAATGTATCTTAGAAAATCAGTGAGATGCTACAAAAGCTTGATTAAAGGAGAAAGCAAGCGTTTCATGTAATAGGTAGTACTGCACTCTCAGTGCATTATTAAGACAAGTAAGACAGGTTTTCTCCCCAGGATAAATATGCTTTGCTGGAGAGTTTTTGATAAAAAGCATAATATGAAATACAATATAGTAGCTTGTACAGCAGAGCAGTCTGGGAAGACATTAGCAAGGCTAGCAACATGGTGAGTTTCTTTGGCTATGTATACATAATGTAATGTTTTGGTTAGCATGTTACTCATAACAAACATTGAATCTGATGGCAGATAAAAACCATTCAGTCCATCTAGTCTGCCAATTACATCTAATGTAAGAGCCTAAATGTTTTTTGCTACTTGGTCTTGTCTTATATTCAGTATAGCCTTGTGTCTGTACTATGCATGCTTAAATTCCCTCACTGTATTAATCTCTACCATTTCTGCTGGTAGGCTATTCCACTTATTTACTAACCTCTCAGTGAAGTATAATTTTGTTAAATTACATCTAAGCCTCTGTCCCTCTAGTTTTATACTATGAACCCTAACATTTTTAGTCATTACATCCTTTACTTTTTAAATCTCTTCATGTATTTGAATGTTTTTGTATTTGAATGTTTTTATATCATGTCACCTCTCTCTCTTCTCGCCTCTAAGCTATGCATGTTTAGATCCTTTAGTCTATCCTGATACTTTTTATCCTGTAAACCATTCACAATTATAACAGCCCTTCTCTGAATTCTCTCCAGATTATTTATATCCTTCTGGATATGGGATTTGACCACTTTCCTCTTTCTGCTACTAAACTCCTATCTATAATAGGCCATTTGGCTTATTCTCCCAGGAATGTCTACCCTGTTGAAAATATTTGTGTCATCTGTAAAAAGCCATACCTTACCTTGAAGACATTTTGCAAAATTGCTAATGAAAATATTGAAAAGAATTGGCAGAGTACAGATCTTTGGACCTGAACTACCCCACTAATAGCATAACTTTCCAATGCATATTCTCAGTTAAATACAAGATTCTGTTTCTTGTCAGTCAGCCATGCCATTCAATTACTTTTACATCCAGATCCAAACACTACAATATATGATTGAGTCTTCTATGAGGGCAGTGTTAAAAGCCTTACTGAAATCTATATAAGCTGTTTCTACTTTCCTCCCTAGTCTATTCATTTTGTTACCCACTCAAAAAACAAAACAAAACTATGAAGTTAGTTTGACAAGATCTTCCTGCTTTACACTCGTGCTGATTATGATCTTGCAAGTCTGCAGATTATGAAGTAGCTGAGAAACAGGCACCAATGCATGCCATTTAGCTATGATAATTTGTATTTTTTTATAATTACAAAATGTGCACAATGAAATAATGAAAATATGATTATAAAACAAAATAACAAAAACAGCACAGAAGGCGCACCCTAAAAAGAAAAATTATATATGGTCATTCCATAAAATTATAAAATATGGGATGCACTCTATCCCTCCAAAATAACAGAACTAACACAAAAAATGAAAAACAGAAGAGAGATTATACTGAGGCACACGACTAATCAACAAATGCACCAAACAAAATATTGTAACAAATGTATAAAATATTTATTGATCAAAATTCACCAATAATCAAAGTAAATAAATATGCAGCTGTGCAGTAAACACCCCCATCCTCAGATCCCATGCCCAACCTCACAATAACCCAACACATTACACCCAGCAAAATTTAATAAAATAACTCAAAAACTGGCGCCAGTAAATAATGGACAAATTAAAAATACAAAACAAAGTCCATAATGTAATGATGGTGTCACCCAAAAATATGATAGCGGTAATAAACCAATAAACTCTTTATCGAATGTATCCAAAATATTCTTCATAGATTCACAATGGACAATCCTTAATGTCAGTCATTTGATACACATGATGTAAGTGTTGAAGAGGTTAATAAAAAGCATGAGGATGGAAGACATACGTATGATGTTTGTTAGCAGATGAAATTATATCATGCATTCAGTCACACAACCGAGTCTGGCAAAGATTGCTATAGTGGTGGGCACATACATAAAGGGGTATACTTCTCACCCACCTTCACCCTCTCTAGGGCTATGCGATGAACAGCCTCCAACCACCTTTCTCCAGATGCCACTCACAGGTTGTACAGGTCCACTGTAATGTGTCTCCATTCCAAAATGCATAACCTCTATAAATCCTCCATCCATAAATGGGTGACATTCTCACAGACACCAACAAGCATTTTGACTCTATAAAAGCCAGCTTGTTTCACCTGCTTAAACTGGGCTTCCTCAAGACAAGCAATCAGATGTGTAGAAACTGTTACTATTTAATCTTCAATACCAGAAATAATTATCATTTGTCATAGTAACCAATAGCAACAAAAGTATATGTATATCATATGTAGCACCTGGTCAACTTGGCTAATACACTTAAACATACTCCATCATTTCTTATACCAGTGTCATCCAAACACAGACATGGAATAATTCACACTTATAGAGAACCTTAAAGTGACAGATACACCCTCTGGGCATACCACATTCCAAATTGCAATATATTGAAATGAACATCATGACTACACTCCCCAGCACCAGGGATACACAGATCACACTAATATAAAGCACAACCAAATTCCCTTACACTTCCAGAGATCCAGTCGCGGTGGACAAATCAAATCTAAAAATATCCATAAATGTAAATACCAAGCAATTTAGTGCCAAGGGCCCATCCCTCACGTCACTCATGGGCACCCTCCCAGCACGAAGAGATAAATTAATATAAACATTCATGTATTATTCCTGTACATTACTAATGAACTTTCAGTTTATTCCAAAAACATATTGAACTGTAGTTCCTCATTCAAACCTTTGGGGCATAATGTGTCCAGAGTATATATCCACCTCCTTTCCCTTTGCAGTAATCTCTTATCTAGCTCACCACCTCATGGATGACATCTCACATGTTCTATACCAACACATCTCAAACCATCAGCTTTCCTCTCATGACTTTCAACAAAATGTCTAGCAATTGGACTCTCACCCGTTGATTTTCAATATCACATTTATGTTCTAAAACTCTCCTAGGTAATTCCCTAATTGTTTTACCAATATGTATTTTTTGACAGGGACATGGCAATTGGTATACTATAATACACCTTTAGTACGACAATTAATTATACTTTTAATTTTAAATCTCTTTGACAAAACAAAATTAACAAAACTATCTGAGTTTTGAATAAACTTACAGGCACTGCATGAATTGCAGAGGAAAGTTCCCCATATGGAATGTTTACCTAGCCAGTTACTTCTCTTATCACAAGTGTTCATGCTTGTTTGAGTGAGAGAGATAGTCGTACAGTGAGGCAGAGTGATAAAGTAAATGTACTAGTATGTGAGTAAATAATCATGAGAGTGTGCATGAGAGTGTGCTTGTGTCCATGACAATGGTTGTATACATGTGAGCATGCCTGTATTGGCACAAGAGCTATGGTCCATTGCTCAAATATCAGCAATAACTGTGGCCCTCTACCAAAAAATGAATGCTCACCCCTTCTTCAGTAAAATAATTTTACTAGAAACATTATTTCTCTTATTTTGATGGTACAGGGTCACAAAAGCTTCATTCTGTAATCAAAAAAGGTTTTGTGCTCTGGTGATGTTAATCAGAAGGTTCCTTTGTTCACATCTGGAGGTATTTTCCGATCACTAAGTGTCACGGTTTGTTAAGACTCTCAGATGCAAAGTTAGGTAAAAACACAACTTTATTGAAAAGTTTCAGACAACCCCATAGGGTAACATACACGTTCATACATATATATAGCAATGACAGGAAAGCAATAATAATAGCGATACAGGCTCTACCGGCCCTGCCAATATACCGGGCAAGGCAGCCAGGAAGTTGATACAAGGAATAGATAGGCCTACCGGCCTTGCCAATATACCGGGCAAGGCAGCCTGGAAACTAGTACACGGAGAATTAGTAGGCTCTACCGGCCCTGCCAATATACCGGGCAAGGCAGCCAGGACTGGTACTCGAAAGATAGTTGGCTCTACCGGCCCTGCCAATATACCGGGCAAGGCAGCCAGGACTGGTACTCGGAAGATAGTTGGCTCTACTGGCCCTGCCAATATACCGGGCAAGGCAGCCTATAGCAGATAGCACGTATAAAGGCTCTACCGGTCCTGCCAATACCGGGTAAGGCACCCCAAGATGGTACAAGAGGAATAGGTTCTACCGGCCTTACCAATATACTGGGCAAGGCAGCCTAATACGGAGTGGGTGGCAACCACTAAAGCCTCGGTGACTGTCTAGATGGCAACAACAGTCACAAGGATGACATGCAGAGGCTAAATGAGCGCAAGTGGCCAGCCAAGGAATCGCAGGAGATCACCAGTACCCGCGTACTGGAGGACCAACGGAGCTGCCTAGGACTTGACAGCTATAACCAGCATAGAGAGAACCATCATCCACATACTGGAGACACAGTAGCAGTAAGGGCTCGATTTAAAGGCAGCCGTTAGTAAAAAAAAATCACTAACGGGTGCGTTAAGTGTCATGTTGCAATTCAAAGATCCGTCTAAAGAACAGCTAACGGCAGTTGCAGAATCCTTACGGACGATACACTTACGTGCATTCAGACGCATGGAAAAACATACCCCAGAGCTATTCAAAGGCTTGCGGTACTGATAACGGCTGAAAAAAAGACACACCTAATGGCTAAAAGTTAAGACCCACTTTTCTTAGCCGTTAGACACTTAACGGCCAAAACAAAACACCCGTTACATAGGAAAATACACAAAATGCTTACCGCACAACCATGTAAATGGGAAAATTAACCCGTGCAATGCCAAAACAACACAAAAACATGCACACACAACACAAATCACTACACACACAACAACAACCAACACCACAGGGACAACGACACACAAAAAAACACCAGCACAACATGGCACGGAACAATGGAGGTTATCACACAAAGCGGACACCTGCAAATACAAGCTCACCTGGGCAACATCAACACGCGACCTGCACCCCACAACTGCATGCCCGCAAATGGCACACACAGAACAAGCACAACACACCACATCTTATAACACACTCACACCTGCAAACACTTACCTGGACAAAAACAACTCACCATTGGTCAGCACTCACCTCATCACCACACCTACACAACGCCCTAGCAAGTACTTAAAGGGACAACTCAACACACTCACTTGTGGCTTGTTTTCCACTCAGGGAGGAAGAGATAGAGAGAGAGATAGAGATAGAGAGAGAGAGAGAGAGAGACAGATAGATACAGATAGATAGAGACAGATAGAGAGAGCAAACAGTATGTTGGGTTACATATTGTTGCGAAGGCTGCGGAGAAGGCGTGCAAGGGAGAGAGCTGGGGAACATCAGCAACCTCCAAGCACGCCTGATCAACAGCCTCCACCTGTTGCAAGTGAGGAGGCTCCGGCTCAGCAGCCACACAGGAGTCCATCCCCACCTGGAGGGCAGAGGATGTATAGACGACCACCAAGGCCCAGGGTATACCGCCCAAGGGTCACCCTCTTTGGAATGACCGATGATGAGGTAATTGATCGCTACAGGTTGAGGCCTGACAGCATCATTGCCTTGTATGAGGTCATCAAGGAGCAGGTGGATCCCATCTACATCCACAACCATGCCCTAACTGGCCTGCAGAAACTACTCTGTGCCATACACTACATGGCAAGTGGGGCCTTCCAGTCCACTGAGGGTTACGCATCTGGCATGTCACAGGCCACATTCTCCAGGGTGCTGGCCCAGGTCCTGCCAGCCTTCAAAAGCAAGGCCAGTACCTATATACATTTTCCCATCACCGACATGGACTGGATACACGTCAAGCAGGCCTTTTACGCCAGGGGAGGCATGCCCAGGGTCATGGGTGCTATAGATTGCACCCATGTCCAGATTAAGGCCCCAGCACGTGACGCACAGATATTCATCAACAGGAAGAACTTTCACTCCATCAACGTGCAGATGGTGTGTGACAGCCATATGAGGATAATGAATGTCTGTGCAAAGTATCCTGGCAGCTCACATGATTCATACATTCTCCAAAACTCCTCAGTCCACAGAGATTTCGAGAATGGAACTTTTACAGGGGGATGGCTTTTGGGTGAGTTCACAATACAAAATCACATCACATACACAGGCGTACACACAACGCTGCTTAGCATGCTCCTGACCCACAGCTAGTACGTCCACCACACAAAACATCATTCACACAACATGTGCTCCCTCTCTCACCATGTCACTCACGTTACACAGGTGATGCTGGCTATGGATGCAAGTCCTGGCTACTGACCCCTCTGGCCAATCCTCGAACACATGCCCAGGAAAGGTACAACCAGGCTCATTGCAGAACAAGGAATGCCATTGAGCGGACCTTTGGCCTCCTCAAGTCAAGATTCCGATGTCTGGACCACTCGGGGGGAGCACTGCAGTATGCACCTGGAAAGGTGTGCAACATAATTGTGGCGTGCGCAATACTGCACAACATCGCAGTGGACACCAGGCTGCTGGAGCACATCCAGGACCCCCCCCATACAGGAAGTGCCCATGGACATCGGCCATGTTGAGGAGACCCTGAGAAGGACACAGATCAGAGACAGGCTCATCACGGAACACTTTACATGTGAGTATAACACAGGCATGCAAACAATCCATGCAAGTCCCCCATCAGTCCTGTGACACTAACCACACTGCACATTTTGTTCTGTCTCACCCCACAGGAACAGTGACACAGCACTGCACTGGCAGCGGACGTGGCAAATTGTGTGTGTGGACTCAAAAACCATCCTCCATTCCACTCTCCACGTTGACATACAGACCCCAAGGATATCACGTACACCCTCAGGAGAAACAAGGTACAACACATAACCCATGTTCATCACCTTACAGGGCTTGATTGACAGCAGCTAACTTGATTTGCCATGAGCATAGCCAGAGCAACCATGCTAGCCTTGTAGCGAAAGAGTGTTATCCAATGCTATGCACTGGATAATACTCCGTCACATCAGGGGTTAAAGGGCCATTGGACTCAATATGGGACCTGTACTGTGCTACAGCTGAGAAGAGCAGCACAGGGGTGGATGTACAGTGATATGGTCACACAATGTAGAGGTCATGAGACGTAGATCAGATTACCAGGGACTCCATGCTGACCTGTGAGTGTGCAGACATATATGCCCCCGACATGAATACACACATCAACAAATATGTCCTAACAGTTCCATGGAACAAATGACATTGGGCTGCCACTGTCACTTTCACAGTGGCAGCCCAAATTCATTACTTCCATGGAGCTCTCAGAACACTTGTTGATGTGTGTATTCATGTCAGGGTCACATATCCATAGGGCTGGGGCACATGTCCTTAGTTCTCCACATAATTGGTTACAGATGAGTACACAACACATTGTCAAGCAATGGTTTGTGTACTCACTTGTAATTAAGAAGATTGAGGGGATTATAAAGTCGAAATTGTTGTTGCTTGATGATCAGTTCAGGTGTATAGCTCCAAATCCTGTCCTCTTGTCCCACAGGCATCCATAACATGATCCATCCTTGATCTGAAGATCTTCCATGTGTCTGGATTGATGTCTTGACAACACCTTCATAAAGATCACCCCTTGCTATTTCTGGTGATGTTGTTAGTGATGCAATATTTGACCAGAGGTTCACACAGACCTCTTCTTGAACATTCTCATATAGACACTGAAAACACAATTTCTTGAGTGTTATTACCTGTACAGTTAGGATGCTCATCTACAGAGTTGTCAAACCTTGGGGACAACACATGAGCAGGAGAGCAGTGTTACTCAATTAGTATGATTTAGTTTCAAAGTACATTTAGTGTTCTCATACAAGTGTTCAATGCATATAGGCAATACACACAGAAAACACATGTACGTTCTAATGTACTTTGAGACACAATAAAGATGAACCATCACTAGTCAATCATCTGTGTCTTTATGAGGATATATTGGATTACACATATGTTTGTTAATGCGTAACCACACTCAGGATAGAGTATCCCCCATAAATGGAAAGGCATCACCCATATCACAGGACTCCACCACTTGTTTGCAAGTGAGTGGACTCAGTGATGTATTCACGCTAACAGATGGTGGCAGTGATACACTAATGTGTTGTGGAAGTGATAAAGAGGTGATAAAGGGGACATACTTCCACAGTGAATTCCTGTCCACAGTTAATGTGTTGCTCAGTATAATCAATGTTCTGTGATATTGCTCCACTGTGACATATCACAGTACATGACCAAGTGGACAAGTGTTTTCACTGGTGAAGTCTGTTACACCCTTAGGAAAAACAACAACTCAACTTACTGGAGGCCCCAGTGCTCACCCCAGGATATCAATGTGTGTGCTTCACATTGAAATCCTAGGTTAAAAACATTGGCTTCCCCAGTAAGTCTGTTGCACAATGAGTGTGTGAATCCAAGACAATATGGATACATGTCCCATTTATCTGTCCTGCTTGTTATCTCACCGCTAAGCCGTTTGTTTGGTTATCCCCTTAACCCTCTGAGTGCCAGAGTGGTACCCAACGCATTTCTTTGCAATGCGTTGCCTACCACTCTGGCTATCAAAGGGTTAAACACAACATATGATGTAGACGAATGTTCAATGTTGTACCAAATGTTGGGCTAAGGGGTATGTTTTGTTATACAAAATCAACACACAACATTGCCATATAACACAGTTGTGTAATATGGCTCCAGGGATGTATTTACAGTTGAATTTGTACAACGGTGTGTGTGTGAACCCATGTTGTAACATCCCACAAACATCTTACCTAGGCAGAAGTTGTGTTCACTGAATTGTTTGGCAATGCATTGGAGACAACTCTGCCACCCAATCTATGACCAAATACAAAGCAGATCAGACAAGATTCAAAAGCACAATGTTCCTTTATTCAGGGGAAATGTAACATGTTGGGCATTTTATTTTTTTTTCTTGGGGGGGGGGGCTTAGACTGTGTGGCAGAAGTGGATAACCTGGATGATCTCCTGGTCACCCTTTGCCCCCTAGGTGTGGCTTTGGGGGTCACATTAGAGGGGGTGGTGGGGGCAGTGGATCCCTCTGTGGAGCGCAGGTTTTCCCTCTCTAACCATAAGTTCTCCCTGCGGTTCAGCTCTCTCAACTCCACCAGTACCTGTGCAAGCAGGTCCATCACCCCCGTGTGTAGCTGATGGAGTTGAGTGTTGATCCTCATGACCTCCGACTCCAGGGCATGGATCCTTGCCTCTATCCTGTTAGTGTTTCTACGGGATTCCCTATGGCTCCTGGTGATGTTGTCATTGGTGCAGAGGCTTGACCGGAGTAGTCTCCTTTGCAGAGCCATACACTCTGCTTCCATCCCCGTGGGCCGTTCACTGCTGGTGATGCTTGTGCCTGGTGAATCTGCTGGTGCTGTGTCCTCCTCAGCTGGTGCTGTGTCCTCCTCAGCTGGTGCTGTGTCCTCCTCAGATGCTGCTGTGTCCTCCTCAGCTGCTGCTGTGTCCTCCTCAGCTGCTGTTGTGTCCTCCTCAGCTGGTGCTGTATGTGCTGCAGATGGGTATGTGCCCACCAAATCAATGGACCCACTGCTGCCCACCAATGTCTGTGCTGGTGGAGGTGGTGGGGTAAACACGTTCCTTCGCATAGGGTGTTGGGGCTCCCCAAGCAGGCCCAGTTGTTGGTAGTCGAGTGGCCAAGGGTCAAACCTTGGCCACTGGTATGTGCTTGGCCCCCACCTGGGATCATACCTGGGGCCATGCTGGGGAGCCATCCAGGAGGGTAGGTCAGTCGGGGATGAGTATGGCCCGTACTGGGTGGTGGCCACATCACCGGGCAGCCATTGCCTCCCTGGTGGTGGTGGTGCTGCTGCTGCTGCTGGAGGGTAATAGCTCCTGGAGGTGGCGGGGGGCATCCAGTCACTGTAATAAGGTGGTGCAGCCAGAGGTGGTGCAGCCAGAGGTGGTGCAGGCAGAGGTGGTGCAGCCAGAGGTGGTGCAGGCAGAGGTGGTGTAGCCAGAGGTGGTGCAGCCAGAGGTGGTGTAGCCAGAGGTGGTGAGGGCAGAGGTGGGGCATCCAGTTGGCCAAGAGGTGTGGATGTAGTTGGGTACGGTGCCCACTGGCTGGTCCCCTCCTCCATATACTCCTCACTGGGTGGTGAGGTGGCCTCCTCCATGGGCTCCTGGAGTGCTGGAGGCACATAACCTGTGTGGAGGATTGAGATTGTGTGATCAGTAAACTTAGCCATGATGGTGTCAAATTGATATTAATACTTGAAATGTGGAAAGGAACATATATGTTGTATGGTTTATCCCCCTGTGTGAAACAACGGTACTCCTACTGGTGAAGGGTGTTTTATTCTACATGTGTTGCAGCTCAGAGTTGAATTCCTTTGGTGCCACATCCCAGTGGCCTGAAATTGTACATTTGCGCTGTTGCCACATCATCCTTTGTGGATTTATGCTCCCTGGACCAAAGCTAGCCAGAGGATGGTCTGGCAACATTGGCATAGTACATTTTCAGGCCACAGTGATATTGTCCATGGAATATTCAACTTTGAGCTGTTATACTCTTGGGATGAAACACCTTTCAGTAGTGGGAATACCCTTGCATTACCCGGTGGATCAATCCTATGACATGTATTTTTCCTTTCACATTTTAGGTATTACTATCTCTTTAACGGGATAGCAATGGTTAATTTCACCTTGATGTAACATTGCAGGCATCATAAAGAGATGTTTAGAAAGATGTTGCTGTATGTAACAGCTGGAGATGTCAGTCATTTGACCACACGGAGGCTCTTCAGCAGACTCCACATTGACCCATTTGGAGATAACTACATCTTTGCCATTGTCTACTAAATGTTCCTGGTTTGTAAGCACGCTCTCTGGACCATGTCAATGATCGATCCATCTCCAATTGGTTCAATTTTGGGTCCGCTGAAGAGCCTCCGTGTGGTCATATGACTGACATCTCCAGCTGTCACATACAGTAACATCTTTCTAAACATCTCTTTATGATGCCTGCAATGTTACATCAAAGTGAAATTAACCATTGCCATGCCAAGGTACACAGTGAGGAATATGGTCTGATATGTGTGTATATGTACCTTTTATATGGGTACAAACATATCCTTGATAGATATGAACCCAGAGATCTGTTCAGTACATGTGATTGTCTTACTGCCTATATATGTACAGCCATCACAAACTAACTTTCATTGATACCACTGATACCCATCCAAGTAAGGTGTAATATACTAGGTATATGTACTCTGATGATGATATCAATATGAGTTATTTTGTTGAGGGTGCACATATATGGGCAGTAGGACAATCACACGTACTGAACCGAGCTCTGGGTTTACATCTTGTTGGGACATATTTGTACCCATTTGAAAGTGACATATCCACATACATATCTGGTTGTTTATCTTTCTGTACATATCTTTTTGTAATTGATCTGCAGTGTGATTCAAGTAGTATTCATCCCTATGTTATCAATTCATCCCGTACAGTGCTGGATTTTGTCAGATTAGACATGTCCCTCTCTGGTTGTCATGATGGTATCTTATGCATTGCATTGTGATGCATGGGATACCACCGTGGCAATCAGGGATTGATGTACATTACAGGATTCTGTCCATGAGGTTTGTTCAAGTTGAATCCTGAGGGGCAACAATCAAGCCAGTATTGAAGGATATCCTTGATTGAGGCCTTTTTTTTCCTGGATCAGCCCATCCATCCTTCTGTGTGAGGCAGCCAGACCCAATCATAGATATCCATAATTCATGGCCTGTTATTGACCAAACCTCAATGGTTCATATTTGGTTCCCATATGTATCCTGCAAATAGTGTCTGGTGTACCATCTATCCATGGCATCAGCACTCCTGAGGATCTATATGTGAATCAAATGTGAGATATGTAAATTCAAGTTAGCGTAAATGATTGCATGCACAACACCAAGGCCAACTTTTTCACCTTTAGTTATGTGAAATTGTTTTTGGCTTGTGTGTTGCACATACAAGCAGTTATTCTCAGTGGCACTGTGATTCGTGACCTGATCCATCCTGTTGGTGATTCAGTAAGCGGTTAAGTGGACCTGATGAACTGATTATGATGCTGACTTCTCCGCTGACCTCGTTTCCCCATCTGTAATGTTTTCTATGGAGTCCATACAATGTGGCCTGTGCAGCTTGAATCCTGTTATTGGATATTCTCCATAGACTAACATTGTAATTGGTAAAGTGAGGGTATGTAAGTGTCAAATTCTCTACATCAGCTCTTTTTCACCGCTTAGTGAATGTCCCCTATGTGTCATGTAATTGTTAACCTATCGACATGTGTTTGTTGTCTGGTTAACCCTTTGAGTACCAGAGGGGTTGCCAAAGCATTGTTGATCGATGCATTGATGATCCCTCTAGCACTCATGGGGTTATGTGCTGGATTCCCTGTGGGAACATGGGTAACACTGTGTGACAACAATTGTGATGTTTGACATACAACACTTTTCTGAGCATGGTTTGTGTGTATTGTGTGTGATCAGCACAGCAACATGAGGGTTAACCAGGGAGTTGGACAGGTTTTGGGCTTGTTGAACCTTGACATTTGTCCTTGTCTTGCGTCCTGTTTAAACCCTCAGGGTGCTGTGTTGGTGCAGTTGTGTGGATGAATGAAGGGCAGATGTTGGGATGTGAGTGCTTGTTTGTGATGGGTGTGTGGTTTGAGGTGGTGTGTGGTTTTGGGGTGATGCACTTACCAGTAGTGTGGAGGCTCCTCTCATCCCCAGTGTCTGATCCTCCAGGGACCCCCTCAATGAGGGTAGTTGACAGTGTCTGCCGCAGCCTCTACTCCCATGCGCTGAAGGTGATGGGGACAGGTGGCCCACTTCCGGTGGCTCGGGCGTGCAGGGCGGCATCCCCCATGTTCTTCTTCACCTGCCTTTTGCAGTCGCCCCATCTCTTCTTGATTGAGTCCACATCCCGTCTGCAGGTGGCCACCGCATTAACTCGGCTGCAGATTTGGCTCCAGGCAGCTCTCCTCCTCGCAGCCAGGCCAGGGAGTCTCTCCCCCGGGAAGAGGACACTCTCCCTCTCCAGCACAGCCTCCACGAGGGCCGTGTTTTCTTCCTCAGTATATCGGGGATCCCTGACCCTGTCCCCCTCAGCTCCGGCATGCGAGGAGTCAGACCCGGAGTGTCCTGCCTGCTCTGCCCCTGCCTGTGTGTGGTGGTCCCCAGGCACTACCCCTCGTCCCACTGCAGGATCTGTCCCTCTTCTTCTTTGTGTGCCTGTTCTTGTGGGCCTGGTCCCCCTCCGCCCTGCGGATCTCCCTCTCCCACCCCTGCTCTGCTGAGGGATACCCTCCTGACCTTCCTCCTCCTCCTCCACTAGTCTCCCCATCCCTCTCTCCTGTCCTCCTCTCCTGGCCATCATTCACCCACTCACACCCAGGCACTCTCACACGCCCTCACAGACACACTCGATCCCACTCACTCTCTGTCACACACTTTCACTCACGGATTCACACTGTAAAAATAAAGTTTAAAATGTGTAAGGTGTGATGAAAAAAAAAAAGACTATGTGTATGTATGTGTATGTGTTTGTGTTTGTATGGATGTATGTGCTATGTGCAAAAGTGTGCTATGTGTCTATTTAAATGTAATTCTCTCCTCTCCAAGATCCCTCTACCTTACTCCTGTGTATGCTTCTCTCTCTCTCTCTCTCTCTAAACACTATCCTCCACTCCTGGGTCCTGTGCTCTAGCTTGCTGAAACTCGAAACACAGATAGGGTGTAACCATTATTTTGAGGTAAATATAGGTGTATTTGAACATTTTTGATACTTTGGGGCCTTGGGATTGGCTGTAGGTTTGAATTTTGTTTGTGCATCTATAAGGGTTGCTAGACAACGGCAGCCGTAATGTAACATTTTGACTTAAGTTGTGTTTTAACGGGTGTTTGGGACGCACAGTGATGCGAAATCAGGTGCGACTCTGGTTTTTGTGTTACGTGTTTTTGTAGTGCCTACGCCCGATAGCTATTCTTGTACGCTTACCTTTGAATCTGCCGTAAGCCATGTGTTCTTTGCGGCCGATGTGCCTTTTTTACTTAGCGGATGGTTTAAAGGCTGCCTTTAAATCTAGCCCTAAATTGGTACAATAGACTCAGGTGTGGTGGAGCAAACCAGTACCTCGTACTGGGGACACAATCTCTATCGTGCAATAGCAGCCGGATGGCTGTGGAGCGAACCAGTACCCGCTTACTGGAAACACAATTCGTTATCGTGCAATAGCAGCCGGATGGCTGTGGAGCAAACCAGTACCTAGTACTGGGGACACAATCTATTCGTGCAATAGCAGCCGGGTGGCTGTGGAGCGAACCAGTACCCGCGTACTGGAAACACAATTCTATCGTGTAATAGCAGCCGGATGGCTGTGGAGCGAACCAGTACCTGCATACTGGAAACACAATCGCTATTGTGTAATAGCAGCCGGGTGGCTGTGGAGCAAACCAGTACCCACGTACTGGAAACACAATTCGTTATCGTGCAATAGCAGCAGGATGACTGTGGAGCAAACCAGTACCTCGTACTGGGGACACAATCTATTCGTGCAATAGCAGCCGGGTGGCTGTGGAGCAAACCAGTACCCGCGTACTGGAAACACAATACGTTATCGTGCACTAGCAGCCGGGTGGCGGTGGTGCGAACCAGTACCCGCGTACTGGATACCAGCAAGGAGTAGAAATGTCGCCAAGGCGACCAGGGAGCAATAGATGACTACAGGCGAACTGGATAATGAGCACAGCAGGTGGAAACAGGAACCAGCACTCCAGACGGTCAACCAGATCAGGAACGGCAGCGGGACTGGCAGCAGGAAGCAGCGACACAACGGCAACTCCAACCGGATCAGGAACGGAAACAGGAACCACAGAACTGGTAACTCAGGAACTAGACAATCTCTGGTAGCAGGAACATAGCGAGGGGCCCAGGAAGCTCAGGAACATAATGGAGATGCGAGCAGCATAGAGACAACACGAAAGGGCAACCAAAGGGTGCCCAGGCTCAGTCTAAATACGCAATGCAGGGCGGGCTGAAGCCAGACAGCCAATGGAGAGCCCCCTACAGGTAACTGACAAAAAAAGGCAGCAATAACGGGCACCGTGATACTAAGTAAATCTGGTGTTGTGTCTACAGCTTACTTAACCACAATACTGATTGCAATTTGGAAACTACAGCATATGATAAGCAGTTCAATTGATTATTATTTAGTGACTTGTATACACTCAGATGTTTCAGAATACTGTATGTATTTCTATAAATGTTCAGCCAACAACATTATTATTATGAAGAACTAGATACAGCCCAATTTTATCCTTTTAAAGAAACACTGGTACCCCTAATATTAAATCCCCACTCACCTAGTTTTTCTGTGCTGTTCTTGCCTATCATCTAAGAACTAATCTATTTAAATGAAACATTAACACCCCTTGAGGCAAGGGAAGATCAGTATAGGATGTAACTGTGTTTTAGGGCATTCTGCTCCTCTGCCCCCTTTTAAACACAGATATTATACAAGGCTAAGAGGAAGTAATCATAAAGTAACTCATTTTCCTGGCACATGGTAGAGGGTGGCATTCTGGGCTTGCTTGCATTCATGTCTTTTCTGATAACGAAGTGTGTGCACTGGTAGACACAAACATGATTGGAGGCTAATATGAAAGTGCAGTTTATGAGCTGTACTGTTAGATTTGTACATTCTGTACATTATGACGTGTCTAGTATCCTGGTGATTCAGCATAAAGGTCCTTAGAGTATTAAGATTTCTGGCCTTCAATAATGTGTATTGCTATAACTAGTGCTTTCTAATAATATTTATCAATATACTGTACACTGTATGCATAAAAATATGTTTTGTGCTTTTTCTAGTAACACAAGTTTAATTCCACATGAGAACCAAAGCAGAGTCAATGAGTTCATTCTTCAGGGTTTTTCAGAATATCCAGTGCTACAGATTCCATTATTCTGTATATTTCTGCTGCTTTACATTTTCGTGCTACTGGGAAACCTCCTTATTTTAATAGTGATCTACATGAACCCTGTACTGCATATCCCTATGTATTTTTTCCTGTGCAGTCTCTCTTGTATTGACATCTCTTCCTCTTCTGTCTCTCAGCCCAAGCTTCTCTCCATGCTCTTGTTAGGCGATAACACCATATCATTTTCGGAATGCATGATCCAGCTCTACTTTTTTTTGACTTTTGCATTTATTGAGTTGATTTTATTAACAGCCATGGCATATGACCGTTACATTGCAATTTGTTATCCTTTGAGATATTTAATTTTAATGAACAGTAGATTTTGTGTCATACTCATCACTTCTTGTTGGATTGCTGGTTTCCTAGTTACAATATCACATACACTGCTTATATCAAAATTACCTTTCTGTCGGTCACACCTGATTAATCATTTCTTTTGTGATACATCAGTGTTATTAAACCTGTCTTGTGTGGACACATCATTCATTCAGGTGATTACTTATATTATTGCTGCATTTGTAGATCTTCCTGCCTTAAGCCTTATTATCATGTCATATGTCTACATAATTTCCAGCATCCTAAAGATCAGTTCTGCTAAGGGCAAGAAGAAAGCTTTCTCCACCTGTACATCTCACCTTACTGTGGTCATTATGTTCTGTGGTAGCCTTATGATTACATACATCAGACCTTCATCTCAGTATTCATCAACTCAGTCAAAGCCATTTTCCTTTCTCTATACTGCAATAATTCCATTTATGAACCCATTTATCTATACTCTGAGAAACCAAGATATTAAAAATTGTATCTCTGTTAAGAAATTGATTCAAATGAATTAAATCCCCCTTGGTTGCTTTCTTAGCTATGATGAGTCATAGAACTTTGTGTTAGTTTTTATTTATTTATATTTTTTGCTTTCTTCTTGCTTAGTCATTGGCTTCATGTCAAATGCTTTCAAGTGAAAATGTGTACTAAAAGAACATTCATAGCTATAATTTCTACAGTCTAAGGCTTGACAAATACACATATAAAATATATGTAAAATAAGCACACACACACACAAAACCTTATTCAGCAAGCTAAAGAGTTGTAATTTTGCAGCAAACTGCACTATAGGTTTGAAATGGAAATTCACCATTCGGTCGTTGATTTAATTTGGGCCTTTCACTCACTGAATGCTCAAGAAGTTTTAAACATATTGAGAAGCAATGTGCTGGAACAAATGAAAGCCCAAATTTATAAAGCCTTTCCCAAATTTCTAGTATCCTTGCATACTTACATTTGACACATTTTCCAACAGCAAAATACTCCTACACAATTCTGATAGATCCTTTATTTAACTTGTACTCAATCAATCTGGTCTATCCTTATCTCCTGCGATCTGTTACATGGGTTCATCTTATCAACTATACATTTGTGACATTGGCACTCATCTGGATTAAGTGAATGTATGCGAACTGTATCAGAATGTGATGTATCAGAATCGAACCATACAGTTATATTGCTGAAATTAATAGTAATAGTTGTATCAATACATAGTTAAGAATATATGAGTGTACTAATCATTCATATACACAAACACATAAATAACAAGCAAACAAAAGTATATATCGTTCTAAAGGTTATTAAAAGTATTGACTTAGAATAGTCCAATAGAAAGGATAAATTCAGGGTACATGACAAATGTATATTCACTGTGGATGATGGAAGACAATAGTACATACTGTTCACTATAGCTTCTTATACTGTCAAGAGCATGGAAATGTGGATAATTGATGATTATGATCCGTTGATGGTCAAAAATGAATATGGTATGAGATGTAGACAATGATGAATGAGGATGAGGGATGAAATCTTATGATGGATGAATCTGTATGTGATAACCAGTCAACTTGGTTAAGTACTCAAAGTTCATTCATCTCAGATAAGTCCTCCTCTTTCTGTATGTTTCCCGAAGTTCTCTCAAGTATAGTACGTATAGGCAAAAAAAAAAGAAGTGAATAGACAGAGCACAGAGGACCTCTAAGTATAGTAATTAATAATGAATGATGCTCAAACTTGTAAGAATAGCAAGATTGTAATTTATTAGACAAACAATAATAAAAAAGATAATACAAAAAGGAAAGCCTTATTATTCATAAAAATGTATTTCTAAAAACTATATACTAATTCAACAATGTACATATACAGCATAGTCAGAGCTTATATATTATATGAAGATATCCTATATAATAATTCGCTAAATCGTGTGTAATGCCGCGACATGTGCAGTAGACACTGCTGCGCGTGTTGCAGTCATGCACAGTAGAAACTGGAAGGAGCGTCCAGCTCTGTATCAGCCGTGGTGTGGGCAGTCTCTACTGCGCGTGACTGCTCCGCGACCGGGTGGCAGTGGCATGGTGGCCCGTGTAATGGGCTGTTCAACTAGTATATACATTGTGGAATTAGTATTTCATTTTTAGAAATACATTTTTTATGAATAATACTGCTTTCCTTTTTGTATTTTTTTATTATTGTTTGTCTAAAAAATGACAGTCTTGCTATTCTTACAAGTTTGAGCATTATTCAGTATTAATTACTACACTTAGAGGTCCTCTGTGCAATGTATTTTAATTTCTTCATCTCATCATCTGTATCTATCACGGTGCCCGTGATTCGTACTAGTCTGTGTCTATCACTTGCTGAGTATCCCTCATTGGCTGCCTGCTATTAGCCCTCCTCACACAGCCTTTTTAAACCCAGGTTGGGCACTTCCAGGTTGCCCTTTCGTGGTGTTTCTGACCTCACTTGTCCTGACCTGCTGTCAGGCTTCTGGGCCTGCTGTTCCTGCTGTTCCTGCTGTTCCTGCGTTCCGGTGTTCCGGTGTTCCAGTGTTCCAATGTTCCTGTGCGATCATGTTCCGGTCTTCCTGTGTTCCAGCACCTCGCGGGTTAATCTTCCTGAGTTCCTGAGTCTCCTGCCTGCCCGACTCTCCAGCCAGTTCACTCTCCACCGACAGTTCCGGTGGTTCCTGTCATCTGTCAGTGCATCAGTCTCGCCCCGGTGAACTCCCGCTGGAGTATGGGGCTCCTGCTCTAGCTTCGTCGCTCCGGCGACATTGTTCTTTTCACTGCTGTCATTACTGCTGGTTCCAGCGTGCGGACGCTAGTTTACTCCATTTAACCTGGTTGCGATATTTACTGTTGGTCCCAGCGTGTGGACGCTGGTTTACTCCATTTACCTGGTGGCGATATACATTGTGGTTCCAGTGTGCGGACGCTGGTTTACTCCATTAAACCTGGTTGCGATATTTACTGTTGGTCCCAGCATGCGGACGCTGGTTTACTCCATTTACCTGGTGGCGATATACATTGTGGTTCCAGTGTGCGGACGCTGGTTTACGCCATTAAACCTGGTTGCGATATTTGCTGTTGGTCCCAGCATGCGGACGCTGGTTTACTCCATTAAACCGGGTGGCGAAATACACTGTTGGTTCCAGCGTGCGGTTGCTGGTTTACTACATTTAACCTGGTGGCGAAATACACTGTTGGTTCCAGCGTGCGGACGCTGGTTTGCTCCATTAAACCTGGTGGCGACATTTACTGTTTGTTCCAGCGTGTGGACGCTGGTTTACTCCACTAAACCATTAAATCTGGTGGCTATTATTACCGTTGATCCCAGCGTGCGGACGCTGGTTTGCTCCATTAAATCTGGTGGCTATTATTACCGTTGATCCCAGTGTGCGGACGCTGGTTTGCTCCATTAAATCTGGTGGCTATTATTACCGTTGATCCCAGCGTGCAGACACTGGTTTACTCCATTAGCCTGGTGGTGATATTTACTGTTGTTCCCAACGTGTGGATGTTGGTTTGCTCCTGTACTATCAAGTACTGAGGTCAGGTCGCTGTCTACTTCCTATGCAGTTGTCTGATGTTTCCCTGGCTATAGACTTCTGCTGAGTAAGACCATTGTTCCTATTCCTCTCTGCTGTCATAGTCATCTGACATCTGGTCTACTTGCTCAGGCTGCCCTTCCCGTTATTGGTAAGGCCAGTAGAACCTTTGTACGTTACCATCTTTAAGGTTGCCTTACCCGGTATTGGCAGGGCCGGTAGAGCCTACACTCAGTACTCCTTTAGGCTGCCTTGCCCGGTATTGGTAAGGCCGGTAGAACCGGTAAATGTCATCTCACGGTTGCCTTACCCGGTATAGGCAAGGCCAGTAGAGCCTGTTGTTATAGCTACTGTCACTTGGGTTGCCTTGCCCGGTATTTTAGGCAAGGCCGGTAGAACCTATTCTATGGACTATTATTGTTGTATTGTTATGTATGTTTACCCTATGGGGATTGCTTTAACTTTTCAATAAAGTTACGTTTTTACCAAACCTTAAGTCTGAGAGTCTTCAAAATCCGTGACAGTATCCAATCTGAATCTGTGACATTTGCACTTTAAATTTAACTTCAACTTTTTGTTTTTCTGTGTCCCTTCCCTAGTTTCCTAAAGTATTGCTTTAAATGAAAAATAGAGTGTTAAAAATATAAATTTAACACAAGGAATTTTACATTTTGCTACCATTCATTGCAGTACATATAAGATGGAACTACCCCAATCACAGGACAGAAGCTATTCCCCATGAAGAAAGTATATAAGATCCTTCAACCTCCCAAGAGTCAATGTTCTCCTGTCCTCAAGGCATGAGGGGACTGTTGCCCATATTTTTTATATTTATAGCTTCCTGGTGCACAGTAAGGATGGGAGAAAATGTTTATGTCAAACCAAAATCACCCAAAAAATGGCACTTACTGATTGCCGAAAAATGTCCTACAAAAAGTACCGTTCATGTACTTTTTAGCCTAGCTCATTACATTGAAATCAATTCCTGCAGGCATATAAAAGGGTGTCAGGCTCACACAGCATGCCATTCTATGTTGTGAGAGGAGAAAGCAGCATGTTTTTGAGCTAGAGAAGATAGGCCATTAAAGGGGAATTGAAGCTTAGTTTAGGCAGCCTTTTAGGTAGGACATTGGGATCACTCTGGGGGAAAAGAAGGGAGGAAGGAGGTTCACCCGAAATACACCAACATTCATTGTGACTGACTGGCAAGACACAGGCAGCTGGGGTCCAATTTGCTTATTGATCTTGCTGCTGTTATTTTTATATCTGTGTTGGATGTGTCTGGGGGTGGTGTGTGAAAGGAGTAAAGGAGGTTGACTCCAAATACCCCAACATTCTGTCTGACTGATTTGATTTGAAAGAAACAGGCAGTTGCGGTCCAAGCAATTTCCTGGCTGATCTTGCTGTTATTATCACTGTGTTGGACGTCTCTTGAGGTGTGAGAAGGGAGCAAAGGAGGCTGACCCCAAATACCCAACATTCTGTATGACTGATTTGATTTAAATTATACAGGCAGCTGTGGTTCAAGCAATTTCCTGGCTGATTTTGCTGTTATTATCACTGTGTTGGATGTGTCTTGAGGTGTGAGAAGGGAGCAAAGGAGGCTGACCCCAAATACCCAACATTCTGTATGACTGATTTGATTTAAATTATACAGGCAGCTGTGGTCCAAGCAATTTCCTGGCTGATTTTGCTGTTATTATCACTGTGTTGGATGTGTCTTGAGGTGTGAGAAGGGAGCAAAGGAGGCGGACCCCAAATGCCTCAACATTCTATCTGACCAATATGATTTGAAAGACACAGTATCACGGTGCCCGTGATTGGTGCTGTTCAGTGTCAGTTACTTGCCGAGTATCATGATTGGCTGTCTGTGATTAGCCCTCCTCACACAGCCTTTTTAAACCCAGGATGAGCACTTCCAGGTTGCCCTTTCGTGGTGTTTCTAACTCCACTCTGCCTGACCTGCTTGTCAGGCTTCTGGGCCTGTTCCTGCTGTACTTGCTGATCCTGTGTTCCAGTGTTCCAGTGTTCCAGTATGCTAGTGTTCCTGTGTTCCAGAGTTCCAGTGTTCCTGTGTTCCAGCACCTAGTGGGTTAATCTTACTGAGTTCCAGTGTTCCTGTGTTCCAGCACCTCGCGGGTTAATCTTACTGAGTTCCTGAATCTCCTGCTCCAGCCGTCGCTCTAGTGACATTGTTCTTCTCGCTGCTGATCATACTTTGTTGGTTTACTCCACTAAACCTGGTTGCGATATACATTGTTGGTCCCAGCGTGCGGGCGCTGGTTTACTCCACTAAACCTGGTTGCGATATACATTGTTGGTCCCAGCGTGTGGACGCTGGTTTACTCCACTAAACCTGGTTGCGATATACATTGTTGGTCCCAGCGTGCGGACGCTGGTTTACTCCACTAAACCTGGTTGCGATATACATTGTTGGTCCCAGTGTGCGGACGCTGGTTTACTCCACTAAACTGGTTGCGAGATACATTATTGGCTCCAGCGTGCGGACGCTGGTTTGCTCCACTAAACCTGGATGCGATATACGTTGTTGGTCCCAGCGTGCGGATGCTGGTTTACTCCACTAAACCTGGTTGCGATATACATTGTTGGTTCCAGCGTGCAGAAGCTGGTTTACTCCACTAAACCTGGTTGCAATATACATTGTTGGTTCCAGCGTGCGGTCGCTGGTTTGCTCCATTAAACCTGGTGGCGCTATTACCATTAGTCCCAACGTGCGGACGCTGGTTTGCTCCTGAACATCCAGTACTGTGGTCAGTCGCTGTCCACTTCCTTGCAGTTGTCTGAGTATCCCTGGCAATAGACTCCTGCTGAGTAAGACCTCTATACTTATGCTCTATGCTGTCTTAGTCACCTGACAGCTGGTCTACTTGCTCAGGCTGCCCTGCCCGGTATTGGTGAGGCCGGTAGAACCTTGACGATACCATCCTGTAGGTTGCCTCACCCGGTATTGGCAGGGCCGGTAGAGCCTACTCCAGTACTCCTTTGGGCTGCCCTGCCCGGTATTGGTAAGGCCGGTAGAACCTTGTAATTCACCATCTTTAAGGTTGCCTTACCCGGTATTGGCAGGGCCTACATTCAGCATTCCGTGGGGGCTGCCTTGCCCGGTATTGGTAAGGCCGTTAGAACCGGTATATGTCATCTCACGGTTGCCTTACTCGATATAGGGAAGGCCGGTAGAGCCTGTCATTAAACTGTCACTTGGGTTGCCTTGCCCGGTATTTAGGCAAGGCCGGTAGAACCTATTATATGCTCTATTACTGTTGTATTGTTATGTATGTTTACCCTACGGGGACTGCCTTTAACTTTTAATAAGTTACCAAACCTTAAGTCTGAGAGTCTTTAAAAACCGTGACAGTACGAAAGGGCCATGACCTCAGACACTAGGAGTGACAGTAACGCACAGCATATCCATTGGAGGATGGATATGCACTAGCAACGTTTGGATCAGCTAGCGGTTGCTATCCAAACTATTCTTGAACGCACGGTACTTGCGGATAAGTCCGGTGCTAACCCGGTGGTCCCGCCAATTCCGACACCGGAGAATGAGTCTAAGCCCTCAGGGGCCACAGTCAAAGGGTTAACGGCTTCTGCACCCTTGCCGCTGAGATATGACAGTGACCCTCAATTATGCAGAGGGTTTATTAATCAACTTGAAATATTTATGGAATTGACGGCACACGCATTTCCTAGTGATCGCAACAAGGTTGGGTTCATGATATCCCTGCTGACTGGCAGAGCATTGGCCTGGGCCATTCCACTTTGGGAAAACGCTAAACCTTGCACAAAGAATTACTGTGATTTTGTGCAATCCTTTCGGAGAGTATTTGAGCCTCCTGCTAGAACTACCTCTGCTGCTAAACGTCTCATGGAGATACAACAGGGCAGGCGCACGGTTGGCGATTATGCCATTGAATTCCGCACCTTGGCAGTAGAGGTAGGGTCGAATAACGAGGCCCTGTTGGCAGCCTTTGCTCAAGGATTGAGTGACCAGATTAAAGATGAGATTGCAGCAAAAGAGTTACCTACTGACCTAGACGATTATATCGAATACGTGATTCTAATTGACTCCAGAATACGTGAAAGATTAACCGCCAGAGAGCGACGAGTACGATTTAAGAATAATGGGTCCAGTAGCATATTTTGCCCACCCAACCCTCCCTCTGCATCCAAACCTAGTGAACCTATTTCGGAACCAAGTGAACCTATGCAGGTGGGTTTCACTAGGTTAACTAAGGAGCAGAGAAGGTATCGCAAGACACAAGGATTATGTCTGTACTGCGGTAAAGATGGTCACCTGTTAAGATCTTGTCCGGTACGTCCGGGAAACGAACACACCTAGGGTACCTTGGGGGACAGGTCCTAGGTGGTGTCCAATCGTCCCCATTGTTGGACACACTTAAACCCACCATACAGGTGGTATTGTCATGGGCACAACGCTCGGTTGAGGTTTTGGCCTTGGTTGATTCTGGTGCAGCTGGGTATTTTATGGACAATACCGTTGCTGAATTGCATGGGGTACCACGGATAAAGAGAGAAACCCCTCTTGCTATTGAGGCAATTGATGGCAGACCTTTGGAACCCGCCCAAGTTACTTTTGAAACGATGCCCTTGTCCATGACTACTGTGGCTCTTCACAAGGAAGAGCAGCAGTTCCAATTGATTAATTCTCCTCACCATGCCGTGATTTTGGGCTTTCCTTGGTTACAGTTGCACAACCCACAATCTGATTGGCAGAAATGTGAGATTGCTGCTTGGTCTCAGTTCTGTATGGATAAGTGCGTTACCCATCCTGTTAAGGTCCTGTGCACCTCCCCTTCACTACCTGATGCCTACCAGCAGTTTAGCGACGTTTTAAGTAAGGGAGAGGCTGACACCCTACCTCAGCACAGACCATACGATTGTTGCATAGAACTGAGTCCTGGAGCAGTACCACCGAGGGGACGCACGTATCCATTGTCTTGTGAGGAGAACCAAGCTATGGAGGAATACATAGCAGATGCCCTCAGTAGAGGGATCATAAGGAAATCTACTTCTCCGGCCGGTGCCGGGTTCTTTTTTGTTAAGAAAAAGAGTGGCGAACTGCGACATTGCATAGACTATCGTGGGCTGAATAATCTGATGGCAAAAAATGCCTACCCAATACCACTCATCACCGAGCTGTTTGATAGACTTAAGGGGTCCTCGATTTTCACCAAATTGGACCTAAGGGCAGCCTACAATTTGATACGTATCAGAGCCGGTGATGAGTGGAAAACTGCCTTCAATACGAGATCTGGGCATTATGAATACCTAGTCATGCCATTTGGTCTTTGTAATGCTCCTGCAGTATTTCAAGAACTGATCAATGACGTTCTTAGAGATATGTTACAATCTTGTGTTGTAGTCTATTTTGACGACATACTTATCCACTCCAAAGACCTGTCACAACACATCAAGGATGTGTCTGAAGTCTTGCTGCGCTTACGAAAAAATAAATTATTCTGTAAACTGGAGAAATGCGAGTTCCACAAAACCAGTGTATCGTTTCTGGGATTTATAATTGGCAAAGACGGCATTGCCATGGATAAAGAGAAATTGACGGCAGTCTTACAATGGCCTAAACCCAAGAGCCTCAAAGCCATCCAACGATTTCTGGGCTTCGCCAATTATTACAGGAAGTTTATTAAAAACGTCTCCTCTATTGTGAAACCTCTGTCTGACCTCACGCATAAGGGCGCTAACCCATCCCTCTGGCCGGTGGCTGCTGAAGAGGCCTTTGAGGTAGCCTTTGCTGAAGCGCCTGTGTTGTCCCACCCTAATCCAATACTCCCCTTTACTTTGGAAGTTGATGCCTCAGATATTGGGGTCGGGGCGGTGCTCTCTCAGCGACAGGTTAAAGGCGGTACACTCAGACCCTGTGGATTCTTTTAAAAAAAACTGACTAGTGCGCAAAGTCATTACGAGATTGGTGATCGAGAATTACTGGCCATTATCCTCGCTCTCAAAGAATGGCGTCATTTACTTGAAGGCACAAAAAAACCCGTTTTGATTCTAACTGATCACAAGAATCTGACGTATCTTTCTGAGGCCAAGAGATTGTCTTCTCGCCAGGCCAGATGGGCACTGTTTCTATCCCGATTCAATTTTGTTGTATCATACCTGCCGGGATCAAAGAATGTTAGGGCTGATGCTCTGTCTAGACAATTTGAAGCAGAGGTTGACAGAGAAGAGGTACCAGCCCCTATCATTCAACCCGATCGAATATTTGCTACCATACGTTCTAGTATTACTTCACCACTAGGGGACGAGATTTTGGCATTCCAAGCCTCTGCTCCTCATGAGACTCCAGTGGGCAAATGTTTTGTCGCTGAGCCATTCCGTACTCAATTACTTGAGACCTACCACTCCTCTAAGGCTGCGGGACATATTGGTAGAGATCAATTGTTCTGGTCTCTCTTTCAGCTATTTTGGTTGCCTTCTATGAGAGCAGATTGTGCCAATTTTACGAATGCCTGTGCCACCTGTGCCCGTGCCAAAACCCCTAGACATCTCCCTGTGGGCTTGCTTCAGCCGGTGCCTAATGGTGAACGCCCTTGGTCTCACGTCTATATCGACTTTATGGGAGAGTTGCCCAGGTCTAGAGGGTACTCCTTCATATTGATGGTGGTAGACAGGTTCTCTAAAATGGCACACTTCGTACCCCTCCGTGGCCTTCCTTTGGCCAAGGAACTGGCAATGGTACTCGCTCAAGAAGTATTTCGGTTACATGGAGTACCCAGGGTGCTGGTGTCTGACAGGGGGAGCCAGTTTGTGTTCAGATTCTGGAGGGCATTTTGCGAACAGATGGGCATACAGCTATCATTTTCCTCTGAATATCATCCCCAGACTAACGGGGCCGCTGAGAGGGCCAATCAAGGATTGGAACAGTTTCTGCGATGTTTTGTGACTGACCATCATGATAATTGGGCCGACTTGTTGCCTTGGGTAGAGTTCGCCAGGAACTGCGCAGTTAATTCTTCCTCTGGGAGCTCTCCATTTTTGATCAATTATGGGTTCCAACCCTGTCTGCTCCCGGATTCCTTTCAATCACAGCAGATTCCAGCTCTGGATGAGCATATAGAGCAACTCCATTCCACATGGGCACAAGTTCAGAGGGCATTGGGCCAGTCTTTTCAGCGACATCAGCGTCATGCCAATCGCAGAAGGCTTCCAGCGGTTTCCTTCCAAGTCGGGGATAGAGTATGGCTGTCCTCCAAGAATCTAAAGCTCAAGGTCCCATCTAATAAGCTGGCACCTCGGTTCATTGGTCCGTACAAGATCATTCGCAAAATTAACCCTGTTTCCTATGCCTTGGAATTACCTGCTTCTATGCGCATTCATAATGTATTCCATGTGTCTCTCCTTAAACCTCTGGTTTGTAACCGTTATACTACCATACCTGTGAGGCCAGGTCCTGTTGAAGTCGAGGGGCAGGAGGAGTATGAAGTACAAAACATTATTGATTCCCGCAGAGGTAGAGGAGGGGTACAGTATCTGGTGCATTGGAAAGGTTATGGTCCTGAGGATCGTTCCTGGGTAGACAGTAAGGACCTTCATGTACCCAAGTTACTACGAATATTTCATGCCAAATACCCTCAGAAGCCTAGACCCTACTCTGGGAGAGGGGGTCTTTGAAAGGGGGGTACTATCA
The DNA here is from genome assembly GCA_037306005.1 of Rhinophrynus dorsalis. Taxonomy (NCBI): domain Eukaryota; kingdom Metazoa; phylum Chordata; class Amphibia; order Anura; family Rhinophrynidae; genus Rhinophrynus; species Rhinophrynus dorsalis. Next base: position 48,548,319 of record CM074728.1, on the reverse strand, counting down.
CGGTGCCCGTGATTGGTGCTGTTCAGTGTCAGTTACTTGCTGAGTATCATGATTGGCTGTCTGTGATTAGCCCTCCTCACACAGCCTTTTTAAACCCAGGATGAGCACTTACAGGTTGCCCTTTCGTGGTGTTTCTGACTCCACTCTGCCTGACCTGCTTGTCAGGCTTCTGGGCCTGTTCCTGCTGTTCCTGCTGTACTTGCTGATCCTGTGTTCCAGTGTTCCAGTGTTCCAGTATGCTAGTGTTCCTGTGTTCCAGAGTTCCAGTGTTCCTGTGTTCCAGCACCTCGCGGGTTAATCTTACTGAGTTCCAGTGTTCCTGTGTTCCAGCACCTCGCGGGTTAATCTTACTGAGTTCCTGAATCTCCTGCTCCAGCTGTCGCTCTGGCGACATTGTTCTTCTCGCTGCTGATCATACTTTGTTGGTTTATTCCACTAAACCTGGTTGCGATATACATTATTGGTCCCAGCGTGCAGACGCTGGTTTACTCCACTAAACCTGGTTGCGATATACATTTTTGGTTCCAGCGTGCGGGCGCTGGTTTACTCCACTAAACCTGGTTGTGATATACATTGTTGGTCCCAGCGTGCGGACGCTGGTTTACTCCACTAAACCTGGTTGCGATATACATTGTTGGTCCCAGCGTGCGGACGCTGGTTTACTCCACTAAACCTGGTTGCGATATACATTGTTGGTCCCAGCATGCAGACGCTGGTTTACTCCACTAAACCTGGTTGCGATATACATTGTTGGTCCCAGCGTGCGGATGCTGGTTTACTCCACTAAACCTGGTTGCAATATACATTGTTGGTTCCAGCGTGCGGTCGCTGGTTTGCTCCATTAAACCTGGTGGCGCTATTACCATTAGTCCCAACGTGCGGACGTTGGTTTGCTCCTGAACATCCAGTACTGTGGTCAGTCGCTGTCCACTTCCTTGCAGTTGTCTGAGTATCCCTGGCAATAGACTCCTGCTGAGTAAGACCTCTATACCTCACCCGGTATTGGCAGGGCCGGTAGAGCCTACTCCAGTACTCCTTTGGGCTGCCCTGCCCGGTATTGGTAAGGCCGGTAGAACCTTGTAATTCACCATCTTTAAGGTTGCCTTACCCGGTATTGGCAGGGCCTACATTCAGCATTCCGTGGGGGCTGCCTTGCCCGGTATTGGTAAGGCCAGTAGAATCGGTATATGTCATCTCACAGTTGCCTTACCCAGTATAGGCAAGACCAGTAGAGCCTGTCATTAAACTGTCACTTGGGTTGCCTTGCCCGGTATTTAGGCAAGGCTGGTAGAACCTATTATATGTTCTATTACTGTTGTATTGTTATGTATGTTTACCCTACGGGGACTGCCTTTAACTTTTAATAAAGTTAAGTTATTTTACCAAACCTTAAGTCTGAGAGTCTTTAAAAACTATGACACACAGGCAGCTGCAGTCCAATCAATTTCCTTGCTGATCTTGCTATTATTATCTTTGTGTTGGACGTGTCTGGGGGTGTGAGAAGGGAAGAAAGTAGGTTGACCCCCAAATACCCCAACATTCTGTCTGACTGCATTGATTTGAAAGACACAGGCAGCTGCAGTCCAATTTATTTGCTGATCTTATTCTATCTGTGTGTCATGACTATACCTGCAGAATATATGTGTATTTATATATATATATATTTGTGTACCCTGGAGGTCATGACCTGGAGGTCCTGTCCTATTGGTCACTTCCCCTCTTTATACCTGATGCCATGCTTGCTTGTGGCTTGATTATTGAGCCTTGTTGGAAGTCCTGTTACCTGTGTGTTTCATTTGCTGGACCTGTTCTCATCCTGACTTCTCTGCTGTCTTGCTGATTTGGCTGTTCCACTTGGTTTCCCATCCCTATTCATCTGAGGATCTCCCGGCATTTTGGACTCAATGCATTTCCTGACTTCTCCTACGGATCAAGCTATTGTATCTACACCTGAATGGACCCTGCCTCCCTGACCACTCTCGTCTTGGCGGCCATTCGGCTGTTTTCTGTGGCTGCTTCTGCTCCCTCCCAACTTACTCTTCATCTGACTGTCTACTCCAGGACTCTGGCACATTCCGATGCATCCCAGGTCTCGCAGAGTGTGCCGAGGCAACAGTGAGAGATCTCCTATTCCTCCCTTTCCAGAGTTGCTATTAGCACTCCTGTTAGCCGCTTGCTCCGGGACTCCGGCACATCTCTGTTTGCCTCTCAGAGATTGCACAGTCAGTGGCCAGTGTTTCTCATTCTTCTCATCTGGATCGCCTACTCAACTGCTCCCCCTGCTGTGTGGGGTTGGCAAATCCCTGTTCTCCAGTCCCTGGGTACCAGATCTGAATATTGCAGAGATCTCCTTGTCACCTTGCCCAGCAAGTTTTACAAATTTGTCTGATCTTCAGCATACTGACTAAACTGCAGGGATCTCCCTATCACCTTGCCCAGCAAGTTCTATAAATTTATCTGATCTTCAGCATACTGAGAATACTGCAGTGATCTCTCTATCACCGTGCCCAGCAAGTTTCTGCAAATTCATCTGATCTTCAGTGCTCTGAGATTATTGCAGTGCCTTACAGCTGTCTTCATTTGTACCAGCCCTTTGGCCCTTCGCATCTACTAGGAAAGACTCTTCTGCTTCCTGAATACTGTTGGTTTCGCCAAGGCCTCACTCCCTTCTTGGGTCAGCTCCACTGTGGATCTTTCCGGCCGAGTCCAGATCATCTCCCTACTGGAGGACTTGTACCCAGCTCTTCAGTATGGAGGAAGACATGACCTACCACCTGTTTGGGCTTCACTCCCCAGCTTCGCATCCAAGCTCCGGTTAGACGACACCCGAGTGTGGTAGGTGTGACACTATGATGGAGAAGTCTGGGGAAAGAAGTTGTTGATTTTGTTTTTAGTTACAATTTTTTTTTGGACACTCTGTGATAAGATAGCAGTGGGAGATGACCAAATGAGGACTGATGATGATACAGATTTAGAATATATTCCTGCAGCATCCTCCTCCTCTTCAGATACAAATGAAAATAAAAGTGAGAGACATGGCCAGAAAGTTAGCAGAAAGGCAAAGGCTCAATCCTCCACCCCTGTAAATAGGGAGGGGGAAGGGTGGAGAATTGCAGGGACTTGAGAGAAAAATAGTAGTTCAAAAACTGACGGCAACAATAGTTGCCCCAGCGCATGCAATAAATTATGACGATTCCCCTCCTCAAAGGGAGAATGCAGTTTGTCAAGGTCCCAGCAAAACCTCCAGCACCACCAGTGCCAGTAGAAATAAGAACCATATAAGAAAATGTATAAGAAGAACATTGACAATGACAATAAGTTGCATTCAAGTGTTAATGATGGCAATAACATAACAGAGGAAGGTGTAGCAGCTGAACCACCAGCTGCATCAGATAGTGAGACAAACAAGCACCAAAACACCTGTCCTCAAAGTACAAACAAACTTTGTTACAGTAAAAGTAAAAAGAAATTGTGTGAGACCTCTAAAAGCTTAGAGGAATATAAGGGTAGTGGGCAAGAATTGTCAGGTGATGCTGAAGCTGCTGAGGATGACCTGTTGCTGACTGATGATGATGCAGATCTAGAATATATCCCTCCAGCATCTCTTTTTCAGATACAGATGAAGTTGAAAGTGATGATGATGACATGGCTAGAAGGTTAGCAGAAAGTCAAAGGCTGAAACTTCAACCACTGAAAAGGCACACTGTGTCTGTCTTTAAACTGTTTGAGAAAATAATTTGAAAGTCTGACCTTTGAAAAGCACAGATGTCAGAACGTACACAGTCACCCTATCAGTCATCATCAGCATCATCACCTCTTCAAAGTTCAAGTCCCATTCAGCCACACACACCTGTTCTGAGTAACCAGTAGCAACATCCACAACCTTAGCTATGATGAGTGCCTCGGCTGCTACTGGAAGTGCTACACCTTTGACACCTAGTAGTAGTAGCAGTAGAATTGCATCAGTCCCAGTAGTAGTAGCATTCCATCAGGAACCCCTTAATCCATGACCTAAGTATGTTGCTATCTGTTGTCTATGCAAAATGCATGTGAATAGGAGGAAAGCATGCTCACACCTAGGCATCTCCTCTATGAAATCCCACCTGACACACAACCACGGGTCTACCTGGGAGACACACTATCAACAGATTAGAGGTGCCACAACTAGCAACAGCAGAAGCACTCCAAAAAGGTCCAAGGGCTCTGTGGTAGATAAGTGAAGTTGTGATATTATTTATGTGTCAGAGAGGTTGCCACTGACAACAGTCAGTTGGTGCTGCAAAGGAGTATCATGACTCTGGATTTGCTGTAGGAGATGGAAAAAGGCATAGACTGCCCACACATGCTGCCGCTTCCTCAGCCACCTCCTCTAGTTATGTTGTTAAAGCAATAAAGGTACAGGTTTATTTGGCCATGTCCTGCTAGCCCACACTGACTGAGTTCCTTGAAAGGTTTCAAAGACTTCACAAAAACAATCCCAAAGTATGCCTGTGGAATGGCAAGGTTGCCCGGATGTTGGCTGTGAACATGCTGACATATTTTTTTGTAGAAAACCAGGGTTTCAGAGAACTGATGTCATGTGTAGCTCCACACTTGCATGTCCCAAGCCACAGTTATTTTTCCAGGATGGCTGTGCCAGAAATGTATAAGCAGGTGGGTAGTGTGGTGGGCAGACGGCTGGAAAGTGCATACAGAAAGAAACTCAACCTGACAGCAGATATGTAGATAAGTGGGTAGAGCACAGACTATATGACTATGACTTCTCACTGTGCTTCCCTCCCACCACCACCACCAGTGGACAACACTAGCTTACAGCATTAGGTGACAGCCAGTAATCATTCATCTGGTTCTGGCAGTGTGATTAGAAGGCAGCAGCAGGATAGCCCATACCATCGTCAGGTCACCTTGTGCATGCAAAGTTTTGAGAGACAGTCCCACAAATCTGTAGATTTTTAAGTAAGCTGGAGCAGGTGATACAGGAATGCCCCCCTCCTTAAAAGTTGGTTTTGTGTCTTCTGGTACTGGCTCCGACATAATTGCTGCCTTGAGAATTGGTGATATAGTGCATGTTCCCTGCTTTGTCCTTGTGCTAAAGTTAGTTGTCAGCAGATTCTTGGCAGAATCCAAAACCCTCAGAGAGATATTTTCTTTTGCTCACAAAATCATTGCCCATTTTAAGCGCTCCTACAGTGCACAGAATGCTCTATATTCCATACAAGAGCATAACAACCTGCACCATCACCAGCTGAAAATAGAGGTCCCTACCAGGTGGAATTCCACACTCTACATGCTAAAGCATTTGTATGAGGCCATTAGCAAGTATACTATACAAAACGTGAAGGCTTTGGAGGGAGCCTCTTTGTCACCTGGCTGATGGCAACTAATATGGAGTTACTGAAATCCTTTGAGGAGGGAACTATGCTGGTGAGCCTCATAGGGGCTGGAATTCATGAAATTCTACCACTGATATTTTTGTTACAGAAAAAATGAGGAGCATGGCTGGCTAATTTTACCATAATGACAGAGAAAGCCAGGCCACATGTATTAACAGCAGCTCAAGTGAGGAGGAGGAGGGGTGTAAAGAAGGGTGCATCCCTTTCCGCCCATGCCTCCTAGTCTTGAGACCTCAGGTGATGTGGAGCCCATGCAGCTTGGGTTCACTTGCCTTTCAGTTGCTGAAAGGAACTTTAGGAGGAGGGAGCATCTGTGCCTTTACTGCGGTAAGGCAGGGCATATGCTGCAAAACTTGCCCCACACGTCCGGAAGGCCCGCACCTAATGTTCTGTAGGGAACAGATCTTAGGTGGCGTCTCAGTGTCCCTGGCTATCCAGAAGGACAAACCTCCGTTGAGCTCCCCTGGGGCAAGTTTTCCATTACTACAGAGGCACTTATTGACTCCGGTGCAATCGGCCTCTTTATTGACAGTGCCTTCACTCAGAAGCACTCCATTCCTTTGCAGCTCTGTACCACTCCACTTGCCCTAGACCCCTACAGATCATCCACAAAACCGCTACTTTGTCTATGGCTGTAGGGGCTCTCAATCATGAAAAGTTACAATTCCAGGTGATCCACTCTCCTCACTATCCTGTGATCCTGTGTTATCCATGGTTGCGCAAACATAATCCCACGTTCGACTGGGCAAGGGCCAAAGTCATGGCATGGTCACAGAGCTGTTCCAAGACATGCCTAGTGAAAGTGGTGAAGGTGCTAACCACATCCCCAGTACCTTTGTTTCCTGAAGAGTACCAAGAGTTCTGAGACATATTCGATAAGAGCCGGGTGTGAGCTCCCACCTCACCGCCTATATGATTGTACCATTGAATTGCAACCTGGGGCCATACCCCCTCGATGTCGAGTCTACCCTGTTTCTGTCGTGGAGAATAAGGCCATGGAGGAGTAAGTTTTGGATGCACTGTCCCAGGGGTTCATCCAGGGCCGGTGCAAGGATTTTTGTATACACAGGCGAAGGTGCATTTTGATGCCCCCCCAACCCAGACACAATCCACCTGCCCCCCCAACCTTGCCACAATCCCCTGCCCCCACCCACATATTCACCTCCACACTCTCCACCTTCACATTGCCCCTTCCACAATGCTCCCTTCATCTCCACATTGCCCCTTCATCTCCACAATGCCCCCTTCATCTCCACATTACCCCTTCCATAATGCCCCTTCTTCATCTTCACAATGCCCCTTCCACAATGCCCACTTCATCTCCACATTTCCCCTTCCATAATGCCCCTTCATCTCCACAATGCCCCTTCCACAATGCCCCCTTCATCGCCACATTGCCCCTTCCATAATGCACCTTCATTTCTACAATGCCCCCTTCATCCCCTACCTTGAGTCCCTGGTGGTCTAGCGGCATTCCATAAGAAAGCTCTGTGCCTACTTCAGCACAGAGCTGAACTCCCGCACTCTATTCTCAGTAATGCAGGTGCTGGGAGATGATGTCATCTCCCAGTGCTCTGTATTACTACAGAGCCTGGGTCGCTCTTCATTGCGAGCGTCACAAAAAAACGCAGCGATGGAGCGCTTGTTAGTGTAAATCAGCGATCCCTGACGGCAGATATATTTAAAAAAAAAATTCCCAGCCTCCCCCTTTTCGGCTCCCCTCCGTTGCGGCACCCTAAGGCAGCTGCCTGTCCTGCCTTAATGGTAGCACCGGCCCTCGGTTCATCCACAAGTCCTCCTCTCGTGCTGGGGCTGGATTCTTCTTTGTAAAAAAAGAGTGGAGAACTGAGACCATGTATCGACTACAGGGGGCTCAACCATACCACGGTAAAAAATTCCACTTACTACTGAGCTATTCGATTGATTAAAAGGGTCCAAGGTGTTCACCAAGCTCGATCTGCTGGGGGTGTACAATTTGGTAAGTAAGAAGGAGGGCCATGAATGGAAAACCGTGTTTAACACCAGGAGCGGGAATTACAAATACCTCGTAATGCCCTTGGGTCTCTGCAATGCTCCCGCGGTTTTCTACGAATTCTTAAATGACGTCCTCTGGGACATGCTCCAGCAATGCGTGGTGGTATATTTAGGCGACATTCTGATCCATTCCACCTCCATGGAATGCCACCACGCAGATGTTGCCCGAGTTCTGCAGAAATTAATAGAGAATAATCTATTGTGCAAAATAGAAAAGTGTGAGTTCCACCGCAAACAGGTCACCTTCTTGTGGTATGTCATTTCAGAGGTTGGTTTCACTATGGACCCTGAGAAACTCTCGTCTGTTCTCAAGTGGCCACGACCTGTAGGTCTCTGCTCCCTTCAACGTTTCCTCAAGTTCGCCAAATACTACAGGAAATTTATCCGCAAATTTTTCTCAATTGTAAAACCCCTTACCAACATGACCAAAAAAGACAGTAACTCCACACATTGGTCCCCAGAAGCCATCAAAACATTTCAGGCATAAAAAGTTGTCTTTGCCACTGCACCCATATTGACACACCTGAAACATGAGCTCCCATTCATACTTGAGGTCAATGCATCTGAGACAGGAGTAGGTGCCCTCCTGTCTCAACGTCCTACTCCTGAGAGCCTGATAGCCAGTTGCACCTGTGTGGATCCTGCGGAGTGCAACTATGAAATTGGTGACTGTGAGTTGCTGGCAATAATACTCGCTCTAAAAGAATGGAGGCATTTGCTCAAGTTAACAATCTAATGCTCACAGATCACAAAAACCTCACATACCTGTCTGAAGCTAAACACTTGAATCCAAGACAGGCCCGATGGACCTTATTTCTGTCCCGTTTTAATTATGTGATCTCTTACTTGCCGGGTACCAAGAATGTCCGGGGTGATGCCCTATACAGACAGTTCTCGGGCACTAAGGAGGGGAGCCCTCCTAGTCCTATTATCCCTCCAGACCTAGTACTTGCCACTATACGTACAAGCATTACATCTCCCCTTGGGGAGAGAATACTGGCCACCCAAGTAGATGCACCTGCTGAGACTCCTTCTGGGCACTGTTTCGTACCTAGTAACCTCTGTACCAAGGTACTTTCCACATATCATAATATGAAGTCAGCAGGTCAACCTGGTAAGAACCAGCGTATCTGGTCGGTTTCCCGTCTTTTCTGGTGGCCAGAACTTAACAAAGATATTGCTGCCTTTCTCACTTCCTGTCCAGTCTGTGCGTAGATCAAATCACCTTGTCACCTTCCAGTGGGCCTTCTCCAACCCATACCTGATGGGGAGAAGCCATGGTCACACCTTGCCTTGGACTTCATAGTCGACCTCCCTTTGTCTAACGGTAACACAGCCATCCTCATAGTCGTTGACTGATTTTCTAAGATGATTCATTGCATATCTTTCAAAAAACTTTCATCCGCTAAAGATTTGGCTACTGTCTTCATCAAAGAGGTCTACTGGCTACACGGGGTTCCCAAAGTAATAGTTTCAAACCAGGGTAGCCAGTTTGTCTTGAGATTCTGGAGGGCATTCTGTGTGCAACTAGGTATCCAACTCTCCTTCTCCTCGGCCTATCACCCGCAGTCGAATGGGGCCGCAGAGAGGGCTAATCAGGCTTTGGAGCAATTCCTGTGGTGTTACATCTCAGACCATCAGAATAATTGGTTGGACCTGCTACCTTGGGCAGAGTTTGCTCATAACAGTGCTATCTTGGCTTCTACCCGTCTCTCCCCCTTCATGGTGACTTATGTGTATCAACCCTCCATGATTCCAGATTCATTCTCTCCCCAGGGGATTCCAGCATTGGAGGATCATCTCTAGCAAATCCGTTCCACATGGGTGCAGGTCCAAGAGTCATTGCAACGCTCACAACAATCCCAGGAGCTCCAGGCCAATCGTAAAAGCCTAACCACAGGTTAGGGGAGAGGGTCTGTTGTCCTCCAGAAATCTCCACATCCAATTTGTGTCCTTCTTATTTATGCAACATTTATTTATATCTACATTGATTTACAGGTACAAGACGTGAAGATGGAAGACAGAAGGATCAGAGAAAGAAAGAAGAGAGAAGAAGGAAGAAAGAAGAGGTGTTTTGCATTTTACCTTTTTGTGTCCTGTCTGGTTCCTGGTCCCTAACAGTTCCGTATAAGTTACTCTCACATCTGTGTGACATGCAGAGAGTCTGAGGTGCATGCCACTTGGGCTAAAATGGAGTATTTAAATGCTGTACACAACTGATTATTTTGGGGGAGGAGCCAACTACAATTTTCTTGTAGCATGTAACCCCAGGATAATCTTTTCAACAAGAGACTGTACTAATATAATAGAATGGAGTCAATACTAGGGAACTCCCTTTAGTAGTTAAACTCTTTAACAAAAGGACCTTGAGGGAGTAGTATTATCTCTCTCATCTACAAACCTGTGGCACAAATCATCCATTGTTAAAGCATTTTAAGCTGTAGGATGAGATAAAATTTCAACATCAAAAGCACACTCAACTTATGCAATGGCAGCTTCATGGATAGAGAAAGCAGATGTTCAGCAAAAATTTGCTTCATAGCTTGATGGAGCAGTCTTCATACCTTCTGCATGCATTATAGACTGGATGTGAAAGTTTCAGAAGAAACAACCTTTAGGATCCTGAGAGCTGCTACCTCTTGTCCCTTCCAGTAATCAACTTCACAAATTTTGTTTGTGCTGCTCCTTCATATCCAAAGACAGCAAATATCTTACCATCTTAATTAATACAATTTTGTTTGTTTGTTTGTTTGTTTGATCCTATGTAGAGATTCTATGTACTAAATGATCTGTGAGGGTTGGTGGGGTTCTTTTATACTTTTCTCCTGGGGATTAGTTCCTGTCATGTACTGGGGATGGTCATCTTGTTTGTGCTTCAATTTATATGTAGGGAAAAGGAATTCATGGAAAAGACAGAATTTACAAATTCATCTCTATGGTGTTAATGGTTTTCTCCAAAGTTGCCCTTCTTATTGATGGATAAGGGGCAGAATATGAGAGAAAAAGCAAAAAGGAGATACTAAGCAGACATGCATGAGAGAAAGTGATGGTGACAGCAAGAGGTGAATGAGTGAGATAGAGAGATCAAGTGAATGACAGAGACAGGAGAAGCACTAAAGAGAAAAAGCAAGAGTGTGAAAGACAGAGACAGAGAGATAGATAAACAGATTTATAGAGACATATTGAGCTCAATTTAAAGTAGTCCATTAAAACAGCGAGTAGGGCCATATTGGATACTGATCGACAGAATAAAATGTCTATTTCTGTATTCAATGGCCCTACCAGCTAAAAGCACAAAAGGTCTTTTGGCCAAACAACCGTTTTGTGCTTAAGGTAACAAAACGCCACTAAATAACTGCAATAATGGGAACATCAAAGGAAAAAACCTAATGATAGGTGCCTGAGACACTGTCAAGCACCAATTGTTAGCTTATCTGTGTTACACTTACCTGTCATCCACTCTCCTTTTTCTTCTACCTTCCTTCTTGTCTTTCTTATCATCATTCTCCTCTCTTTCTTTTTCTCCCTTCTTTCTTCATCTGGTCCTTCTGTCTTTCATTTTCACGTCTTGTACCTGTAAAAAAATGTACATATAGATAAATGTTGCATAAAATATAATCCATCTATGCATAGTTTATCCTCTTGAGTGCCAGAAGAGTATGAAACATATTGCAGAACAATGTGTTAAGTATCTCCCTGGGTCTCAAATGGTTAAGATATGCATAGATGTGTGGGTCATTAAAATAAAACATGTTCAAAGTCCTCCAGATATGTCCCCATTAAACATTTCCCCATAAGAATCAAAAGCAACTGAAAAACCTTAGTTTCCCTTCAGCAAGCGTGGAGTCTGAGTGGATTTTCAGGGCAGTTGGGTACATTGCCAATGACCAAAGGGCACAACTACCAAGAAGCAATGCTGGGAGACTAATATTCTTAAAAATGAACCAACATCTCATATCATCTGAGTATTAGGTAGCAGAAACCACACATGATGACAGAGAAAGCCAGGCCACATGTATTAACAGCAGTATAAGTGAGGAGGAGAAGGGATGTAAAGGGTTGTTACATGTACCACACTTGGGACCAATACTATGACCAATAAGTAATGTGTATCAGTAATCTGAGAAGGATAGCTTGCATACGGCACAAACATGATAATCTTAATAACTGCTGTATGTATCAACCACACCAATCACACCAAGACAGTCCACAAACATCACATCACATCAACCACATTGTAGGTTGTAATCCTTTTTTTTAATCTCTTGATATCATCATGAATATGTGCCAGTGTTGCCATGAAGTTGTGTTGTGGGCAGAAGACAAAGGTACACTGCATTTTAACAAATGTTTCAAGGCATATGTTGTTGTGGGACTCATAGCTATGTCCCCATTAAACATTTACCCATAAGAATTAAAAGCAGGCAAAATATATTCCAAATAAATATAGATGTTCTTTTGTCTTTCTATGTCGCTGTTTGCGGTGGCAGCGGCAGTAGGGAAAGACAGAAACACCACAGCCACCCTAGTACCTTACAGGTTCCTCTAATCCCCCTCTTGAAGCTGATTGGATAGGATGTGCTTAAGCACACATCACAGCCGATGGCTGTGAGGGAATTTGAACAGAGACTGCCCAAATATAAAGACAGTATCTGTTCAAATTCCCTCACAATGGAATGTGCATTGGCCCAGAAGGTACTAGGGAGACTGTGTTTATTCTCTTTTTCTCAGTCATTGCAAACAACTATGGAGAAAGAGAAAATAGCATTTATTTTTATTTGGAATATATTTTGCTGGTTTTCGATTCTTATGGGGAAATGTTTAGTGGGGACATAGCTCTAGAACTTTGGCCATGTTTTACTTGTTTTACATATCTTAACCCTTTGAGCCCCAGAGAGGTACGCAATGCTTTGGTCTGCAATGCATTTCGTACACCTCTGGCACTCAGGGGATTAAACTATGCATAGATTTGCATCCTTCTTATTTATGCAACATGTATTTATATCTCCATTGCTTTACAGGTACAAGACGTGAAGATGGAAGACAGAAGGATCAGAGGAAGAAAGAAGAGAGAAGAAGGAAGAAAGAAGAGAGAATAATAAGAAGGAAGATGGACAGTAGCTGAACAGGGTGCTGAGGACTCCACTAGATTCCAGGATTAATGGTAAGTGTTACTATATATGGGCTGTTACTTCCTTACTTAGTCGGATTAACCCTGTCAGTGCCAGTGAGGTAATTATACCCCACTAGCATTCACTGGGTTAATTCTATAAACTCTGGACACATTTGAGTGTACTTTGGATGTATTGTGCTTTGGGTCCCATATCAATACATCCTTTGGGGGACTTAGTTTTTTTTTTAACTGTGTTTTTAACTGCAATTTCTGCAGATGTGCTAAGGTATTTTATGCCCAAAAAACTGAGTGAAAAATGTCCCATGTTAAAGCAGGTCCCTTAGCGCACCTTAGCACTGAACACAGTCCTTTTAATTGCAGTGTAGTCCATTTGTACTATATTTGATGGTGGGAAGGTAAACTTATTTAACCCCTTAAGGACCCTTGACGTACCAGGACCGTCATGGTCCTTGAACTACTCAAGGACCGATGACGGTCATGGTACGTCACGTACGTTTTACTTACAGCGCTCTACCGGGAGCGCTGTAAGTAAAAATAGGGCCTGAAATAGACCGCTCCAAGATCGGAGCGATCTCTTTCAAGCCCCATAATGACGCGCCGATACACGTGACAGGTCACGTGTACCGGCGCATCCAAGTGCGCCTATGCGGTCATTATGGGACGGAAATGTCCCATGACCGCCGGTCCTTAAGGGGTTAAACTTTCCTTCTGCCAAATAAGTTAGTCTTTATCTGGACTTCTTGTTTTGCCTGATAAAACACAGTATAACCCTGTATGTTCCCTCTTGAAAGGAATGTATCTAATCTTCTCTTAAATATATCCATTGTATCTGCCATAACCACATCCTTGGGCAATAAATTCCAACCAGTTTTCTATTCAATTGCACTGTACGTCATTCCAAACTAGTGGGGTATCTATTTTTTATGAATAGTGACAGTGGCAATACAATAGAAGAGTCCATGTTTTCCAGTGATTTATTATTCAAGGGGTGCAAAAAAGTTTTCTTAATAAAACAGGGATTAATTCATTTCCTGGTGTGTCATTTGCAAATAGTACATTTTACTGAAGTTTAATTAAATTAAATATTACAAAAATTATAGTAAAATACCTAAGAGTGAATTCACATGTTTTTTTTAATAAACCAGCAAGGATAACTTAGGAATTAAAATATTATCAATTAGAAAACGTATTTCTGGCCATCAAATGTTTCTGAAACTTTAAGAAATATTGATTAACACTTTATATGCAAAAACATATATATTGCAGGGTTTATCCTCCCGAGTAAAACAAGGGCACTTCCACTGCTGAGAGGTGTTTAATTCAAAAGTTATTGCAGCTTGAGCTTGAATTTTTTAGGTGCAATATCACAGTGGCCTTAAATAGTACTATGGTGCTATTGCTACACCATCCTACGGACAGCTCTGGTCAGTTGACCATAAATCTCCATAGGATGGTGTGGCAACAGTTCCACTCTACAAATTCAGGCCACTGTGATATTGCACTTAAAAAAATCAGGTTTGCGCTGAAATAACTTTTGAATTAAACACCTATCGGCACTGGCAGTGCCCTTTGTTTACTCAGGAGGATAAACTCTACAATAGATATTTTTTATAATATTTGTAACTGTCACTTAATTTTATAAACTATACGTAAAAATACTACACATTCCTTTATCTATGCCACAATATGTAAGACAAATGAATTTGTTGAGGTGGGGTAAACAGTGCTCAAAAGTTGTTTTTCCACAATGTAGTTTGAATTAGCAGAATTAAACCTTTATATTGACCTACTCTATTTTGTTATTGAGCTTTGATCTTGTATTGAGAACGTTTTTGCTTTTCATAGTTTTCTTTTTCATAAGTTTGTTGTTGTCTCTTTCTATTGCTTTGAGAGAGCCAAGCAATGCATTCGAGGGATTTTTATCAAGGGAAATCCTTGCATCCTATTAAAGGGATAGTAATACTTCGTTTTATCTTTATTTAATTTTGTAGGCATTAAAAAACATGAAGAACGATATAAGTCTTATCTCTCAAACCTTTATGGTTTGAGAGATATTCACAAGCAAAGTTTCCCCTCCCGTCCCTTTTACCTAGTCTAAGCCACCTCTTCTCAGACGTGGAATGCAGTCCATAGACCAGACAGATAACAGAAGGAGACAATCGTCTTACAGTGAGAACAATGAAAGCCTTGCCCCCCCTTGATAAGTTTTTCAGGTTTTTCCCTTATCTTAATTGAAGATTGTCCCTCTCTGCAGTCTACCTGGGCACCTCCCTTCTGCTCTGGGTGAGCAGTGTTACATCAGTAAAAGGGGCAGGAAGGGGGATACTTTGTCATTGAATTACTCTTGAACTACAACTCTGACAGAATTGAAATAACACTCTCCAAAGTCCAAATACTATGATGATTAATTAGAGCTGCTTTTATTATGAAAAATTACTACCCCTTTAACTTAACAAATCATATGCACTGTCTCTTGAGTTCTATAGACTTTAGGGGTTATCTCCTATCCTACTAACACAATAAGAATCATTACAGAGGTATTATAGGCAGTGTATATAAAGGATGCCAGATGTGACAGTGTTGCAAAACCCCAAATTTCTATTAATTTTTAGTATCACATCAGCATTTTGCTCTGGAAGATAATTCTTATTTTGTTGTGGAAGAAAATTCTGAATTTTGATGTCAAGTACCATGGACAATACTAGGTAAGACTGGTATCTTCTATGCTATATACAACAATATTTTATTTTAAAAATTATAGATTTATCTTTGAGACAGATTAAAGTGATGAAAATGTAAGTGAGGTTCTGAGTTTCAAAACTGTATCTTAGAAAATCAGTGAGATGTTATAAAAGCTTGATTATAGGAAGAGAAAGCAGTTGTTTCATGTAATAGGTAGTACTGCACTCTCTGTGCATTATGAAGATAAACAAGACCGATTTTCTGCCCAGTATAAATATGCTTTGCTGTAGAGTTTTTGGTAAGAAGCATAATATGAAATACAATATGGTAGCCTGTGCAGCACAGCAGTCTGGGAAGATATTAGCAAGGCTAGCAACATGGTGAGTTCCTTTTTCTGTGTATACATAATGTAATGCTTTTATTAGCATCTTACTCATAACAAACATAGAATTTTACTGCAGATCTGAACCATTCGCCCATCTAGTCTGCCCATTTTTCCTACTTTAAAAACCTCAGTTTATGCCTATGCCACGCATGCTTAAATTATCTCATTATTTTACCCTTTCAGTGCCAGAGGGGAGCACAACACATTGCAAGGAACTCAAAGGTTTTACCGCTACAAAATCTGCTGGTAGGCTATTCTGCTTATTTAACACCCTCTCAGTGGAGTAAAACTTTCTTACATTGCATCTAACACTCCATCCCTCTAGTTTTAGACTATGAACCCTTGTTCTAACATTTCTAGTCCTTTGAAATGTATATCCCTCCTTTACTTCTTAAATCCCTTCATGTATTTGAATGTTTTTATATCATATCACCTCTCTCTTCTCTCCTCTAAGCTATGCATGTTTACATCCTTTAGTCTATCCTGATATCCTTTATCCTGTAAACCAATCACCATTTTAATAGCCCTTCTCTGATTTCTCTCCAGAATATCTATATCCTTCTGGAAATGGGGTTTCCAGTACTGTACACAAAACCTTAGGTGAGGTCTAACCAGAAATCTGTAGAGTAGTATGACCATTGCCATCTTTTTGCTAAGAAATGCCCCTAGCTATACAACCCAGCACCCTGATTGCATTTCCCACCGATTTGTTACATTGCCTGCCTACCTTTGTCATTAGAAATAATTACTCCCAAATCTTTTCCTGCTGTTGTCTATGACAGCATAGTACACTGAATACTATATTCTGCATTTGGATTTGTATGTCCCAAATTCATTAATTTACATTTATCAACATTAATCTGCAGCTGTCACATTCATGTCCTTTCTTCTAACTTACATATATCATATGCAATTTGGCCTATTCCCCCAGGAATGTCTACCCTGTCACAAATCTTTGTATCATCTGTAAAAAACCATACCATAACTTGAAGACCTTTTGCAATATAGCTAATGAAAATATTAAAAACAATGAGCCTCAGTACAGATCCCTGAGGTACCCCACTAGTACCAAACCTTCCTCTTAACCACAACCTTATGTCTCTTGTCTTTCAGCCATTGCATTATCCATTCAACTATTTTTACATCCAGATCCAAACACAACAATTTTTGAATGAGTGGTGTATGAGGGACATTGTAAAATGACTTTCTGAAATCTACATAAGCTATTTCTACTGCTCTCAAGAAAATATATGAGGTTAGTTTGACAAGATTTTCCTGCTGTTTAGGATCTTGCAAGCCTGCAGTGTACATAGTAACTGAGAAACAGGTTACAATGTATGCCGGTACATTATTTGTTATAATTACATAATGTGTACAATGCAATAATTATGAAAATGTGTACATAAAACCAGGAGCACAGCAGCTTCAAAATTAGACAAATTTGACACCGATATAATGGCTTGCATAACTTGAAATCTAGAGGCTCATAATTTATGATAGCCATTTTAGTCCAATAGTGTAGATGCCAAATGAATATTACAATAAGTAATAATACTTTTGTTTATTGGACTAACATTTAATTACAAAGAGAAGCTTTTGAGAGCAACAAGATCTCTTTATCAAGCAAATATATATATATATATATATATATATATATATATATATATATATATATACTAGCAATATGTGACGGCGTTGCCCGTCATTGTAGTAGGGTATGTCTTATGTAGCATTTTTTGTTTGAAATGTTGTAGGTGGCACGATGAAGGTATTTTGTAAGAATTTTTTGTGTTTGTTTATATTGTACATTTCATTTAGCTGTATTGACTGATGATGTTTTCTTGTGTACTGTGTGAAGCAGAAAGAATCATATTGCACACATACATAGACACACACAGATACAGTGACATATACAGACATTCATCATACATACACACGTACATACATGCGTACACACACACACATACAGATAGTATTACGGTCCTGTAAGTGCCAGAGAGGTAGGCAAGGCATTGCTCATTGTGTTGCTTAATCCTCTGGCACTGAAAGGGTTAACCAGCTGTCCCAGTATGTAG
Organism: Rhinophrynus dorsalis; assembly: GCA_037306005.1. NCBI lineage: Eukaryota > Metazoa > Chordata > Amphibia > Anura > Rhinophrynidae > Rhinophrynus > Rhinophrynus dorsalis. The sequence goes on along the minus strand of CM074728.1, from coordinate 48,530,616 downwards.
CGAGAGTCATGGAGTCCACAGTCCCTGAAGTGGACTCTGTACATGCACACTCAGAGGTTGCCAGACAACCGCCGGCCCGGCTCCCTGGCCAGGAAGACACCTCCTGCCCCATGCTTCGGCCAAGAACGTTACTAGGGACGCAGCCCAGGCACCGAGAGTGGGAACTGAGCAGGGATGGTGTGTGTTGTTGGAGCAGCTATAGTGCGGCATGTATATTTTTTGTGCCAGGGTACTTACACAATGCAGGTGTGTGACAGCGGATTTGGTACAGCTAGGCTTCCTGCAGCAGAAGCACATTGTGCACCAGGAGCCGAAAGCATTGTTGTGTTGCGGATACCAGAAATGAAGGTACACTGGAGCCGATTCCGCCCTCTCTTTGTTGGATCAGCTCATTGTGTGCCTCAGGTTGGTGGAGGGACCCTTGTGGACTCTGTGTGTGTGTGTGGCTTTTGTGTGTGTGTGTGTGTGTGTGGCTTGTGTGTGTGTGTGTGTGTGTGTGTGGCTTGTAAGTGAGTCTGTGGTGTAGGAGCGAGTGGCAGACATTTTGTTTTTTCAGTCACTTGGATAGTGGTGGGCGGGCTGGATAGTGGGGGCAGGTCAACTCCCTGAATTATTTGAATCACTCGTCCACTGAATCACCCAATGGGAACAGTAACTCCTTACTTAAGCTGAGGTAACATAGCAATATAACATACAGTGGCTTTTCAGTTGAGGCAGCGTAGCAATATGCTGAGGGATCGAATAGAAAGTGGTGTTTGAGGCTTGCCCTCTGTAACATACAGCAAAGCATCTCTCTCCCTTTAAGGAGAAAGGGCGGGAATCAGGAAGCAGGAAGTGGAGGAGTGACAGTTGAAAACAGACAGTGAGGTGACTGAAGAGATGAAAAGAGTTAACCCTTTAAGTGCCAGAGGGGTAAGCAACGCATTGCAAAGCAATGTGTTGCGTACCCCTCTGGCACTGAAAGGGTTAAATAAAAGAGTTGCTATTAAGTTTATCCCTGAGTTTGTATTTTATGGAAACATTACACCCTCGTACTGAAACAGAGTGTATGGAGGGTTACAGTTATCTGTGAGAGGTGACACAGTGTATGGAAGATTACAGTTATCTGTGGGAGGTGAAACAGTGTGTTTGTGGGGTCATGATCCTGAGTGAGAGTGTGAGTGGACCAGGAGAAGTTATTGATATCCCTACTTCAGGAGCGAGTGGCAGCTATATTTTTTGTTGTCAGTTGGATAGTGGTGGGAGGGCTGGAGGGGGTGGGCCAACTCCCTGTATGATAAACACGCCCCCATTGAATCACCCAATGGGAGCAGGAATGTCCCCATTGAATCACCCAATGGAAGTTGTGTCTCCTAATGAGACATAAATTATGTAATGAGGCATTCTGTTCAATGTGTGTTTGTTTTCTGAGGAGAAAAAATTATGTTCTGTGTGTGAGGTACCATAAATTATGCAATAAGGCTTATTCTTTTATATATATTTACTAGTTGAACAGCCCGTTACACGGGCCACAGTGCCTCTGGAAGCCGGTCGTGGGGAAGTCACGTGCAGTAGAGACTACCCGCGACCCGGCTGATACAGAGCTGGACGATCCTTCGGAGCGCTCAGCTCTGTATCAGCCGCGGCGCGGGCAGTCTCTACTGCACATTACTGCCGCACGCTCAGCAGTGTCTACTGCGCATGTCGGGCATTACACACAACTTAGCGAATTATTATATAGGATATATATATATATATATATATATATATATATATATATATATAAAAGTATATCTCTTTGAATGTTTGATTGGCAAAAGAATACACGACACGTTGCTTTATAATGCATTCTGTACATCTCTGGCACTCAAAGGGATATATATTAGCAATGCATATATTTTCCCGCACAAAATTCCCATGGAACTTATTAATGTTATGATAGGGCGAATGATTAAAATTTTGTGAGTTAGTTTTAGGGCAGTAAGGGTTAGTGATGTGTGAGTGACTTTTAAAATTAATTTTTCATCTTTAATATTTTTTAGATTTTTTTTATAAAACATCTTTCTTTATTATATTTTTGTTTGTATACAATAAGAGACATGCTTATTTATGCCAAAAAGAATTGGAGGGGATGGGGAGGAAATAGAGAATCTTCCTTATCAAGGGGCATGGTCCACACTTAAATGGGGTTCTCTCTCTCTATTACCAAAAGAGGCACCATTTGTTAGCAGCAGTGCCATTGCTACTACTACCACCAGCAGCAGAGCTGCATTGGAGCCCCAGCCAGTGCCACCTGCACCAACAAGGGTGGTAATAAGAGGTGCATTCCCTTGTAACCAAGCAACCTATATAGAGATGATTCCTCAGAGTTTTTCAGTGTGCTCCAAATATTTCTACACCAGATGAGTGTGGAGTTAGGAAAGGGTAAAAGTTTTTGCCTCAAAAGAGAAACAGGAGAAAAATAGCGCTTTTCATTGAGCTGGAAATATTTCACAAAAAGTGCAGTTTTTTTTAACTTTTCTTCTCCTACTTTATTGCACTGAAATCAATGAAAAGACAGAATTTTTCCCTACCACATGACAAGTTTCTCTTTGTTTCCCCCAGGCATATAAAAGGGTGTAATTTTCTCGCAGCTTGCCATTCTGTGTTTGTGAGAGGAAGAGAAAGCAGCACATTTTTGAGCTTGAGAGAGCCAGGCTAATAAAGTGGAGCTGAAGCTTAATTTAGGAGGACTCTGGGGGACAGGAAAGAAGAAAGGAGTTTGACCCCAAATACCCCAAAATTTGGTGGGACTAACAGGGAAGACACAGGCAGCCATGTTCCAAGTTTCTTCCTGATCTGGTTGTTATCTCTGTCCTGTGTGAGACTAGGGGGTAAATTTAAAGGTTTGCAGTAAAATAGCCGGTAGGGCCAAAGTGAAAACCGGCTGAAATAATAAAATGTCTTGGTTGATATTCAAAGGCCCTACCAGCTAAAACCACAAAGGACGTTAAAGGGATAGTAATACTTAAAATGTAAAAAAAAAATGTCATAGGGTTTATTCCCCTGAGTAAAATAAGGGAACTCCCACTGCTGAAAGGTGTTTTATTTAAAAGTTATTACAGCTCAAAGTTGAATTTTTTAGGTGCAATATCCCAGTGGTCTGAAATTGTACAGTGGCGCTGTTGCTACACCATCCTAATGAGATTTATGGTACAATTTCAGGCCACTGGGATATTGCATCTAAAAAATTCAACTTTCAGCTGTAATAACATTTGAATAAAACACCTTTCAGTACCCTTTTTTTTTAGTCAGGGGGATAAACACTACAATATATATTTTTTTACATATTAAGTATTACTATCCCTTTGAGCTACAGAAATGGTCTTGTGGCTAAACGTCCGTTTTGTGCATTAGGTTCACCAAATGCAGCTAAAAGCAGCAATATTGGGAACTTAACCGTAAAAAAAGTCAACTGTTGGTGCCTGACACACTGCCAAACACAGATTATTAACTTACATGTGTTACACTTAACTGTTATCCACTGTCTGTCACCTTCTGTCTTCTCTTCTCTCCTGTATCTTCTGTCCTTTTCTTCTTTATTCAGTCTTCTTGCTGTAAAAAAAAAAAGAAAGTTATAAGTACAACGCAGAAATTAGTATCACATTAATACATACTTTAACTGCTTGAGTGCCAGAGGTGTACACAACGCATTGCAAAACAATGAGTTGTGTAACTCTCTGATGCTCAAAAGGGTTAATATTGTTTGCTGTCTCCTCCGCTGTGTGCGGCCACGGAGGTAGCATTATGCAGCACAGGACCCCCCCCACCCCGTCGTCTTCATCACAGGCCTATGCCTGTTACACACTGAGGGAGTCTGAAGTGAGCCTGCCTTTATATATGGGCAGTCTCACTTCCAAATCCCTCACAGCCATTGTAGAAATTGTTTATCATGGCATTATTTTATCATATCATTATTTATCATGGCATTCATGGAAACTTTTATTGGGAAGAACTTGGACATTTTATATTACTAACTGGCAGCATATTTATGGAACGGGCCAGTAGTAATACATTCTTTAACCTTTTTGAGCACCAGAGAGGTACACAACGCATTACTTTGCAATGTATTGCTTACACCTCTGGCACTCAACGGGTTAAAGTATGTATTAGTGTGACTTTTATTTCTGCATTGTACTTAAAACTTTTTTTTTTTTTACAGCAAGAAGACTGAATAAAGAAGAGAAGGACAGAAGATACAGGAGAGAAGAGAAGAAAGAAAGACAGAAGATGATCAGCATTCTGAGGACTCTGCTGGACATCAGGATTAATGGTAAGTGTTAATTGTAATGCAATGTTGCTTTACTTAGTCAGATTAACTCTATGAATGGGGTAATTTTACCCTACTGGCACTCATAGGGTTAATTCTACTTTGGATGTATTGATGTGGGGCTTAGGGCCCATTAATAGCTGCGTTAGCTGACTAAAGAGCCGATAAGGGACACACAACCTGGGTCTTAAATTTTATACAATAAAGTGAGTCTCTTATCGGATTTTTACAGCTAACGCAGTCCATTAAATGGCAACTTGGAGCATTTTTTTTTTCTTCACTTGGCCAAAACACACATTAGTGTAGCGGCCGTATTACTTTGTTAACTGCCATTAGCTGTTTATTAGACGGACCTTTAAATGGCTTACTGCAAGTTAAAACACCCAGTGGTGTTTTGTGTACTATTGCCTGACTTTAAATCTATCCCAAGGGCTGTGAGAAGTGATCAAAGGACATTTACTCCAAATATCCCAAGATTTTGTTTGATCGAGTAGACACAGGCAGCTTTGATCCAAGTTTCTTCCTGATCTGGATGTTATCTTTGTGTCAGGGGTGTTTGAGGGTGTAAGAAGAGAGCAATAAAAAAGTGACAGGGGACAGAGACAGGGACCCTGATGTGAGCTGTGACTGAGGCAGACTGATACTAGATGAGAGAATATTTTGTAGAGATCCAAGGCAAGACATCACATACAAGTAATTCTATTAGGTACTTTACATTAAAAACACACACAGTAGTTGAGTAATGTCCAGCAAACACACATGGGTTAGGGTGAAAGGATTAGGAGCAATGCAGGGACATGTGAGTTAAATGGTAGTAAAAACCCATCAAGTTTCCCTTTGCGTCAATACTATCAGAGTCGCAAAGACAAGTGGCTGAAATCTCGCATACTAGGGTTCATGCTAAAGCGCTTCCTGGGAAAATAAGCTGTCTGAGCTACAGCAACATAGATGTCCTTTAGAGTGCTTCACTGCTCACTCACTCCAAATGGAAGACCATACGAAACCCATAAAACAAATAAGAGAGGGCGTCCATATAGTGTAGCTTTGTTATAATAACAGATACCTTATTTATTTGTTACTCAAAGAGATTTGTCTCTATTATTGTTTTTAATTAAATTTACATTTTTAATATATATATCCTGAGTCTTTTTACTATTGTTGGTATTTTTTCTGCCATCAACAAGACAAGAGACCACTCAGAATCCCAAGCAGAGACGGATTCATATTCTCTGCTGGTGCATTTGTCAGGTTGTCAAAATACATCAACACTTCAATTGTGAGTCGATATACTGGAGATATATATATATCATTGCAATAAAGCTGTACGATATATGGGCACCTCATTGCTTTCTTTTGTGGTCTTCTACTGGGAGGAGATGGCAAGTGTGACAGCAGGGGACCCTCTGTTACACATTCCATTCTCAGCCAGTCCCAACCAGTCACGCTTCTCAGTTCAGGATACAGTGGGAGCTCAGACTATATACTGATAGCCTATCAGGCTTTGGATTGTGACAGAACAATACTGATACATACCAGTTCATTTGTATATCTCCCCACATATGTTATACTAAGAATCTGAGTATAATCAAAAAGTAATTACTCCAGATAGGAGCTTGTGGTTTTCACGCTGAACCGATAAGCGTGCCCCTCTCAGGAAGTGCTCTAACACTAAGAAAGAGTTCTTCAGTTTCGGTCTAGCAGAATTTACATGACACCACTGCGGCTTAACACTGTTTAATAATACTGTTCACACTATCCCCATAAATAGAGCTATCACATTGTCTTACGAAGTTACCTGTTTGTTATTCTCTGGACCTCTAGCAAATTACCTTCTTATGGTGTATATATTTAATGTGCACCCTTACTAATATAAGGGATTATTCTTAACCATTTTTGCGGTTTTTAACCCTTTCAGTGCTGGAGGCTCGGGCCATTTCCTGTACCCTGCAGGCCAGACACATTTTCAGCATTTTTGCTATCCTTCTGTTTACGCTTGATTTTCTCTTGGGATTTTTAGTTAAATATGGAAAACTATATATTGTTTTTTTCAGAACGAATTGAGCTTTCTCATGATACCTTACATGAACAGAATTTTGCATCGTGCAAAAATCTATGATGTCATAATGACAAAAAAAAGTGAAAATTTACTAATTTTGCTAAAATCACATACTATGTATCAAAAACATTTACCTTGATTGAAAAAGTTTCAATTATTTGAAAAAGCCCTGAGTCCCCCGAGTAAAAAAATACCAAATTTGTATAATTTTACCTACGTCCATGGCTAGCGTAGAGCCCTAATCACCAGCAGCGCAAAATGACATTTTCAACTTTATAAACTAAAATGCGCATTCTAGGGTTTTTGTGGTAAAACTACCCTAAAACAGTGGAATAACTATATAAAACTATATATTTCTGAAAAGTAGACAACCTGCCGCATCTAATGAGGGGTAACTTACCTTCTTGTCCCAAGCCTGTTGTGCACAAATGCTTCCAGAAGGTGGCACTATAGGAAAAAAATGGCATTTTCTTACGTTTCTGCCCCTTCATCTGTATGGAAATCTGTGAAAACCATGGAATTTCCAACTGTATTCATTAGCTAGTGCTCTTAGGAGAAAAATGACACCTCATTGGTATGAGTTCCCCTAAATTAGTGGGCGCTACAAGTACCAAACTACACCTATTGCAACCACTAATTTTTCTAACATTTTCTCAAACATTACTTGTCTGTACAAAAATGGTTATAACAACTAAAGAAGTGAAGAAAGGTTACACAAACCATACCATTTTGGAAAGAAGACAACCTGCCGCATCTAATGAGGGGTGAATTGCCTTCTTACCCCAAGCCTGTTGTGCCCAAATGCTTCCAGAAGGTGGCACTATAGGAAAAAAAATGGCATTTTCTTACATTTCTGCCCCTTCAAATGTACTGAAATCTGTAAAAACCATGGAATTTCCAGCAGTATCCATTATCTAGTGCTCAAAGGAAAAAAATGACACCCCATTGGCATGAGTTGACCTACCTCAGGGGGCGCTAGAAGTGCAAAACGACATCTACTACAACTTCTAATTTTTCTAACAATTTCTCAAACATTACTTGTCTATACAAAAATGGTTATAACAACTACAGAAGTGAAGAAAGGGTACACAAACCATACCATTTTGGAAAGAAGACAACCTACTGCATCTAATGAGGGGTGACTTGCCTTCTTACCCCAAGTCTGGTGTGCACAAATGCCTCCAGAAGGTGGCGCTAATGAAAAAAAAAAGCATTTTCTTACATTTCTGCCCCTTCAAATGTACTGAAATCTGTAAAAACCATGGAATTTCCAGCAGTATCCATTAGCTAGTGCTCTTAGGAAAAAAATGACACCCCATTGGCATGAGTTGACCTACCTCAGGGGGCGCTAGAAGTGCAAAACGACATCTACTACAACTTCTAATTTTTCTAACATTTTCTCAAACATTACTTGTCTACACAAAAATGGTTATAACAACTACAGAAGTGAAGAAAGGGTACACAAACCATACCATTTTGGAAAGAAGACAACCTACCGCATCTAATGAGGGGTGACTTGCCTTCTTACCCCAAGTCTGGTGTGCACAAATGCCTTCAGAAGGTGGCGCTAATGAAAAAAAAAGGCATTTTCTTACATTTATGCCCCTTCAAATGTACTGAAATCTGTAAAAACCATGGAATTTCCAGCAGTATCCATTAGCTAGTGCTCTTAGGAGAAAAATGACACCCCATTGGCATGAGTTGACCTACCTCAGGGGGCGCTATAAGTGCAAAACGACACCTACTACAACTTCTAATTTTCTAACATTTTCTCAAACATTACTTGTCTATACAAAAATGGTTATAACAACTACAGAAGTGAAGAAAGGGTACACAAACCATACCATTTTGGAAAGAAGACAACCTACCGCATCTAATGAGGGGTGACTTGCCTTCTTACCCCAAGTCTGGTTTGCACAAATGCCTCCAGAAGGGGGCGCTAATGAAAAAAAAAGGCATTTTCTTATATTTTTGCCCCTTCAAATGTACTGAAATCTGTGAAAACCATTGATTTTTCTAATGTATTCTTTAGCTATGGCTCTTAGGAGAAAAGTGACACCTCATTCGTATGAGTTCACATACCTTAGGGGGCGCTACAAGTACAAAACTACACCAACCTCTAAGTTTTCTAACATTTTCTCAAACATTACTTCTCTATACAAAAATGGTTATAAGAACTAGAGAAGTGAAGAAAGGGTACACAAACGATACCATTTTGGAAAGAAGACAACCTGCCGCATCTAGTGAGGGGTGACTTGCCTTCTTACCCCAAGCCTGGAGTGCACAAATGCCTCCAGAAGGTGGTGCTAATGAAAAAAAAGGCATTTTCTTACATTTCTGCCCCTTCAAATGTATTGAAATCTGTAAAAACCATGGAATTTCCAACTGTATCCATTAGCTATTGCTCTTAGGAGAAAAATGACACCCCATTGGTATGAACTGACCTACCTTAGGGGGCGCTACAAGTACAAAACTACTACTGCTACAACCTCCTGATTTCTCTAACATTTTCTCAAACATTCTTGCGTGTATGAAAATGGTTATAACAGCTATAGAAGTGAAGAAAATGTAGCTAAACCATACCATTTTGGAAAGAAGATAACCTGCCGCATCTAATGAGGGGTCACTTGCCTTTCTACCCCTAAGTTAGTGTGCACAACTATTTCCAGAATGTGGTGCTACAGAAAAAAAAAAACCTTTTTTTTTTTTTTTTTTTTTTTACAAATCAGTCACTTCAAAGATACGAAAATGGTTCAGCACCATGGGATTTCCTAGGAGGACCTCCTGCCAGCCTACGATAAATGGTACCCCACTGCTGTGGGATGACATACCATATTGGGTGCCAGGAGGGACGAGGGGTCAGGCAGTGTATGTGGGTATATCTACCACTGGGCAGAGCGCAAGTATGGCAGTGGTGGTGGGGGAGGTAAGGTAGTACATATGGGGGATCTGTGACTACCACTGTGCACTGTAAGTCCCCCACATACACTGTTTGATTTCCAGCCTGAATCCAGTGCGTATTGGCACTTGGGTCTACCAGTAGGCAGTGGAACCAGGCTGGGGGGTCAAACAGTGGGAATGGGACTGCCAGTAGGCTGTGTAACTGGGCTGGTGGGTAGGGTACTGGGGGGATTGAGTAATTTTGTGTGCATGCCACAGGGATGTCTGATGCATTGCAAAGCAATGCAATTGACCCCCTGTCGCACACAGAGGGTTCTTTTTAAAAAAAAAAAAAAAAAAAATCTTCTTTATTCATAGCTTGTTGGGTGGCCTTAGGGCCCCCCAACAAGCTTTGAATGTAAAGCAATAATAAAAAAAAGTCCTGTGTGTGCCACAGGAGGGGGTCTAAAATGAACCCCTCCCCTGTGGCACACAGAGGGTTAATTTTTTTTTTTGTCTGTTTTTTATAGACCTCATTGGGGGGCTTCAGGACCCTTCCTTATGTCCCCCAATGAGGTCTTAGTAAAAAAAAAAATATGGGCTAAAAGAATTGACCCTGTGAGTGTCACAGGGTTCGTGCTGGGGACCACTGCGGCACTCACAGAGTTAATTTTTTTTTTTTTTTTTTTTAATTATTATCAGACCTTGTGGGGGGACATCAGGAATTCTCCTGATGTCCCCCCAACAATCTCTAATTATAAAATACTAAAAAATATTCCTATGTCTGCCACAGGAGGGGGGCTCTGCAATGAACCCCCTCCCCTGTGGCACACAAGGGTTAATTTTTTTTTTTTTCTATTTTTTATAGACCTCATTGGGGGGCTTCAGGACACTTCCTTATGTCCCCCAATGAGGTCTTAATAAAAAAAAAATATGGGCTAAAAGAATTGACCCTGTGAGTGTCACAGGGTTCTCCAGCACATTGCAAAGCAATGTGCTGAGGACCACTGTGGCACTCACAGAGTTAATTTTTTTTTATTTTTTTTTTTTAATTATTATCAGACCTTGTGGGGGGACAACAGGAATTCTCCTGATGTCCCCCCAACAATCGCTGATTATAACATACTAAAAAACATTCCTATGTCTGCCACAGGAGGGGGGCTCTGCAATGAACCCCCTCCCCTGTGGCACACACAGGGTTAATTTTTTTTTTTTTTTTTCTATTTTTTATAGACCTCATTGGGGGGCTTCAGGACCCTTCCTGAAGCCCCCCAATGAGGTCTCCTTAAAAAAGTATGGGCTGCAACAATTGACCCTGTGAGTGCCACAGGGATCCCCAGTGCATTGCAAAGCAATGCATTGGGGAACCCTGCAGCACTCACAGGGTTAATTTTTTATTTAGTTTTGTGTTATTTTTTTATTTTAAATGTCAGACCTCGCTGGGGCACATCAGGACCCCTCCTGATGTGCACCCAGTTATTGAGCTCCCAGCCGATTGGGCTGGGAGCTCAATATGGCGACCGAAGGAGAGCAAAGGCTCTCCTTCTCTTCACTCCTACCTCCGGTAGGAGTGATCTCGATCGGGGAATGCCTTGCAACGTCATCAGTGACTATGTCACCGATGACGTTAGGAGGCTTCCCCCGGTCCCGCCCACTCCTACCCGGAAGTTCGGGTAGGAGTGGAGGGATAGGAGAAGCTGTGCTTCTCCTTAGTAAATATTGATCTCCCAGCGCGATCGGCTGGGAGATCAATACCTGGGGGGACATGAGGAGTAATCCTCATGTCCCCCCACGAGTGCCAGGCAATTTTTTTTTTTTAAATGCGGCCACTGCATGCCGGTTATACCGGCCTATGCAGTGACCGCATTTAAGCTGTACAACGTACGAGCTTGGCACAGCAGGTACAGCTGTCCTCACTCGTACGTTGTACCCACTTGGCACTCTAGGGGTTAATAGTGGTAATAAAAGCTAAGTGGTAATGACAGCTTGTCTCAGCAGCTCTGTAGCTGCTTCTATTGTGTTTTACTTCCTTGAATACGTCAAATTTTTATAGCAAAAATCACATAAATCAATGGGCGGAAACTTTCTAGCCATTGAAAAAATGAATTTTGGCCAATGGATGAAAAATGCAAAGATTTTAATTGCTGGTTTTAAAGCAGACACCAAAGTGGTGTTCGCTGAATTTCTCGCAGGAACACGGTGATAGCTTTCACCCACCCCTAGACACCACTTAAAACACAAAGAATTTGTTATTCTATTCCATGTGGTGGCTTCACTGCACATTAAGGACCACACTTTTGAAAAGGAGGCGCAGAATCCCTAACATGCAGTGAAAACTACCTGTGGGCTGGAAAACTGGTTTCCAAATACACTGGTGCTTAAAAATACAAGAAGGTTAACCCTATGAGTGCCAGTGGAGTGTGCAACACATTCTCTGCATTGCATACCCCACTGTCACTCATAGCGTTAATCTGTCAAGAGTTAACAAATGTTCTGAAAAATAAACACTGTCCAATCATCCTGATGTCCAGCAAAGTCCTCAGCACCTTGGAAAGTTCCTGGCCTCGTCTTCTTTAATCTTCTCTCTTTCTTCTCTTTATCATCACCTTGTTCATAAAAAAATAATGTTCTTTTGTAAAGTAAAAAAAAAAAAAACAGATCCTTATCATTGTCAAATGTCCTCTGCTGCCCCTGGCTCTGCTGGTGGCGGCAGGTATGCATACAATCATAGCCACCCTCAATACCTACCGGCAGTTTCCCGAGTCTCACTGAAGGAATTTTGAACAGATACTATCTTTTATATTCCAGTGTCTGTTAAAAATGATTGGGAGCCTCCAACTGGCTGAGATGTGTGCTTACACACGTCCCAGCCAATCAGCTTCTAGTGGGGGAATGATGAAACCCACTAGAACCTGAATGGCTGGGAGGTGTGTAACACACATGCCAGTCAGCTGGAGGCTGCCAATCATGTTGAACAGAGACTGACATATAAAAGCCAATCTCTGTTCAAAATTCCTTTAGTGGGACTTGGGCAATGGCCCGTTAAATAATGAGATGAAGGTCTATGACTGTAAGCATACCAACGGAGCCAGCTTTTTTTAACTTTACAGAAGAACAATTAATTTTTTTATGAACAAGGCAATTATAGGTAGCATTGTATTTGTAATTTGAAGAATGATGCCACACTTATTTAACTCTTTGAACGCTGGCGGGTACCCCTATGCACTTAAAGGGTTAAAGTACAGAGGAGGGTATTCATAGCATTACACAGAGCAGATTTGCCACAGATCAGAATGTCACACACCTTTTGATGCCGGCTTGTGAGAGGAGGAGGGCATCTGAAGAGGGTATGCATAACATTACTGTGCCTTAACCCTTTGAGTGCCAGAGGGGTCCGCAACGCATTGCAAAGCAATGTGTTGCAGACTCCTCTGACATTCAAAGGGTTAAGATGTCCTCTTCCACTCACAAGTTACAGTAGGTTCTAGTGTCACATTTCTAGCACTGTGCAACCTATACACTGGGCCTGCTGTGGGAACAATCTACAACAGGATTTCAGCCAGTGCAATTAACCCTTCGCTTGCAAAAAAAAAAATTGAGATGCTAATCTCTGGGCACATTTGGCAATCGAACAGTTGAATACTACTATCATTTTTTTTCTCTGCTTTGTCACCAGTTCTGAAAGGAAGAGGGAATTTTAACCCTTTGAACACCAGATAGGTCTGCAACGCATTGCTTTGCAATGTGTTGCAGACCCATCTGGCACACAAATGGTTAAGGCACAGATGGAGGGCATGCATAGCTTTACACGGAGCAGATGTGCCACACATTAGAATATTGCAGACCTTTTGATGCAGGGTTGTGAGAGGAGGAGGGAATCTGAAGAGGATATGCATAACATTACTGTGATGCTGCTGACATTCTGATGCAGGCTTGTGAAAAGAGCAGATTTGTGCTATGTTCTTGGAGACACTTAACCATGCGACATCAGAATGTCACCCCTTTGATGCTAGAAGAATTCTGATGTCTCCCTTTTGACGCTGGTGACAGTATGATGCCGCCATTTTGATGGTTGCCAAATAGAGGGTGACATTTCAATAGGATAACCTGACCCTGTGATTCTCTTTCCCCCAGTATTGTCCCTCTGGGACATGATGATGAAGAAGTCAGAACTGGCTAGCAGTATTAGCATCATCACCGGTCAGCTGCCTGTGACTGCTGCTAGTGCTGCCAGTGTGCCTTCCTTACCTGAAGAAGAGATTGCAAGTGTGACAGTAGGGGACCAGGCTCTGACACATTTGTCATCATCGTCAACCAATCCAACACGTATAGAGCCACAGCACTGGTCTTAGTGGTGATGAAAGTGAGGGTGATGGTGGAGCTGCTGATATAGAGGAGAGAATTAGAACCTTTTTAGCTGAAAGTGAAAAGGAATTGGAGACGGATATGCAAATGGGGATCAGCCTAACCACTACTATCAGCAGTGAAATTGTAGAGTTTGTTGCTGCTATCATTCCTGCTACTGCTGAGTTGCTAAGGCAGACATGATAATTATTTATTTATTTATTGCAAGGGTGTTTTGTTGCAGGACTCCAAGTTCTCTTACTTGAAAAATTCCTAGTCCATAACAAAAAAGTAAAGGATACAATATTTTCATAAACACAAAACTATATTGTATTGTTAGTCAGTTGTTGGGCATCAAGCTGTTGAACGGTTTGGAATATTGAACATTATAGTCCCCCACCGGTTGAATGTTCAACAACTGACTACTTTTGCAATATTGTGGTAAAATGTACTTAACTCTTAAAGGCAAGACACACCTCCAAATCAATGTGATGTGGAGCAGGGTGTACTAATACAATTCAACACTAAAATAGGTGGTAGAATACATTTTTGTGTGATGTACCTGCCTATCGTTTATGAACTAATCTATTTAAACTGAACATTCTCCCATTAACACCCTTTGAGCCAAGGGAAGAGCAGTGTAAAGTGTATACATGTGTTCTGGTCCTCTGCCTCTTTTTAAGTCAAAGTACTATACAAGGATCAGAGGGAGTAATCATCAATTAACTCAATTTCCCTGGACATAGTAGAATGGTGACATTCAGGGCTTGCTTGCATTGATGAGTTTATGATAGAGGAGTGTGTGTGCTGGCAGACACAAACATGACCATATGAACCATTGATATCTTAAAGTGTAGATGCATAATTTGGAAGCTAATGTGAAATTTCAGAAAAAAAGCTGTACTTTCAGATTTGTACATTCTGCCATTAAGTTTGTGAAGTATCTAGCATCCAATGGATTAAACGTAAAGGCCCTTAGAGTATTAAGGTTTCTGCTCATCACTATTGTTTCAAAATGTGTATTACTATAATTGGTGTTTTGTAATAATATTTATCAGTATACTATATATTGTATGCATAAAATATGTTTTGTGTTTTTTCCACTGTAGATCCATTACGACAATTTCATTCCATATGAGAACCAAACCAGAGTCAATGAATTAATTCTTCAGGGTTTTTCAGAATATCCAATGCTACAGATACCATTATTTTGTATATTTCTACTATTTTACATTTTCATGCTACTGGTAAACCTCCTTATTTTAATAGTGGTCTATACTAACCCTGTACTGCATATCCCTATGAATTTTTTCCGAAGCAGTCTCTCTTTTATCGACATCTCTGCCTATTCTCTTTCTCAGCCCAAGCTTCTATCTATGCTCTTGCTAGGAGATAACACCATATAATTTTCTGACTGCATGATCCAGCTCTACTTTATTATGACTTTTGCATTTATTAAGTTTATATCATTAACAGCCATGACATATGACTGCTATATTGCAATTTGCTATCCGTTGAGATATTTGATTTTAATTAGGAGTAGATTTTGTGTCATACTCATCACTTCTTGTTGGATTGCTGGTTTCCTAGTTACAATATCACATACATTGCTTTTATAATAATTATCTTTCACACCTGATTAATCATTTCTTTTATGATACATAAGTGGTACATCTCACCTTAGTGTGGTCATTATGTTCTGTTGTAGCTTTAGGATCACAGACATCAGACTTTGATCTCAGCATTCATCCACTCAGTCAAAACCATTTTCCTTTCTCTATACTGCAATAATTACATGTATCAACCCATTTGTATATACTATGTGAAACTGAAATATAAAAAGTCTTTGCATTAGGAATATTATTCAAATATATTAAATCCCCTATGGTTTTTATCTGTATCTATGATCAGTCAGAGAAATGTGTGGCTTGTTTTGTTTTTATTGCCTTCTTCCATCCATCTATATGCCAAATACTTTAAAGAGAAATATGTAGTAGTAGTGGTAGAACACACACAGCTATAAATTGCACAGACTAGGGCTAGATAAATATATGTATAAAAATGTATGTAAAATAAGTACAAAGACAGACACACACACACATGCACAGCTTTACTCAGCAAGCTAAAGAGGTATGATTTTGCAGTAAATAAACTGCACTATAGAGTTGAAATGGAAATTGAGAATAATAATCTAACTAAAATAAACAACGTATTGCGCAATACTAGAAAGAACTAGCATATTGCTTCACGATAGGAGCAATGCTCACAAGCAACCACAGTGATAAAAACAATGGGTCACTAGAGCTTCGCCCTCTCAAGAAGCAAAAAAAAAGCCACATAAAAGATCTCAAATAACGTGTACCAGACAAGAAAAAATATGTGGTGTAGTAACAAACAACATATAAAAACCATATGAATAAATATGCTGAGAGTTTACAAAAATCACAGAACATTTGATTATTGAAACCTTATCAGGTATCCGTCATATCCTTCTGAGTTGGTTCAAGGAGTGTGGGAATCTATAAATATTAATCAGAGGTTACTCATAGTTTTGGCTTCGTACAAGCAGTATTTTCCCTGGGTTTAAAACAAGCCACTTAAAAAAATCCAGGTGTGAGCACTGGGGCCCTTTGCAGAACACACAGTTATCCTGGAACCCTTTGATTTAGAGATATATTAAAGCAGACTCTAGCTTACTCTACCTTACAACCCCTCAACATATCAGTTTGTTCTGCTTTGGGATTTGAATTTTGAGCTATCATGTCAGAAACAAGAATAAGAGAGCTTGAAACCTTATCTGTTAAAGCAGAACTTTCATGCTAATAAAATTGCACCCAAATATATTACTAACCTAACAATATGCAAAGTTATACTATCCTTAAGTTCACTAAGTTAGGGTATTGAAGAAAAATTGCATCTTTAGCAGGAACTATAGGACAGACAGAGCAGACATCTTAGATGAAATGCACCCCTGAGTCTGGGTTGTCTGTCCTGTTCTCTACCAGTATTCATGAGAGGTGTCCTTCGTGCCTTAATCCTTTGAGTGCCAGAGGGGTACGCAACGCATTGCAGAGCAATGTGTTGCTTACCCCTCTGGCACTCAAAGGATTAAGGCACCGGAAGGGACTGACCACACAGGTGCACAAAGCTTCACTTGTAAACTCTGTACAGCCCGATGCCTACAGAAGATGGGAGTTTTTTCTTCATTCCTCCTGACTTAGTGAGCTTAAGTACAGTATAACTTTGCATATCGCTAGGTTAGTAATATATTTGAGTGCAATTTTATTAGCATGAAAGTTTCGCTTTAAGCAGAACTTCCTTTCAATATATGAATATTTGCCACTAGAGTCTAGAATGTATATTTAAAGAGACATTCTCTTCGCGAACGACAAGAACTTATCCTACCTTCAAAGAAGCCAAGGATGAGGAGGAAGAAAGACTCCCTACTTTAGCTATCAAAAGTGCCCTCCACACTTACCTGTTCAGTACCAAGGACTGGAGAAAATATGCAAACCTGATGATTACATTTTCATGGACAAGTAAGGGACAAACGGTGTCTAAAGGAAGTGTTAGTCACTGGATCAAATCATCTTTTGATTTTAATGTTTATACATGCTGTTATATAATTTCACTAAGAGGAGACCATAAGAGATTCCGAAGGTTCATTCAATCTCTGTAGTGTCATCTGTCAAGGATCTGTTCTCTGCAGCACATAACCTGCCAATTTTAGATCAGCAGAATCAGTTGAACAGGGAATTTTTTTTTTGGGGGGGGGGGTTGTTTACTGGGATTGGGGGGGGCAGTTAATAAAAAAATAAATACAATTTAAAACACCTCCATAAGACATGGTATAAAAGGGATTTGAGGAAGGTGCCTGTGTTTGAGGGTGGAGTCTGGGGAAAGAATCAGTTGAACAGGGAATTTCTTATGGGGGATGATTTCTTAACTGGTATTAGGGGGACAGTTAATACAAAATTAAAATAAATAAAATAAAATAACTTAAGACATTTGTATGTAAAGTTATAGAGGGGACCCCCTGATGTAAGCTGCTACTGTAGTAGACTGATACTTGACATGTGTCACGGATTTTGAAGACTCTCAGACTTAAGGTTTGGTAAAATAACTTAACTTTATTAAAAGTTAAAGGCAGTCCCCGTAGGGTAAACATACATAACAATACAACAGTAAAATAACATATAATAGGTTCTACCGGCCTTGCCTAAATACCGGGCAAGGCAACCCAAGTGACAGTTTTAATAACAGGCTCTACCGGCCTTGCCTATACCGGGTAAGGCAACCGTGAGATGACATATACCGGTTCTACCGGCCTTACCAATACCGGGCAAGGCAGCCCACACGGAATGCTGAATGTAGGTTCTACCGGCCCTGCCAATACCAGGTAAGGCAACCTTAAAGATGGTGAATTACAAGGTTCTACCGGCCTTACCAATACCGGGCAGGGCAGCCCAAAGGAGTACTGGAGTAGGCTCTACTGGCCCTGTCAATACCGGGTGAGGCAACCTACAGGATGGTATCGTCAAGGTTCTACCGGCCTCACCAATACCGGGCAGGGCAGCCTGAGCGAGCAGACCAGCTGTCAGATGACTAAGACAGCATAGAGCATAAGTATAGAGGTCTTACTCAGCAGGAGTCTATTGCCAGGGATACTCAGACAACTGCAAGGAAGTGGATAGCGACTGACCACAGTACTGGATGTTCAGGAGCAAACCAACGTCCGCACGTAGGGACTAATGGTAATAGCGCCACCAGGTCTAATGGAGCAAACCAGCGACTGTACTCTGGAACCAACAATGTATATCGCAACCAGGTTTAGTGGAGTAAACCAGCGTCGGCACGCTGGGACCAACAACGTATATCGCAACCAGGTTTAGTGGAGCAAACCAGCGTCCGCACGCTGGAGCCAATAATGTATCGCGCAACCAGTTTAGTGGAGTACACCAGCGTCCGCACGCTGGGACCAAAAATGTATATAGCAACCAGGTTTAGTGGAGTAAACCAGCGTCCGCACGCTGGGACCAACAATGTATATCGCAACCAGGCTTAGTGGAGTAAACCAGCGTCCGCACGCTGGGACCAACAATGTATATCGCAACCGGGCTTAGTGGAGTAAACCAGCGTCCGCACGCTGGGACCAACAATGTATATTGCAACCGGGCTTAGTGGAGTAAACCAACAAAGTATGATCAGCAGCGAGAAGAACAATGTCGCCAGAGCGATGGCTGGAGCAGGAGATTCAGGAACTCAGATTAACCCGCGAGGTGCTGGAACACAGGAACACTGGAACTCTGGAACACAGGAGCACTAGCATACAGGAACACTGGAACACTGGAACACAGGAACACAGGATCAGCAAGTACAGCAGGAACAGGCCCAGAAGCCTGACAAGCAGGTCAGGCAGAGTGGAGTCAGACACACCACGAAAGGGCAACCTGGAAGTGCTCAGCCTGGGTTTAAAAAGGCTGTGTGAGGAGGGCTAATCACAGACAGCCAATCATGATTCTCAGCAAGTGACTGATACTGAACAGCACCAATCACGGGCACCGTGATAACATGACAGATTATTTTGTAGAGGATAATTTGTAAGATTTGTTGTTAGAGGCCCAGGCCCTGATTAAACATTGATTTGTAGGACTTATACTTGTTTGGCACAAGCCCCCAAAAATTGTTTATTTTTTTGTAGGCCTCTGCTTTTTTTTTTGCTTTTTTTTAAAGCACAAGCCCTGAGAAACAAAAATGCCGTAATTGCCTAGTGCCAGCAGGTTATTTTGTGATGGCCAGTGGCCTGATATAATTGTGGAATTTGTGACTGGTGTTGTTTCTGCTGCTGGTGAGTTGTTTAAGCAGCAGGATGATTAGGCAGCTCAAAGAGAATGGGATCAACAACAGCAGTAATATTGGTGATGGATTATGAAGGTTCCACTTGCAACGACTAGCTCCAGTGATGCGTCTGAGGCAGTAGCAGCACCATAACTAGCTCCCACTACTGCAGGTATATGTGGAGAAAAGAAGAAGATGGTCAGTAATGCTTCTCCACATGCCCCTCTTCTAAAATCATGGTTGTTTTACTAGAATAGAAATTTTCCCTTGGGAGCAGGAATTGCGCCTCTCACATCAACAACTGCAATCTGCTCAGTGTAAATAAGGGAAGGACTTGGAGGTGGAACAATGGGTACATCTGTACTTACATGAAACACCTGGCACAACTGTACAAAAAACACCATGACACTTAGGGTCCCCAGTGTGAAATTACCCCCACCAGAAACCAAGCACTGCTTCTGTCACTATGCCCTTTGTCCACACTATTCTAAGGACAAATGAGTGACAACTTGCTGACAGTTTAATAGTAATGATGAACCCTCCCTGCTACCAGCTTAGCATATTCTTTGGGATGAAATCTTTTCAGATGCTGCTAGATGTCCTGCTTGCTAGTCTCCTCCACCACACTGCAATGTGTGGCCATGTGCAATGGGTGGACACGAGCTGCCACATCCTAACATCTATAGAGTGGCTATCACTTGGTGGGGGAGGTAACGGTGAACAAGGTGGACTGGCAGAAGATGTAGCTAACATATAGTAAGAAGGTGATGGCGAGGTAGTTGTTTTGCTCATTGTTGAATTTTCAGCCTGTGGTTGGGTTTCTCTATTCTTCCTCCTCTTTGATCTTCTCCTCACCTCTTCTTGCCTTTCCAGAGAGTCGGGGGTACAGCAGGTGGGTGTTTGGCTTTAACATGCTTCACATAATTGTCATGGTGTCTGTGTTTCATGTGTGTTATTAGGGCACTTGTACCAAGGTGTGCTCCCTCCTTTCTCCTTCCCCTACCACTCCGCTAATCCTAGTCCCACCAGCTGCTACACCATCACTGTTACTACCACTAACAGCAACCACAGCAAGTTCAGTCCCTGAGTCTTCCTCCTCACAGTCGCTAGTAATATGGTGATCACTCCCACCTTCACTCCTAACACTAACAAGCTGTTGGACCTTTGTATAAGTACTAGTGGCAGCACTGCCTGGGGATGTCAAGTGTGACTTAGGGTCCCCTGCTGACACACTTGGCATCATCTTCGCCTTCCACCTCCAGGGAATTACAAGACACACTGGCAGCTGGTTCAGCACTGGCATCAGGTTCAGCACTGACAACATGCACGACATTGGTGGCAGCAAAGGAAGTACTGGCAGCAGGCACAGCATGACTGTCAGAAGGCACAGGAGGTTGACCTGGCCTGCTCTCAGTACTACCCTTTTCGTCCTCCAAAGAAATTAATTTCCCCACAATCTCTAGGGGTGATTTATGGGGACTGACCAGCATTGGGTCTGTAGTGGGCACTTCCTCCTCCTCCTCAGACTCAATGGACACATAAGGGTCCTTCCATCTCCTCCATTTATTATTCTTAAACTTGCTCATGGTGATAGCAGTCACTACAAGCCTCTCCTGCCTCAATTTTGCTTCTAATTCACAGCAGAACAGCACAGCACCTCTCTCTCTCGCTCTGTATTTGCTCGTTTTCTGTTTCACTTCCTGGAAAATGGCACATTTATATCGAAAAGGCAAAAAACATGTTAATCAAGGGACAAAATCTTCCTAGCCATTGAAATATGGCAAATAATGTTTGCCAATGAGTGAAAACAGTGAAGATTTTAATTGTTGTGTTTAAAGAAAATCTTCCCACAAAAAAGTCGACAACAAGGTTGTTTTCTCTGATGTTTCGCAGGAACACAATGGGACCTTTCTCCCACCCCTAGTTTTAACAGTGGAATATTCATATAATATGTTTGTCGACCTTTTCTTACTCAAGACCTATATATGAAAGCTTGAGAAAGAGAGAATTCATCATATTTGAGCTAAAGTGGCAACATATATATAAAAGTACCTCACTTTCGTTATCCATGCCATAACTCTTAAAACTAAAGTATTTGTTCAGGTGGGTTTTACACTTCTCACAATTGGTAAAATATTTTGCCAAATACTTAGGTGTACTTTCCTTTGAGTCTAAAGAATTTGATTAACTTGGTATAAAACATCTATATTGATCTAATGTATTCTGGTATTGCTCTTAGGCCATGAATTGTGATTTTTTTTTATTTTGTATTTCTGAAGATGTTGCTGAAGTCTTTATTTACTAATTGGAGAAAGCCATTCAATACTTCTGAGGGATTGTCATCAGGGAAAGTCCAAGTATCCAAGCAACATCATGGATTTTGACTCTTTGTCTGCCTTACATAAGCCTTACAGATTGTATAAAAATGTAAGAGCTTACTTTGTGAGCATTTTCTATTTCAAATCACCAAAATCTATTAAGGTTTAGTGTCACTTGAACCATTTGTTGTGGATGAAAATTTTGATTTGAGATGTCACGTGCAAAGGACATCAATAGGTAAGAGTATGATGTTATTTTTAAAGCAATATTAAAATTTGTGGATTAAATTAAAGGTATGCAAATATGAATGGGGTACTGTATTTCAAAATTAGATAAACAGTGAGATAAATTATAAATTTTTTATTAATAATTGAGAAAGTATGATATGTGTTCTCCAGAAAAAAAATATGCTTTACTGGGTGCTTTTTAGCTCAGAAATGTACTATAAAATAAAATCAGCTAACCTAACAGAATGGATTTATCTCTCACGGTAAACACAAAATCATGTTGCTAGCATTTTACTCTGAAGAATATGAAGTGACTGAGAAACAGGTACCAATTCTTGCCTGTTGAGTTAAACAAGAGATGTAATAATATTTATTTTTTAGAGTTATGATAATTTTCACAATGCTCTATTTAAAACTGAGAGATTCGTAAATGAACAAATGTATTATGAACTGTAAAACATAAGATGTATATGAGTAGAGAGTGAATAAATTAAACAGAAAGATAAAGGTTAATCTGAAACATAGACAAATGGTTGGTAATTGTGAGAGTGTAAAGTAGATTTAGATTAGTTCAGGCATTGTGATAGATACAGTTGATGTCATTGCTGTGTATGCAGAAGATGAGAACATACACTACTTTTAAAATGGGTATCTGAGGATAGATAGATAGATAGATAGATAGATAGATAGATAGATAGATAGATAGATAGATAGACATATTCACTAAATACATAGTGCTAAGCTTAAAATCACTAAAATACTTAACAAATCCCCTCTAATTAAAAACATTAACCAAACTTATAGAAAAAGGGTGTCAAAATTCATTTATAAAGGTCAGAGGCAATACACATTTTTGGAATCCCTAATTTTGTGCAGGGGATCAGGAACCTGGATCATGGCTGCCTGACTCATCTTTTTGACTACAATAAATCCCAAATATGTGCACTGGTTGTCTGCAATGCTGGGAAATATTGAAATTAATTTATTACCCCACCGCTGCACAGTAACAAAATAGTAAAATAAAGTTAAAGTAAATAAGTGAATAAATAGAAAAAGTGCACCATTCCTCTCCCTCGTTTCTTCTCATTCATTTAGAATTAAAGGTTATCATAGAATAAATGAGAGTATTTAAGACATTTAAGCCTCAACTCAATTTAACTTACTAAAACAGCCGGTAGGGCAAACATTGCTACTGGGCAGTAGACACACTATGAATTCAATAACCCCTACCAACTGATACCACAAAGAACATTGAGCCACTGAAACTGACTTGTGGCCACACATCCATCATGTGTTTTTAGTTCCTCAAACTCATGCTAAATAGCAAGAGTAATGTGAACATGAAAGGAAAATGGCTAATGTTCGGTGCTTGACACACTGTCAAGTACTGACTGTTAGATCAAACAAACAGTCACTTTCCCAAACACTAACCCTACACTACCCTACAGTGCAACAAAACTAGACCTAACACTATCCTAACACCCAGATCTGTATAACACCTACCTGTCATCCACTGTCCATCTTCTCCAGTCATCTTCTATTTTCCTTCTCATTCTTTGTCTTCATCTTCTTATTTTCTGTCTTATTCTCTTCAGTCTTCTGATCTTCTAAGAAAGAAGAAGAGGATGACAGTGTAAGGGTTCTGGGGATATATTTTTCCTTTTTGTTCGGGTTCGGCTTCCTTACCTTGCTGCCCGTTTTTTCTCAATGCTGATTGGAGTATTAGGGTTTATCTCCTAGTCTGCCCTGTTCTTCATGCTTTATTATTCATGCTGCTGGTGGAGTTTGGCATGATCTTTGCTGTTTACTGTTCCGGTATCTTAACCCTGGCATGTTTTGACCTGACTGCCGATTTCATTTCGGCTCTTGGTGTTCTGACCTTCTGGCTTGTCTGACTATTCTGCTCACATCCTCCGCTGTCTCTGATGACCCCAGTAAGAGAATTTTGGCTTGCATTTTGACTCTGCTTTGCTCCCCCTCTGATAGACTCAGTTGGCCCTGGTATCTAGACTTGTCTGACCTTCATCTGTGCTCCGGCACTTCCTCTTTGCTCCCCGACTGCTTGTGGAACCTACAGATGGACACCGGTCCTCCGTGTGTCTCCACTTCCTTCTCTGTTCTCCCCATGCATTTTCCTTGCTGTGCTGCCTGCGGGCATCCTGTGGGTCCAGACCTGTTGGCCCTGGTGGTGAGTTCCAGTCCGGCGACCTCCCTCCTATTTTAGGATTCCAGTCCATCCCCTGCCAAAGGATCCAGTCTGCCCCAAGGTCTAGATCTCTGTATAGCTCACCTTTGTCTTCATCCTGGTCAGGGTCCCAGCTAAACTGGGATCAGACATCTGGCTTCGTGGCCAGCACCTTTAATCCAGCTTTGGCCGCAGCAAGGAGGCAAGGGTGGCTGTCTCCGCTCCCGAGCTTTGCACCCCAGCGTCACTTCCTACCTTCCAACCTAGTCCTTTCTTCAGATCATCGTTACAGACAGAAGAAGACTGACAGTAGCTGACTAGGGTGAAGACCCAACTGGACATCAGGATTACAGGTGTTTCTTTTCAGGGAATGTTTCTTAAACTTAGTTGGATTCACCCTATGAGTGGTGCCAGTGGTGTATGCAACACATTGCAGAGCATTGCATAACCCACACGCACTTATAAGGTTAAATTTACTAACATTTGAAGAAAAAAAAAATGTCATACTTTGCATGTATTGAGAAGGGGCCCCATATCAATATATCCACTTGTCACTTTTATTGATTTCTTTTCCTCTTCAATTCCTGCGTCAGTAGGATTAGACATGCGATAGGGGAACCTGCGTCGGAAAAAAATGGTGTAGATTTTCCCCAGTCAGAGTGGGTCCCTTAATGTATGTTAATGTCTAACACATGGAACTGACTTGAAATAGGAGAGTGGTTACAGTGGGCACTAATTGTACCGTGTTTGAAAAATGACATTGGGTGTTTTTTTTGGCAACGGGTGAACTGAATCAAGGACTTATTGAGGAAACATTAATTTGACTGTGTTGTGTCCAATTAATCTAGCCATGGTTGCCTGAAATTGGAGAATTCACTTTCCTAGTAATTATTAGAGTGTAATGAATAAAGTGTTTGTGAGGATAAAGATTGAGGTCATTAGGGAGGATTGATAATAAACATAGGAATGGGTCTGCGTAAGACATCAGAGATGGTGTTAATGGCATTACACCAAAAAGTATTGACTTTCCTACAAGTGCAGTACCTTTGCATAAAAGAACCACCTTCTAAGTTACATCTAGGACATTTGTCCAGCTCCCATAAGAAATAATCTATGAGGGGAGAAATTTGTTATATGTAAAGTCTTAAAGGGATAGTAATGTTTCATAATAAAAGCAGCTCTAATTAATCATCATAGTATTTGGACTTTGGAGAGTGTTATTTCAGTTCTGTCAGAGTTGTAGTTCAGGAGTAATTCAATGACAAAGTGTCCCCCTCCCGCCCCTTTTACTGATGTAACACTCCTCAGCCAAAGCAGAAGGGAGGTGCCCAGGTAGATTGCACAGAGGGACAATATTCAATTAAGATAAGGGAAAAACCTGAAAAGCTTGTCAAGGGGGGCAGGGTTTTCATTGTTTCCCATGAAGAAGATTGTCCCCTGCTGTTATCTGTCCAGTCTATGGACTGCATTCCACATCTGAGAAGAGATGGCTTACACTAGGCAAAAGGGGCGGGGAGGGGAAACTTTGCTTGTGATTATCTCTTAAACCATAAAGGTTTGAGAGATAAGACTTGTATCATTCTACATGTTTTATTTAATGCCTACAAAATAAAATAAAGTTAAAACGAAGTATTACTATCCCTTTAAGCTCAATAAGGTGGTGTCTAGAGTGAATTGAAACCTGTTGTGCCCTAGCTAGTTCCATATCCCACTCCCATATCACAGTCTTCAAATTATCTAAAATCACCCTCTCATTTGCTCCTCAGTTGTGATAGTGCTGGGCCTGCTTGCCCGCTAATCCATTTATAGCTAAAAGAAATTGGCTTTTTAAATATTTTATTAAGTATTAAGGAGGTGTGATGGTATTTAGATATACCACCTTGAGATCCAACCCACTGAGACCTCAGGGCATTCTTAAGATGAATGTAAGAATATTCCAAAGTATTAGGAATGTTACATTCTAAATATGTTAGTAAAGTCAAGGTGTTGAATTTGGGACATGAAGGAATTGTTCCAAAATGGGGTGTCTGGATCCAAATCAGTATGATTGCAGAATGTTTGGAGCAACCTCCATGGCTGAAATACCACAGTGACAGTGGAGAACCGAATCAAGACAATCTCTGGGCCCAAAATCCATAAATTGAATATTTGGGATTTTCTGTCCAGTGTTACGAATGTTTGGGTTGTGTCAGGGTTCAGCCAAGTTAAATCATATTGGCCTTGGGCAGCAAGGTAGTATTTGTAGAAGTCAGAAAGTGAAATTCCTCCCTCTGCCATCAGTCTTTTAAGTGTGTCAAGCCTTATTTTGGCCTTCACTCCTCCCCAAGAAAATGAATAGCAATGCTGCCCAGTTTTTTTTTTAAAGTAATACTTAGGGTACTAGAGAATTTAGGAATGCATACATAAATTTGGGTAAAAAACATAATTTTAAGCAAATTCACCCTACCCAAAACATTAGGGTGCCAAAGCCAAGTGTGTACTTTGTTTCTGTATATGTCAATTAGCAGGGACACATCCTCCTTTAGAAAAAGGGATGGACATCCAAAGTATTTGAACAAATCAGCAATAATCATGGGACAACTTGACAAATTCATTTGAGACAGGTATTTGTTCAGTGGAACAAAACCAATTTAGACCAGAGTTCAGAGTATATACAAAACCCGTCTACCAGAGAGAGGAGCCCCTGCAATGAATGCTCAGTGTCACCTAAATATATGTGCGTTCCTTTAAGTTTTCTTAGGCAAAGCATGATTCAACATGGAGTCATCATGCCCCATTCTAATCTCATTCAATGACATTACATTTTTACATTAAGTTTTAATTTTTGTTTCATTAAGGTATATCTATACCACCTTTATTATTTGAGCACTTTCCATTCTGATCTGCTAAGGATGGAGAGATGGGTGATAGCAATACCCCACCAAATATTTATGTGAGCTTCATATTAAACAAATGTATATATTTTACCATGTTAAACAGTACAGTAATGGATGAAATTTAGACTTGGTTAGACTTGGGGGGAGTGGGTAGGGTAGTGTATGTGCCATTGTTGTCTAGCTAACTCCTGAAGCTAGACATATTACAATGCAATGTGTGGAAAGCTGCCTGGCATGGAAGAGGTTAAGGGGGACTTGTGTGAGTTTTGGTAGTTTACTTGGGTGCATATTGGGGAGGCTGTGGTGGGTAAAGACTCATATGTCTGTTTCCCAGTGGGGAAAGCCTAAACGGTCAGACAAAAAAGCTGTAAAGGCCATTCTTTCTGTATTGAACAGCACAATGACATTTTGCAGTGCTATTTTGTATGTATGCCAAACAGAAAAATACTTTTCTATGCTTTTGTCGGCTTAGTTTCCATTCAAGTGGAACAGCCTCGGCCTTGTTTTTTTTTACTTTAGCAAAAAGGAGCCAAAGTTTATGTAACACTAAACAAGTATCTCTCTAGTGAACTTTTCATTTCGAGGCCTGATCAAATAACTAAGGGCTACCCCTTAAAATGAGAGAAAATGAGGTTTCATATTCAATATAGGAATAGAGATTAGTGAAACGTTTCCCTCAAAAGTGAAACAGGTGAAAGTGCACTTCCTGCTGAGTGGGAAATTTTCAGCAAAAACTTCATATTTTCCACTTTTTCCATCTAGAAATTCTGCATTGAAATCATTGGTAAGACTGATCCCCCTTCATGTGGCAAGTTTGTCTTCTTTTCCCAAAGGGTTAGAATAAAAGGGATCTGTGGTTCCAACAGTATGTCATTCTGTGTTTATTAGATAGAGAGAAAGCAGTATAGTTTTGACCTAGTAAAAATAGAGAGATAAAGTTTACTTTAGGGAGTCTTGTGGACAGGAAATGTCTTCACTGTATTAGGGGAGTCTGGGGAACTCTTGGAGAATGTGAAGGGAGAAAAGAGATTTAACCAAAATATCCCAAAATCAGGGTAACAGAGATAGGCAGCTGCGATCCACTTTCCTTCCTGAGCTAGTTCTTCTCTGTATTAGGGGAGTCTGGGGTGTGTGAAGGAAGAAAGGAGATTAACCCCAAATTATACCAAAATCTTGTGTGACTGAGAAGAGACAGGCAGGTGATACAAGTAAATTCATGAGCTGGCTGTTCTCTGTGTTAGGGGAGTCTGGAGGTGTGCAAAAGTAGAAAGGAAATTTACCCAAAATGCTGCACAATCTTGGATAATTAAGAACAGACAGGCAGGTGATCGAAGTTCCTTCCTGACTTGGCTGTTCTCTGTGTTAGGGGAGTCTGGGGTGTTTGCAGACAGAAAAGAGATTTATTCCATTTATCCCAAATTCTTGTACGACTGAGAAGAGACTGGCAGCAATGACAAAAGTTCCTTGCTGAGCTAGCTGGCACTTGGTCACTGACTGGCGGACAGAGTATTTTGCAGAATTACACACAATATACAGACACGCTCAATTGATGACTCCTGTCTTTTACTGCAAGAACTTTGCCATTTCCCAACTATGCTTTCTACGGCCTCGATAATTCTTGCCCACTAACATAAAAATCTGCAATATGCCACCATGCTGGGAGATGTAGTTGAGAGAGGGAAATGTAGAACAAAGATAGCTACAAAGAGAAAACAAAAATGCATATCTAGTTGGTATAGGGGCACTTGGCATCACCTGGCAAAATAAGGTTAAATATACACATACGTATAGCAAATTTACCATGTAGTTACAATACAAATTGAAACAGAAAATAGGGACAGAAACAAGAAAAGTACTTAACAGACAATCTTACATACCCTATGTGTGTTTTATTAATGTGCCAGAAGTTACAATTAAAACTTGACTTTTAATTGTGTGTTTAAACTTAACATAAAAAGGTATAAATTCAAGAAGTGCTTGAAAACAAATTCATGGAATATCACAAATATGAACTGAATTGCTGTTGGATAGAGTGGAATGTTAAGCAAAACATAGTTAACCTATGATACAACTAATAATGAGTCTATATGACTGACATTTTGAAATGTAGTTTGAGCCATATATGAATGCTTGCTGCCTCTTAAGAACTGTGGTTATCTAGAATTCTCTTATTATATTTAAGCAGACATATTCCGTATATATATATAACCACAAATAAGAAGGGGCAATTATGGGAAAAATTAGTTCATAACAGTTCTCTCTAAAATATGCTATAGATATGGTGTTTAATATCCACTAACTTAATGGAATGTATTGCTCCCTATCTAATTATGTTGCAAATATTATGAGCTGCCATCTTTATACCAGGGTAAATACAGATTTTTCTTACATCATACTAACAAGTACAAAGATTCATAAACTGTGTTTCTAAAACAGTAATTTTATTGATTGTTAACCATTAAAAAAAGCTCCCTGTAAGGAGCATCATGATGCAGACACACACCTAACACATTTCACCTCTGTATTTGGACTTCATCAGAGGTAAATGCTGACTTCATCAAAGAAGCCAGTTTAAATAGCCCTCAATCTGCTTTGTTTAAAATATTAACCAATCAATGAGTCAAGTGTGAAAACAATGTCAGTATATGAATCTTGATAGTATATAGCAAAAAGTAGCCACTCAAAGGTTATTTAAAATAGCACACTTCCACTTGGAATACCTTACATGTAACTTAGAGGAACAAAACAAACGTAACTGAAGAAACCTACCTACAACAGGACTTCAAACAATAGAGTAGCAAAAAATAAAAATCTTCTTTGCAATGGGTCTCCAGTTTTCTGATTATGCCTCAAACACTTTTGATCATAATACTTAAACATTGGATTGACATACAATCAAATAGATGACAATCAGCATTTCTATATATTGAGTAATTAAAGCAGCAATCAGTAGTTAACATACCTCCAGAGTCTCTCATAATAAAAATAGAGAATCAAAGGTTGCTTACAGACTCTTCAGTTCTGGGATAAATGTAAACAGTCATTATAAGATAATGGATCATATATCCAAAATGTATCATATCTTAATAAGTGATTAGAATATACATCATCCATATAATATTTTACGCAACTTGTATAATCAATACAGCATAATAAATGGGAGAACATCAGCAAACTGGAAACCATCTTAAAGGAACAGTAAACTCTTTTTATGAAAAAAATATATGTTGTAGGGATTTTCCTATTGAGTAAAATAAGGGTACTCCCACTGCCAAGAGATTTATATTTCCAGAGTTATTACAGTTTAACCCATGTTTTTTTACATTAGCTGTGCCCTCTAGTGGTGACATTCTAATTAGATTTCCTGTAAGAGACATACAGTTCTCCATAGATTGTGATAGAAACTGCCTGTCACTTCTTGTCAGTTAGAACTATCAGGAAGTAAAGCACAGTAAATTCACTTCCTGATTATTTGAACTGCTATAAATTTGAATAAAACATCTGACAGCGATGGGCGTGACCTTTTTTTTATTCAGCAGGAAATGCTCTGTAAAATATGTGTTTTCATAAAAAAAAGTTTACTGCTCCTTTAAATAAATTCTCTAAAGATTTTTTTTTATTAAAATTTGTATTGAAGGATAATGATATTACAATCAAAGTACATTGGT
The DNA here is from genome assembly GCA_037306005.1 of Rhinophrynus dorsalis. Taxonomy (NCBI): domain Eukaryota; kingdom Metazoa; phylum Chordata; class Amphibia; order Anura; family Rhinophrynidae; genus Rhinophrynus; species Rhinophrynus dorsalis. The sequence continues at coordinate 48,499,935 of CM074728.1, read as the reverse complement.
AAGGTACAAGTAGTATAAATAAATCACTAGAAGCAAACAGAGAAACTAAGTCACCTAAATTAATAATTGAATAATAACTTCTCTGGATAAGGCGGAGTCAATATCATGTATGTGATGACAAGAGGAAGAGGTAGAGTAAATATCTTTGAGACGGTAGCAATGTGCTATGAGGTAAGTAAGGTGTACTTGCATAGTTTTGAAGAGGAGTCAGATTATGTGCAGATATGAGGATTTTGAGATGATACTAGGATCAGCCAGTAGAGAGTGGGAGAAGGTGGAATGACAAAAAAAAAAGGTGTGATATAAATAAATTAGGTATGGAAGACTGAGGGGTGAAGGGAAGGAAAGACCAGGACATCAGGGAGGATCATTAGTGGGAGTGTGATGACTGCTTAGAATAGGTATATAAACTGTAGAAGAAAGGATATTATTTTATTGCATTCAGTGTGGTTGTCCTAAAATGTCTGTTGGAATGACTAAAAAGGACTTTACATGAGTGAATCAAGGAACATACCAATCATATAATAAATATGCAGCATGGTTTAATATAAAATTGGTTTCTCTCTGGGTGGAAGATAAGATTTCCATGGAATAAGAGTAGTTGATGTACAGTTGTTACTATGCAGAGAATGTGAGTGGATTTTTAACCTGAACACCAGTTGCAACCACATAGTATAAATGAAACCTTGAAGTTTGGGTTTTCATAAAGAATCCATTGGGTATTATGTTCTGATTATAAAGACTGAGTACAATATTATATGTATAGTGGTGAGTCATAGGATGCAGGGTATAAGGGATCATCTACAAACTGTTCACACAGTAGAATATGCAGAGACAAGGGATGATCAATTATTAATATCTATTTGGCAATTAGTATAACCCCCAGGAAGTCAACCCACCATCACCAACACAATCACTAGTTACTTATTGTCAGTTGTCAATCCATCACCACCAGTAAGAAAGTATTTACTGAATGGCGTGCCAAGACCATCACACAATTCCATCCTTTAAAGAGATAGTAATACTTTGTTTTAACTTTATTTTATTTTGTAGGCATTAAAAAAAACATGAAGAATGATATAAGTTTTATCTCTCAAACATTTATGGTTTAAGAGATATTCACAAGCAAAGTTTCCCCTCCTGACCCTTTTACCTAGTATAAGCCATCTCTTATCTGATGGAGAATCTAGTTGTAAGACCAGACAGATAACAGCAGGGGACAATCTTCTTACAATGAAAACAATGAAAGCCCTGCCCCCCTTGACAAGTTTTTCAGGTTTTTTCCTTATCTTAATTGAAGATTGTCCCTCTCTGCAGTCTGCCTGGGCACCTCCCTTCTGCTCTGTAAAAGGGGCAGGAGGGGGACACTTTGTCCTTGAATTACTCTTGAGCTACAACTCTGACAGAATTGAAATAACACTCTCCAAATTCCAAATACTGTGATGATTAATTAGAGCTGCTTTTATTATGAAATATTACTATCCCTTTAAGGACATTTGATGGCCCTGGCAGGTAATGCTGTGATCATGCCGGGAAGGCTGTAACTGAGTGCTCCAGGACTGTGATCGCTACCAGGACAGGGAGGACCATTAGTAAGAATGTGATGACTGCTTAGAAGAGGTATATAAATTGTAGAAGTAAGGGCATTATTTATTGCATTCAGTGTCTGTTGGAATGACTAAAAAGGACTTTACATGAGTGAATCAAGGAACATACCAATCTGATCATATAATAAATATTCAGCATGGTTTAATATAAAATTGGTTTCCTTTACTCTCTGGGTGGAAGATAAGTTTTCCATGGAAAAAAAGAAGCAGTGATGTACATTTATTGCTATGCAGAGAATGTGAGTGGATTTTTAACCTGAACACGAGTTGCAACCACATGGTATAATTGAAACCTTGAAGTTTGGGTTTTCATAAAGAACCCATTGGGTATTATTTTGTGATTATAAAGAATGAGTATATATTATATGTATAGTGCCGAGTAATAGGATGCAGGGTATAAGGGATCATCTACAAACTGTTCACCCAGTAGAATATGCAGGGACCAGGGATGATCAGTTATTACTATCTATTTGGCAATGAGTATAACCTCCAGGAAGGGCAACCCACCATCAACAAAACAATCACTAGTTACTTATTGTCAACTGTCAATCCATCGCCACCAGTAAGAAAGTATTTAATGAATGGTGTGCCACGAGCATCACACATTTCCATCCATTAAGGACATTTGATGGCCCCGGCAGGTAATGCTGTGATCATGCTGGGGAGGCTGTAAATGAGTGCTCCAGGACTGGAGCAGTCAATTTAAGCCTTTTCCTGGTGACTCGGCACATGTGATCACTACTACAGTGATCACATGTGCCGATGGAGCCCCGTTACAAAGTTGGTGAAGGTATGCATTGCCTTTGTCAGTGTTCCCTGCCTCTCTCTTCCTCAGTTTGATTGTGAGGAAGGGAGAAGCAGATAATGGCCAGAAATTTGCTATTTTTTAGATACTGGGAGCAGGACTGGTGCTGGAGCTTTGAAAAATAAAAAGCAATGACATATTGAGGGCTCATTATGTAAGTGAATAAATTATTCAGAACAAGACCAAAGTATTATATTTACACATACTAATTTATAAAAACCTATACTGAAGTTTAGTCAAACATTAAACTGAGTTATATTGCTGTGGAGCAATGTGATACTCTTATATACACACCACATAGTCTGATCGCCTATAAGAGGGACACCAGGGTGGGAAAGAGGTACATAGGGATTTTCTCCTCAGATGAACAGTACCCTTTAAAAAGGGACATTTGGGAGGTATGAATGACCATTCATACATTTTATCCAGTCCCTGTTAAAAATGAACCAATTGAGAACAAGTTATCATAGGAAAACCTATAAAAAGTTGTGGGTTTTTTTCTTTTATTATTATCAAAAGACATGGTGGGTTATACATATAAATATGGTATCATAAGAAAGTCATTTATTCTTAAAAAATGGTGTATAATTTGTGTGAGTGGACTAATGAAGGCAAAACTTCAGCCTTGTACGTGGTAACCATAGAAGCAAAGAAACTGACCCCCAGCTTTGCCCACTGTACTGGTAGCCATAGATCAACACATAATTATCCTTCCCAGCTTTTTCCCACTGTAGCCACAGAATCATATATACTAATCAAACCCCACAGCCTTTTCTCACATTAGCCATATGGCCAAACTTACTGAGTCCCTAGCCTTGCTCAGCTATCTGGTAGCCATTGCAAAGGGTAAGTGAGGCCCTCCAGCTGTTACCAGTCTACAACTCCCATCTGTAACCACAAGCCAAAGTCTTGTGGGGAATGATGGGGCCTGTAGTATAGCAGCAGCTGAACCAGATAATAGTTTTTTCAAGGCTAATGATTATTGACGTAGGTGTCAGAATGCAACATTTTTTTTCAAGGCTTATGTATCAATATCAGAAATGTTTTTGCTAAAAGCTTTTTCTATGAGATGTGGATTTTTGTACTTAAGCAGCAGTGGTATGGCAGAAACTTATGAAAATGTCAATGTGGGTAGTGAAAAGACAGCAACAGTATTTTTTTTAATTATTTTTATGTTTTAATCCACCAGGATTTTTGTGAAAAGATGACCCATTCCTATTAAAAATCTGTAATTTGTAATAACAGTATTAATTGCAATACTATACTTTGTGTATAACCATAAAAATAATTATTTTTCCCTTTGTAGATCCATTGTGACAAGAAGCATTATAGCTCAGAACCAAAGCAAAAACAATGGATTTATTCTTCAAGGTTTTTCAGAATATCCAGAGATACAGATTCCACTATTCTGTGTGCTTCTCCTACTTTACCTTCTTACGTTGCTCGCAAACCTCACTACTTTCATAGTGATTTGTATGAACCCTGTACTTCATGTTCCAATGTATATATTCATATGCAATCTCTCTATTATTGACATCTCGGCCTCCACTGTCTCTCAGCCCAAGCTTCTCTCTATTCTCTTGATAGGAGATAACACAATTTCATTTTATTCCTGCATGACCCAGCTCCACTTTTGTATGACTTGTGTAGGTACTGAATTTGTTTCATTAACAGCCATGGCGTATGACCGCTATGTTGCAATTTGTTTTCCCTTGAGATATTTAATTATAATGAACAAGAGATTTTGTGCCATACTGATCACCTCTTGCTGGATATTTGGTTTCCTATTCCCAGTAGTACACACCATAATTATATCAAATTTACCTTTCTGTCGGTCACACCTGATTAATCATTTCTTTTGTGATCCTTCTGTGTTATTAAAAATTTCTTGTGAGAGCACATCTTTAATTGAGATGATAAATTATATATTTGGTTCAATTATAGATCTTCCTGCCTTTATCCTTATTATAATATCTTATGTCTACATAATTTCCAGCATCCTGAAGATCCATTCTGCTGAGGGTAGGAAAAAAGCTTTTTCCACCTGTTCATCTCACCTTATTGTGGTTATTATGTTCTATGGTACCACAATGATCACATACTTAAGACCTTCATCTCAGTATTCATCCACTCAGTCAAAACCAATGACCTTTCTATTTACTTCAATAATACCATCTGTCAACCCATTTATCTATATGTTTAGAAACCAAGATGTTAAAAAATATCTATTAAGAAAGCAACCAACTGCATCATAGGTAAGAAAGGACAATTCCCATTGATTTAAACATATCGAGATGTCTCCAACTCATTGCAAAAACAATGAACATGAGACCTTCCTAGCATTTGAGATTTGATGAATTTTTCCACATTGCTTTGCTCATTATGCCATTTAATATAATGTGACTTGCTTTATCAGGGAAAAGGGTGGTTCAGGTTTTTAAATAAATAACTTTGAAGCCAAGAATCCATGTTGTGAAGTTCCCTGGGTTAACAACACCATGGGGGAGATGCAGTATAGGACAATGATATGACAATATAGTCACTAAGATTTAGCAATGCAAGGGGAGGAGGGGTCTCTTCAGTAGCATGAAGGCTTGTCAAACTGCTGTCAATGTGGAAGGGATGGCCTCATTTATACATGACCAACAATTTGACAAGCCCAAACTTGACAACCCTGTCCGAGTGCATTCTTTCTGCCCCCCCCCCCTCCCCATGGAGAGGAGAAGATGTGCTTAGACTTCAGAACCTCAAACAGCATCACAAACCCTTTCAGTGCCATAGGGCCGTGCATTTCATACCCCTGTGTCTCTGAAATGGTTTAACCCATTGAGTGCCAGAGGGGATACGCAACGCATTGCTTTGCAATGCTTTGCTGTTACGGTTTTCAGACACTCAGACAATGGTTAAAAGCAAAAACACAGTTTTATTGAAAATAAAATGAAAGAACAGCGCCCCTGGTGGCCAAGACCGGTAATCCAGATAATGACAGTAATACTGGCACAATATAAAGGAGCTACCAGAATGGTCAGAGAGAATGTAGTACCAAGGGTTAATGCTTAGAGCAACAGATCAGTCTCTGTGATGATAATCGGCCAACGCCCGGTTGGTAATATCAGTCTCTAGAAAGTGCTAGGAAAAGTGCAGAAAGCATCTGAACTGGATCACTCTCAAATAGCTGTATACGAGGACGCCCAAAAGTTACAGCAAGATGATCAGAGCTGAGCCAATACCCCGTAGGGTGGAGTATCAGAGTAAAGCCACTGCTGGAGCAAAACCCAGAACCTGGAGCGCCCTGTGTTCTCACAATAAACTAACCCTGCGTGTACCAACGGGACCAGAGCCACAAGCACCCCTAAGGTGCCAGAACGGAGAAACACTGACCAAGCTGTATGAAAGCCAATGCACTGGTAGTGCGATAGATACAAAACACAATGAGCACTTGGAGGCCAGAGCCAAGACACCCTTCCGGTGCCGTCACGGAGCAACACAATGCAAGAGCAATGGAACGCCCATAAGCACCCGGATGTGCAACCAAGGACTGAATGCACACCCACTGGAAACTGCTCTGCTAGTGTAACGGATAGGCTCGGTCAAAAGGCACAGGCTCAATAAGTGTAAATTGGCTAGGTAAGAAGCAACGAGCTTGGCAAGTATACAGGCTCTATATCAGAGGCAACCGGTACAGCAAGGGTTAATGGCAGGATCGGAACAGAGGCAGCAGCTCAGCAATGCACTATAGACTGGCTCAGTAATTGAGGCAACAGCTCAGCTAGAGAGAAGTGATTAGTCAGAGCGAACTATCAGCACTGTCCAGAATGTCGCCGGTAGGCAACGAGATGCCACAGGAGCACAGGAACAATCAGGAAACAGGAACAACAACCGGAACCGGGTCGAATCACGGAGCAGGAACGTCAGTCAGAGCCGGGTCAATCACGGAGCAGGAACGTCAGCCAGAGCCGGGTCGGATCACGGAGCAGGAACATCAGCCAGAGCCGGGTCAATCACGGAGCAGGAACGTCAGCCAGAGCCGGGTCGAATCACGGAGCAGGAACATCAGCCAGAGCCGGGTCAATCACGGAGCAGGAACGTAGAAGGGTCAGACGAGCCGAGTCGGTACACAGAAGGCAGGAACACAGCAACAAATGCGCAGGATCGGGAACACCACGAAAGGGCACTGACAAGTACCAAAGGCCCAGTATAGAAAGGCGCATCCTGGGCGGGCCAATCAGCCTCTACCAATGCACAGGTATCATCACAGAGATTGACAGCAAGCACGGGGACCGTGATATTTGCGTACCTATATGATGCTCAAAGAGTTGGGTTGTGTTGGAGGGTGGAGTCTGGGGAAATAATCAGTTGAACAGGGAATATGTTTTGGAGGGGGTTCTTGACTGGTATTGGGGAGGGGACAGTTAATAAAAAAAAATCACCTAAAATAAAACATTTGTATGTAAAGTGATAGAGACAGGAACCCCCTGATATAAGTTGCCACTGGGGTGGACTGATACTTGACTTGATAGAATATTTTGTAGAGGATGATTTGTTAGATTTGTTGTTAGAGGCACAAACCCTGAGGAAATATTGATTTGTAGGACTTAGACTTATTAGAGGCACAATACCTGAAAGGGATAGTAACATCTTTTAAAATATTGTAGCTTTAAAAAAAAGAAACAAAATCATCCTAGTCCCATCTCTCAAACCTTTATGGTTTAAGAGATAGAAAGTTTTAAAGTTCCCCAGTCACTGCTGTCATCTGTAAAGCTGACAGCGGGAGATTCAAGTCAGCCGACTTGAGGCGGCACTTCAGCAGAGCCGAGATACCGAAATCAAAAAAGAAATACTTCATTGGAATTGTCTACATAGTGTGTCCTATTTGCAAGCACACTTTGTAGACCATTCCAATGAAGTATTTCTTTTTCGATATCGGAATCTTGGCTCTGCTGAAGAGCCACCTGCCGGTCCCCAGACAAGGATCTCCTGATATCAGCTTACAGCTGACGTCAGAGAAAAGGGGAGGGAGGGGGGAACTTCAAAACGTCCTGGGCTAGATTTAAAGGCAGCCGTGGCATAAAGGGATAGTAATACTTTGTTTTAACTTTATTTTATTTTGTAGGCATTAAAAAAACATGAAGAATGATATAAGTCTTATCTCTCAAACCTTTATGGTTTAAGAGATATTCACAAGCAACGTTTCCCCCCTGTTCAACCAGATCAGAAGGGAGGTGCCCAGGTAGACTGCAGAGAGGGACAATCTTCAATTAAGATAAGGGAAAAAGCTGAAAAACTTGTCAAGGGGGGAAAGGCTTTCATTGTTTTCATACAAAGAAAATTGTCCCCTTCCGTTATCTGTCTGGTCATACAACCAGATCCCCATCTGAGAAGAGATGGCTTACACTAGGAAAAAGGGGCGGGTAGGGGAAACTTTGCTTGTGAATATCTCATAAACCATAAAGGTTTGAGAGATAAGACTTATATCATTCTTCATGTTTTTTTAATGCCTACAAAATAAAATAAAGTTAAAATGAAGAATTACTATCCCTTTAAGTGTCATGTAGCAATTCAAAGATCCGTCTAAAGAACTGCTAACGGCAGTTTCAGAATCCTTACGGCCGATACACTTACGTGCACTCAGACACATGGAACAACATTCCCCAGAGCCATTCAAAGGCTTGCGGTACTGTTAACGGCTGAAAAAAAGACACACCTAATGGCAAAAAGTTAAGACCCACTTTTCTCAGACGTTAGACACTTAACGGGCAAAACCAAACACCCGTTACATAGGAAAATACACAAAATGTTTACCGCACAAGCATGTAAATGGAAAAAATAACCCGTGCAATACCAAAGCAACACAAAAACATGGACACACAACACAAATCACTGTCACACACAACAACAAGCAACACCACAGGGACAAGGACCCCCAAAAAAACAACAACACAACATGACACGGAATAATGGGGGTTATCACACAAAGCAGACACCTGCAAATATAAGCTCACCTGTGCAACATCAACACGCGACCTGCACCCCACAACTCACACCCGCAAATGGCAGACACATACCAAGCACAACACACCACATCTTATAACACACACACACACACACACACACACCTGCAAACACTTACCTGGACAAAAACAACTCTCCATTGGTCAGCACTCACCTCATCACCAAACCTACACAACGCCCTATCAAGTACTTAAAGGGACAACTCACCACACTCACTTGTGGCTTGTTTTCCACTCAGGGAGAGAGAGAGATTTAGAGAGAGAGATAGACAGATAGACAGATAGAGAGAGCAAACAGTATGTTGGGTTACATATTGTTGCGAAGACTGCGGAGAAGGAGTGCAAGGGAGAGAGCTAGGGAACATCAGCAACCCCCAGGCACGCCTGATCAACAGCCTTCACCTGTTGCAAGTGAGGAGGCTCTGGCTTAGCAGCCACACAGGAGTCCATCCCCACCTGGAGGACAGCTCCTGCCTACAGATGCACAGCTGCAGCAACAGGATGCTCCACAGCAGCAGAGGATGTATAGACGACCACCAAGGCCCAGGGTATACCGCCCAAGGGTCACTCCCTTTGGAATGACTGATGATGAGGTCATTGATCGCTACAGGTTGAGGCCTGACAGCATCATTGCCTTGTATGAGGTCATCAAAGATCAGGTGGATCCCATCTACATCCACTGGCCTACAAAAACTACTGTGTGCCATACACTTCATGGCAAATGGGGCCTTCCAGTCCACTGAGGGTTACGCATCTGGCATGTCACAGGCCACATTCTCCAGGGTGCTGGCCCAGGTCCTGCCAGCCCTCAAAAGCAAGGCCAGTAGCTATATACATTTTCCCACCACCGACATGGACTGGATACATGTCAAGCAGGCCTTATATGCAAGCAGAGGCATGCCCAGGGTCATGGGTGCTATAGATTGCACCCATGTCCGTATTAAAGCCCCAGCACGTGACGCACAGCTATTCATCAACAGGAAGAACTTCCACTCCATCAACGTGCAGATGGTGTGTGAAAGCAACATGAGGATTATGACTGTCTGTGCAAAGTATCCTGGCAGCTCACATGATTCATACATTCTCCAAAACTCCTCAGTCCACAGAGATTTCGAGAATGGAACTTTTACAGGGGGATGGCTTTTGGGTGAGTTCACAATACAAAATCACACCACATACACAGGCGTACACACCACGCTGCTCAGCATGCACCTGACCCACAGCTAGTACGTCCACCACACAAAACATCATTCATACAACATGTGCTCCCTGTCTCACCATGTCACTCACTTTACATAGGAGATGCTGGCTATGGCTGCAAGTCCTGGTTACTGACCCCTGTGGCCAATCCCCAAACACATGCCCAGGAAAGGTACAACCAGCCTCATGCCAGAAAGAGAAATGCCATTGAACGGACCTTTGGCCTCCTCAAGTCAAGATTTAGATGTCTGGACCACTCGGGGGGAGCACTGAAGTATGCACCTGCAAAGGTGTGCGACATAATTGTGGCGTGCGCAATACTGCACAACATCGCAGTGGACACCAGGCTGCTGGATCACATCCAGGACCCTCCCATACATGAAGTGTCCATGGACATCGGCCATGTGGAGGAGACCTTGAGAGGGGCACAGATCAGAGACACACTCATCACGGAACACTTCAACTGTGAGTATAACACAGGCATGCAAACAATCCATGCAAGTCCCCCATCAGTCTTGTGACACTAACCACACTGCACATTATGTTCTGTCTCACCCCAAAGGAACATTGACACAGCACTGCACTGGTAGCAGCATGGCCCCAAACATCAACCATATCATAGACGTGGCAAATTGTGTGTGTGGATTCAAAAACCATCCTCCATTCCACTCTCCACATTGACATACAGACCCCAAGGATATCACGCACACCCCCAGGAGAAACAAGGTACAACATATTACCCATGTTCATCACCTTACAGGGCTTGATTGACAGCAACTAACTGGATATGCCATGATCATAGCCTGAGCAACCATGCTAGCCCAGTAGCGAAAGAGTATTATCCAATGCTATGCATTGGATAATACTCCGGCACATCAGAGGTTAAAGGGCCATTGGACTCAATATGGGACCGGTACTGTGCTAGAGCTGAGAAGAGCAGCAGAGGGGTGGATGTACAGTGGTATTGTCACACAACATAGAGGTCATGAAACGTAGATCAGATTACCAGGGACTCCATGCTGACCTGTGAGTGTGCAGACATATGTGCCCCCAACATGAATACATACATCAACAAATATGTCCTAATAGTTCCATGGAACAAATGACATTGGGCTGCCACTGTCACTTTCACAGTGACAGCACAATGTCATTACTTCCATGGAGCTCTCAGAACACTTGTTAATGTGTGTATACATGTCAGGGACACATATCCATAGGGCTGGTGCACATGTCCTTAGTTCTCCACAGAATTGGTTACAGATGAGTACACAACACATTGTCAAGCAATGGTTTATGTACTCACCTGCAATTGAGAAAATTGAGGGGATTATAAAGTTGAAATTGTTGTTGCTTGATGATCAGTTCAGGTGTATAGCTCCAAATCCTGTCCTCTTGTCCCACAGGCATCCATAACATGATCCATCCTTGATCTGAAGATCTTCCATGTGTCTGGATTGATGTCTTGACAACACCTTCACAAGGATCACCCCTTGCTATTTCTGGTGATGTTGTTAGTGATGCAATATTTGACCGGAGGTTCACACAGACCTCTACTTGAACATTCTCATATAGACACTGAAAACACAATTTCACAAGTGTAATAACCTGTACAGTTAGGATGCTCATCTACAGAGTTGTCAAACCTTGTGGACAACACATGAGCAGGAGAGCAGTGTTACTCAAGTAGTATGATTTAGTTTCAAAGTACATTTAGTGTTCTCATACAAGTGTTCAATGCATATAGGCAATACACACAGAAAACACATGTACGTTCTAATGTACTTTGAGACACAATAAAGATGAACCATCACTAGTCAATCATCTGTGTCTGTATGAGGATATATTGGATTACACATATGTTTGTTAATGCGTAATCACACTCAGGATAGAGTATCCCCCATAAATGGAAAGGCATCACCCATATCACAGGAGTCCACCACTTGTTTGCCAGTGAGTGGACTCTGTGATGTATTCACGATAACAGATGGTGGTAGTGATACACTAATGTGTTGTGGGAGTGATAAAGAGGTGATAAAGGGGACATACTTCCACAGTGAATTCCTGTACACAGTATCTGTGTTGCTCAGTATAATCAATGTTCTGAGATTTTACTCCACTTTGACATATCTCAGTACATGGGCTACATCAACGAACAACCAGACTAAGTGGACATGTGTTATCACTGGTGAAGTCTGTTACATACTAAGGGAAACAACAACTCAACTTACTGGAGACCCCAGTGCTCACCCCAGGATATCAGTGTGTGTGCTACACATTGAAATCCTAGGTTAAAAACATTGGCTTCCCCAGTAAGTCAGTTGCACAATGAGTGTTTGAATCCAAGACAATATTGATGCATGTCCATTTATCTGTCCTGCTTGTTATGTCCCCGCTAAGTCACATAGCTGTTTGTTTGGTTATCCCATTAACCCTCTGAGTGCCAGAGTGGTCCCCAACGCATTTCTTTGCAATGCGTTGCCTACCACTCTGGCACTCAAAGGGTTAAACACAACATATGATGTAGACGAATGTTCAATGTTGTACCATTTGTTGTGCTAAGGGGTATGTTTTGTTGTTCAAATTCAAAACACAACAACGCCATATAACACAGTGGTGTAAAATGGCTCCAGGAATGTCTTTACAGTTGAATTTGTACAATGATATGTGTGTGTGAACCCATGTTGTAGCATCTCACAAACCTTTCACCCAGGCAGAGGTTGTGTTCACTGCATTGCATGGCAATGCACTGGAGACAACCCTGCCACCCAATCCATAACTGAAGACACAGCAGATCAGGCAAGATTCCAAAACAAAAGGTTTCTTTATTGAGGGGGAAGTTAACAGGTTGGGCCTTTCATTTTTTCTTTTTTGGGAGGGGGGCCTTAGCCTGGGTGCCAGAGGTGGATGCCCTTATTGATCGCCTGGTAACCCTCTGCCCCCTAGGTGTAACACTGGAGGGGGTGGTGGTTGCAGTAGACCCCTCAGTGGAACGCAAGTTCTCCCTCTCCATCCTCAGGTTCTCCCTGCGGTTGATCTCCCTCAACGCCACAAGTAACTGTGTTAACATGTCCATTAGACCAGTCCTGAGCTGGTGGAGTAGTGTGTTCCCCCTGGCCACCTCCGACTACAGGGCTTGGATTCTGGTCTCCAATCGGGCTGTGTTTCTCCTGGATTGCCTCCTGCTCCTGGTGAGGTTGCTGTCTGTACTCCTGCTCGACCGGAGTAGTCTCCTCTGAAGGGCCATACACTCCGCCTCCATCCCTGTGAGGCATGCAGTGTTGGAGGTGGATGTGCCCGGTGTCCCTGGTGCTGCTGTTTCTTCTGTTGCTGAGGGTGCTGTTTCCTCTGCTTTTGCTGGAGGTGCTGTTTGCTCTGCTGCTGCTGGAGGTGCTGTGGCTGCTGTAACACCTGTTGGAGTGGCTGTTGCAGATGATGTGCATATGCCCACCACATTAAGTGCTTCTGAGCAGCCCAATGATGTGTGTGCTGGTGGAGGTGTGAAAATGTCCCTGGGTAGGGGGCGCTGGGGCTCACCAATCAGGCCCAGGTGTGGGTAGTCCAGTGGCCAAGGGTCATATGTTGGCCACTGATAGGTGCTCGGACCCCACCTCGGATCATACCTTGGGGCATGCTGTGGAGCCATCCAGGAGGGTTGGTTGATGTGGGAGGCATATGGCCCATATTGGGTGGTGGCCACTGTCCCTGGCAGTCATTGCCTCCCTGGCGGTGGTGGTGCTACTGCTGGAGGGTAGTAGCTGGTGGAGGTGGCTGGATACATCCACCTCTCCTCCTGTTGCATCCAGCCACTGTACTGGGGTGGTGCAGCTTGAAGGGGTGCAGCCTGTGGTTGTCCAGCTTGAAGGGGTGCAGCCTGTGGTGGTGCAGAAGGTGGTGGTGCAGCCTGTGTTGGAGGGTATGGGGATGGTGGGTATGGTGACCACCGGCTGGTCCCCTCCTATGTGTACTCCTCACTGGGGGGTGACATAGCCTCCTCCACTGGCTCCCACTGGGCTTGAGGGCCGTAAGCTGTGTGGAGAAATAAGATGTTGTGATTAGTGACCTTAGCCATATGTTTGTGGAGACAGTTATACTTTGATATGTGAAGAAGAAAAATATATGTGTTTGGGTTAATCCCCCTGGGTAAACAAGGGTACTCCCACTGCTGAAAGTTGTTGTTTGAGTTATTACGGGTGAAGGTTTCATTTTGAGGTGCAATATCACAGTGGCCCGAAATAGTACAGTGGGGCTGTTGCAACACCCTCCCATGTAGATATCTGGTCCCTGTACCAGAGCTGTCCATATGATAGTGTAGTAACAGCATCACTGTACAATTTCAGGCCACTGGGATATTGCTCCTGACATATCCATGTCTGAGCTGTGATACCTTTTGAATCAACACACCTTTCAGCAGTAGGAATACCATTGTTTAACTCGGGGGGGGGGGGTGAATCCAACAACATATATTTATCTTCACAACTTGTAGGGATGGCTATCTGTTATGGTTTTCTGACACTCAGACAAGGTTTTAAGTAAAAACACAGTTTTATTTGAAATGAATATCAGGAATAGCGCCCCTGGGGGCCAGGTATGGCATAGACAGACAGGTAGTAAACAGTAGCAAGTATAATGAAGCAGAATTGCACTGTAGAACAGAATGGACAAGGGTTAATGAATAACCCACTGATCAGTCACAATGATGGTAGGCAGACAACGCCCAGCTGCACCAAAGTCTCTGAAAGTATTCTCGATCAGTAGTAGGCTTGCTCAAATCACTCCCATATAGCTGTAAAAAGGACGGCCAAGGAGACTGCACAATGCAACCAGAGCTGAGTATAACTCCAGGAGGAGTGATGGAAATAGCCGCTAGCAGAGCTAGAGAACGGAATCTGAAATGCCCTTGATACGTACTGGGATACTGTTGTGTGCCAAAGGAGATTAGAGCCAGGCCACCCACTTGGTGCCAACAGGAGCAACACTGTACCAACAACAGCGAGCCTCGCACGGGAGTGCGATGATGATACTACACACGAGCAATGACTAGCGCCCAGACACCCTTCCGGTGCCGTAACAGTACCCTATTGCAAGAGCAAACGGAGGCCACTAGTACCGGGAGGTGCAACCACGGTACACCGCGTACCGGCACATATACTGCTCTGCTCGAGTAATGGACAGACTAGGTACAAAGCGCAGCTCAGACTGTGTAAAACGGCTCGGATAATTCGATATAGCTTGGCAAGTGTATAAAGCTCAATAACGGAGGCAACACACACAGTAATGAAATCGGGCAGGTACGGCCACGGAGAGGCAGCTCAGCAAGGTTACTACAGCTCGGTAAACGAAGGCCACAGCATAGCATCAATGAGAGTGAATGAACGGAGCCCCGCTACTACAGTTCAGAATGTCTCCGTCAGGCGACCTGGAAGCACAGGAACTCAGGAAACCGATGAGGAACAGGGAGCTTCAACCGGAACCAGGACCCTCTCGATCAGGAACATCATACAAGCCGGGTAAATCACGGAGCAGGAACGTCATCCACAGCCAGGTCGGTAACGGAACAGGAACGTCAGCCACAGCCAGGTCGGTAACGGAGCAGGAACGTCAGCCAGCACAGGATCCAATCAGAGAGCAGGAACAGAGAATAGTCAGACGAGCCGAGTCGGTACACAGGAACACAGTATCTCAGCAAGAAGGCTCAACTTCAGGAACACCACGAAAGGGCAACAGATAGATGTCATAGGCCCAGTATATAAAGGAACATCCTGGGCGGGCCATACAACCTGCACCAATGCACAGGTACCATCACTGTGACTGACAGGGGATCACGGGCACCGTGTTACTATCCCTCCAGGGGTATGGCAAAAGTTAAGTCCATCTTGATGTCAGATTGAAGACATTATGAAAACAGATGTTGTTCGCTGTTAGTCCTATCCCTCCTACCTTCATGGTTGTTCAGATATTGCTCTATGTGACAGATGGAGATTTCAGTCATTTGTCCACACGAGGGCTCTTCAGCAGAGCCAAAATCATCCCATTTAGAGAACAATACTTAATTGGAATGGTGTACAGAGTGTGCATGGTTTGCAAGCATGCTCTGTGGACCATTCCAAAGAGCTATTTATCTCGAAATGTTGCGACTTTGGCTCTGCTGAAGAGCCTCCATGTGGTCAGATGACAGATATCTCCACCTGTCACATAAAGCAATATCTGTATAACCATAAGTGTTGGAGGGATAGGACTTAGATCGATACACATCTTTTTACGATGCCAAGGATATTACATCATGATGACATTACCCATTGCTATACCATTACAGTCACACACAAGTAGAAATTGTCATATATGTATGTGGATATGTATCCTTCGTATGGATACAGTAATATCCTTCCAAGATGTGAAGCCAGAGAGCACTTCAGTAGGTGTGATTGCCTTACTGGCTATATATGTGCACCCATCCAACAATACATTGGATTGATATGATGGATATGAACATACCTCGTATATCCCATCTACGTAGAGTGTGATATACTATGTATGTGTATTTTGATGGTAGCAATGTAGGTTGATTTGTGATGGGTGCACATATCTGGCCAGTAAGGCAATCACATCCAGTGAACTGATCTCTGTGTTCACATCGTGTTGGGACATATTTAGAAACATTTGAATCCTAAGGGCAACAATCAAGCCAGTAGTGAGGGATATCTTTGATTGAGGCCTGTTTTTCTCTGTGTATGACCCCATCCATCCTTCTGTGTGAGGCAACCGTACTCAATACTAGATATCCATCAGTCATGGCCTGTTGGTGACCAAGGTACAATGGTTGCTATTTGTTTCCCATGTGTATCCTGCAAACAGCGGCTGGTTTACCATCCATCCATGCCATCAGCACCCCTGTGGATCCATGTGGGAATCAGATGTGGGATATGTAATTTCAAGATAGAGTAAATGATTGCAGCCACAACACCAAGGTCTACTTTTTCCACCTTTAATAGTTTTCGGCCTGTGTGTTGCACATACAAGCATTTATTCTCTGGGACACTGTGATGTGTGACCTGATCCACCCTTTTTGTGATTCAGTAAGCGGTGATGTTGAACTGATGAAGTGAACATGATGGTGACTTCTCCAGTGATCTCCTTTCCCCATTTCCAGTGTTTTCCATGGAGTCTGTACAATGGGACCCTATCAGCTTGATTCTTCTTTTGGCATAGTCTCCATAGACTAACACTGGTATTGGCGAAGTGAGGGTGTGTGAGGGTTACTTTGTCTCCACCATCTCTTTGTCACCGCTTAGTGAATGTCCCCTGTGTAGCATGTGATCGTTGGCCTATTGACTTTTTTATTGTCTGGTTAACCCTTTGAGTCCCAGAGGGGTTGCCAACGCATTGTTGATCGATGCATTGATGATCCCTCTAGCACTCAAGGGGTTAGGTGCTGACTTCCCTGTGGGGACATGGGTGACACTGTGTGTGAACAGTGATGATATTTAACAGATAACATTTTGAACATAACGGTTTGTGTATTGTGTGTGATGAGCACAGCGACAGGAGGGTTGAAGTAGAACTTTGACAGATTTGTCCCAAGTTGGACCTTGCCATTTGTCCTGGTGTTGTGTCCTGTTTTTAACCCTCAGGGTGCTGTGTTGTTGCAGTTGTATGGATGAGTGATGGGCATTTGTTGAGGTGTGACTGTGTGTGCAGCTGGTGTTGGTTGATGTAGTGTGTTGTTATATAGTGTTGCACTTACCGGTAGTGTGGAGGCTCCTCTCATCCCCAGTGTCAGCTCCTCCAACGACCCCCTCGATCATGGTCGGGGACATGGTCTGCCGCACCATCTCCTCCCAGCCGCAGAAGGTGATGAGGACAGATGGGCCACCTCCGGTGCCTCGGGCTTGCTTGGCTATGTCAGACAGCTTGTTCTTGACCACCCTCTGGCAGTCGCCCCATCTCTTCTTCACAGACTCCACGTCCCACCTGCATGTAGCCACCGTGTTCACCCGGCTGCATATCTGGTTCCAGGCTGCCTTCCTCCTCGCTGACAGGCCAGGGACCTTCGCCGTCGGGTGGAGAACACTCTGCCTCTCCAGGACAGCTTCCACGAGAGCCGTGTTCTCCTCCTATGTGTATTTGGGGTCCCTGATCCTGCCATCATCACCTCCGGCATGGGATGATGCCGAGCCGGAGTGTCCTGCCTGCTCTGACCCTGACTGTGTGGGGTGCTCCCCAGCAAATACCCCTCGTCCCACTGCAGGTTCTGTCCCTGTCCTTTGTGTGCCTGCTCTTGTTGACCGGGTCCCCCCTCTGCCCTGCGGATCTCCCTCTCCCACCCCTGCTCTGCTGAGGGATACCCTTCTGACCTTCCTCCTCCTCCACTACTCTCCCTATCCCTCTCACCTGTCCTCCTCTCCTCGCCATCACTCACCCTCTCACACCCAGGCACTTCCACAGGCCCTCACAGACACACTCGATCCACTCACTCTCTGTCACACACTTTCACTCACAGATTCACACTGTCAAAATAAAATGTAAAATGTGTAAGGTGTTATAAAATAAAAGGACTATGTGTATGTATGTGTATGTGTTTGTGTTTGTATGTGTGTATGTAATATGTGCAAAGGTGTGATATGTGTCGAATTATGTGCAATGCTCGCCAAACTCCAAACTCCAATGAACGCTCCTGTTTCCCTCTCTCTGATCACTATCCTCCGCTCCTGGGTCCTGATACCTAGCTCTGAAGAACTTGATAACAGACAGTGTGTGACAGTTATTTTTAGGTATATATAGGTGTATTTGAAGTTTTTTGATACTTTGGGGCTTTGTGATTGGCTGTGTGTTTGAATTTGTTTTTGCATCAATCAGGGTTGCTGGACAACAGCAGCCGTTACATGTTGTTTTGAGCTATGTTATAGTGTGATTTGGCTGCCAGTTGTGCATTAACATGAGCAACAACGGCTTTTGTGTTACGTATTTTGTGTGTGCCTACGCTCGATAGCTATTCTCGTAGAGTACCTATTGAATCTGCCATAACTCATGTATTATTTGCAACCGATGTGCCTTTATCACTTAGCGACTGGTTTAACGTGAGCCTTTAAATCTAGCCCTCTATCTCTCAAACCATAAAGGTTTGAGAGATGGGACTGGGATGATTTATTTTCTTTTTTTAATAGTTATGATATTTCAGTAGGTTTTAAAAACACGTTACTAACCCTTGAAGAAACATTGATTTGTAGGACTTAAGCTTGATTGGCACAAGCCCTATGGAAACATTGATTTGTAGGACTTAAGCTTGTTAGAAACAATCCCACAAAAATTGTTTATTTTTTGTAGGACTATGGTTTTTTTTATATTATTAATATCTAGTAATTTTTTTAAAGCACAGGCGCTGAGAAAAAAAGCCCTACTGGCCTAGTACCAGCAGGTCATGTGGCCAGTGGCCACTGGCCATTGTAAAATGTCCTCCTGAGTTCACAATTGCGGAATTTGCAGCTGCTGTTCTTGCTGCTGCTGCTGAGTTGTTTAAGCAACAAGATAATTAGGCAACTGAAAGGGAATGGGTTCAGCAATAGCAGTAACAGGGGTGATGACTAACTCCAGTGATGTGCCTGATGCAGTAGATGCACAATAAGAAGCATCCAGTATATGTGGAGTAAAGAAGTTGGCCAATAATTTTTCTCCACCTGCTCCTCCTCCAAAATCATGGGTGTATTGTTATTAGAATATACATTTTTCCCTTGAGAGCAGGAATTGTGCCTCTCATTAGCATCTGAAATGTGCACAGTGTGTGTGGTAAATAACATCTAGGGCCACAACTGTATCCAAACACCATGACTTCAGAACCCAATGTCACGGTTTGTTATGACTCTCAGACACAGAGATAGGTAAAAACATAACTTTTTTGAAAAGTTAGAGAGAACCCTATTGGATAATGTACACATATAAGGTATATATATAGAGAGAGTACTTTACATAGGAGCATAGTATTGATAAATGAAATGGGATACAGGCTCTACCGGCCCTGCCAATACCGGGTAAGGCAACCTTGGATGGCACAGATGGTGACAGGTTCTACCGGCCTTACCAATATACCGGGCAGGGCAGCCTGGAGACTCATGCAAGGAATACTGAAGGCTCTACCGGCCTTGCCAATATACCGGGCAAGGCAGCCAAGATACTGGGACTGTAGGTAGTGAGGCTCTACTGGCCTTGCCAATACCGGGTAAGGCAACCCCTTAAAGGAATAGACGCAACCAGGTTCTACCGGCCTTACCAATACCCAGCAAGGCAGCCCACTGCTGATAGTGAGGGCAGCATAGATGGCCAAGGTAACTGGCTAGGTGGAGACAACCAGTCACCAATGATGACAAGCGAGGCCACAGGATATATAGACAGAACTGGACTGCCACTCATAAAATGTTGGAACAATAACGAGCAGTGTACCACAGTCACCACTGGGGTAGTCTGGAAGAGCAACTAGCCACCGGTTAGGCGAGGAGCAAACCAGTACCCGTGTACTGGGAGAACCCTTATCTGTCAGGCTGTCTAGCACTGAACAGCCTCAAATTCTGGAGCGAACCAGTACCCACGAACTGGAGTAACCAATGACTCTACCGGTGCGACAGCAACAGGTTACAGGGGAGCGAACCAGTACCCACGTACTGGAATAATCAATAGCTCATATAAGTGCAACAGCAGCCAGTCTCAGTGGAGCGAACCAGTACCCGCGTACTGGAGTAACCAATAGCTCATATAAATGCAATAGCAGTCAGTCTCAGCGGAGCGAACCAGTACCCGCGTACTGGAGTAACCAATGACTCAACCGGTGCGACAGCAGCCGGTTACAGTGGAACGAACCAGTACCCGCGTACTGGAGTAACCAACGATACTACCAGTGCAACAGCAGCCGGCTACAGTGGAGCGAACCAGTACCCGCGTACCGGGATAACCAATGACTCTTCCGGTGCAACAGCAACAGGTTACAGTGGAGCGAACCAGTACCCGCGCACTGGAATAACCAATAGCCCATGTAAGTGCAATAGCAGCCAGTCTCAATGGAGCGAACCAGTACCTGCGTACTGAAGTAACCAATGGCTCATGTAAATGCAATAGCAGCCAGTCTCAGTGGAGCAAACCAGTACCCGCGTACTGGAGTAACCAATGACTCAACCGGTGCAACAGCAGACGGTTACAGTGGAGCGAACCAGTACCCGCGTACTAGAGTAACCAACGATACACCGGTGCAACAGCAGCCGGTTACAGTGGAGTGAACCAGTACCCGTGTACTGGAACAACCAATGAGAGAATAATAATGTTGCCCAGACCACCGGGAACGACAAGCACCCGGTAGATGAGGAAACAGGAACCCAGCAGAGTATGAAGAAGATCAGCACTGCAGACGGTCAACCGGATCTGGAACAGCAGCAGGAAACAACGACAGGAACAGCAACTCCAACCAGATCAGGAATAGGTGCAGGAACCAGGCGACTTGGAGGCATGAACTAGAATACCACTGGCAATCAGGAACAGCGACAAGGCCCAGGAAGCACTGGAAAATAATGCAGGAACAGCAGCATAGAGACAACACGAAAGGGCAACCAAAGGGTGCCCAAGCTCAGTTTAAATAGGCAGTGCAAGGCGGGCTGAAGGCATGCAGCCAATGGAGAGCCCCCTACAGGTAACTGATATGTAAAGGCAGCAATAACGGGCACCGTGTTAGTACCCCCCTCTCAAAGACCCCCTCTCCTAGAAGTGGGTCTCTGTTTCTGAGGGTACTTAGAATGGAAAATTTGCAGTAATTTGGGAGCATGAAGGTCCTTACTATCTACCCATGAGCTTTCTTCAGGGCCGTAGCCTTATCAATGCACCGAATACTGCACTTTTCCTCTAAGTCTGCGGGAATCAATGACACCCTGAACTTCATACTCCTCCTGACTTTCAACCTCTATAGGCCCTGGCACCACAGGGTTAGTAGTATAATGGTTGCAAACAAGAGGTTTGAGGAGAGAGACATGGAACACATTATGAATACGCATGGATGCAGGAAGGTCCAAAGCATACGAGACAGGGTTAATCTTGCGAATCACTCTATAAGGACCAATGAATCGAGAAGCCAATTTATTAGACAGGACTTGAAGTTTAAGATTTCTGGAGGAAAGCCATACTCTGTCCCCAACCTGAAAGGAAACCGCAGGTAATCGTCTGCGATTAACATGTAGCTGATGGCGCTGGAAGGACTGACCAAGTGCCCTCTGAACCTGTGCCCATGTAGAGCGGAGCTGCTCAATATGCTCATCCAGAGCTGGAATCTGCTGTGACTGAAATGAATCCGGGAGCAAACAAGGCTGGAACCCATAATTAATCAGGAACGGGGAGTTCCCGGATGAAGAGTTAACTGCACAGTTCCTGGCGAACTCTGCCCCGGGCAACAGGACGGCCCAGTTATCATGATGGTCAGTAATAAAACAGCGCAAAAACTGTTCCAATCCCTGATTGGCACGCTCAGCGGCCCCATTGGTCTGGGGATGGTAGGCTGAGGAAAAGGACAATTGTATGCCCATCTGTTCACAGAATGCCCTCCAAAATCTAGATACAAACTGGCTCCCCAGTCGGACACCAGCACTGTGGGTACTCCATGCAACCGAAATACTTCTTTAGCGAAAACTACCACTAATTCTTTAGCAGAGGGAAGGCCACGGAGGGGCACGAAATGGGCCATTTTAGAAAACCTGTCCACCACCAAGGTATACCCTCTAGACACTGGCAGTTCTCCCATAAAGTCAATGGAAACGTGGGACCAAGGGTGTTCACCATTGGGTACCGGCTGGAGTAGGCCCACCGGGAGGTGTCTAGGGGTCTTGGCACGGGCACAGGTGGCACAGGCATTCGTAAAATCAGCACAGTCAGCTCTCATAGAAGGCCACCAGAAAACTTGTGAAAGGGACCATAACAATTGGTCTCTGCCAATATGTCCCGCAGCTTTAGAGGAATTATATGTTTCAAGCAAACAAAGGCGGAATGGCTCATCAACAAAACACTTGCCCACTGGGGTTTCTAGGGGAGCCAATGCCTGTGAGGCCAAAATCTCTTCCCCTAGTGGTGAAGTGATACTAGTACGTAGTGTAGCCAGTATCCGATCAGGCTGAATAATAGGTGCTGGCACCTCAGCTCTGTCATTTTCGAGCTCAAATTGTCTTGACAGAGCATCAGCTCTAACATTCTTGGACCCAGGCAAGTAGGATACAATGAAATTGAATCGAGAAAGGAACAGTGCCCACCTGGCCTGGCGTGATGACAATCTTTTAGCCTCAGAAAGGTAGGTTAAGTTTTTGTGGTCAGTCAATATTAAGACTGGGTTTTTTGTGTCCTCTAGTAGGTGGCGCCATTCCTTCAGCTCAAGGATAATGGCCAGTAGTTCTCTGTCACCTATTTCGTAATGACTTTGGGCCACGGACAGCTTTTTGGAGAAAAACCCACAAGGTCTGAGAGTTCCTCCTTTAACATGTCATTGAGAAAGTACTGCCTCAACCCCAATCTCTGAGGCATCAACCTCCAATGTGAATGGAAGAACTGGTTTGGGGTGGGATAACACCGGAGCATTAACAAAAGCGGATTTCAATTTCTCAAAGGCTTCCTCCGCAGTCACTGACCATTGAGGTGGATTAGCACCCTTGTGCGTAAGGTCAGACAAAGGTTTAACAATTGTCGAGAAATTCTTAATGAACTTTCTATAATAGTTAGCGAAACCCAGAAATCGCTGGATGGCTTTTAGGCCCTTAGGCCGTGGCCATTGCAGAACGGCCACTAGTTTCTCTTTATCCATGGCAATACCTTCTTTGCCGATTACAAAAAAATCCAAAAATGGCACACTGGTTTTGTGAAACTCGCACTTCTCCAATTTACAATATAATTTGTTTTTTCGTAGGCGGAGCAACACCTCAGACACGTCTTTAATGTGTTGTGACAAATTTTCAGAATGAATGAGTATGTCATCCAGGTAGACAACCACACAGGACTGCAACATATCCCTGAGGATATCATTGATTAGTTCTTGAAATACTGAGGGTGCATTACAAAGACCAAATGGCATGACTAAATATTCATAGTGCCCCGATCTTGTGTTAAAGGCAGTTTTCCACTCATCACCAGCTCTGATCCGGATCAAGTTATAAGCAGTTAGCAAGTCCAATTTAGTAAAGATTGAGGAGCCCTTAAGCCTGTCAAATAGCTCGGCGATGAGTGGTATCGGATAAGCATTCTTAGACATAAGCTTATTTAGGCCATGGTAATCAATGCATGGTCTCAATTCGCCATTTTTCTTTTTTACGAAAAAGAATCCAGCCCCTGCTGGTGAGGTGGACTTTCTTATAATCCCTCTCTTAAGGGCATCGGAAATATATTCCTCCATAGCTTGATTCTCATCAGAAGACAATGGATACGTGTGTCCCCTAGGGGGCACCACCCCCGGAGGCAAATCGATACTACAGTCATAAGATCTGTGCTGGGGTAGGGTGCCAGCCTCTCCTTTACTGAATACGTCACTGAACTGCTGATACTCATCTGGAAGTGAAGGGGAGGTACACAAGATCTTAACCGGATGGGATACACAATGCTCCATACAGTACTGAGACCAAGCCGAAATTTCACACTTTTGCCAATCAAACTGTGGATTATGAAGCTGCAACCAAGGAAAACCCAGAATGACTGCGTAGTGTGGAGAACTGATAAGTTGGAACTGCTGTTCCTCCTTGTGAAGTGCCCATTGGTCATAGATAATGGCATTGTTTCAAAGGTAACCTGTGCAGGTTCTAAGGGTCTGCCGTCAATGGCTTCAATAGCGAGAGGGGATTCTCTCTCAATATGTGGGACCCCATGCAATTCAGCAAAGGTATTATCCATAAAGTATCCAGCTGCGCTGGAATCCACCAGGGCCAAAACCTCCACTGAGCGTTTTGCCCAAGACAGTACCACCTGTATGGTGGGTTTCAATATGTTCAAACCTGGGGACGATTCAATACCACCTAGGGCCTGTCCCCCAAGGTACCCTAGGTGTGTTCGTTTCCCGGCCGTACAGGACAGGATCTTAGCAAGTGCCCACTCTTGCCACAGTATAAGCACAATCCCTGCTTTCTGCGATACGTTCTCTGCTCCCTGGTTAGTCTGGTGAAGCCCAATTGCATAGGTTCACCAGATTCCAGAAACTGTTCAGTAGGTTTAGATGCCAAGGGAGGGATGGGTGGGCAAACTGTACTGCTAGTCCCATTATTTTTTTACCTTAGCCTTCGCTCTTTTGCCATCAGTCTTTCACGGATCCGGGTGTCAATTAGGATAACATACTCAATATAATCGTCTAGATTCATAGGCACGTCTTTAGCTGCAATTTCATCTTTAATCTGGTCACTCAGACCTTGGGCGAAGGCTGCCAACAATGCCTCATTGTTCCAACCTACCTCTGCTGCCAAGGTGCGGAATTCAATGGCATAGTCGCCAACCATACGCTTGCCCTGCCATATTTCCATGAGGCGTTTAGCAGCAGAGGTGGTTCTACCAGGAGGTTCAAACACTCTCCAAAAAGACTGTACAAATTCCCTGAAACTTTTTGTGCAAGACTTTGCATTTTCGCATAAGGGATTGGCCCATGCCAGGGCTCTACCAGTCAGCAGAGATATCATAAACCCAACTTTACTGCGGTCACTGGGAAATGAATGCGCAGTCAGTTCCATAAATATTTCAAGTTGGTTGATAAACCCTCTGCACAGGTTTGGATCACCATCATATCTGTGTGGCAACGGAGACATAGCAGTTATCTCTTTAACTGCAACCCCTGAGGGCATGGTATCATTCTCCGGTGTCTAGCCTGGGGAGACCACCGGACTAGGAACAGGCTTATCTGAGTGTACAGTGCGTTCAAGAATGGTTTGGATCGCTACCGCTAGCTGATGCAGACGTTGCTCATGTACATCCATCTTCCAATGGATGTCCTGTGTATTACCATCGCTCTTATTATCTGAGGTCATGGCCCTTTCGTACTGTCACGGTTTGTTATGACTCTCAGACACAGAGATAGGTAAAAACATAACTTTATTATAGAGAACCCTATTGGGTAATATACACATACAAGGTATATATATAGAGTAATTTACATAGGAGCATAGTATTGATAAATGAAATGGGATACAGGCTCTACCGGCCCTGCCAATACCGGGTAAGGCAACCTTGGATGGCACAGATGGTGACAGGTTCTACCGGCCTTACCAATATACCGGGCAAGGCAGCCAAGACACTGGGACTGAGGTAATGAGGCTCTACCGACCTTGCCAATATACCGGGCAAGGCAGCCAAGATAATGGGACTGAAAGTAATGAGGCTCTACCGGCCTTGCCAATATACCGGGCAAGGCAGCCAAGATACTGGGACTGTAGGTAGTGAGGCTCTACCGGCCTTGCCAATACCGGGTAAGGCAACCCCTTAAAGGAATAGACGCAACCAGGTTCTACCGGCCTTACCAATACCCAGCAAGGCAGCCCACTGCTGATAGTGAGGGCAGCATAGGTGGCCGAGGTAACTGGCTAGGTGGAGACAACCAGTCACCAATGATGACAAGCGAGGCCACAGGATATATAGACAGAACTGGACTGCCACTCATAAAAGGTTGGAACAATAACGAGCAGTGTACCACAGTCACCACTGGGGTAGTCTGGAAGAGCAACTAGCCACCGGTTAGGCGAGGAGCAAACCAGTACCCGTGTACTGGGAGAACCCTTATCTGTCAGGCTGTCTAGCACTGAACAGCCTCAAATTCTGGAGCGAACCAGTACCCGCGTACTGGAGTAACCAATGACTCTACCGGTGCGACAGCAACCGGTTACAGGGAGCGAACCAGTACCCGCGTACTGGAATAACCAATAGCTCATATAAGTGCAATAGCAGCCAGTCTCAGTGGAGCGAACCAGTACCCACGTACTGGAGTAACCAATGACTCAACCGGTGCGACAGCAGCCGGTTACAGTGGAGTGAACCAGTACCCGCGTACTGGAGTAACCAACAATACTACTGGTGCAACAGCAGCCGGCTACAGTGGAGCGAACCAGTACCAGCATACCGGGATAACCAATGACTCTTCCAGTGCAACAGCAACCGGTTACAGTGGAGCGAACCAGTACCCGCGCACTGGAATAACAAATAGCCCATATAAGTGCAATAGCAGCCAGTCTCAGTGGAGTGAACCAGTACCCGCGTACTGGAGTAACCAATGGCTCAACCGGTGAGACAGCAGCCGGTTACAGTGGAGCGAACCAGTACCCGTGTACTGGAGTAACCAACGATACACGGGTGCAACAGCAGCCGGTTACAGTGGAGCGAACCAGTACCCGCGTACTGGAACAACCAATGAGAGAATAATAATGTTGCCCAGACCACAGGGAACGACAAGCACCCGGTAGATGAGGAAACAGGAACCCAGCAGAGTATAAAGAAGATCAGCAATGTAGACGGTCAACCGGATCTGGAACGGCAGCAGGAAACAACGACAGGAACAGCAACTCCAACCAGATCAGGAATAGGTGCAGGAACCAGGCAACTTGGTGGCAGGAACTAGAATACCACTGGCAATCAGGAACAGCGACAAGGCCCAGGAAGCACTGGAACGTAATGCAGGAACAGCAGCATAGAGACAACACGAAAGGGCAACCAAAGGGTGCCCAAGCTCAGTTTAAATAGGCAGTACAAGGTGGGCTGAAGGCAAGCAGCCAGTGGAGAGCCCCCTACAGGTAACTGACATGTAAAGGCAGCAATCACGGGCACCGTGATACCCAAATACTGCCCCTGTCACTATACCCCTTGTCCAGACCCCACTAGGGACATATGACAACTTGCTGACAGTTTAATAGTAATAAAGAACCTTCCCTGCCACCAATTTAGCATATTCTGCAGGATGGAATCTCCTCAGATGCCTCTTGATGCCCTGCTTGTGATTCTCCTCCACTACATTTCCATCTTTCATCAGTGCACCACACAGTGTACAATGGGTGGACACGAACTGCCACATCCTAACATCTACAGAGTGGCTATCATTTGGTGGGGGAGGTAAAGGTGAACAAGGTGGATTGGCAGAAGATGTAGTTACCCTAGAGGAAGAAAGTGATGGTGAGCTAGTTCCAGTCTCTACCTGGGTTTCTCTATTCTTCCTCCTCTTTGATCTCCACTTCACCTTTTGTTGCCTTTTGGGAGAGTCAGGGGTACAGCAACAGCGGTGCTTGGTTTCTGTGGTGGGTGTTTGGCTTTAACATGTTTGACATAAATGCCATGGTGTCTGTGTTTCATGTGTGATATCAGTGCAGTTGTTTCAAGGTGTGTTTCCTCCTTTCCTCTTCTCAGTGATTTGTCACAAATTGGGCACAGTGCCGTTGGCGATGACTGCACTGTGCCTGCCCCAAGAGAAAAATAGTTCCACACCCATGACTTCAGGGGATAGGGATAGGGAAAAGGTGGAAAAGAATGGCATCTTTCTTCTTCTCCTCCACATTACCCTTCACTTTCTGTGGCAGCAGAAGATGTTGCTGATGTTGCTGCTACTGCCTCAGAATCAGCACTGAAACTAGAACCAGGAGTATTGCTTCCTCTGGCAAGTGGAACCTGTCCCAGTCCCGCAAAACTTGTTGACCCCATTCCCACTGTGTCCACGGTGGTCTGTGGCACACCAGCTTGCTCTTCAGCATCCTGATGCCCTCAGCAGAAGCAGGGATTAGAGCAGTTGTAATTTCCAAAAGCTTACTGCTGGTGGTGGTGATGCCCATCCTCATCCCTGTTTCCCATTCCTTCTCAGTTTGGGCTAAAAAGACCATCAATGTTTTTTCCACCCAAGCTTCTCCACCATTATCATCACCACTACCACCACTAGTCCCTACATGCTGCTGCTCTATTACAGGCATCGCACTGCTGGTTGGAGGAGGTGACGAGCAATGTGACAGAGGGTCCCCTAATGCCACACTTGCCATTTCTTGGTGACGTGGTGAAGCAAACTGGCAGCAGTAGCAGCAGGCACAGGCAGCTGATCTGTGCTCCTGGTGTTGGTGGTGGTATTATTATTTCTGTCCTGCTATCCCTCAACAGTTCTGACCTCTTCTGGATGACTTTCCACTGGGACACTGTAGTGAAGGGAATGGGACTCCCAGGGCCAGAGGAACAGTGTGGGATCCCTTGACCACTAGTATGGATGCTTTCAAATGCTTCTCCTACCACTCCCCTAACTCTAGTCCAATCGGCTGCTTCACCATTACTGTTACTGCTAACACCAACCACATCAAGTTCAGCCCCTGAGTCTTCCTCCTCACAGTCACTATTAATATGGGGATATTGATTACCCCCTCCTTCACTCCTACATGCTAACAAGCTGCTGGACCTTAGTGTGACGCAATGACGTCTCTTGGGAACAAGGGGCCCTTTTGGTTTGGGGTCCTGGACTGTGAGCGGCCATTTGGCCATACAGAAACATGGACCAAACTATAAAATGTTGAAGGGTGTCGGCCGGACTGCAAGGTAGCACTGGGCCTGAGAGTCTATTACATATTAGGGATGGGAAAGTGGCTGCCTGAGACAGCATCTGAGACTGGGAGTCAAATGTACTATTGTCTCACCCATTGTGTGCTGAGTTATTGTTTATATGCAAAGTAGGTTCCTGGGGTTATGTGTTTACATTTGTTGCTTTGTGAAACCAATTGTATTATGTCACTTACTGATGTAAATGTAATTACCTTTGCAGACCTGATAGAAGGACTGTGTGTTTGTATTCTATTGTGTGTTACAATCTTTTCAGCCTCTATGAGGAGGTAAGCAGCAACCTTGACAATGGCAAGGCAGTAGATGCAGTATATCTAGACTTTGCAAAGACATTTGATACAGTGCCACACAGAAGGCTGGTGTATAAAATAAGGAAGTTGGGGCTAGGAGATAACTTTTGCAATTGGATACAAAACTGGTTGAAGGATAGGGAACAGTGTGTGGTTGTAAATGGAAAATTCTCCAGTACAGTTAAAGTGGAGAGTGGAGTACCTCAGGGTTTAGTATTAGGTCCGCTGCTTTTTAACATTTTTATAAATGACCTGGAAATAGATATAGAAAGCAAAATATCAATATTTGCAGATGATACTAAATTATGCAAAGTCATTAATTCAGAACAGGATATTTTCTCTCTACAGAGGGACTTGCATAAAATGTCAGATTGGGCAAACATGTGGAATATGAAGTTTAATGTGGGGAATTGTAAAGTCATGCATTTTGGAGGAAACAATCCCAAGGCTACTTATAAACTTAATGGAATAATTTTAGGTGACTCAAATTGCTAGAAAAAGACCTGGGTATCCTTGTCAACTACAGACTTGGAAACAGTGACCAGTGTCAAACAGCAGTAGCAAAGGCAAACAAAGTCCTGTCTTGCATAAAAAGAGGTATCGAAGCAAGACTGGATAACATTATTTTGCCATTATACAAATCCTTGGTAAGACCTCACCTTGAGTATGCAGTGCAATTTTGGGCACCGGTTCTGAAAAAGGATATACTAGAACTAGAGAGGGTACAGCGGAGAGCAACAAAATTAATTAAGGGAATGGAGGACTTGACATATGAGGAACGACTAAACAAACTTGGTTTATTTACTCTAGAGAAAAGACGACTAAGAGGAGACCTTATCACATTGTACAAGTATATGAGAGGTCAATACAAGGATCTCTGTGGTGAGCTATTTATTCCAAGGCCTGATCAGGTGACCAGGGGACACCCCTTGAGATTAGAGGAAAGGAGGTTTAAACTTCAGCAGAGAAAGGGTTTTTTTACAGTAAGGTCTGTTAAACTGTGGAATTCATTGCCCAGGGAGGTAGTTATGGCAGATACAATTAATACATTTAAGAGAACATTAGATACATTTCTTTCAAAAGGAAACATACAGAGTTATACTGTTTATCAGTAGGCTGATCAGGAAGGTCTGCTAAAGACTAATTTAATTTGTAGCAGGAAAGCTATAAAATTCTCAGTTCCGAGGTATGAGGTGAAGGTTGAACTTGATGGACTTGTGTTTTTTTTTCAACCTAATTTACTCTGTTGCTATGTTACTATGTTACCTTAATTAAGTCTCAGTAAGATTGGGGGTTTTGTTAATCTCATCTGCTATTGGTTGACTGTGTTACCACACACACACACACACACACACACACACACACACACATATATATATATATGTATATATATATATATATATAAACCCTGTGTGTGTCCAAATAAAGGAGTTTCTGCTTTTACCTCAAGAATCATGTGTCATCTAATGTTCTTGGGGGAAAGGTGTTAGCGGACCAAATCTTCTAGATCGGGCTGACATAGAAGGTTTGGCCTCTGGGAAGAAGCTGTTCAGATGGATGTGCCCGGTCGGGGCACAGTGGACCCGTCACACTTAGTTGTAGTAGTAGTAGTAATAGCACTTGTGGTACTGCTTGGGGATGGCAAGTGTGACTTAGGGTCCCCTGCTCCCACATTTGATATCATCTTTTCCTTCCCCCTCCTGAGTATTACAAGACACACTAGCAGCAGGTTCAGCACTGATGGCAGCAGGTTCAGCACTGACAGCAGGCACAGCACTGGTTGCAGAAGGGGCACCACATCTGACAGTAAGCTCAGTATCTATGGCAGCAGGTTCAGCACTGGCAGCAGGCAACAGCACTGGTGGAAGTTGGGGCATCATGCCTGCAGCAGGCATAGTACTGGGGGCAGCAGGTTCAGCAGTGGCAGCAGGCACGGCACTGGTGGAAACATAGAAACATAGAATTTGACGGCAGATAAGAACCATTCGGCCCATATAGTCTTCCTATTTTCCTACTGTAAAAACCTCAAACCTTTTTTGGGCCTTGTTCTTTTCTTATGTTAAGGACAGCCTTATGCCTATCCCATGCATGCTTAAATTCTGTCACTGTATTAACTTCTACCACTTCTGCTAGTAGGCTATTCCACTTATCTATTACCCTCTCAGTGAAGTAAAACTTTTTTTACATTATATCTAAACCTGTGTCCCACTAGTTTTAGACTATGGCCTCTTGTCCTAACATTTTTACTCCTTTGAAATATACTTCCATCCTGCACTTTGTTGAATCCCTTCATGTCTTTGAATTTTCCAATCATATCCCCTCTCTCTCTTCTCTCCTTCAAGCTATACATGCTAAGATCCTTTAGTCTATCCTGATACTTATTTTCCTGTAAACCAGTCACCATTTTAGCAGCCTTTCTTTGAATTTTCTGTAGAGTATTTATATTCTTCTGGAGATGGGGTCTCCAGTACTGCACACAATACTCTAGATAAGGTCTAAATAGAGATCTGTAGAGTGGCATGACCACTTCCCTTTTTCTGCTACTAATGCCCCTAGCTATACAACCCAGTACCCTGCTTGCATTCCCCACCTCTAAGTCATTAGAAATAATTACTCCCAAATCCCTTTACTCTGTTGTCTCTGACAACACAGTACCCATAATAGTATATTTTTCCTTTGGATTTTTATGTTCCAAGTGCATTATTTTACATTTATAAACATTAAACTGCATCTGCCACACTCTTGTCCATTCTTCTAATTTACCTAAATCATTTGTCATTTGGCTTATTCCCCTGGAATGTCTACCCTATTGCAGACCTTGGTATCATCTGCAAAAAAGCATACCTTTCCTTGAAGACCTTTTGCAATATCACTAATAAAAATGTTAAAAAGAATAGGCCCCAGTACAAATCCCTGAGGTACTCCACTAGTAACACTCCTTTCGTCCGAATATTCTCCATTGACTACCACCCTCTGCTCCTGTCACTCAGCCATTGCCTTATCCATTTAACTATTTGTACATCCAGACCCAAACTCTGCAGTTTATTAATGAGTCTTCTATGAGGGACAGTGTCAAATGCTTTACTGAAATCTAGATAAGCTAAATCTACTGCTCCACCTTGGTCTATTATTATAGTTACCCAGTCAAAAAAAATCTATGAGGTT
The DNA here is from genome assembly GCA_037306005.1 of Rhinophrynus dorsalis. Taxonomy (NCBI): domain Eukaryota; kingdom Metazoa; phylum Chordata; class Amphibia; order Anura; family Rhinophrynidae; genus Rhinophrynus; species Rhinophrynus dorsalis. Next base: position 48,467,312 of record CM074728.1, on the reverse strand, counting down.
AGTTTGATAAGATCTCCCTGCTGTAAACCCATGCTGTTTGGTATCTTGCAAGACATTTAAATTCATATATTCAACAATTCTTTGCTTTAACATAGTCTCCATTAATTTCCCCACTACTGATATAAGACTTACTGGTCTGTAGTTACCAGACTCTTTCCTGCCACCGTTTTTGTGAAGCAGTACTACATTTGCTAACTTCCAATCTTCTGGAACTATTCCTGTCGTTAGTGACTGACTGAATAATTCTGTTAAAGGTTTTGCCAGAACACACTTAAATTATTTTAATAACTCTGGGTGTATCCCATCTGGTCCCATTGATTTATCTGTTTTACCTTAGAAAGTTGAATTACAACTTTTTCCTCTGTAAACATCCATGTTTCCCATGTTTTACCATTTCATTTTCTAACAGAGGTTCCTTCCCTTCATCTTCCTCTGTAAAAACTGAACAGAAATATTCATTGAGACAGTCAGCTAGCCCTTTATTCTCATTTACATAGTTTCCAGTTTTTGTTTTCAGTCTAACTATTCCTTGTTTCATTTTCCTCCTTTTACTTACATATCTAAACATTTTTTGTCCCCCTTTTTTATTGACTGGGCAATTTTTTCCTCAGTCTGTGCTTTGAAACATCTAATAATGCATTTGGCCTCCTTCAGCCTAGTCTTGTACTGATACCTATCTTCTTCCTTCTGCGTCTGCTTATATTTCTTAAATGCTTCTGTTTCTCCTTTACTATATTTGCCACTTCAGCTGAGAATCACAGTGGTTTTATTTTTCTTTTACCCTTGCTGACATATCTAATGCAAAGCTCTGTTGCATTTAGTAAAACACATTTCAGATAATCCCATTTCTCCTGGACTCCATCTAAATATCTCCAAATTGTTAAAGACTGACATAAAAATGTTTCCTTTTTATAAAAATCTGCCTTTCTAAAGTCTAGAACCTTTCTTTTTGTGTGGTGCAACGAAGCCTCTGTCTTTATATTAAACCATACAGATTGATGATCACTGGAGCCCAAACACTTTCCTACAGCTACATCTGATACCAAGTCTCCATTAGTAAATAATACATCTAGTGTGGCTTCCTTCCTAGTCGGCCCTTCTACCAACTGACTAAGAGCTAATCCTTGTAAATAATTTAGGATCTCTACTCCTGGCTGAACCTGCTGCTTGGTTTTTCAAGTCCACATCAGAAAGATTAGTCTCCCATAATAATAACCACACCTTTCACAGTCATCTTAGTTAATTCCTTGACCAGCAGTTGATTAAAGATGAGCGAGCACCCCGATGCTCGGGTGCTCGGGTGCTCTGACCGAGCACCCCCTGATGCTCGAGTGCTCGGCCGAGCACCCGAGCCCCATTCAAATGAATGGGAGCACTCGAGCATTAAACCAGGCACCCCCTGCTCTGATGAGCGGAGGGTGCCTGGTCAATGTCCCCCTTCATCTCCGCTATGCCCCTCTTCCACAATGTCCCCCTTCATCTCCTATGCCATAGCGGAGATGAAGGGGGACATTGTGGAAGAGGGGCATAGCGGAGATGAAGGGGGACATTGTGGAAGAGGGGCATAGACTCTATGCCCCTCTTCCACAATGTCCCCCTTCATCTCCGCTATGCCCCTCTTCCACAATGTCCCCCTTCATCTCCTCTATGGCATAGGAGATGAAGGGGGACATTGTGGAAGAGGGGCATAGCGGAGATGAAGGGGCACATTGTGGAAGACGGGCATAGCGGAGATGAAGGGGGACATTGTGGAAGAGGGGCATAGAGTCTATGCCCCTCTTCCATAATGTCCCCCTTCATCTCCGCAATGCCCCCTTCATCTCCGCAATGCCCCCGTACCTCCATTCCCTGGTGGTCCAGCGGAGCGTCTTCGGATCTGTGCCTCTTCCGGCACAGATCCTCTTCACCCGAGCATGTCGGGCGAGCACATGGCGGTACTCGTACGAGTACCGCCATGTGCAGAGCAGAGCGATGCTCGAGCCGATCCGAGCATCGGCCGAGCACGCTCGCTCAACACTACAGTTGATCCAACTCCTCTGTTTGTCCTGGGGGTCTATAGATCACACTTATACGAGTGACCATCTTATTCCCATATTCTAACGTTATCCAAACAGTCTATGTGTTCTCCTCTATACCCTGTATAAGATTAACCTTTAAGCTGTTTTTGACATAAATGGTAACCCCTCCTCTTTTTCTGCCTTTCCTGTCTTTTCTAAATAGAGAGTACCCTGGTATTTCTACATCCCAGTCATTTTTTTCATTGTACCAGGTCTCGGTAATTCTCACTAAGTCCACATCTTCACTAGTTATTATTGCAATGAGTTCAGGTATGTTTTTTCCCTAAACTGTGGGAACTTGTACACATGGCTTGAAGTCTACTGGTTTTTGACCTATGTGCCACAGACATACCTTGATCATATTCATCTGTGCAATGCTGTGGGGGGCAAATGGCTTTATTCTGTATCATTCCATTGACCCCTCCACTAGCTTAAATACCTCTTAACAAAACTTCTGAATTGCTTGCTGTTCCCTTTTGAGAAATATGCAAACCATCTTTTTTGTACAATTCTTTGTTACGCCAAATAGGGTTGGTGTGAGAATCAAAGCCAAATCCATGTTTTTGGCCCCACTTCCCTAGCCATAAATTAAAATCTCTAATTTGCTGCATCCTACCATCATCTTCCTTATACACTCTCAGACCCTCTGAAACAGATACAGTGGAAGCAACTTGCTAAAATTCGTCTTCTATCTCTATGAGCTGTAGCACCAGGAAGACATCTGACTTGTTTGCAACCACCATGACATTCCTCCAGAGTCACGCATCTTAATATAGAATCCCCCAACAAAAGTTGCTTCCTCTCAAAGTAGTTTTCACTTCTTACCTTTGTCAGTTTGTCAGTGGTTGCAGTCTGATTTACCTGTGGATTACAGGCTGGTGAACCTGTAGTCTCTGTTTCTGGAGTTGTTCCAATATTAACCTATTAATGACAGGGTGTTTTTTTTTCCATTATAGCGAATGACTTCCTGGACTTACCATGTAAGTCGTCTGTCACTAAGGGTTTAAGGCAGTGATCTGACTGTGCAGCAAAATAATTTTGAAGAGGCACAGACTGTAGGACATGCCTCTTGTCCACAACTCTTACCCTTCCAGAACCAGTTGTAGTCCATCTGCCATTTCTTGGAAGTCTCTGAGGCAGTGGCACTTGTTTCTTTTGTATCTGTGTGGAGCTCACAGACATCTTGTAGATTTTAGCCTTCAAATTATGAATCTTCTGTTGTAAAACAGAAAATTGTTGACAAATTGGTGAACTTCTGAACCTCCAAAAGGTTTCCTGGGGGAGAAAAGCAAAACATCCATTGCACTGCAACATGCCTGCCATGTTCACAGCACTGGTGGAAGCAGGGCAGCATGTCTGACAGCAGGCACAGTACAGGTGGCAGCAGGTTCAGCAATGGCAGAAGGCACAGCACTAGTGGCAGCAGGGGCAGCACTGGATACAGGCACATAACTGGTGGCAGCAGGGGGGAACTTATGGGACAGTAGGCACTACAGTGGTGGTAGTAGTAGCAGGATCAGCACTACTGATAGCAGGTACAGCAATGGTGGCAGCAGGGGCAGCACGTCTGGCAGCAGGTACAGCAATGGTGGCAGCAGGGGCAGCATGTCTGGCAGTAGACACAGGCAGCTGACCTGCTCTCACTACTAACCTTTTCTTTCTCTCGTCCCATTAATTTCCCCAAGATCCCTATGGGTGATTTAGGGGGGCTGGACAGCATTGGTTCTGTAGTGATCACTTCCTCCTCAGACTCAGTGGACGCATAAGGGTCCTTCCAGTTCCTCCTTTAACTATTTTTAAAATTTCTCATAGGGAAAGCAGTCACTATGAGCCTCTCCTAGCTCCATGTTTTAAAAAGATCACAACAGAACAGCACAGCACGTCTACCGCTCTCTGTAGCTGCTTCTATTGTGTTTCACTTCCTGGAATATGTCACGTTTTTATTGCAAAAATCACATAAATAAATGGGCGGAAACTTTCTAGCCATTGAAAAAATTAATTTTGGCCAATGGGCGAAAAATACAAAGGTTTTAATCGCTGGTTTCAAAGCAGACAACAAAGTGGTTTTCGCTGAATTTCTCACAGGAACACGGCGATAGCTTTCACCCACCCCTAGACACCACGTAAAACAAGTAGAATTTGTTATTCTATTCAATGTGGTGACTTCACCGCACATTAAGGACCCCACTTTTGAAAAGGAGGCGCAGAATCCCTAACATGAAGTGAAAAACACCTGTGTGTTGGAAAACTGGTTTCCAAATACACTGGTGCTTAAAAACACAAGAAGGTTAACCCTAAGAGTGTCAGTGGAGTGTGCAACACATTCACTGCATTGCATACCCCACTGGCACACATAGGGTTAATCTGTCAAAAGTTAACACATGTTCAGAAAAATAAACACTGTCCAATCATCCTGTTGTCCAGAGAAGTCCTCAGCACCTTGGAAAGCTACTGGCCTCTTCTTCTTTAATCTTCTCTCTTTCTTCTCTTCTTTCTTTATTAAAAACTAAAAAAAAAAAATTAGATCTTACTGAGAAATCGAATAATGCCCTCAAGAGATGTCACAGTTAACCCTTTCAGTGGAAGAGAGAGTATCGCTCCGGTGTTCAAAGGGTTAAAAGGAGACTTTTGGTATATCTCTTCAAAGTGTAATGTTATCATCGTCTTATTCTTAAAAAAATAATGTTCTTTAGTAAAGTAAAAAAAAACAGATCCTTATCATTGTCAAATGTCCTCTGCTGCCCCTAGCTCCGCTGGTGGCAGCGGGTATGCTTACAGTCATAGCCCCCCCTCAATACCTACCAGCAGTTGCCCAAGTCTCACTGAAGGAATTTTGAACAGATACTATCTTTTATATTCCAGTGTCTGTTAAATGATTGGGAGCCTCCAACTGGCTGGGATGTGTACTTACACAATCAGCTTAAACAATCAGCTTCTAGTGGAGGAATGACGAAACCCACTAGAACCTGGCTGGTACCCCTCTGCACTTAAAGGGTTAATGCACAGAGGAGGGTGTTCATAGAATTACTCAGAGCAGATTTGCCACACAACAGAATGTCACACACTTTTTGATGCCGGCTTGTGAGAGGAGGAGGGCATCTGAAGAGGGTATGCATAACATTACTGTGCCTTAACCCTTTGAGTGCCAGAGGGGTCCACAACACATTGCAAAGCAATGTGTTGCAGACTCCTCTGGCATTCAGAGGGTTAAGATGTCCTCTTCCAGTCACAAGTTACAGTAGGTTCTAGTTGTCACTTTTCTAGCACTGTGCAACCTATACACTGGACCTGCTGTGAGAACAATCTACAATAGGATTTCAGCCAGTGCAATTAACCCTTTGCTTGCAAAAAACGAATTGAGATGCTAATCTCTGGGCACATTTGGCAATCGAACAGTTAAATGCTACTATCATGTTTTTTTCTCTGCTTTGTCACCAATGCTTGTGAAAGGAAGAGGGAATTTTAACCCTTTGAACACCAGATGGGTCTGCAAGTCATTGCTTTGCAATGTGTTGCAGGCCCATCTGGCACACAAATGGTTAAGGCACAGATGGAGGGCATGCATAGCATTACAAGGAGCAGATGTGCCACACATGAGAATATTGCAGACTTTTTGATGAAGGCTTGTGAGAGGGGGAGGGCATCTGAAGAGGATATGCATAACATTACTGTGATGCTGCTGACACTCTGATGCAGGCTTGTGAAAGGAGCAGATTTGTGCTGTGTTCTTGGTGACACTTAACCATGCAACATCAGAATGTCACCCCTTTGATGCTAACAGAATTATGATGTCTCCCTTTTGACGCAGGTGACAGTATGATACCGCCATTTTGATGGTTGCCAAATAGAGGGTGTCATTTCAATAGGATAACCTGACCCTGTGATTCTCTTTCCCCCAGTATTGTCCCTCTGGGACATGATGATGAAGAAGGCAGAACTGGCTAGCAGTATTAGCATCAGCACAGGTCAGCTGCCTGTGACTGCTGCTAGTCCTGCCAGTGTGCCTTCCTTACCTGACAAAGAGATTGCAAGTGTGACAGTAGGGGACCCGGCTCTGACACATTTGTCATCATTGCCAACCAATCCAACTCGTATAAAGCCACAGCACTGGTTTTAGTGGTGATGAAAGTGAGGGTGATGGTGGAGCTGCTGATATAGAAAAGAGAATTAGAACCTTTTTAGCTGAAGTGAAAAGGAATTGGAGACGAATATGCAAATGGGGATCAGCCTAACCACTACTATCAGCAGTGACATTGTAGAGTTTGTTGCTGCTATCATTCCTGCTACTGCTGAGTTGCTAAGGCAGACATGATAATTATTTATTTATTTATTGCAAGATTGTTTTGTTGCAGGACTCCAAGTTCTCTTACTTGAAAAATTCCTAGTCCATAACAAAAAAGTAAAGGATACAATATTTTCATAAACATTAAACTATATTGTATTGTTAGTCAGTTGTTGGGCATCAAGCTGTTGAGTGGTTTGGAATAATGAACATTATAGTCCTCCACCGGTTGAAAGTTCAACAACTGACTACTCTTGCAATATTTTGGTAAAATGTACTTAACCCTTAAATGCAAGACACACCTCCAAATCAATGTGATGTGGAGCAGGATGTACTAATACAATTCAACACTAAAATAGGTGGTAGAATACATTTTTGTGTGATGTACCTGCCTATTGTTTATGAACTAATCTATTTAAACTGAACATTCTCCCATTAACACCCTTTGAGCCAAGGGAAGGGCAGTGCAAAGTGTATACGTGTGTTCTGCCGCATTCTGGACCTCTGCCTCTTTTTAAGTCAAAGTACTATACAAGGATCAGAGGAAGTAATCATCAAGTAACTCAGTATCCCTGGACATAGTAGAATGGTGACATTCAGGGCTTGTTGCATTGATGAGTTTATGATAGAGGAGTGTGTGCGCTGACAGACACAAACATGACCATATGAACTATTGATATCTTAGAGTGTAGTTGCATAATTTGGAGGCTAATGTGAAACTTCAGAAAAAAAGCTGTACTTTCAGATTTGTACATTCTGCCATTAAGTTTGTGAAGTATCTAGCATCCAGTGGATTAAACATAAAGGCCCTTACAGTATTAAGGTTTCTGCTCATCACTATCGTTTCAAAATGTGTATTACTATAATTGGTGTTTTGTAATAATATTTATCAGTATACTATATATTGTATGCATAAAATATGTTTTGTGTTTTTTCCTCTGTAGATCCATTATGACAATTTAATTCCATATGAGAACCAAACCAGAGTCAATGAATTCATTCTTCAGGGTTTTTCAGAATATCCAATGCTACAGATACTATTATTTTTTATATTTCTACTGTTTTACATTTTCATGCTACAGGGAAACCTCCTTATTTTAATAGTGGTCTATACTAACCCTGTACTGCATATCCCTATGAATTTTTTCCTATGCAGTCTCTCTTTTATCAACATCTCTGCCTGTTCTCTTTCTCAGCCCAAGCTTCTATCTATGCTCTTGCTGGGAGATAACACCATATAATTTTCTGACTGCATGATCCAGCTCTACTTTATTATGACTTTTGCATTTATTAAGTTTATATCATTAACAGCCATGACATATGACTGCTATATTGCAATTTGCTATCCGTTGAGATATTTGATTTTAATTAGCAGTAGATTTTGTGTCATACTCATCACTTCTTGTTGGATTGCTGGTTTCCTAGTTACAATATCACATACATTGCTTTTATAATAATTATCTTTCACACCTGATTAATCATTTCTTTTATGATACATAAGTGGTACATCTCACCTTAGTGTGGTCATTATGTTCTGTTGTAGCTTTAGGATCACAGACATCAGACTTTGATCTCAGCATTCATCCACTCAGTCAAAACCATTTTCCTTTCTCTATACTGCAATAATTCCATGTATCAACCCATTTGTATATATTATGTGAAACTGAAATATAAAAAATGTCTTTGCATTAGGAATATTATTCAAATATATTAAATCCCCTATGGTTTTTATCTGCATCTATGATCAGTCAGAGAAATGTGTGGCTTGTTTTGTTTTTATTGCCTTCTTCCATCCATCTATATGCCAAATACTTTAAAGAGAAATATGTAGTAGTAGTGGTAGAACACACACAGCTATAAATTGCACAGACTAGGGCTAGATAAATATATGTATAAAAATGTATGTAATGTAAGTACATAGACAGACACGCACACACATGCACAGCTTTACTCAGCAAGCTAAAGAGGTATGATTTTGCAGTAAATAAACTGCACTATAGAGTTGAAATGGAAATTGAGAATAATAATCTAACTAAAATAAACAACGTATTGCGCAATACTAGAAAGAAGTAGCATATTGCTTCACGATAGGAGCAATGCTCACAAGCAACCACAGTGACAAAAACAATGGGTCACCTACAGCTTCACCATCTCAAGAAGCAAAAAAAAGCCACATAAAAGATCTCAAATAATATGTACCAGACAAGAAAAAATATGTGGTGTAGTAATAAACAACATATAAAAACCATATGAATAAATATGTTGAGAGTTTACAAAAATCACAGAACATTTGGTTATTGAAACCTTATCAGGTATCCGTCATATCCTTCTGAGTTGGTTCAAGGAGTGTGGGAATCTATAAATATTAATCAGAGGTTACTCATAGTTTCGGCTTCTTACAAGTAGTATTTTCCCTGGGTTTAAAACAAGCCACTTAAAAAATCCAGGTGTGAGCCCTGGGGCCCTTTGCAGAACACACAGTTATACTGGAACCCTCTGATTCAGAGATTTATTAAAGCAGACTCTAGCTTACTCTACCTTACAACCCCTCAACATATCAATTTGTTCTGCTTTGGGATTTGAGTTTTGAGCTATCATGTCAGAAACAAGAATAAGAGAGCTTGAAACCTTATCTGTTAAAGCAGAACTTTCATGCTAATAAAATTGAACACAAATATATTACTAACCTAACAATATGCAAAGTTATACTATCCTTAAGCTCACTAAGTTAGGATATTGAAGAAAAATTGCATCTTTGGCAGGAACCATAGGACAGACAGAGCAGACATCTTAGATGAAATGCACCACTGAGTCTGCGCCATCTGTCCTGTTCTCTACCAGCATTCGTGAGTGGTGTCCTTCATGCCTTAAGGCACCAGAAGTGACTGACTGCACAGGTGCACAGAGCTTCTCTGGCAAACTCTGTGCAGCCCGATGCCTACAGAAGATGTGTTTTTTTCTTCATTCCTCCTGACTACGTGAGCTTAAGGACAATATAACTTTGCATTTCACTAGGTTAGTAATATATTTGACTGCAATTTTATTAGCATGAAAGTTCCTCTTTAAGCAGAACTTCCTTTCAATATATGAATATTTGCCACTAGAGTCAGGAATGTATGTTTAAAGAGACATCCTCTTTGCGAATGACATAAACTTATCCTACCTTCAATGAAGCCAAGGATGAGGAGGAAGAAATACTCACACTTTAGCTATAAAAAGTGCCCTCCACACTTACCTGTTCAGTATCAAGGACTGGAGAAAATATGCAAACCTGGTGATTACCTTTTCATGATCAAGTAAAGGAAAGACAGTGTCTAAGGGAAGTGTTAGTCACTGGATCAAATCATCTATTGATTTTCATGTTTATACATGCTGTTATATAAGCTCACTAAGAGGAGACCATAAGGGATTCCGAAGGTTCATTCAATTTGTAGTGTCATCTGTCAAGGATCTGTTCTCTGCAGCATATAACCTGCCAATTTTAGATAAGCAGAATCAGTTGAACAGGGATTTTTTTTGGGGTGGTTGTTTACTGGGATTGGGGGTACAATTAATAAAAAAATAAATACAATTTAAAACACTTCCATAAGACATGGTAAAAAAGGGGTGTGAGGAGGGTGCCTGTGTTGGTGGGTGGAGTCTGGGGAAAGAATCAGTTGAACAGGGAATTTCTTTTTGGGAGTGGTTTCTTGACTGGTACTGGGGGGACAGTTAATAAAAAAGTTAATAAAATAAACAATTGTACGTAAAGTTATAGGGGGGACCCCCTGATGTAAGCTGCTACTTGACATGACAGATTATTTTGTAGAGGATAATTTGTAAGATTTGTTCTTAGAGGCCCAGGCCCTGATTAAACATTTATTTGTAGGACTTATACTTGTTTGGCACAAGCCTCCAAAAACTGGGTTTTTTTTTTGTTTGTAGGCCTCTGCTTTTTTTTTTTTTGCTCTTTTTTAAAGCACAAGCCCTGAGAAAAAAAATGCAGTACTTGCCTAGTGCCAGCAGGTCATGTCGTGATGGCCAGTGGCTTGATATAATTGTGGAATTTGTGACTGCTGTTCTTGCTGCTGCTGGTGAGTTGTTTAAGCAGCAGGATGATTAGGCAGCTCACAGGGAATGGGATCAACAACAGCAGAAATATTGGTAATGGATTATGAAGGATCCACTTGCAACTACTAGCTCCAGTGATGCGTCTGAGGCAGTAGCAGCACCATAACTAACTCCCACCACTTCAGGTATATGTAGAGAAAAGAAGAAGATGGTCAATAATGCTTCTCCACCTGCCCCTTCTCCAAAATCATGGTTGTGTTGCTACTAGAATAGAAATTTTCCCTTGAGAGCAGGAATTGTGCCTCTCACATCAACAACTGCAATGTGCTCAGTGTAAATAAGGGAAGGACTTGGAGGTGGAACAATGGGTACATCTGCACTTACATGAAATATCTGGCACTACTCTATGAAAAACACCATGACACTTAAGGTCCCCAATGTGAAATTCCTCCCACCAGAAACCAAGTACTGCTTCTGTCACTATGCCCTTTGTTCACACAATTCTAAGGACAAATGAGTGACAGCTTGCTGACAGTTTAATAGAAAAGATGAATCCTCACTGCCACAAGCTTAATATATTCTGTGGGATGGAATCTTTTCAGATGTCGCTAGATGTCCTGCTTGCTATTCTCCTCCACCACATTGCAATGTGTGGCCATGTGCAATGGGTGGACACTGGCTACCACATCCTAACATCTACAGAGTGACTATCACTCGGTTGGGGGAGTTAATGCTGAACAAGGTGAAGTGGCAGAAATGTAGTTTACCTAGAGCAAGAAGGTGATGGTGAGCTAGTTGTTTTTCTCATTGTTGAACTTTCAGCCTGTGGTTGGGTTTCGCTATTCTTACTCCTCTTTGATCTTCTCCTCACCTCTTGTTGCCTTTCCGGAGAGTCAGGGGATACAGCAGGTGGTTGTTTGGCTTTAACATGTTTCACATAATTGTCATGGTGTCTGTGTTTCATGTGTGTTATCAGGGCAGTTGTACCAAGGTGTGTTCCCTCCTTTCCACTTCCCCTACCGCTCCCCTAATCCTAGTCCCACCAGCAGCTTCACCATCACTGTTACTACCAGTAACACCAACCACATCAAGTTCAGTCCCTGAGTCTTCCTCCTCACAGTCGCTAGTAATATGATGATGACCCCCACCTTCACTCCTAACACTAACAAGCTGTTGGCCCTTTGTATAAGTACTAGTGGCTGCTTGGGGATGTCAAGTGTGACTTAGGCTCCCCTGCTGACACACTTGGTATCATCTTCTCCTACCCCCTCCCCGGAATTACAAGACACACTGTTAGCCAGTTCAGCACTGACATCAGGTTCAGCACTGACAGCAGACACAACACTGGTGGCAGCAAAGAAAACACGGGCAGCAGGCGCAGCATGACTGTCAGCCGGCACAGGAGGCTGATTTGTCCTCCTCTCAGCACTACCCTCTTCATCCTCCCAATAAATTAATTTTCCCACAATCTCTAGCGGTGATTTAGGGGGACTGACCAGCATTAGGTCTGTAGTGGGCACTTCCTCCTCTTCCTCAGACTCACTAGACACATAAGGGTCCTCCTTTTATTATTCTTAAACTTGCTCATGGTGATAGCTTTCACTATAAGCCACTCCTGCCTCAATTTTGCTACTGAGTCACAGCAGAACAGCACAGCACCTTTCTCTCTCGCTCTGGATCTGCTCGTTTTCTGTTTCGCTTCCTGGAAAATGGTACATTTATAGCGAAAAGGCAAAAAACACGTTAATCAAGGGGCAAAAACTTTCTAGCCATATATATGGCAAAGAATTTTTGCCAGTGAGTGAAAACTGAAGATTTTAATTTTTGTGTTTAACGAAGATTTTCCTGCAAAAAAAGTGGACAAGGTAATTTTCTCTGATGTTTCGCGGGTGTCACAGTGCCCGTGATTTTGCCTGAGCAACATTCCTACTTCCGGGTTTGCTTTGGATGCTTCTTATTGGTTCTGGGTTGTTAGCCCCTCCCAGGGCTTGCCTTTATATACGCCCTCCTGTCACTATGCCCTTTCGTGGTGTTCCTGACCTGACGCTTGTAGCTGTGTTCCTGTTCCGTGTATGATCCATTTTCGTCTGACCTTGCTCCTGTCTCCTCTGCCTGTTTACTGGACCCGGCTTGCCTGACTACGACCCGTTACCAATTTGGCTGACTACCGCTCTCTGTGTACTGATCTAGGCTTTGGCTGACTATCGCTCTTTGTGTACTGTTCCAGGCTTTGGCTGACTCCCGCTCTCTGTGTACCGATCCAGGCTTTGGCTGACTACCGCTCTCTGTGTATCGATCCAGGCTTTGGCTGACAACCGCTCTCTGTGTACCGTTTAAGGCTGTGGCTATTTCGCCTAGCGTTCGAGTGTCGCTAGTGCTTCTGTTGTCCCTGTCTTGTGCCCACTGCCTTTGCCTTAATGGTCGCTTGCCAGTCTGTGCTTACCGTTGCCTCTGGTTGTGCTACCTCTCAGCCTGTGCCTCATTGCAGCCTCCGTTACTTGCTATACAGCCTGTGCCCTCCGGTCACTAGTGGTGCTACCACTTGTCAGTCTGCTCCTACCTGTTGCCTCCGGTTGCAGTACATCTCAGCCTGTGCCTCTTTGCAGTCTCCGTTAGCATACTATCCAGCCTGTGTGCTACGGCCTCTAGCGGTGCTACCTCCTGTCAGTCCGCACTGCCCGCTATCTCCGGTTGTGCTATTTTGAGCAGTCTGCCTATTTACACCGGTTGCGCCCCGTGCAGTAGGTGCCTACTCTGCGTGCCTCAGGGCACTTCCCTATTACCGTTTATGCTATTCCTGGGCTGCCTTACCCGGTTATAGGTAAGGCCGGTAGAGCCTCCTCATTAAACTCGTTGGTACCATTTCCTGGGCTGCCTTACCCGGTTATAGGTAAGGCTGGTAGAGCCTATTCACCTCTCTAAATTGGGGTGTCTGCCCTGCAGTATAGTTCCCTCTTAGGGCCTCTCCGGACCTGTACTGCTGAGGTTTTTTTCCTGTCTCTGTTCCAGTCATTATTTGCATATTTTGTTATCTGATTGTGCCCTGACCTGTGTCAGATTCATATTACTATCCTCTGTGTGAAGTCTGGACCCGTGTAGGGGCTCTCTGGTCTTTATTTTGTTTAATAAAGTTTCATTGTTTTATCTTACCAAATTTTCTGAGTGTTCAATAAAACCGTGACAGCGTGAACACAATGGGACCTTTCTCCCACCCCTAGTTTTAAAAGTGCAACATTCACATAATATGTTTGTTGACCTTTAGTTACTCAAGACCTGTAAATGAAAGCTTGGGAAAGAGAGAATTAATCATATTTAAGCTAAAATGGCAACCTATATATAAAAGTACCTCACTTTCGTTATTCATGCCATAACTCTTAAAACTAAAGTTTTTGTTCAGGTGGGTTTTAAACTTGTGACAGTTGGTAAAATATTTTGCCAAATACTTAGGTGTGCTTTCCTTTGAGTCTAAAGAATTTGATTAACTTGGTATAAAACATCTATATTGATCTATGGTATTCTGGTATTGCTCTTAGGTCATGAATTGTGATTTTTTTATTTTTTTTTTATTTTGTATTTCTGAAGTCTTTATTTACTAATTGGAGAAAGCCATTCAATACTTCTGAGGGATTGTCATCAGGGAAAGTCCAAGTATCCAAGCAACATCATGGATTTTGACTCTTTGTCTGCCTTACATAAGCCTTACAGATTGTATAAAAATGTAAGAGCTTACTTTGTGAGCATTTTCTATTTCAAATCACCAAAATCTAAGGTTTAGTGCACTTGAACCACTTGCTGTGGATGAAAATTTTGATTTGAGATGTCAAGTGCAAAGGACATCACGAGGTAAGAGTATTATTTTATTTTAAAAGCAATATTAATAATTGTGGATTCAATTAAAGGTATGCAAATATGAATGGGGTACTGTATTTTAAAATTAGATAAACAGTGAGATAAATTATAACATTTTTATTAAAAATTGAGAGAGTATTACATGTGTTCTCCAGAAAAAAATATGCTTTACTGGATGCTTTTTAGCTCAGAAATGTACTATAAAATAAAATCAGCTAACCTAACAGAATGGATTTATCTCTCAGGATAAACACAAAATCATGTTGCTAGCATTTTACTCTGAAGAATATGAAGTGACTGAGAAACAGGTACCAATGCCTGCCTGTCGAATTAAACAAGAGGTGTAATAATATTCATTTTTTACAGTTAAGATAATTTTCTGATGCTCTATTTAAAACTGAGACATTTGTAAATTAACAAATGTATTATGAACTGTAAAACATAAGATGTATATGAGTAGAGAGTGAGTAAATTAAACAGAACGATAAAGGTTAATCTGAAACATAGACAAATGATTGGTAATTGTGAGAGTGTACAGCAGATTTAGATTAGTTCAGGCATTGTGATAGATACAGTTGATGTCATTACTGTGTATGCAGAAGATGAGAACATACGCTACTTTTAAAATGGGCATCTGAGAATAGATAGATAGACATATCCACTAAATGCATTCCTCTAAGCTTAAAATCACTAAAATACTTAAAAAATCATCTCTAATTAAAAACATTAACCAAACTTATAGAAAAAGGGTTTCAAAATTCATTTATAAAGGTCAGAGGCAATACACTTTTTTGGAATCCCTAATTTTGTGCATGGGATCAGGAACCAGGATCATGGCTGCCTGAGTCATCTTTTTGACTACAATAAATCCCAAATATATGCACTGGCTGTCTGCAATGCTGGGAAATATATTTCTTGGATTGGCCAGATTCATTTTATTAAAATGTATTTATTACCTAGACTTATTTTTGATCATCCCAGTATTGAATAAAAAGAGTAAACTGCATCTCCTACAACAAATAATATTCTCTTTTATTTGGGTATCTTAAAAATTTAAAAAACTAAAAATGTATTGTGTTTCTACATAAATATAAGGGTGAATGAGGATGGGGGTTTCACTCTTCATAAATATTTATTTGTGGCCCAGTTTGTTCAGCTGATATACTGACATTTGGAAAACAGTTTCCAAACAAGTTAAACTGGAAGGTACCATCACAGCAACATAATTCCACTAGACTCTACAATCTTTGTTTTTTAATTGTAACACTGTAACTTTCCTTAGGGAGCCATCACAAAAAATTATCCCATCCTCATGCACCTGTTGTTTGGAACTGAGCACCAGCTAAATGTAAGTTATACAAACCTATTTCATTTTTCTGGTATTACTCATCATCAACATGAGTATTACAAAACAATGAAACTTATATCAGAAAGTTAAGTATAAAATTATATGCCCATTTTTTTCTTGTATTTAGTTGAGACCATGAGCCTACACTACTGTAAACTAGCTCGGAGCAAAACAAAAAATTCGAAACATCTACTTAACTCCTTCTTCTCCCTTCCTCTCCCTGCACACCAGATCTGCACCCCCCACTACCACTGCAGCACAGTAACAAAGTAGTGAAATAAAGTAATAGTAAATAAATAAGTGAATAACTAAATAAAACAATTTTATGGTGAAGAAGTGCATAACCCCATTCCTCGCCCTCCATTCTTCCCACTCATCTAGAATTAAATGTTGTCCATAGAATAATTGAGGGTATTTAAGATATTGAAGCCTCAATTCAATTTAACCCACTAAAACAGCCGTTAGGGCAAAAATTGCTACTGGGCAGTAGACACACTGTTTCACCATCGGTAATCAATAACCCTACCAACTGAAACCACAACAAAAGTTAGGTCACTGAAACTGACTTGTGGCCCCATGTCCATTGTGTGTTTTTAGTTCCCCAAACTCATGCTAAATAACATGAGTAATGTGAACATCAAAGGAAAAAGGCTAACCCTAGGTACTTGTCACAAAGTCATGCACTGACTGTTAGCTCAAACAAACAGGCACTTTCCCAAACACTAACCCTACACTACCTTAACAGTACAGTGTAACGATACTAGACTTAACACTATCCTAACACCTAGATCTGTATAACACCTACCTGCCATCCACTGTCTGTCTTCTACAGTCATTTTCCATGTTCCTTCTCCTTCTATGTCTTCATCTTCTTATCTTCCGTCTTATTCTCTTCGGTCTTCTGATCTTCTGAGAAAGAAGAAGAAGGAAGATAGAGGATGACAGAAGAAGACTGACAGTAGCTGGCTAGGCTGAAGACCCCGCTGTACATCAGGATTACAGGAATTTTTTTTCAGGGGATGTTTTTTAAACTTAGTCAGATTAATCATATGAGTGCCAGTGGGTATACAACACATTGCAGAGAATTGCATACCCCACTGGCACTCATAAGGTTAAATTTACTAACATTTGAAAAAACATTTCATACTTTGGATGTATCGAGAGGGAACTTATGGCCCTATATCAATACATCCACCGGTCACTTTTTTTCTTCTCCAATTCCTGAGTCGGCAGAATTAGACATGTGCTAGGGGACTCTATGTCCGAAAAAACTGGGTGTAGATTTTCACCTGTCAGAGTGGGTCCTAACTTCTAACGCATGGAACTGACTTGGAATAGGAGATTGGTTTCAATGGACACTAATTTTACCGTGCTTGAAAAAATGGCATTGGGTAAATTTTTAAATGGGGAAATTGAATCAAGGACTTATTGAGGGAAAATTAATTATACTGTGTTTTGTCTATTTAATCAAGCCATGGTTGCATGATATTAGAGAACTTCTGTGTAGTACCACTATGGGCATGGACTAGCATATTGTGTGACAGATTGGATGAAATTATTTGAACCAAAGTAGCATTTTCTGGGTTTTTGTCAGACATCCATACCATCGTTATCACTTTCCGAGTCATTATTAGAGCTTAATGAATAAAGTGTTTGTGAGGATAAAGATTGAGGTCATCAGGGAGGATTGATAATAGACATATTTTTGGGGACAAAGGAATGGGTCTGCAGAAGACATCAGAGAGGGTGTTAATGACATTACACCAAAAAGCATTGACTTTCCCTCAAGTCCAGTACCTTTGCATAAATGAACCACCTTCTAAGTTACATCTCTGTCTTCAGCTCTGCATCCCATAAGAAATAATCTATGTGGGGAGAAATATGTTATATGTAAAGTCTTAGCGACCTGTTGTGCTCTAGCTAGGGCCATATCCCTCTCCCATAGCCCAGCCTTCCAGTGATCCAACATCACCCTCCCATTTGCTCCTCCGTTGGGGTAGCACTGGGCCTGCTCTCCTGCTAATCCATTTATAGATAAAATAAATTGCCTTTTTAAATATTTTATTAAGTATGAAGGAGGTACGGTGATATCTAGATATGACAACTTGAGAGCCACCCCACTGAGACCTCAGGACATTCCTAAGTTGAATGTAAGAATAATACAAAGTATTGGGAATATTACATTCTAAATGTGATAGCAAAGTCAAGGTGTTGAATTGGGGACATGAAGGAATTCTTCCACAATGGGGTGTCTGGATCCAAATTATTATGATTGAAGAATGTTTGGAGCAACTTCCATGCCTGCAATACGACAGTGGCCGTGAAGAGCCGAGTCAAGAAAATCTCTGGGCCCATTGTCAATAAATCTTATAATTGGGATTTGCATAAAAGAAGGTTTCTGTCCATTGTTGTGAACGTTTGGGTGGTTTCAGGGTTCAGCCAAGCGAAATCATATTGGCCTTGGGCAGCAAGGTAATATCTGTAGAAGTCAAAAAAGTGCAATTCCTCCTTCTGCCATCAGTCCCCAAAGAAAATGATTAGTAATACTGCCCAGTTTTTTTAAAGTAATACTTAGGAATGGGTACTGGAGAATTTTGGAATGCATACATAAATTTGGGTAGAAACATAATATTAAGTAAATTCACCCTACCCAAAACATTAGGATGTTCAAGACAAGTGTGTACTTTGTTTCTGTATAAGTCAATTAGTGGGGACAGGTCCTCCATTAGAAAAAGGGATGGACATCCAAAGTATTTGAACAAATCTGCAATAATCATGGGACAGCTTGACAAATTATTTTAAGACAGGCATTTATTTAGCGAAAACAAAACCAACTTAGACCAGAGTATAGAGTATATACAAAACCTGTCTACCAGAGAGAGGAGCCCCTACAATGAACTCTAAGTATATACATATTCCTTTATGTTTTCTTAGGCAAAGTATGATTTAACATGGAGCCCCCAGGCCCCATACTCATTTCATTCAATTTTTTAATAGGTTTTAATTTTTGTTACATTAAGATATATCTTTTTTATTTAATTTTTTAAGGGAGGGCACCAAAGAGCCCTCCTTTTAATGAAAAAATCTGTTTGAGGGTTTGAGGGCCACTTTTATGTTTTGCGCACTTTCCATTCTGATCTGCTAAAGATGGAGAGATGGGGTAACAATACCCCACCAAATATTTATTTAAGACATGTGAGCATTAAATTAAACAAATGTTTTTATTTTACCATGTTTCACTCTTCCAGGCATTGACTGCAATGCATTCCCAAGCAGTACAGTAATGCATGAAATTTAGACTTGGTTAGACTTGGGGGGAGTGGTCAGGGTAGTGTATGTGTCATTGTTTGCTTGCTAACTCCTGAAGCTAGACATTTTACCGTGCAATGCATTGAAAGTTGCCTGTCATGGGAGGGGTAAAGGTGGACTTGTGTGTGTTTTAGTAGTTTACTTGGGTGCACATTGGGGAGGCTGTGGTGGTTAAGACCTCATATGTCTCTTTGCCAGTGGGCAAATCCTAAACGGTCAGACAAAAAAGCTGTAAAGGCCATTGTGTCTGTATTGAACAGCACAATGGCATTTTGCAATGCTATTTTGTATGTATGCTAAATAGAAAAATACTTTTCTGTGCTTTTGTTGGCTTAGTTTCCATTCAAGTGGAACAGCCTCGGCCTTTGTTTTTTTACTTTAGGAAAAAGGAGATTGTGTTACACTAAACAAGTATCTCTCAAGTGAACTTTTCATTTGAAGGCCTGATCAGATAACTATGGGCTACTCCTTAAAATGAGAGCAAAGGAGGTTTCATATTCAATATAGGAATAGAGACTAGTGAAATGTTTTCCCTCAAAAGTGAAACAAGTGAAAGTGCACTTCATGCTGAGTGGGAAATTTTCATCAAAAACTTCACATTTTCCACTTTTTCCATCTAGCAATTCTGCATTGAAATCATTGGTAAGACTGATCCCCCTTCATGTGGCAAGTTTGTCTTCTTTTCCCAAAGGGTTAGAATAAAAGGGGTCTGTGGTTCCAACAGTATGTCATTCTGTGTTTATTAGAGAAAGAGAGAAAGCAGTATAGTTTTGACCTAGTTAAAATAGGGAGATAAAGTTTAGTTGGAGTTTACTTTAGGGAGTCTTGTGGACAGGAAATGTCTTCACTGTGTTAGGGGAGTCTGGGGAACTCTTGGAGAGTGTGAAGGGAGAAATGAGATTTAACCAAAATATCCAAAGATCAGTGTAACAGAGATAGGCAGCTGTGATCCACTTTCCTTCCTGAGCTTGTTCTCTGTATTAGGGGAGTCTGGAGTGTGTGAGGGAAGAAAGGAGATTTACCCCAAAATATACTAAAATCTTGTGTGACTGAGAAGAGACAGACAGGTGATACAAGTAAATTCATGAGCTGGCTGTTCTCTGTGTTAGGGGAGTCTGGAGGTGTGCAAAAGTAGAAATGAGATTTACCCAAAATGCTGCAAAATTTTGGTTGATTAAGAACAGACAGGCAGGTGATCGAAGTTCCTTCCTGTGATGGCTGTTCTCTGTGTTAGGGGAGTGTGGGGTGTTTGCAGACAGAAAAGAGATTTTTTCCATTTATCCCAAAATCTTTTACGACTGAGAAGAGACAGGCAGCTTATGACCCAAGTTCCTTGCTGAGCTAGCAGGCCCTCTGTCACTGACTGATGGACAGAGTGTTTTGCAGAATAACACTCAATAGACAGACAACTTCAAGTGATGACTCGCCTTTTACTGCAAGAACTTTGCCATTTCCCAACTGTGCTTTCTACAGCCTTGATAATTCTTGCCCACTAACATAAAAATCTGCAATATGCCACCATGCTGGGGAGGCTGTAACTGAGTGCTCCAGGACTGGAGCAGTCAATTTAAGCCTTTTCCTGGTGGCTCGGCACATGTGATCGCTACTACAGTGATCGTATGTGCCGATGGCGCCACATGACAAAAGTAGTGAAGGTATGCATTGCCTTTGTCAGTGTTCCCTGCTTCTCTCTTCCTCAGTTTGATTGTGACGAAGAGAGAAGCAGAGAATAGAGCTCCCAGTGCCTCAAATGGACAGAAATTAGGCATTTTTTAGATACTGGGAGCAGGATTGGTGCTGGAGATTTGAAAAATAAAAGGCAATGACATATTGAGGGCTAATTATGTAAGTGAATAAATGATTTAGAACAAGACCAAAGTATTATATTTACACATTCTAATTTATAAAAACCTAGACTAAATTTTAATCAAACATTAAAGTGAGTTATATTGCTGTGGAGCAATGTGATACTCTTATATACACACCACATAGTCTGATCGCCTGTAAGAGGGACACCAGGGTGGGAAAGAGGTACATAGGGATTTTCACCTCAGAGGAGTATGAAAGACCATTCATACGTTTTATCCTGTCCCTGTTAATACTGAACCAATTGAGTACAAGTTATCATAAGAAAACCTATAAAAAGTTATGGGTTGTTTCTTTTATTATTATCAAAAGACATGACGGGTTATACATATAAATATGATATCAAAAGAAAGCCCTATTTATTCTTAAAAAAGATGTGTAATTTGTGTGAGTGGACTAATGAAGGCAAACCTACAACCTTGTTCCTGGTAGCCATAGAAGTAAACAAACTGACCCCCAGCTTTGCCCACTGTACTGGTAGCCATAGATCAACACATAATTATCCTTCCCAGCCTTTTCCCACTGTAGCCACAGAATCATATATACTAATCAAACCCCGCAGCCTTTTCTCACATTAGCCATATGGCCAAACTTACTGAGTCCCTAGCCTTGCTCAGCTATCTGGTAGCCATTGCAAAGGGTAAGTGAGGCCCTCCAGCTGTTACCAGTCTACAACTCCCATCTGTAACCACAAGCCAAAGTCTTGTGGGGAATGATGGGGCCTGTAGTATAGCAGCAGCTGAACCAGATAATAGTTTTTTCAAGGCTAATGATTATTGACGTAGGTGTCAGAATGCAAACATTTTTTTCAAGGCTTATGTTTCAATATCAGAAATGTTTTTGCTAAAAGCTTTTTCTTTGAGATGTAGATTTTTGTACTTAAGCAGCAGTAGTATGGCAGAAACTTATCATGAAAATGTCAATGTGGGCAGTGAAAAGACAGCAACTGTATTTTTTAAATTATTTTTATTTTTTTAATCCACTGGGATTTTTGTGAAGAGATGACCCATTCCTATTAAAACTCTGTAATTTATAATGAACAGTATTAATTGCAAAACTATACTTTGTGTATAACCAAAAAAAAATAATTATTTTTCCCTTTGTAGATCCATTATGACAAGAATCATTCTATCTGAGAACCAAAGCAAAAACAATGGATTTATTCTTCAAGGGTTTTCAGAATATCCAGAGATACAGATTCCACTATTCTGTGTGCTTCTCCTACTTTACCTTATTACGATGCTTGCAAACCTCACTACTTTCATAGTGATTTGTATGAACCCTGTACTTCATGTTCCAATGTATATATTCATATGCAATCTCTCTATTATTGACATCTCAGCCTCCTCTGTCTCTCAGCCCAAGCTTCTCTCTATTCTCTTGATAGGAGATAACACAATTTCATTTTATGCCTGCATGACCCAGCTCCACCTTTTTTTGACTTGTGTAAGTATTGAATTTGTATTATTAACAGCCATGGCGTATGACCGCTATGTTGCAATTTGTTATCCCTTGAGATATTTAATTATAATGAACAAGAGATTTTGTGCCATACTGATTACCTCTTGCTGGATATTTAGTTTCCTATTCCCAATACTACACATCATAACTATATCAAATTTACCTTTCTGTCGGTCACACCTGATTGATCATTTCTTTTGTGACCCTTCTGTGTTATTAAAAATTTCTTGTGAGACCACATCTTTACTGGAGATGATAAATTATATATTTGGTTCAATTATAGATCTTCCTGCCTTCATCCTTATTATAATATCTTATGTCTACATAATTTCCAGCATCCTGAAAATCCATTCTGCTGAGGGTAGGAAGAAAGCTTTTTCCACCTGTTCATCTCATCTTATTGTGGTTATTATGTTCTATGGTACCATTCTGATAACATACATTAGACCTTCATCTCAGTATTCATCTGCTCAGTCAAAACCGATGGCCTTTCTATATACTTCAATAATTCCATCCGTCAACCCATTTATCTATACGTTTAGAAACCAAGATGTGAAAAAATATCTATCAAGAAAGCAACCAACTGCATCATAGGTAAGAAAGGACAATTCCCATTGATTTAAATATATCAGTGAGATGTCTCCAACTCATTGCAAAAACAATGTGCTTGAGACCTTTCTAGGATTTGAGATTTGATCAATTGTTCCACATTTCTTTGCTCATAATTTCATTTAATTTAATGTTTTGATTCATCAGGGAAAATGGTGGTTCAGGTTTTTAAATAACTAACTTTGAAGCCAAGATACGTGTTGTGAAGTTCCCTGGGTTAACAACACCATGGGGGAGATGCAGTATAGGACAATGATATGACAATATCTGGCAATGTGTGGTGAGCACATCTCGATAGGCACTAAGATTTAGCAATTCAAGGGGAGGAGGGGTCTCCTCAGTAGCATGAAGGCTTATCAAACTGCTGTCAACTTGACAAGCCTGAACTTGGCAACCCTGTCTGAGAGCATTCTCCCCCCCCCCCCGGGAGAGGAGAAGATGTGCATAGACTTCAGAACTACAAACAGAATCACAAACCCTTTCAGTGCCATAGGGCTGTGCATTTCATACCCCTGTGTCACTGAAATGGTTTAACCCATTAAGTGCCAGAGGGGTACGCAATGCATTGTTTTACAATGTTTTGCGTACCCATATGATGCTCAAAGGGTTGGGTTGTGTTGGAGGGTGGAGTCTGGGAAATGAATCAGTTGAACAGGGAATATGTTTTGGGGGGTTCTTGACTGGTATTGGGGGGGAGAGTTAATAAAAAAAATCAAATAAAATAAGACATTTGTATGTAAAGTGATAGAGACAGGAACCCCCTGACATAAGCTGCCACTGGGGTGGACTGATACTTGACTTGATAGAGTATTTTGTAGAGGATGATTTGTTAGATTTGTTGTTAGAGGCAGAAACCCTGAGGAAATATTGATTTGTAGGACTTAGACTTATTAGAGGCACAAGCCCTGAAAGGGATAGTAATGTCTTTTAAAATATTGTAGCTATTAAAAAGAGAAACTAAATTATCCTAGTCCCATCTCTCAAAACTTTATGGTTTAAGAGATAGAAATGTTTAAAGTTCCCCAGTCACTGGTGTCAGCTGTAAAGCTGACAGCAGGAAATTCAAGTCAGCCGACTTGAGGATACTGAAATCTAAAAATAAATACTTAATTGGAATTGTCTTCAAAGTCTGGTTTGCAAGCACACATTGTAGACCATTCCAATGAAGTATTTCTTTTTCAATATCAGAATCTCAGCTCTGCTGAAGAGCTACATGCCAGTCCCCAAACAAGGATCTCCTAATATCTGCTTACAGCTGACGTCAGGGAAACGTTCTATCTCTCAAACCATAAAGGCTTGAGAGATGGGACTGGGATGATTTATTTTCTTTTTTTAATAGTTACAATATTTCAGTAGGTTTTAAAAACATGTTACTAACCCTTAAAGAAACATTGATTTGTAGGACTTAAGCTTGTTTGGCACAAGCCCTATGGAAACATTGATTTGTAGGACTTTAGGCTTGTTAGAAACAAACCCACAAAAATTGTTTATTTTTTTGTAGAACTATGTTTTTTTATATTATTATTATTAGTTAGTAATTTTTTGACACACAAGTGCTGAGAAGAAAAAAAAGTCCTACTGGCCTAGTGCCAGCAGGTCATGTGGCCAGTAGTCATTGGCCATTGTCAAATGTCTTCCTGAGTCCACAATTGTGGAATTTGCAGCTGCTGTTATTGCTGCTGAGTTGTTCAAGTAACAAGATCATTAGGCAGCTGAAAGGGAATGAGTTCAGCAATAGCAGTTACAGGGGTGATGGATGATGAAAGTTCCACTTGTCATGACTTGCTCCAGTGATGCGCTTGAGGCAGTAGAAGCACAATAAGTAGCCCGCCGGAATATGTGAAGAAAAGAAGTTGGCCAATAATTCTTCTCCACTGTTCCTCCTCCAAAATCATGGGTGTGTTGTTATTAGAATATACACTTTTCCCATGAGAGCAGGAATTGTGCCTCTCATTAGCATCTGAAATGTGCACAGTGTGTGTGGTAAATAATATCTACGGCCACAACTGTATCCAAACACCATGACTCCAGAACCCAATTACTGCCCCTGTCACTATACCCCTTGGCCAGACCCCGCTAAGGACATATGACAACTTGCTGACAGTTTAATAGTAATGATGAACCTTCCCTGCCACCAGCTTAGCATATTCTGCAGGATGGAATCTCCTCATATGCCGCTTGATGCCCTGCTTGCGATTCTCCTCCACTACACTTCCATGTTTCATCAGTGCACTGCACATTGTGCAACGGGTGGAAACGAACTGCTATATCTTAACATCTAAAGAGTGGCTATCATTTGGTGGGGGAGGTAAAGGTGAACTAGGTGGATTGGCAGAAGATTTAGTTACCCTAGAGGAAGAAGGTGATGGTTAGCTAGTTCCAGTCTCTGCCTGGGTTTCTCTATTCTTCCTCCTCTTTGATCTCCACCTCACCTTTTGTTGCCTTTTGGAAGAGTCAGTGGGTACAGAAACAGCAGTGCTTGATTTCTGTGGTGGCTGTTTGGCTTTAACATGGTTGACATAAATGCCATGGTGTCTGTGTTTCATGCGTGATATCAGCGCAGTTGTGCCAAGGTGTGTTTCCTCCTTTCCTCTTCTCACTGATTTGTAACAAATTGGGCACAGTGCAGTTGGTGATGACTGCACTATGCCTGCCCCAAGAGAAAAATAGTTCCACACCCATGACTTCAGGGGATAGGGATAGGAAAGAGGTGGAGAAGAATGGCCTCTTTCTTCTTCTCCTCCTCCACATCACCCTTTACTTTCTGTGGCAGCAGATGATGTTGCTGCTACTGCCTCAGAATCAGCACTGAAACTAGAACCGGGATTATTGCTTCCTCTGGCAAGTGGAACCTATCCCAGTCCCCCATAACTTGTTGACCCCATTCCCACTGTGTCCACGGTGGTCTGTGGCACACCAGCTTGCTCTTCAGCATCCTGTTGCCCTCAGCAGCAGCAGAGATTAGAGCAGTTGTAAATTCCAAAAGCTTACTGCTGGTGGTGGTGATGCCCATCCTCATCCCTGTTTCCCATTCCTTCTCAGTTTGGGCTAAAAAGACCATCAATGTCTTTTCCACCCAAGCTTCTCCACCATTATCATCACCACCACTAGTCCCTACGTGCTGCTGCTCTATTACAGGCATCTCACTGCTGGTTGGAGGAGGTGATGAGCAATGTGACAGAGGGTCCTCTAATGCCACACTTGCCATTTCTTGGTGACATGAAGTAGCAAACTGGCAGCAGTAGCAGCAGGCACAGGCAGCTGATCTGTCCTCCTGGTGTTGGTGGTGGTATTATTATTTCTGCTTCTGCTATCCCCCAACAGTTCTGACCTCTTCTGGATCACGTTCCACTGGGACACAGTAATGAAGGGAATGGGACTGCCAGAGCCAGAGGAACAGTGTGGGCTCCCTTGACCACTAGTATGGATGCTCTCAAATGCTTCTCCTACCACTCCCCTAATCTAGTCCCACCGGCTGCTTCACCATTACTGTTACTGCTACTAACACCAACCACATCAAGTTCAGCCCCTGAGTCTTCCTCCTCACAGTCACTATTATTATGGGGATATTGATTACCCCCTCCTTCACTCCTAAATGCTAACAAGCTGCTGGACCTTAGTGTGATGCAATGCTGTCACTTGGGAACCAGGGGCCCTGGACTGGGAGCATCCATTTGGCCATACAGAAGCATGGACCAAACTAGAAAATGGAGAAGGGTGTCGCTGGACTCCAAGGTACCACTGGGCCTGAGAGTCTATTACATATTAGGGGTGGGAAAGTGGCTACCTGAGACAGCATCTGGAGACTGGGAGTCAAATGTACTATTGCCTCACCCATTGTGTGCTGAGTTATTGTTTATATGCAAAGTAGGTTCCTGGGGTTATGTGTTTCCACTTGTTGCTTTGTGAAACCCATTGTATTATGTCACTTACTGATGTAAATGTAATTACCTTTGCAGACCTGATAGAAGGACTGTGTGTTTGTATTCCATTGTGTGTTACCGTAATTAAGTCTCAGTAAGATTGGGGGTTTTGTTAATCTCATCTGCTATTGGTTGACTGTGTTCCCACGCGCACACACACACACACACACATATATATATATATATATATATATATATATATATATAACCCTGTGTGTGTGTGTCCAAATAAAGGAGTTTCTGTTTTTACCTCAAGCATCATGTGTCATCTAATGTTCTTGGGGAAAAGGTGTTAGCGGTCAAATCTTCAGGATCTGGCTGACATAGGAGGTTTGGCCTCTGGGAAGAAGCTGTTCGGATGGATGTGCCCGGTTGGGGCACAGTGGCCCCGTCACACTTAGAAGTAGTAGTAATAGCACTGGCTGTACTGCTTGGAGATGGCAAATGCGACTTAGGTTCCCCTGCTACCACACTTGATATCATCTTTTCCATCCTTCTCCTAAGTATTACAAGACACACTAGCAGCAGGTTCAGCACTGGTGGCAGCAGGTTCGGCACTGGCAGCAGACACAGCACTGGTTGCAGCAGGGGCATCACGTCTGACAGCAAGCACAGTATTGGTGGCAGCAGGTTCAGCACTGGCAGCAGGCACAGCACTGGTGGAAGTAGGGGCATCATGTCTGACAGCAAGCACAGTATCGGTGACAGCAGGTTCAGCACTGGCAGCAGGCACGGCACTGATGGAAACACAGAAACATAGAATTTGATGGCATATAAGATCCATTTGGCCCATTTAGTCTGCCCATTTTCCTACTGTAAAAACCTCAAACCTTTTTTGGGCTTTGGTCTTTTCTTACGCTAAGGACAGCCTTATGAGTATCCCATGCATGCTTAAATTCTATCATTGTACTAACTTCTACCACTTCTGCTAGTAGGCTGTTCCACTTATCTATTACCCTCTCAATGAAGTAATAATAATCCTTTATTTATATAGCGCACACAGATTCCGCAGCGCTTTACACTCATATTGGTTCCTGTCCCCATTGGGGCTCACAATTTAAATTCACCTATCAGTATGTTTTTTGGAGTGTGGGAGGAAACCAGAGGAAACCCACGCAAACACAGTGAGAACATACAAACTCATTGCAGATGTTGTCCTTGGTGGGATTTGAACCCAGGACCCCAGCGCTGCAAGGCAACAGTGCTAACCACTGAGCCACTGTGCTGCCCAGTAAAACTTTCTTACATTACATCTGTGTCCCTCTAGTTTTAGACTTTGGCCTCTTGTCCTAACATTTTTACTCCTTTGAAATATACTTCCATCCTGCAATTTGTTGAATCCCTTCATGTATTTGAATGTTTCAATCATATCCCCTCTCTTTCTTCTCTCCTCCAAGCTATACATGTTCAGATCCTTTAGTCTATCCTGATATTTCTTTTCCTGTACACCACTCACCATTTTAGTAGACTTGCTTTGACTTTTCTGTAGACTATCTATATCTTTCTGGAGATGGGGTCCCCAGTACTGCACACAATACTCTAGGTGAGGTCTAACTAGAGATCTGTAGAGTGGCATGACCACTTCCCTTTTTCTGCTACTAATGCCCCTAGCTATACAACCCAGTACCCTGCTTGCATTCCCCACCTCTTTGTTACATTGCCTGCTTACCTTTAAGTCATTAGAAATGATTACTCCCTAATCTCTTTCCTCTGTTGTCTCTGATAACACAGTATCCATAATAGTATATTTTTCCTTTGGATTCTTATGTCCCAAGTGCATTATTTTACATTTATTGACATTAAACTGCATCTGCCACACTCTTGTCCATTCTTCTAATTTACCTAGATCATTTGTCTTTTGGATTATCCCCCCATGTCTACCCTATTACAGATCTTGGTATCATCTCAATGATGATCTACCCTATTGCAGATCTTGGTATCATCTGCAAAAAGGCATACCTTTCCTTGAAGACCTTTTGCAATATCACTAATAAAAATGTTAAAAAGAATGGGCCCCAGTACAGATCCCTGAGGTTCTCCACTAGTAACACTCCTTTCGTCCGAATATTCTCCATTGACTGCCACCCCCTATCTCCTGTCACTCAGCCACTGCCTTATCCATTTAACTATTTGTACATCTAGACCCAAACACTGCACTTTATTAATGAGTCTCCTATGAGGGAACATGTCAAATGCTTTACTGAAATCTAGATAAGCTAAATATACTGCTCCACCTTGGTCTATTATTATAGTTAGCCAGTCAAAAAAAATCTATGAGGTTAGTTTGACAAGATCTCCCTGCTGTAAACCCATGCTGTTTGGTATCTTTCAAGCCATTTAAATTCAGATATTCAACTATTCTTTCCTTTAACATAGTCTCAATTAATTTTCCCACTACTGATGTAAGACTTTCTGTTCTGTAGTTACCAGACCCTGAATACCTTTTTTGTGAAGTGGTACTACAGTTGTTAACTTCCAATCTTCTGGAACTATTCCTGTCGTTAGTGACTGATTGAATAAAGTTAAAGGTTTTGCCAGAACACACTTAAGTTATTTTAATAACTTTGGGTGTATCCCATCTGGTCCCATTTATCTGTTTTTTACCTTAGAAAGTTGAAGTACAACTTCTTCCTCTGTAAACATGCATGTTTTCTAACAGAGGTCCATTCCCTTCATCTTCCTCTGTAAAAACTGAACAGAAATATTCATTGAGACAGTCAGCTAGCCCTTTGTTCTCATTTACATAGTTTCCATTTTTTGTGTACAGTGTAACTATGCCTTGTTTCATTTTCCGCCTTTAACTTACATATCTAACACATGTTTTATCCCCCTTTTTTATTGACTGGGCAATTTTTTCCTCTGTCTGCGCTTTGGCACATCTAATAATGCATTTGGCCTCCTTCAGCCTAGTCTTGTATCGATACCTATCTTCTTCCTTCTCCGTCTGCTTATATTTCTTAAATGCTTCCTTTTTCTCCTTTACTATATTTGCCACTTCAGCTGAGTACCACAGTGATTTTCTTTTTCTTTTACCCTTGCTGACATGTCTAATGCAATGCTCTTTTGAGTTTAGTAAAACATATTTCAAATAATCCCATTTCTCCTGGACTCCATCTAAAGATCTCCAAGTTGTTAAAGACTGACATAAAAATATTTCCATTTTAGAAAAATCAGCCTTTCTAAAGTCTAGAACCTTTGTTTTTGTGTGGTGCAACTCAGCCTCTGTCTTTATATTGAACCACACAGATTGATGATCACTGGAGCCCAAACAATCTCCTACAGCTACATCTGATACCAAGTCTCCATTAGTAAATAATAAATATAGTGTGGCTTCCTTCCTAGTCGGCTCTTCTATTAACTGACTAAGATCTAATCCTTGTAAAGAATTTAGGATCTCTACTCCTGGATGAACCTGCTGCTTGGTTTTTCCAGTCCACATCATAAAAATTAGTCTCTCATAATAATACCACACCTTTCACAGTCATCTTAGTTTCTTCCTTGATCCAACTCCTCTGTTTGTCCTGGGAGTCTATAGATCACAACTATACGAGTGACCATCTTATTCCTATTCTCTAAAGTTGTGGTCTGGACTTTCGGCCGACTGAAAATAAGGTTTGCAGCAACCCTGAGCTTACCGAAAGCTCAGGTGACGATTGACGAGGTAGGCCTAAATAGAGGCCACCTTGTTAAAACCTAATTAAATGGGGTGATGGGGGGGCACAAAGACGGA
The DNA here is from genome assembly GCA_037306005.1 of Rhinophrynus dorsalis. NCBI lineage: Eukaryota > Metazoa > Chordata > Amphibia > Anura > Rhinophrynidae > Rhinophrynus > Rhinophrynus dorsalis. Next base: position 48,436,828 of record CM074728.1, on the reverse strand, counting down.
GCGCCCCTTGGGAGAGGCTGCAAGCGGTATTTGAAGCCTGCAGCCTCTCCCACAAATGCAGGCACAGCCTTTTACTTGTGGTCTGGGCTTCCGGCCGACTGAAAATAAGTTTTGCAGCACCCCTGAGCTTACCGAAAGCTCAGGTGACGATTGACGAGGTAGGCCTGAATAGAGGCAAAAAGATACAGTTTAAATGCAAAGTATTTATTACACATTGTACAAAATCACATCATTTTGCCAGATTAATAAGGGCTTTGTGAATTTCAACAGTAGGATTGGGTATATAGCGAGCGTAGCATGATGACTGCTACCTGCCCAAACGTTTAATTATGTGTACCGGGACGTTGTTTTTAGATACAGCAAAAGCAGTTCCGATTCTGAAGGAATGACCAGAATAATGATCTGGGTTAAGTCCCAGACGTGCCAATAGTATTCTAAAGTATGACATGAATTCGGATGTGGTGAGAGGGCCGGAATGAATGGGAAGGAGTGGGCTATCTGTGGGAAGGTGCTGATTGTGAGCTGTAAGATTAGCCAGAGCTTGGTAGGGGCACCAGGAATCATAAGTGGCAAAAATTGGGATTAGATGGCCCCTACGAGTTTGGTACGTTTTAGAGTGTGATAGGAAAAGCGTGAAATAGTATGTTGGACAAGTTGATCCCGCCTCACGAATACATCTGACTTGGAGTGGCATGAGAATTTGCCAGGCCTTAAAAAAACAAAAAAGGCCAAGCAAATAGCAGCTAACAGAGTAATGTTAGTATTAACGGAAAATGGTGCAGCTTTTAACAGGTCAAACAAGTTCCTGAATAATTCGCCCGAAATTGGCAGTCTGAGTCTAGAAGTTGATGGTTGCAACCTGGCCAAACCTTTCAGGAAGAGCTTGACGCTGTAAAAGGAGAGGATAGAGGGTGACAAAGGATGAATAAGAGCATGACACTGCTAAATACCTGCTAGATAGGATTTTATAGTGGCAGGTGAAAGTTTGACCCCTAAGTGGCAGTGAGAAGCATAGGCTAAAATAGTAGATTGAGAGAAAGAGACGGGGACATTGGTAATTGCCAGAAATAGTTTAAAGGACTGCCATGCCCTATCATACGTTCTCCTTGTATTAGGGGCTAGAGCGCAATGAATAATGTTTGCGGCTTCTGAGAGCAAACTGTTTAGATTGAAGTGAGGACTGAAAATGACTGTGGAATTGCTGAGTCTTGAATGGGTACTGCCGGGTTCTGAAGCTGAGGCTGTGAGAGAAATAGAGAGGCTGGGTTAACCACATTGGTGAGAATAGACGGATATATAAAAAATTTATGCGTAAGGGATAACCAGTTAATTTTCTTTAACACTCTATCAGTAATGACATAAGGGGTCCTACCTTTTTTGAGGAGCTTGAGAGAAGTATCTGAGGGAGCATAAAAAACTACTGCCTGCCCTTCCCAAAAGGTGTCCCAAGTGGTAGCGGCAGCCACCATTGGGTATAATTCAATAAAACCTGGGATAGTAAGGAGATCCGCAGATTTAATGTCATTTGGCCAAAGACTGACAATAACTTTCTGACCCCAAACTGCAACAAAGCCTAGATTGGCAGAGGAATTGGTAAAGACTGTGGGGGAGGTTGTAGATGGGGTAGGAGGGAACATAGCTTTACCGTTCCAATTAGCTAGAAAATTCATCCACATTTGTAATTCCTCCTTAGCATCGCTATTCAGTGAAATAGATGAATGGGGAAGGGAGGTAGAAGGTAAGAGAGACAGCAGATTGGACAGAAATGCCCGGCCCTGGGGGAGGATTCTAGTAACAAAACTTAAGTGACCAATTAAATATTGCAATTCCACTTTAGTCATGACATCTAAGTTGGCACTTCTTTGAACTATTATCAAGATTTTTTGCAATTTATCTTGGGGGATACGGGCTTCCAGGAGCGTAGTATCTAGGATGGTGCCCAGGAATTCTAAAACTTTAGTAGGACCAAGAATTTTTCCTGGGGACAAGGGAATATTAAGGAAGTGGAATAATTGTTTGAGTTTGGACAGGCTGTCAGGGGCCGAAGAGTCATTATCAATAAGGAGGAAGTCATCCAAGTAGTGAAGGACTACCGGGCAACGGCAATGGTTCAATAACAGCCAACACAGGACCTCGGCAAAAGTATCGAAGGGAGAGGGAGGGGGAATTTGAGCTGGTGTGGGAGAGGAGAACAGCAGCTTGAAAAGCTCAGCCTTCCTGGCAGAGGCTGGAAATGGTATATGTTGGTGGTTCAGCTCAGCCATAAGCTTTCCCACTGTCCAACCTCGGAGAGAAGGACTTCTATGAGTTGATTCTGAAGTCATTGCCTGATGAGCTTTGCTGTCAGATTGGGCATGTTGTTCTGCGTTTTCCATAGTTTATCTAGAAATAAACAGAGACAGAAAACGGGGGGGGGGGGGGACAAAGAATAAGTACATTAAGATGCACTTAGCATTTACCAAGAGGTAAGGTAAGAGTAGGAGAACCTTCAGCCTCTATGAAAAGGTAAAGGGGAAACCTACAGCCCTTTTGAAGAGGTAAAGGTAGCAACCGAGATACCTCCGGCCTCTAAGAAAGGGGGGGGGTAGAGAGTGAAAAACCTTCGGCCTCTACGAAGAGGTAAGGCACGAGCGATGGAAGGTTCGAGCTTCAGAGAGGGGGAGGGAAGTGCGGGGGCTACTCTTGACCTCCATGAAGAGGTTAGATACGTGAGGAGATACCTTCAGCCTCTACGAAGAGGTAAGGCAAGTTAAATAATACCTTCAAGCCTCCAGAGGAGGTAAGATAGGTGAGGTGATACCTTCAGCCTCTACGAAGAGGTAAGGTAAGTGCAGTGATACCCTCGGCCTCTATGAAGAGGTAGGGTAAGAGAAGTGATACGTTCGGCCTCCACGAGGAGGTGAGGTAGGTGAGGTGATACCTTCGGCCTCCACGAGGAGGTAAGGTTGGTGAGGTGATACCTTCGGCCTCCACGAGGAGGTAAGGTAGATGAGGTGATACCTTTCGTCCTCCACGAGGAGGTAAGGTAGGTGAAGTGATACCTTCGGCCTCTACGAAGAGGTAAGGTAAGTGAAGTGATACGTTTGGCCACCCTGAGAAGATAAAGTGAGGTGAAACCTTCGACCTCTTCGAAGAGGTAAGGTAGGAGTGGAAAAGTAAGGCAACTAAATAGCAACCTTCCGTGTCCACCAAGAGGAAGGAACTGGCAAAGCAACCCTTATTCCTCCGCAAACAGCCCTAAACCCCAAGGAATGGGAAAGGTAAGTGCCATGTCACCCTCAGCCTCCATGAAGGGCAAGGAAAGGTGATTAGCCTACTATCCTTGTGCAAAAGTGAAAACTGGTCATACATCAAAGAGGATAAAAGGAAAAGAAAAAAAGGGGGGGGGGTTGAAAAGGTGGTGGGGAAGTGAGAAATGAGGGGAAATGAGGTAAGTTTTTCCTGCACATACCAGTGCTTGACAGTGCTGAGTACTACTTTAAAGGAAAAAGCTGCCAGCATGGCCCAGCTTAACCCCAAATAAGGGGGAGGGTGATGATAGAATATCAAAGGGTGCCATATAAAGAAAAACCTTACCTTGGTGAAGCAAGCTGGCTTAGACTGAGAATACAGATTTAAATTAGCTATGAGTAAGTAGATTTGGGAGAGCTATATGCAGGAAACTATAGGACAAAAATTAATACCTGTAGCTTTAACAATGTGCTTGGTAAATCAGGCAGCGAAGGAGGGGGATCACTTATGAAGCAGACTGGCTTACACTGAGAAAGTAGATTTAAGTTAGATGTGAAATTAAAGTGCTGACTGTCAAAAGCAGAATTTAAATGACATTGTACCTTTAAGAATTAAGATTGAGCAGGGTGCAGCACAGGTGATGTTGTAAACTGGGGATGTAGACTCTAGCAGATAATATAAAATGAGCCAGTTGATGGTTACCCAAGTAAAACAGATTAAAACACACTGAGCCAACATTAATCATGATAGACATCTTGCATACATTTTTTTTTGTTTGTTTTTTAATTGAGCAGGTATTCCTTTAAGAAAATAAAGGATTCTAAAAGCCTTGTCACATAGATGGACTGTGAGAGATCCTTACATGGTATATATAAAAAAAAAAAAAATAAAGTTTTAAACTTTTATAAGCTTTTATATGGTACGAATGCTGTAGATAAGGATTTTAGAAGATGCATTGCAGGACATTTCAATGATATTAAATTACAACGGTTGTGGGTCAGTGCTACGCTGGGTTGAAGAGAGGACACGCTTACCTCTCTTGTGTAGTTCGTGAAAACAGAAATGACGAATCGGCTGACTTACCGATACTCACAGTAGGCTGACAACTCGACTAACGGGCAAGCACAAAGACGGAGCGCCCCTTGGGAGAGGCTGCAAGCGGTATTTGAAGCCTGCAGCCCCTCCCACAAATGCAAACACAGCCTTTTACTTATCCAAACAGTCTCTGTGTTCTCCTCCATACCCAGTATAAGATTAACCTTTAAGCTGTTTTTGACATAAATGGCAACCCCTCCTCCTTCTCTGTCTTTCCTGTCTTTTCTAAATAGAGAGCACCCTGGTATTTCTACATCCCAGTCATTTTTTTCATTGTACCAGGTCTCCGTAATTCCCACTAAGTCCACATCTTCACTAGTTATTATTGCAATGAGTTCAGGGATCTTTTTCCCTAAATTGCAGGCATTTGTACACATGGCTCGAAGTCTACTGGTTTTTGACCTATGTGCCACAGACAAACCTTGATGAAATTCATCTGTGCAATGCTGTGGGGGGCAATAGGTTTTATCCTGTATCATTTAAATACCTGTTAACAAAACTTCTGAATTGCTTGCTGAGAACCTCTCTTCCCTTTTGAGAAAGATGCAAACCGTCTATTTTGTACAATTCCTTGTTACACCAAATAGGGTTGGTGTGAGAAACAAAGCCAAATCCATGTTTCCCTAGCCATGAATTAAAATCTCTAATTCGCTGCATCCTACCATCATCTTTCTTATACACTGGCAGAACCTCTGAAACAGATACAGTGGATGCAACTTGCTGCAGATCCTTACACAGCTTCTTAAAAACATCTTTTACCACACTCCCCTCATTACAAGCCAAATCATTTATCCCTTTACTATGACATCCAACTCTTCATTTTGTCTTGCTTCCATAACAATTTTTAAAATTCGTCTTCTATCTCTGTGAGATGTAGAACCAGGAAGACATCTGACTTGTTTGCAACCACCATGACCATCCTCCAAAGTCACGCCTCTTAATATAGAATCCCCCAATAATAGTTGCTTCCTCTCAAAGTAGTTTTCACTTCTTACTTTTGTCAGTTTGTCAGTGGTTGCAGTCTGATTTACCTGTGGATTACAGGCTGGTGAACCTGTAATCTCTGTGTCTGGAGTTGTTCCAATATTAAGGCAGTGATCTGAAAGTGCAGCAAAATAATTTTGAAGATGCACAGACTGTGGGACATGCCTCTTGTCCACAACTCTTACCCTTCCAGAACCAGTTGTAGTCCATCTGCCATTTCTTGGAAGTCTCTGAGGCAGTGGCACTTGTTTCTTTTGTATCTGTGTGGAGCTCACAGACATCTTGTAGATTTTAACCTTCAAATTATCAATCTCCGGCTGTAAAACAGAAAATTGTTGACAAATTGGAGAACTTCTGAACCTCTAAAAGGTTTCCAGGGGGAGAAAAGCAAAACATCCATTGCACTGCAACATGCCTGACATGTTCACAGCACTGGTGGAAGCAGGGCAGCATGTCTGACAGCAGGCACAGTACTGGTGGCAGCAGGTTCAGCAATGGCAGAAGGCACAGCACTAGTGGCAGCCGGGGCAGCACTGGCAGGAGGCACAGCAATGGTGGCAGCAGGGGCAGCACTGGATACAGGCACATAACTGGTGGCAGCAGGGGGGAACTTATGGGACAGTAGGCACTACAGTGGTGGTAGTAGTAGCAGGATCAGCAATACTGATAGCAGGTACAGCAATGGTGGCAGCAGGGGCAGCACGTCTGGCAGCAGGTACAGCAATGGTGGCAGCAGGGGCAGCATGTCTGGCAGTAGACACAGGCAGCTGACCTGCTCTCACTACTACCCTTTTCTTTCTCTCTTCCCATTCATTTCCCCAAGATCCCTATGGGTGATTTAGGGGGGCTGGACAGCATTGGTTCTGTAGTGCTCGCTTCCTCCTAAGACTCAGTGGACACATAAGGGTCCTTCCAGTTCCTCCTTTTTAAAAATTCTCATAGGGAAAGCAGTCACTATGAGCCTCTCCTAGCTCCATTTTTTAAAACGATCACAGCAGAACAGCACAGCACGTCTACCTTGCTCTGTAGCTGCTTCTATTGTGTTTCACTTCCTGGAATATGTCACTTTTTTATTGCAAAAATCACATAAATCAGTGGGCGGAAACTTTCTAGCCATTGAAAAAATGAATTTTGGCCAATGGGTGAAAAATGCAAAGGTTTTAATCACTGGTTTCAAAGCAGACAACAAAGTGGTTTTCGCTGAATTTCTCGCAGGAACACGGCGATAGCTTTCGCCCACCCCTAGACACCATGTAAAACAAGTAGAATTTGTTATTCTATTCCATGTGGTGGCCTCACCGCACATTAAGGACCACACTTTTGAAAAGGAGGCGCAGAATCCCTAACAAGCAGTGAAAACCACCTGTGTGTTAGAAAACTGGCTTCCAAATACACTGGTGCTTAAAAACACAAGAAGGTTAACCCTATGAGTGTCAGTGGAGTGTGCAACACATTCACAGCATTGCATACCCCATTGGCACTCATAGGGTTAATCTGTCAAGAGTTAACACATGGTCAGAAAAATAAACACTGTCCAATCATCCTGATGTCCGGCAAAGTCCTCAGCACCTTGGAAAGCTCCTGGCCTCTTCTTCTTTAATCTTCTATCTTTCTTCTCTTATTCTTTATTAAAAACTAAAAAAAAAAAAAAAAAAAAAAATTAGATCTTACTGAGAAATCGGATAATGTCCTCAAGAGATGCCACAGTTAACCCTTTCAGTGGAAGAGAGGGTATCCCTCCGGTGTTCAAAGGGTTAAAAGGAGACTTTTGGTATATCTCTTCAAAGTGTAATGTTATCATCGTCTTGTTCATAAAAAAATAATGTTCTTTAGTAAAGTAAAAAAAAACAGATCCTTATCATTGTCAAATGTCCTCTGCTGCCCCTAGCTCCGCTGGTGGCAGCGGGTATGCTTACAGTCATAGCCCCCCCCCCCCCGATACCTACCGGCAGTTGCCCAAGTCTCACTGAAGGAATTTTGAACAGATACTATCTTTTATATTCCAGTGCCTGTTAAAAATGATTGGGAGCCTCCAACTGGCTGGGATGTGTGCTTACACAATCAGCTTCTAGTGGAGGAATGACGAAACCCACTAGAACGTGGCTGGTACCCCTCTGCACTTAAAGGGTTAATGCACAGAGGAGGGTGTTCATAGCATTACTCAGAGCAGATTTGCCACACAACAGAATGTCACACACTTTTTGATGCCGGCTTGTGAGAGGAGGAGGGCATCTGAAGAGGGTATGCATAACATTACTGTGCCTTAACCCTTGTTGCAGACTCCTCTGGCATTCAGAGGGTTAAGATGTCCTCTTCCAGTCACAAGTTACAGTAGGCTCTAGTTGTCACTTTTCTAGCACTGTGCAACCTATACACTGGACCTGCTGTGAGAACAATCTACAATAGGATTTCAGCCAGTGCAATTAACCCTTTGCTTGCAAAAAACAAATTGAGATGCTAATCTCTGGGCACATTTGGCAATCTAACAGTTAAATACTACTATCATGTTTCTTTTTCTCTGCTTTGTCACCAGTGCTTGTGAAAGGAAGAGGGAATTTTAACCCTTTGAACACCAGATGGGTCTGCAACTCATTGCTTTGCAATGTTTTGCAGACCCATCTGGCACACAAATGGTTAAGGGACAGATGGAGGGCATGCATAGCATTACACGGAGCAGATGTGCCACACATTAGAATATTGCAGACCTTTTGATGCGGGCTTGTGAGAGGAGGAGGGCATCTGAAGAGCATATGCATAACATTACTGTGATGCTGCTGACACTCTGATGCAGGCTTGTGAAAGTAGCAGATTTGTGCTATGTTCTTGGTGACACTTAACCATGCGACATCAGAATGTCACCCCTTTGATGCTAGCAGAATTCTGATGTCTCCCTTTTGACGCAGGTGACAGTATGATGCCGCCATTTTGATGGTTGCCAAATAGAGGGTGACATTTCAATAGGATAACCTGACCCTGTGATTCTCTTTCCCCCAGTATTGTCCCTCTGGGACATGATGATGAAGAAGGCAGAACTGGCTAGCAGTATTAGCATCATCACCGGTCAGCTGCCTGTGACTGCTGCTAGTTCTGCCAGTGTGCCTTCCTTACCTGACGAAGAGATTGCAAGTGTGACAGTAGGGGACCTGGCTCTGACACAATTGTCATCATTGCCAACCAATCCAACTCGTATAGAGCCACAGCACTGGTCTTAGTGGTGATGAAAGTCAGTGTGATGGTGGAGCTGCTGATATAGAGGAGAGAATTAGAACCTTTTTAGCTGAAGTGAAAAGGAATTGGAGACGGATATGCAAATGGGGATCAGCCTAACCACTACTATCAGCAGTGACATTGTAGAGTTTGTTGCTGCTATAATTCCTGCTACTGCTGAGTTGCTAAGGCAGACATGATAATTATTTATTTATTTATTTATTTATTGCAAGGTTGTTTTGTTGCAGGACTCCAAGTTCTCTTACTTGAAAAATTCCTAGTCCATAACAAAAAAGTAAAGGATACAATATTTTCATAAACATTAAACTATATTGTATTGTTAGTCAGTTGTTGGGCATCAAGCTGTTGAGTGGTTTGGAATAATGAACATTATAGTCCCCCACCGGTTGAAAGTTCAACAACTGACTACTCTTGCAATATTGTGGTAAAATGTACTTAACCCTTAAATGCAAGACACACCTCCAAATCAATGTGATGTGGAGCAGGATGTACTAATACAATTCAACACTAAAATAGGTGCTAGAATACATTTTTGTGTGATGTACCTGCCTATCGTTTATGAACTAATCTATTTAAACTGAACATTCTCCCATTAACACCCTTTGAGCCAAGGGAAGGGCAGTGTAAAGTGTATACGTGTGTTCTGCCACATTCTGGACCTCTGCCTCTTTTTAAGTCAAAGTACTATACAAGGATCAGAGGAAGTAATCATCAAGTAACTCAATATCCCTGGCCATAATAGAATGGTGACATTCAGGGCTTGTTGCATTGATGAGTTTATGATAGAGGAGTTTGCGCGCTGGCAGACACAAACATGACCATATGAACCATTGATATCTTAGAGTGTAGATGCATAATTTGGAGGCTAATGTGAAACTTCAGAAAAAAAGCTGTACTTTCAGATTTGTACATTCTGCCATTAAGTTTGTGAAGTATCTAGCATCCAGTGGATTAAACATAAAGACCCTTAGAGTATTAAGGTTTCTGCTCATCCCTATTGTTTCAAAATGGGTATTACTATAATTGGTGTTTTGTAATAATATTTATCAGTATACTATATACTGTATTCATAAAATATGTTTTTATGTTTTTTCCACTGTAGATCCATTACAACAATTTCATTCCATGTGAGAACCACACCAGAGTCAATGAATTCATTCTTCAGGGTTTTTCAGAATATCTAATGCTACAGATACCATTATTTTGTATATTTCTACTGTTTTACATTTTTATGCTACTTGGAAACCTCCTTATTTTAATAGTGGTCTATACTAACCCTGTACTGCATATCCCTATGAATTTTTTCCTATGCAGTCTCTCTTTTATCGACATCTCTGCCTATTCTCTTTCTCAGCCCAAGCTTCTATCTATGCTCTTGCTAGGAGATAACACCATATAATTTTCTGACTGCATGATCCTGCTCTACTTTATTATGACTTTTGCATTTATTGAGTTTATATCATTAACAGCCATGACATATGACCGCTATATTGCAATTTGCTATCCGTTGAGATATTTGATTTTAATTAGGAGTAGATTTTGTGTCATACTCATCACTTCTTGTTGGATTGCTGGTTTCCTATTTACAATATCACATACATTGCTTTTATAATAATTACCTTTCACACCTGATTAATCATTTCTTTTATGATACATAAGTGGTATTATACCTGCCTTGTGTGGACACATCTTTCATTCATGATTAATTATAGTTTTGTTGCATTTGTAGATCTTCCTGTCTTAATCCTTATTATCATGTCACATACCTACATCATTTTCAGCATCCTAAAGATCAGTTCTGCTAAGGGCAGGAAGAAAACTTTCTCCACCTGTACATCTCACCTTACTGTGGTCATTATGTTCTGTTGTAGCTTTAGGATCACAGACAGCAGACCTTCATCTCAGTATTCATCCACTCAGTCAAAACCATTTTCCTTTCTCTATACTGCAATAATTCCATTTATCAACCCATTTGTATATACTATGCAAAACTGAAATATAAAAAGTCTTTGCATTAGGAACATTATTCAAATGTATTAAATCCCCTATGGTTTTTATCTGTATCTATGATCAGTCAGAGAAATGTGAGGCTTTTTTTTTTTTTTGCCTTCTTCCATCCATCTATATTCCAAATACTTTAAAGAGAAAGGTGTAGTATTAGTGGTAGAACACACACAGCTATAAATTGCACATACTAGGGCTAGACAAATATATGTATAAAAATAAACAGCAAAACAAATATCTAGTGGTGTGCGTGCTGACTTTACCCACTAACTCTTATCCGTGCAGTCTGCCAACACACCACTACAGCGCCCCAAATGTTGCAGTATCCCCCACACTCTGTATAACCATATATCAAATAATTTCTCTTAACAAGATGAAAACCTGTAATAATTCAATTTTCACTCATACATATGTAAATGAAAGATGACAAATGAAATGGAAATGGATCAAACCACAGTCTCTCAGCTCAGTCTCTTGTAGTCCATACACCTTATTAGATCACTCTTCTCTCCTGCTGCCACACCTGTCTGATCCTCCGTCACACCATTGAAATTTCTGTATCGTGCAAAAAGAGGGCGCAAAGACAAAAAGAAAAACCTTAAAGTGGTGTATGTTTATTCACATAAAAAACCCGCATAAAAAACACTTACAGGATACACTGATTACACAGGCAAATAGAATCCTCGAGTTATTTTCAATATTGGTATCGAGTCCCACGTCACATCGATAACATCAACTGGCTATAAGACCACCCGATTTCCTTTTCATCGCCACCTATGGTACCTCTATTGGTGGAGTTACTCTGGGATTCTCAGGGTTCTCCACAGCCTTGATTTTTTCCAGTTTTGTGACGCTGATACACAAATATCTTTCCGCTCGCAATTCTTTGATACTCCTTTCCTCTAACCTGGCGGTATCATAGACACAAATCTCCCCACGCGTATCGCCGGTCTCTCTCCCGGCTTTGTCAAGGGTTACTACAGCCCTCTAGTGGGCTAACCTTTTATCACCTCTTCTCCGTTCAAATGGCTGAGTTAACTCCCTCATCCCCGGATCTCCATCGGCATATCAAACCTTCAACATTAGTCTCCCGACATTTAACCAGAGGCAAAGAAAACTCAACCACCCGAAAAATGAAGGTAGTAACCCTTGACAAAGCCGGGAGAGAGACCGGCGATACGCGTGGGGAGATTTGTGTCTATGATACCGCCAGGTTAGAGGAAAGGAGTATCAAAGAATTGCGAGCGGAAAGATATTTGTGTATCAGCGTCACAAAACTGGAATAAATCAAGGCTGTGGAGAACCCTGAGAATCCCAGAGTAACTCCACCAATAGCGGTACCATAGGTGGGGATGAAAAGGAAATCGGGTGGTCTTATAGCCAGTTGATGTTATCGATGTGACGTGGGACTCGATACCAATATTGAAAATAACTCGAGGATTCTATTTGCCTGTGTAATCAGTGTATCCTGTAAGTGTTTTTTATGCAGGTTTTTTATGTGAATAAACATACACCACTTTTAGATTTTTCTTTTTGTCTTTGCGCCCTCTTTTTACACGATATGTATAAAAATGTATGTAAAATAAGTACAAAGACAGACACACACATGCACAGCTTTACTCAGCAAGCTAAAGAGGTATGATTTTGCAGTAAATAAACTGCACTATAGAGTTGAAATGGAAATTGACAATAATAATCTAACTAAAATAAACAACATATTGAGCAATCCTAGAAAGAAGTAGCATATTGCTTCACGATAGGAGCAGAGCTCTCAAGCAACCACAGTGACAAAAACAATGGGTCACATAGAGCTTCGCCCTCTCAAGAAGCAAAAAAAAGCCACATAAAAGATCTCAAATAATGTGTGCCAGACAAGAAAAAATATGTGGTGTAGCAACAAACAACATATAAAAAACCATATGAATAAATATGTTGAGAGTTTACAAAAATCACAGAACATTTGATTAATAAAACCTTATCAGGTATCCGTCATATCCTTCTGAGTTGGTTCAAGGAGGGTGGGGATCTATAAATGTTAATCAGAGGTTATTCATAGTTTTGGCTTCTTACAAGCAGTATTTTCCCTCTCTAGCTTACTCTACCTTACAACCCCTCAACATATCAATTTGTTCTGCTTTGGGATTTGAGTTTTGAGCTATTATGTCAGAAACAAGAATAAGAGAGCTTGAAACCTTATCTGTTAAAGCAGAACTTTCATGCTAATAAAATTGCACACAAATATATTACTAACCTAACGATATGCAAAGTTATACTATCCTTAAGCTCACTAAGTTAGGGTATTGAAGAAAATTACATCTTTGGCAGGAACCAGAGGACAGACAGAGCAGACATCTTAGATGAAATGCACCACTGAGTCTGCGTTGTCTGTCCTGTTCTCTACCAGCATTCATGAGTGGTGTCCTTCGTGCATTTACCCTTTGAGTGCCAGAGGGGTACACAAGTCATTGCAGAGCAATGTGTTGCGTACCCCTCTGGCACTCAAAGGGTTAAGGCACCGGAAGGGACTGATCACACAGGTGCACAGAGCTTCTCTTGTAAATTCTGTGCAGCCCGATGCCTACAGAAGATGTGATTTTTTTCTTCAGTCCTACTGACTTAGTGAGCTTAAGTATAGTATAACTTTGCATATCGCTAGGTTAGTAATATATTTGAGAGCAATTTTATTAGCATGAAAGTTACGCTTTAAGCAGAACTTCCTTTCAATATATGAATATTTGCCACTAGAGTCTAGAATGTATGTTTAAAGAGACATCCTCTTTGCGAATGACAAGAACTTATCCTACCTTCAAAGAAGCCAAGGATGAGGAGGAAGAAAGACTCCCTACTATCAAAAGTGCCCTCCACACTTACCTGTTCAGTACCAAGGACTGGAGAAAATATGCAAACCTGGTTATTACCTTTTCATGAACAAGTAAAGGACAGACGGTGTCTAAAGGAAGTGTTAGTCACTGGATCAAATCATCTATTGATTTTAATGTTTATACATAATCTCACTAAGAGGAGACCATAAGAGATTCCGAAGGTTCATTCAATCTCTGTAGTGTCATCTGTCAAGGATCTGTTCTCTGCAGCATATAACCTGCCAATGTTAGATCAGCAGAATCAGTTGAACAGGGAATTTTTTTTTTGTGGGGGGGGGGTTTACTGGGATTGGGGGGGGCAGTTAATAAAAAAATAAATACAATTTTAAACACCTCCATAACACATGGTATAAAAGGGGTTTGAGGAAGGTGCCTGTGTTGGAGAGTGGAGTCTGGGGAAAGAATCAGTTGAACAGGGAATTTCTTTTGGGGGGTGATTTCTTAACTGGTATTGGGGGGACAGTTAATACAAAATTAAAATAAATAAAATAAAATAACTTAAGACATTTTTATGTAAAGTTATAGAGGAGACCCCCTGATGTAAGCTGCTACTGTGGTAAACTGATACTTGACATGACAGATTATTTTGTAGAGGATAATTTGTAAGATTTGTTGTTAGAGGGCCAGGCCCTGATTAAACATTGATTTGTAGGACTTATACTTGTTTGGCACAAGCCCCCAAAAATTGTTTATTTTTTTGTAGGCCTCTACTTTTTTTTTTGCTTTTTTTAAAAGCACAAGCCCTGAGAAACAAAAATGCTGTAATTGCCTAGTGCCAGCAGGTTATGTCATGATGGCCGGTGGCCTGATATAATTGTGGAATTTGTGACTGCTCTTGTTGCTGCTGCTGGTGAGTTGTTTAAGCACCAGGATGATTACGCAGCTCAAAGGGAATGGGATCAACAATAGCAGTAATATATGGACTATGAAGGTTCCACTTGCAACGACTAGCTCCGGGGATGCGTCTGAGGCAGTAGCAGCACCATAACTAGCTCCCACCACTTCAGGTATTTGTGGAGAAAAGAAGAAGATGGTCATTAATGCTTCTCCACCTGCCCCTCCTCCAAAATCATGGTTGTGTTACTAGAATACAAATTTTCCCTTGAGAGCAGGAATTGTGCCTCTCACATCAACAACTGCAATGTGCTCAGTGTAAATAAAGGAAGGACTTGGAGGTGGAACAATCGGTACATCTGTACTTACATGAAACACCTGGCACAACTGTATGAAAAACACCATGACACTTAGGGTCCCCAGTGTGAAATTCCCCCCACCAGAAACCAAGTACTGCTTCTGTCACTATGCCTTTTGTCCACACTATTCTAAGGACAAATGAGTGACAACTTGCTGACAGTTTAATAGTAATGATGAACCCTCCCTGCCACCAGCTTAGCATATTCTGTGGGATGGAATCTTTTCAGATGCTGCTAGATGTCCTGCTTGCTAGTCTCCTCCACCACACTGCCGTGTGTGGCCATGTGCAATGGGTGGACACAAGCTGCCACATCCTAACATCTACAGAGTGGCTATCACTTAGTGGGGGAGGTAACGGTGAACAAGGTGGACTGGCAGAAGATGTAGTTAACATATAGCAAGAAGGTGATGGCGAGGTAGTTGTTTTGCTCATTGTTGAACTTTCAGCCTGTGGTTGGGTTTCTCTATTCTTCCACCTCTTTGATCTTCTCCTCACCTCTTGTTGCATTTCCGGAGAGTCAGGGGATACAGCAGGTGGGTGTTTGGCTTTAACATGCTTCACATAATTGTCATGGTGTCTGTGTTTCATGTGTGTTATCAGGGCAGTTGTACCAAGGTGTGTTCCCTCCTTTCCCCTTCCCCTACCACTTCCCTAATCCTAGTCCCACCAGCTGCTTCACCATCACTGTTATTACCACTAACAGCAACCACATCAAGTCCAGTCCCTGAATCTTCCTCCTCACAGTTGCTAGTAATATGGTGTTCACCCCCACCTTCACTCCTAACACTAACAAGCTGTTGGACCTTTGTATAAGTACTAGTGGCAGGACTGTCTGGGGATGTCAAGTGTGACTTAGGGTCCCCTGCTGACACACTTGGCATCATCTTCGCCTTCAACCTCCAGGGAATTAAAAGACACACTGGCAGCCAGTTCAGCACTGGCAGCAGGTTCAGCACTGACAATAGGCACTACATTGGTGGCAGCAAAGGAAGTACTGGCAGCAGACGCAGCATGACTGTCAGCAGGCACAGTAGGTTGACCTGTCCTGCTCTCAGTACTACCCTCTTTGTCCTCCCAAGAAATTAATTTCCCCACAATCTCTAGGGGTGATTTATGGGGACTGACCAGCATTGGGTCTGTAATGGGCACTTCCTCCTCCTCCTCAGACTCAATCAGGGCCGGATTTACATCTCAGGAGCCTGTAGGCACAGAAATCTGAACCGCCCCCCACCCCCGCCATTGACCATCTCCACTGGACACCTCCACAATGCTCCTAATGTCCACATTGCCCCCATCATCTCTTTATTGCCCTCACATTGCCCCATCAGCTCCAACTTGCCCCCATCAGCTCCACTTTGTCCCCTATCAGCTTAACTTGCCCCACCAGATCCACTTTGCCCCCTATCAGCTCCAACTTGCCCCACCAGATCCACTTTGCCCCCCATCAGCTCCAACTTCCCCCCCATCAGTTCCAACTTGCCCCCCATTACAACGCAAGGGGTGTGCAACGCATGGCATGGTCCTTAAGCAGTTAAACTTTTCAAACATGCAAATATAATACAGAATATTTGCCTACTCTTTCATTAAAGTATTAAAGTGAGTTGAAACGTTAATTCATTTAACCCTTTGAGTGTCAGAGGTATCCAATGAATTGCAGCACAATGCATTGGATACCTTTCTGACACTCAAAAGGTTAAAAGAATAGCTCTGTATTTTTAACAGTATGTTTCCTTATGATTCTAGCTTTCTGTAAAGGACCAGGAACACCAAAAAAAATGAAGTGAATTGATCTAAATTTAAATATCATGCCCATACAGGTAGAATATGCACAATTATTCATGTTACATACCTAATGCGTTGTGTCTCCCTCTGGCACTCAGAGGGTTAATGTTTATACTGTTTGTAAGGTGAGAAAAATCAGTGGATTGTGATGAATCTCCACTGCTCTTATATCAGCTCACTCATCACCTCAGAAAACAGAATATTTCCAGATGTTAACATGAAATACGAGGAATTTAAATCCACATAACCCCAGTTCATTTTAGTAGTAGTTGTTGTTGTTGTTCCTTTACTCCCGTTCTTGTTCGTTTAGTGATGTGAGCTCCCTCTAGCTGCAGCATGACAGTCTGCAACTCCACATTATCTGCAATGGTTAACCGCTTAAGAACAGGGCTTTTTGCAACTTTGACCGTAAATAAAATGCAGGTTTCTAACTTGTTAGTTAAGCACTATTTCCTTGTATGTGGAGGACTCGTTGAGTGCAGGAATGAGGCTTCCTCCAGGCCCTAGGCAGGCGCCTTGCCTGTAATCGGCTCTGGCTATTTTTTTTTAAAGAATGAAAAAAAAAAAAAAAAAAAAGAATCCCATTGGCAGGCGCCCCTCAGTGGCGTGCACCTGTAGGCAGATGCCTACTTTGCCTTATGGCAAACCTGGCCCTGGACTCAATGGACACATAAGGGTCCTTCTATCTCCTCCTTTTATTATTCTTAAACTTGCTCATGATGATAGCAGTCACTATAAGCCTCTCCTGCCTCAATGTTGCTTCTAATTCACAGCAGACAGCACAGCACCTCTCTCTCTCGCTCTGTATTTGCTCGTTTTCTGTTTCACTTCCTGGAAAATGGCACATTTATAGCGAAAAGGCAAAAAACATGTTAATCAAGGGACGAAATCTTCCTAGCCATTGAAATATGGCAAAGAATGTTTGACAATGAGTGAAAACAGTGAAGATTTTAATTGTTGTGTTTAAAGAAGATCTTCCCGCAAAAAAGTCGACAACAAGGTTGTTTTCTCTGATGTTTCGCAGGAACACAATGGGACCTTTCTCCCACCCCTAGTTTTAACAGTGGAATATTCACATAATATGTTTGTCGACCTTTTGTTACTCAAGACCTATATATGAAAGCTTGAGAAAGAGAGAATCCATCATATTTGAGCTAAAGTGGCAACCTATATATAAAAGTACCTCACTTTTGATATCCATGCCATAACTCTTAAAACTAAAGTATTTGTTTAGGTGGGTTTTACACTTCTCACAATTGGTAAAACATTTTGCCAAATACTTAGGTGTACTCTCCTTTAAGTCTAAAGAATTTGATTAACTTGGTATAAAACATCAATATTGATCTACTGTATTCTGGTATTGCTCTTAGGTCATGAATTGTGATTTTTTTTTTATTTTGTATTTCTGAAGATGTTGCTGAAGTCTTTATTTACTAATTGGAGAAAGTCATTCAATACTTCTGAGGGATTGTCATCAGGGAAAGTCCAAGTATCCAAGCAACATCATGGATTTTGACTCTTTGTCTGCCTTACATAAGCCTTACAGATTGTATAAAAATGTAAGAGCTTACTTTGTGAACATTTTCTCTTTCAAATCACCAAAATCTGTTAAGGTTTAGTGTCACTTGAACCATTTGCTGTGGATGAAAATTTTGATTTGAGATGTCAAGTGCAAAGGACATCACTAGGTAAGGGTATGATGTTATTTTAAAAGCAATATTAATATTTGTGGATTAAATTAAAGGTATGCAAATATGAATGAGGTACTGTATTTCAAAATTAGATAAACAGTGAGATAAATTATACATTTTTTATTAATATTTGAGAAAGTATTATACGTGTTCTCTAGAAAAATATGCTTTACTGGATGCTTTTTAGCTCAGAAATGTACTATAAAATAAAATCAGCTAATCTAACAGAATGGATTTATCTCTCAGGGTAAACACAAAATCATGTTGCTAGCATTTTACTCTGAAGAATATGAAGTGACTGTGAAACAGGTACCAATTTTTGCCTGTTGAGTTAAACAAGAGATGTAATAATATTTATTTTTTTAGAGTTAAGATAATTTTCACAATGCTCTATTTAAAACTGAGAGATTCGTAAATGAATAAATGTATTACGAACTGTAAAACATAAGATGTATATGAGTACAGAGTGAGTAAATTAAAAAGAACAATAAAGGTTAATCTGAAACATAGACAAATGATTGGTAATTGTGAGAGTGTACAGTAGATTTAGATTAGTTCAGGCATTGTGATAGATACAGTTGATGTCATTGCTGTGTATGCAGAAGATGAGAACATACACTACTTTTAAAACAGGTATCTGAGGATAGATAGATAGATAGATAGATAGATAGACATATTCACTAAATGCATAGTGCTAAGCTTAAAATCAGTAAAATACTTAACAAATCCCCTCTAATTAAAAACATTAACCAAACTTATAGAAAAAGGGTGTCAAAATTAATTTATAAAGGTCAGAGGCAATACACATTTTTGGAATCCCTAATTTTGTGCAGGGGATCAGGAACCTGGATCATGGTTGCCTTAGTCATCTTTTTGACTACAATAAATCCCAAATATGTGCACTGGTTGTCTGCAATGCTGGGAAATATATTTCTTGGATTGGCCAGATTCATTTAATTGAAAATAATTTATTAACTAGAATAATTTGTTTAGGATCATCCCAATATTGATAAAAAAAGAGTAAACTGCATCTCCTACAAAAAATAATATTTTCTCTTATTTGGGTAAGAAATAAACATGTATTATGTTTCTACATAAATATAAGGGTGAATGAGGATGGGTGTTCCACTCTTCATAAATATTTATTTGTGGCCCAGTTTGTTCAGCTGATACACTGGCATTTGGAGAATAAAGTTTCCAAACAAGTTGAACCGGAAGGTACCATCACAGCGATATCATACCAGACCCTGCAATCTTTGTTTTATTCTTGTAACACTGTAACTTTCCTTAGGGAGCAATCCAAAAAATGATCCCATCCTCATGCACCTGTTGATTGGAACTCAGCACCAGCTAAATGTAAGTTATAGTAACCAATTAAATTTTTTTGGTGTTAGTGTTCCTTTACGGGTTTTTTATATTTTTATTGATGATGTGACTTACATCAATTAACATAATAAGCACATTCATAATCATCATCAACATGAGTATTACATAACAATGAAACTTATATCAGAAAGTTAAGTATAAAATTATATGCCCATTTTTTTTCTTGTATTTAGTTGAGACCATGAGCCTACACTGTTGTAACCTATCTCAGTCCTAAACTAAAAATTCTAAATTCCTCTCCCTGCACACCAAATCCCCCGCCCCCACCGGTGCACAGTAACAAAATAGTAAAATAAAGTTATAGTAAATAAGTGAATAAATAGATTAAGTGCCCCATTCCTCTCCCTCCATTCTTTGCAGTCATCTAGAATTAAAGGTTATCATAGAATAATTGAGAGTATTTAAGACATTATCACAGTGCCTGTGATCTAGCTGTCACTCTCTTCTGTGGTTGAGGGTGATTTGTTCACTTGGTTTGGCCCACCCCTTGGTTTCCTTTTTATACCTGACTATTCCATCTGTCAGGTGCCCTTTCGTGGTGTTTCTGAGCCATTTGTTCTGTTGCTGCGTTTCTGATTCCTGTGTACCGATTTGGCTTGCCCTGACCATTCTCCAGTGTTCCTGCTTGTGTATGACCCGGCTCGTCTGACTACCTCCTTCGGACCTCGACTCTGCTTGGCTGACGTTCCTGCTTGTGTATGATCCGGCTTGTACGACTACCTCCTACGTGTTCCGATCCGGCCCGGCTGACTTCCTCCTGCAAGATCAACCTACAGCGTGCTCCAGAAGACCTACGTTCCGGTTGTCGCCGTCGCGACATTATCATCCACTGTTCCAGTACTTGTGTGGCTGTCTTGCCTGGTGTTACTTTGTGCAGTGCAGTGTTACTATCGTGCAGAGCTGTGTACGCCTCACTCAGACAGCAGAGCTGTGCTACTGCAGAAAAGCCTTGTGTAAACGTGCCTTTTAACCCTACCAGTGCTGCCTCGGTCCCACTCTCCTTACTCCAGTGTGAGCCTCGTTCCTAGTGATATTCCTGCTGAGTTGGCCGCTCTCCGTTGGCAACTCGGTACCATCCCAGTAGAGTATTCACTTCCGATTAGGCCGGTTGGGCGCTTTGGCTCTCTCTCTCTCGTTGTATACACTGGGCGATTCCGTTATACCGAGTGGTAACGGGCACAGGCTTCAGCACTAGCATTCCGGTTCTACTTCAGTTGGGCTATTGGCCCTGTCTCGTTATACTCAGTCCGGTAGAGTCTGAGGAGGCTTGGGAGCTCTTGCATTGCAGGCCGGTTCGATACATGCCCGTGGGGCTATATCACTTGCACTAGCAGTAGCCATTCCAGTAGGTACGCCCGTGGGGGCTATTGGGCTCTGCTTTACTACACACCGTGGCGAGACAGTCCGTATCCACTTTATGGTGAACATTTCTTCAGCACAGCTTATCTACACCTCGAGTGTGCCAAACATCTACTCAAGAGACTGATCATAATCAAGGACTTAACCCTCTGTGGTTACCTTAAGCTCAGCTTACTTACACCCAGGGCGTGCCAAACAGTTCCTTGTGAAACTGTTATTTTTCAAGGACTTAACCCTCTGTGGTTATACCCCTTCCTCTGCGGTACATTTGTACTTGTATTCCGTTTGTGCATCTACATTTGTATTTTCCAGTCACTATCGTTGATGTACACCCAACCGCCACTAGAGGGCGACCTTATGTGTTATTATTGCTAAATAAAACTGTGTTTTATTTTACATACTGGTCTGAGTGTCTTTAAAAACCGTGACAGTACAAAAGGGCCATGACCTCAGACAGTAAGGGCGAAGGTAACACTCAAAACATCCACTGGAGAATGGATGCCCATGAGCAGCGCTTAGATCAATTGGCACTGGCTCTACAAACCCTGCTTGAGCGTACGATACACCTAGACAAGCCTAATCCGAATCCGGTGGTCTCCCCAGTCTTGACACCGGACAATCCGCCTCTAGCTCCTCCTACTTGTGTCAGAGGCTTAACGGCTACGGCGCCGTTACCGTTGAGATATGATGGCGAGCCTTCCCTATGCAGGGGCTTCATTAACCAGTTAGAGATCTATCTGGAATTAACGCCCCAGGCTTTTCCTAACGACCGTAGCAGGGTCGGTTTCATGATATCGCTACTAACTGGCAAGGCTTTGGCTTGGGCGAACCCCTTGTGGGAAAGTGCCAGACCTTGCACGCTGAACTTTAACGAATTTGTAAGAAAGTTCCGCAGTGTGTTTGAGGTACCTGGTAGAGTGGCCTCCGCTGCCAAAAAACTAATGGAGATACAGCAGGGCGAACGTTCCTTGGGCAGTTATGCGATAGAATTTCGGACCCTGGCTGCGGAGGTGGGCTGGAACGATGAGGCATTATTGGCAGCCTTCGCTAAGGGGCTCTCCGAAACAATCAAAGATGAAATTGCTGCCCGGGATGTACCCTGTGACCTAGATGAATTCATTGACTATGTAATGATCATTAACTCCCGTATCAGGGAGAGAAGGTTGGCACGAAAGGCAACTTCCAGGAAGCATGGGCAGAACTGCTTCTCTGACCCATCCTCTCCACCCTTTCCTCTTGAACGCACGGGAGAGGCAGCAGAGCCAATGCAACTGGGTTTCACTAGCTCTCCAACGAGGAGAGGTCTTTTCGTAAAAAGCATTGTCTTTGTCTTTATTGTGGCAAACAGGGGCACGTACCTAGGGTACCTTGGGGGACAGGCCCTAGGTGGTGTACAACAGTCCCCAGATCCTAACATTGCTAAACCCACCATCCAGGTGACGTTCTCTTGGGCAGATAAGGGCGCAGACACCTTGGCACTGGTGGACTCGGGTGCAGCCGGATACTTTATGGACCAATCTTTCGCAGACTTGCACAATATTCCTCTATGCAAAAAGGAATGTCCGTTGGCAGTAGAGGCCATTGATGACAGACCATTGGAACCAGCCTTTATTACTATGGAAACCATTCCTATCTCTATGTCAGTTGGGGCTCTCCACAAAGAGGAGGTTCAGTTTCAGATTATCCGCTCTCCTCACCATGCAGTCATATTGGGTTTCCATGGTTGCTTCGGCATAATCCTCAATTTGATTGGCAAACATGCGAAGTCGGTGCCTGGTCCGATTACTGTAAAGAAAACTGCCTATCTCTCCCTGTGAAAATTATGTGTACCCCCCCTGCTATACCAGCTGAATATGGGGAATTCAGTGATGTATTCAGCAAGGGGGAGGCTAGCGCATTGCCCGAGCACAGACCCTACGATTGCGCTATTGATCTGCCTCCTGGTGTGTTTCCTCCGAGGGGTCGAACTTACCCACTGTCTTGCGAAGAGAACAGGGCAATGGAGGAGTACATTGAGGACGCTCTTGGTAGAGGAATTATTCGCAAGTCTAACTCCCCGGCTGGTGCCGGATTCTTCTTTGTTAAGAAGAAAAATGGCGAACTTAGGCCATGTATAGATTACCAGGGGCTTAATAAGCTGATGCCCAAGAATGCATACCCTATTCCACTCATCACTGAGTTATTTGACAGATTGAAGGGCTCTTCTGTCTTCACCAAACTTGATTTACGGGCTGCTTACAATCTAGTAAGAATCAGAGAAGGTGATGAGTGGAAAACGGCATTTAATACCAGAAAGGGGCACTACGAATATCTGGTAATGCCGTTTGGCTTATGTAATGCACCTGCGGTATTTCAGGAGCTGATCAATGACATCTTGCGTGACATGCTTCAGTCCTGTGTGGTGGTATATCTGGATGATATATTGATTCATTCCTCTATGCTCTCCCAGCATATTAAAGATGTCACGCAAGTTTTGTCACTACTAGTGATGAGCGAGCACCCCAATGCTCGGGTGTTCGGGTGCTCTGACCGAGCACCCCCTGAGGCTCGAGTGCTCGGCCGAGCACCCGAGCCCCATTGAAGTCAATGGGAGGACTCGAGCATTACACCAGGCACCCCCTGCTCTGATGAGGGGAGGGTGCCTGGTCCATAGGAAAATGGAAGAAAATGATGGAAACACCACAGAAATGGTTCAGGGACAGCATAGGGAGGATGTCTGGATGCATCTTGGACTCCAACATCGCTGCTGGGAACGATCTTTCGCCCGTAGTACGCCATTTTTACAGACTGATCGTAAAACACACAAAAAGGAAAATAAAAACGACTTTAGGCGAAAAATTGTTACCAAACAGTATTTGCTGTATATTTACTTGTATATCATCTGCAAATTCTCCCAAAAATTTCCTTGATTTTCAGAACTGAGGCCATGATTAAGAGGGAAACGTGCGCAGAGGCAAATTCTCCCAAAAATTTCCTTGATTTTCAGAACTGAGGCCATGATTAAGAGGGAAACGTGCGCAGAGGCAAATTCTCCCAAAAATTTCCTTGATTTTCAGAACTGAGGCCATGATTAAGAGGGAAACGTGCGCTGAGCTGACCATCTAAAACATTATGGGTGAGGGTCTGCTGCAGAGCTGACCATCCTAAACATTATATGCGAAGGCCCGCTAGTGAGCTGACGCTATAAAACATTATATGAGAGGGCCCGCTAGAGAGCTGACCCAATAAAACATTATATGAGAAGGCCCGCTGGTGAGCTGACCTATATAAAAATTGTCAAACAGGGCCCGCTGGTGAGCTGGCCCTATATAAAACTTATATCACAGGGCCCGCTGGTGAGCTGGCCCTATATAAAAATTATATCACAGGGCCCGCTGGTGAGCTGGCCCTATATAAAAATTATATCACAGGGCATATGGAAGAGGAGGAGGAGGATGAGAAGATTAAGAGTCAACCATATACCCGTTTTTTTGGGTGGAAGGGGTGAATGGGAATACAGAGTATTCCCATCATTGTAAATAACATATATAAAGTGAGTTTATGTTCCCCCGGGGCTTTCCTCCAGTGGAGTGGAGAAGTCAGGGGAAATCCAGGCCTTGTTCATTTTTATAAGTGTCAACCTATCAGCATTGTCGGTGGAAAGGCGGATACGCTTATCTGTTATGATGCCACCAGCAGCACTAAATACCCGCTCAGACAGAACGCTGGCGGCAGGGCAGGCCAGCACCTCCAAGGCGTAGAGTGCCAGTTCATACCACGTGTCCAGCTTGGACACCCAGTAGTTGTAAGGCACAGAGGGATCATTGAGGACGCTGACACGGTCTGCTACGTACTCCTTCACCATCTTCCAAAACTTTTCCCTCCTTGTGACACTAGGCTGCGCATCAGGGTGAGGGTGCTGGAGGGGTGTCATGAAGGTGTCCCACGCCTTGGAGAGTGTTGCCCTGCCTTTCTCGGAACTGCTGTGTGCTCCCCTTTTCTCCCCTTCTCTGTTGGCCAAGGTAGCACGTACTCTGCCGCCAGCGTTGTCAGATGGAAAATTTTGGAGCAATTTTTCAACAAGAACCTTCTGGTATTGCACCATTTTGCTTGTCCTCTCCACCGGAGGAATGAGAGATGAGAAATTCTCTTTGTAGCGGGGGTCCAGAAGGGTGAACACCCAGTAATCCGTGTTGTTTAAAATGCGTATAACGCGTGGGTCACGGGAAAGGCAGCCTAACATAAAGTCAGCCATGTGTGCCATAGTACCAACAGTCAAGATTTCGCTGTCCTCACCAGGAGGATGACTCTCAATCTCCTCATCCTCTTCCTCCTCTTCTGCCCACCCACGCTGAAGAGATGGAACTAAAGTTCCATGGCTACCCTCTGTAGCGGAGGCAACCGTGTCTTCCTCCTCCTCCTCCTCCTCCTCCGCCTCCTCCAATTGTCGCTGAGAAGACGAAGTGAGGGTGCTCTGGCTATCACCTTGTGTAAGCTCTTCCTCCCCCATTTCCACCTCTTCCACATGCAAAGCGTCGGTTTTAATTGTGAGCAGCGAGCGTTTCAGTAGACACAGAAGTGGGATGGTTACACTGATAATAGCGTTATCGCCGCTCACCATCTGTGTCGATTCCTCAAAATTGCGTAAAACCTCGCAGAGGTCTGACATCCATTCCCACTCCTCACTTCTGATTACAGGAAGTTGAACGGAGAGGCGACGACCGTGTAACAGCTGGTACTCCACTACTGCCCTCTGCTGCTCACAAAGCCGGGCCAACATGTGGAAGGTGGAGTTCCAGCGCGTGCTCACGTCACACAGCAGCCGGTGAGCTGGCAATTGTAAGCGCTGCTGCAGCTTCAACAGGCCGGCCGAAGCTGTAGATGACTTACGGAAATGTGCACACACGCGGCGCACCTTGGTCAAGAGATCATGCACATTGGGGTAGGTTTTTAGAAATCGCTGAACCACTAAATTAAATACATGCGCTAGGCATGGTACGTGTGTGAGCTTGCCGAGCTCCAAAGCCGCCACCAAGTTACGCCCATTATCACACACAACCATGCCTGGTTGCAGGTTGAGTGGCGAGAGCCACTGCTCGGTCTGGTGACTAATCCCCTGCAACAGCTCTGAGGCCGTGTGCTGTTTGTCCCCAAGGCAGATCAGCTTCAGCACGGCCTGTTGACGCTTCCCCACTGCAGTGCTACACTGCTTCCAGCTACTGGCTGATGGGGGAGTGGCGCTGCGTGTAGAGAATTCGGAGGTGGAAACGGAGGAGGAGGAGCCAATAACGTAGGTGCTGGCGGAAACCCTGATGGAGGTAGGGCCCGCAATCCTCGGCGTGGGTAGCACCCGTGCCATCCCAGGGTCCGAGTCGCTCCCAGCCACCACGACATTCACCCAGTGTGCCGTCAGGGAAATGTAGCGTCCCTGGCCACAAGCACTTGTCCATGTGTCAGTCGTTAAGTGGACCTTCCCAGTAACTGCGTTGGTCAGGGCACGGGTGATGTTACGGGACACATGGTGGTGTAATGCGGGGATGGCACACCGGGAAAAGTAGTGGCGGCTGGGGACCGCGTACCGAGGGACAGCTGCTGCCATCAGGCTGCGGAAGGACTCAGTGTCCACAAGCCTAAATGGCAGCATTTCGATGGCCAGTAATTTGGAAAGGTGTGAGGTTAGTGCTATGGCCTGTGGGTGGGTGGCTGGGTACTTTCTCTTGCGCTCAAATGCCTGGGGTAACGACATTTGGACGCTGTGCTGGGACAGGGAAGTGGATGTGGTCGCTGATGGTGCTTCAGATGGTACAGGTGCAGGGCGGGAGGTATGCGGGCCTGCGCCTTCGACAGGCGATTGGCCGGCACCGAAAACAGGGGAAGAGGAGGCAGTGGTGTGGCCTGCAGACACAGATGGGCGATCCAGGCGTTCCTCCCACTTACTACGGTGCTTGGATGCCATGTGTCGGATCATGCTGGTGGTGGTGAGGTTTCTAGTGTTCATGCCTCGGCTCATTCTGGTGTGGCACAGGTTGCAAACTACAATTCTTTTGTCGTCCGCACTTTCCTTAAAAAAACGCCATACCGCGGAACACCTACCCTTTGGCAAGGTAGATTTACGCAAGGGGGTGCTCCGTGGAACATTTGCGGGCCGGTTTGGTGCGGTCCGCCTTCTTTCTGTAGCCACACCACTGCCTCTTCCAGCCTGTTGCGGTGCTGCAGATGGCTCACCCTCAGGACTGCTGTCATCGCTCGGCTCTACACCTTCCCAGGTGGGGTCAGTCACCTCATCGTCCACCAAGTCCTCCTCCACTTCCTCACTCTGATCATCCTCCTCAAGTCTTGATCCCACCACATACTCAGTCATTGACAACTGTATAACATTCTCCTCAACAAGGTCTTGAGACGGAAATAGTGGTTGATTTAATGGCAACTGTGTCTCATCATCATCATCATCATCCACTACTTCCTTTGACCTTAAATGCCGTTCACATCTGTCATCTTCTTGTGATTGGGTAGCCTCTAGAGGTTGTGAATCAGGGCACAAGATGTCATGTTCCTCTGCAAGCGTGCTTGGAGAGAGGGTCAAATGAAGGATTGGTGATGAGACGAGCTCCTCACTATATCCCAGTGTGGGATCACTTCTTTGACCAGACCGTGTATGGTGGGAGGAAGGATGATCAGAGTGAGGATTATTTTGACCAGACTCTTGGCTACTGAGAGTGGACTTGGTGGAAGACAGGGTGGTGCTTAACCGACTGGAAGCAGTATCAGCTGTCATCCAACCGACCACCTGTTCGCAGTGGTCGGACCTCGAGAGTGATGTCCTGCGACGCCCTGTAAAATTACACATGAAGCTAGGTATGGTGGATGTCTTTCTTTCTTGTGCTCTGGCACCAGGCACAGTTTCTCCGTGTCCTGACCCGCGCCCTGAACTTTCAGGATCACGTCCACTTCCCCGTCCCTTTTTACCCGCCTTCTTCATCTTACACAGAATATGTGACTTTAATATTTGAGTTTGAAAACTTAACAGTATTTCTTCCTATTCTGCAACTGTGCAGAGTACACAGAATAGGCTGCTAAACGGCAGTGATACACACTGAATGGAATATGTGACTTTAATATTTGAGTTTGAAAACTTAACAGTATTTCTTACTATTCTGCAACTCTGCAGAGTACACAGAATAGGCTGCTAAACGGCGGTGACACACACTGAATGGAATATGTGACTTTAATATTTGAGTTTGAAAACTTAACAGTATTTCTTACTATTCTGCAACTCTGCAGAGTACACAGAATAGGCTGCTAAACGGCGGTGACACACACTGAATGGAATATGTGACTTTAATATTTGAGTTTGAAAACTTAACAGTATTTCTTACTATTCTGCAACTGTGCAGAGTACACAGAATAGGCTGCTAAACGGCGGTGAAACACACTGAATGGAATATGTGACTTTAATATTTGAGTTTGAAAACTTAACAGTATTTCTTACTATTCTGCAACTGTGCAGAGTACACAGAATAGGCTGCTAAACGGCGGTGATACACACTGAATGGAATATGTGACTTTAATATTTGAGTTTGAAAACTTAACAGTATTTCTTACTATTCTGCAACTCTGCAGAGTACACAGAATAGGCTGCTAAACGGCGGTGACACACACTGAATGGAATATGTGACTTTAATATTTGAGTTTGAAAACTTAACAGTATTTCTTACTATTCTGCAACTCTGCAGAGTACACAGAATAGGCTGCTAAACGGCGGTGAAACACACTGAATGGAATATGTGACTTTAATATTTGAGTTTGAAAACTTAACAGTATTTCTTACTATTCTGCAACTGTGCAGAGTACACAGAATAGGCTGCTAAACGGCGGTGATACACACTGAATGGAATATGTGACTTTAATATTTGAGTTTGAAAACTTAACAGTATTTCTTACTATTCTGCAACTGTGCAGAGTACACAGAATAGGCTGCTAAACGGCGGTGACACACACTGAATGGAATATGTGACTTTAATATTTGAGTTTGAAAACTTAACAGTATTTCTTACTATTCTGCAACTCTGCAGAGTACACAGAATAGGCTGCTAAACGGCGGTGAAACACACTGAATGGAATATGTGACTTTAATATTTGAGTTTGAAAACTTAACAGTATTTCTTACTATTCTGCAACTCTGCAGAGTACACAGAATAGGCTGCTAAACGGCGGTGAAACACTGAATGGAATATGTGACTTTAATATTTGAGTTTGAAAACTTAACAGTATTTCTTACTATTCTGCAACTGTGCAGAGTACACAGAATAGGCTGCTAAACGGCGGTGATACACACTGAATGGAATATGTGACTTTAATATTTGAGTTTGAAAACTTAACAGTATTTCTTACTATTCTGCAACTGTGCAGAGTACACAGAATAGGCTGCTAAACGGCGGTGACACACACTGAATGGAATATGTGACTTTAATATTTGAGTTTGAAAACTTAACAGTATTTCTTACTATTCTGCAACTGTGCAGAGTACACAGAATAGGCTGCTAAACGGCGGTGATACACACTGAATGGAATATGTGACTTTAATATTTGAGTTTGAAAACTTAACAGTATTTCTTACTATTCTGCAACTGTGCAGAGTACACAGAATAGGCTGCTAAACGGCGGTGACACACACTGAATGGAATATGTGACTTTAATATTTGAGTTTGAAAACTTAACACTATTTCTTACTATTCTGCAACTGTGCAGAGTACACAGAATAGGCTGCTAAACGGCGGTGAAACACACTGAATGGAATATGTGACTTTAATATTTGAGTTTGAAAACTTAACAGTATTTCTTACTATTCTGCAACTCTGCAGAGTACACAGAATAGGCTGCTAAACGGCGGTGAAACACACTGAATGGAATATGTGACTTTAATATTTGAGTTTGAAAACTTAACAGTATTTCTTACTATTCTGCAACTGTGCAGAGTACACAGAATAGGCTGCTAAACGGCGGTGAAACACACTGAATGGAATATGTGACTTTAATATTTGAGTTTGAAAACTTAACAGTATTTCTTACTATTCTGCAACTGTGCAGAGTACACAGAATAGGCTGCTAAACGGCGGTGACACACACTGAATGGAATATGTGACTTTAATATTTGAGTTTGAAAACTTAACACTATTTCTTACTATTCTGCAACTGTGCAGAGTACACAGAATAGGCTGCTAAACGGCAGTGACACACACTGAATGGAATATGTGACTTTAATATTTGAGTTTGAAAACTTAACAGTATTTCTTACTATTCTGCAACTCTGCAGAGTACACAGAATAGGCTGCTAAACGGCGGTGACACACACTGAATGGAATATGTGACTTTAATATTTGAGTTTGAAAACTTAACAGTATTTCTTACTATTCTGCAACTGTGCAGAGTACACAGAATAGGCTGCTAAACGGCGGTGAAACACACTGAATGGAATATGTGACTTTAATATTTGAGTTTGAAAACTTAACAGTATTTCTTACTATTCTGCAACTGTGCAGAGTACACAGAATAGGCTGCTAAACGGCGGTGATACACACTGAATGGAATATGTGACTTTAATATTTGAGTTTGAAAACTTAACAGTATTTCTTACTATTCTGCAACTGTGCAGAGTACACAGAATAGGCTGCTAAACGGCGGTGACACACACTGAATGGAATATGTGACTTTAATATTTGAGTTTGAAAACTTAACAGTATTTCTTACTATTCTGCAACTCTGCAGAGTACACAGAATAGGCTGCTAAACGGCGGTGAAACACACTGAATGGAATATGTGACTTTAATATTTGAGTTTGAAAACGTAACAGTATTTCTTACTATTCTGCAACTGTGCAGAGTACACAGAATAGGCTGCTAAACGGCGGTGATACACACTGAATGGAATATGTGACTTTAATATTTGAGTTTGAAAACTTAACAGTATTTCTTACTATTCTGCAACTGTGCAGAGTACACAGAATAGGCTGCTAAACGGCGGTGACACACACTGAATGGAATATGTGACTTTAATATTTGAGTTTGAAAACTTAACAGTATTTCTTACTATTCTGCAACTCTGCAGAGTACACAGAATAGGCTGCTAAACGGCGGTGAAACACACTGAATGGAATATGTGACTTTAATATTTGAGTTTGAAAACTTAACAGTATTTCTTACTATTCTGCAACTCTGCAGAGTACACAGAATAGGCTGCTAAACGGCGGTGAAACACACTGAATGGAATATGTGACTTTAATATTTGAGTTTGAAAACTTAACAGTATTTCTTACTATTCTGCAACTGTGCAGAGTACACAGAATAGTCTGCTAAACGGCGGTGATACACACTGAATGGAATATGTGACTTTAATATTTGAGTTTGAAAACTTAACAGTATTTCTTACTATTCTGCAACTGTGCAGAGTACACAGAATAGGCTGCTAAACGGCGGTGACACACACTGAATGGAATATGTGACTTTAATATTTGAGTTTGAAAACTTAACAGTATTTCTTACTATTCTGCAACTGTGCAGAGTACACAGAATAGGCTGCTAAACGGCGGTGAAACACACTGAATGGAATATGTGACTTTAATATTTGAGTTTGAAAACTTAACAGTATTTCTTACTATTCTGCAACTGTGCAGAGTACACAGAATAGGCTGCTAAACGGCGGTGACACACACTGAATGGAATATGTGACTTTAATATTTGAGTTTGAAAACTTAACACTATTTCTTACTATTCTGCAACTGTGCAGAGTACACAGAATAGGCTGCTAAACGGCGGTGACACACACTGAATGGAATATGTGACTTTAATATTTGAGTTTGAAAACTTAACAGTATTTCTTACTATTCTGCAACTCTGCAGAGTACACAGAATAGGCTGCTAAACGGCGGTGAAACACACTGAATGGAATATGTGACTTTAATATTTGAGTTTGAAAACTTAACAGTATTTCTTACTATTCTGCAACTCTGCAGAGTACACAGAATAGGCTGCTAAACGGCGGTGAAACACACTGAATGGAATATGTGACTTTAATATTTGAGTTTGAAAACTTAACAGTATTTCTTACTATTCTGCAACTGTGCAGAGTACACAGAATAGGCTGCTAAACGGCGGTGATACACACTGAATGGAATATGTGACTTTAATAT
The DNA here is from genome assembly GCA_037306005.1 of Rhinophrynus dorsalis. NCBI lineage: Eukaryota > Metazoa > Chordata > Amphibia > Anura > Rhinophrynidae > Rhinophrynus > Rhinophrynus dorsalis. The sequence continues at coordinate 48,404,827 of CM074728.1, read as the reverse complement.
TTGAGTTTGAAAACTTAACAGTATTTCTTACTATTCTGCAACTGTGCAGAGTACACAGAATAGGCTGCTAAATGGCGGTGACACACACTGAATGGAATATGTGACTTTAATATTTGAGTTTGAAAACTTAACACTATTTCTTACTATTCTGCAACTGTGCAGAGTACACAGAATAGGCTGCTAAACGGCGGTGAAACACACTGAATGGAATATGTGACTTTAATATTTGAGTTTGAAAACTTAACAGTATTTCTTACTATTCTGCAACTGTGCAGAGTACACAGAATAGGCTGCTAAACGGCGGTGACACACACTGAATGGAATATGTGACTTTAATATTTGAGTTTGAAAACTTAACAGTATTTCTTACTATTCTGCAACTGTGCAGAGTACACAGAATAGGCTGCTAAACGGCGGTGATACACACTGAATGGAATATGTGACTTTAATATTTGAGTTTGAAAACTTAACAGTATTTCTTACTATTCTGCAACTCTGCAGAGTACACAGAATAGGCTGCTAAACGGCGGTGACACACACTGAATGGAATATGTGACTTTAATATTTGAGTTTGAAAACTTAACAGTATTTCTTACTATTCTGCAACTGTGCAGAGTACACAGAATAGGCTGCTAAACGGCGGTGAAACACACTGAATGGAATATGTGACTTTAATATTTGAGTTTGAAAACTTAACAGTATTTCTTACTATTCTGCAACTCTGCAGAGTACACAGAATAGGCTGCTAAACGGCGGTGACACACACTGAATGGAATATGTGACTTTAATATTTGAGTTTTAAAACTTAACAGTATTTCTTACTATTCTGCAACTCTGCACACTACACAGAATGTGCTGCTAAACTGCGGCGAAGCACACTGAATGGAATATGTGACTTTGATATTTTAGTTTGAAGACTTAACAGTATTTCTTCCTATTCTGCAACTCTGCACAGTACACAGAATGTGCTGCTAAACTGCGGCGAAGCACACTGAATGGAATATGTGACTTTGATATTTGAGTTTGAAGACTTAACAGTATTTCTTCCTATTCTGCAACTCTGCACAGTACACAGAATGTGCTGCTAAACTGCGGCGAAGCACACTGAATGGAATATGTGACTTTGATATTTTAGTTTGAAGACTTAACAGTATTTCTTCCTATTCTGCAACTCTGCACAGTACACAGAATGTGCTGCTAAACTGCGGCGAAGCACACTGAATGGAATATGTGACTTTGATATTTTAGTTTGAAGACTTAACAGTATTTCTTCCTATTCTGCAACTCTGCACAGTACACAGAATGTGCTGCTAAACTGCGGCGACGCACACTGAATGAAATATGTGACTTTGATATTTTAGTTTGAAGACTTAACAGAATGTGCTCTAATCTGCAACTTTGCACACTAAACAGAATGTGCTCTAATCTGCAACTTTGCACACTAAACAGAATGTGCTCTAATCTGCAACTTTGCACACTAAACAGAATGTGCTCTAATCTGCAACTTTGCACACTAAACAGAATGTGCTCTAATCTGCAACTGTGCACACTAAACAGAATGTGCTCTAATCTGCAACTTTGCACACTAAACAGAATATTTTTTTTTTTTTTTTTTTTTTTTTTTTTTTTCCCCCCACACAAAATAACCTGCTGCCCCCACACACAGTAGTCCTAAAAAGGACTTTTGGTTCTTTTTTTTCACAAGTTTGGTTTTTTTCCTCCCTACACTGCCTTTCCCTTCCTATCCTCAGCTCTCCCTGGCTAAGACTGAGCCGAACTCGATGGTCAGGTGCTATACAGCACCTGACCACGGGTTCTGGCCAGCCAATCAGTGTAATGCCAGCAGCCAACATGGCTGCTGGCATTACACCGATGTCAGAGCCTCCCTGCACGTTTATTGGCTGCGCAGCAGCCGCAAAACGTGCGGGGAGGAGACCCGAACATGGCGGGCGAGCACATGCGGTACTCGTACGAGTACCGCCATGTGCCGAGCAGAGCGATGCTCGAGCCGATCCGAGCATCGGCCGAGCATGCTCGCTCAACACTAGTCACTACTCAAGGCTAATAAGCTGTTTTGCAAATTGGAAAAATGCGAGTTCCATGTGTCACAAGTACCATTCTTGGGGTTCATAATCTCGAAGGATGGAATCGCTATAGACCAAGAGAAGTTGGCAGCGGTATTGCAGTGGCCTCGCCCTAAAGGGTTAAAAGCGATTCAGCGCTTTTTAGGGTTTGCCAACTATTATAGAAAATTCATACGCAACTTTTCCACTATTGTGAAACCCTTGTCTGACTTAACTCAGAAGGGTGCCACTCCCTCTCAGTGGTCCGAGGCCGCTGATAATGCGTTTGAGACCTTAAAATCTGCCTTTGCGTCCGCTCCAGTACTGTCCCATCCCAATCCCTCCCTGCCTTTTACTTTGGAGGTCGACGCCTCTGAAGTTGGGGTTGGGGCAGTGCTCTGCCAGTGTCCTGTGGGAGGTGGTACCTTGAAACCTTGTGGGTTTTTTCAAAAAAGTTGTCTAGCGCACAAAGTCACTATGAGATTGGCGACAGAGAGTTATTGGCTATTATTCTGGCATTGAAGGAGTGGCGCCACCTGTTGGAGGGTACTAAGAACCCAGTATTAATCCTGACCGATCACAAGAACTTGACATATCTCTCTGAAGCTAAGAGGTTGTCTTTTCGTCAGGCCAGGTGGGCACTCTTTTTGTCCCGATTTAACTTTATGGTATCATACCTTCCAGGGTCTAAGAACGTCAGGGCAGACGCATTGTCTCGTCAATTTGCATCTGACACTGACAGGGAGGAGGAGCCGGTACCCATCATTCAGCCTGACCGTATTTTGGCTACCATTCGCACTAGTATAACCTCACCTCTGGGAGAGGAGATTCTGGGGTCTCAAGCTAGGGCTCCACCTGAGACTCCAGTTGGCAAATGCTTTGTGGAGGAGCCTTTTCGCACTCGCCTTTTGGAGACCTATCATTCCTCTAGGGCTGCCGGGCACATTGGCAGGGATCAACTGGTATGGTCTCTTTCGCAATTATTCTGGTGGCCGACGCTCAGAGCCGATTGTTCCGCCTTTACTGCCGCCTGTGCCACATGTGCCCGTGCCAAGACCCCCAGGCATCTTCCAGTGGGTTTGCTCCAACCTGTGCCTAATGGAGAACGGCCCTGGTCCCACATTTCTATTGATTTTATGGGAGAATTGCCTAATTCGAGGGGCTTTACATTTATACTTATGGTGGTTGATCGGTTCTCCAAAATGGCTCATTTTGTGCCACTCAGAGGGCTTCCATCGGCTCAGGAACTAGCTAAGGTGTTTGCTAGTGAAGTGTTTCGTTTGCACGGGGTACCCAGAGTGGTGGTCTCTGACCGTGGGAGTCAATTCGTGTCCAGGTTTTGGAGGGCATTCTGTGGCATGATGGGCATTCAATTGTCCTTCTCTTCCGCCTACCATCCCCAGACCAACGGAGCTGCTGAGCGTGCCAACCAGGGATTGGAACAGTTCCTGCGCTGTTTTATTACTGATCATCATGACAATTGGGCTGACCTGTTGCCATGGGCGGAGTTTGCCAGGAACTGTGCAGTTAACTCATCATCCGGGAGCTCCCCGTTCTTATTCAATTATGGGTTTCAGCCAGGTTTGCTCCCGGACTTGTTTCAGTCTCAGCAGATTCCGGCTTTGGATGAGCATATGGAGCAGCTCCGTTCCACATGGGCACAAGTACAAAGGACCCTCAGTCAGTCCTTCCAGCGACATCAGAGATATTCCAATCGTAACCGGCTGGCAGCGGTCTCTTTCCAGGTTGGGGACAGGGTATGGCTCTCGTCTAGAAACCTTAACCTGCAAGTCCCTTCAAATAAGTTGGCTCCCCGGTTTATTGGCCCATTTAAAATTATCCACAAAATTAATCCTGTCTCCTATGCATTGGAACTTCCACCATCTATGCGTATTCACGTCTTCCATGTATCTCTGTTAAAACCTCTGGTTTGCAATCGTTACACGACCACCCCGGTGGTTCCTGGGCCGGTGGACATTCAGGGGCAAGAGGAATACGAGATGCAGAGCATTGTGGATTCTAGGCGACTTAGAGGGAAGTTGCAATACCTGGTCCATTGGAGGGGATTTGGCCCGGAGGAGCGCTCTTGGGTTGATCAGAAGGACCTTCATGCGCCCACACTGGTGCACAACTTCCACTCCAAGTACCCTCAGAAACCTAGGCCTCCAGTGGGGAGAGGGGGTCTTTGAGGGGGGGGGGTACTATCACAGTGCCTGTGATCTAGCTGTCACTCTCTTCTGTGGTTGAGGGTGATTTGTTCACTTGGTTTGGCCCGCCCCTTGGTTTCCTTTTTATACCTGACTATTCCATCTGTCAGGTGCCCTTTCGTGGTGTTTCTGAGCCATTTGTTCTTTTGCTGCGTTTCTGATTCCTGTGTACCGATTTGGCTTGCCCTGACCATTCTCCAGTGTTCCTGCTTGTGTATGACCCGGCTCGTCTGACTACCTCCTTCGGACCTCGACTCTGCTTGGCTGACGTTCCTGCTTGTGTATGATCCGGCTTGTACGACTACCTCCTACGTGCTCCGATCCGGCCCGGCTGACTTCCTCCTGCAAGATCAACCTACAGCGTGTTCTAGAAGACCTACGTTCCGGTTGTCGCCATTGCGACATTATCATCCACTGTTCCAGTACTTGTGTGGCTGTCTTGCCTGGTGTTACATCGTGCAGTGCAGTGTTACTATCGTGCAGAGCTGTGTACGCCTCACTCAGACAGCAGAGCTGTGCTACTGCAGAAAAGCCTTGTGTAAACGTGCCTTTTAACCCTACCAGTGCTGCCTTGGTCCCACTCTCCTTACTCCAGTGTGAGTCTCGTTCCTAGTGATACTCCTGCTGAGTTGGCCGCTCTCCGTCGGCAACTCGGTACCATCCCAGTAGAGTATTCACTTCCGATTAGGCCGGTTGGGCGCTTTGGCTCTCTCTCTCTCGTTGTATACACTGGGCGATTCCGTTATACCGAGTGGTAACGGGCACAGGCTTCAGCACTAGCATTCCGGTTCTACTTCAGTTGGGCTATTGGCCCTGTCTCGTTATACTCAGTCCGGTAGAGTCTGAGGAGGCTTGGGAGCTCTTGCATTGCAGGCCGGTTCGATACACGCCCGTGGGGCTATATCACTTGCACTAGCAGTAGCCATTCCAGTAGGTACGCCCGTGGGGGCTATTGGGCTCTGCTTTACTACACACCGTGGCGAGACAGTCCGTATCCACTTTATGGTGAACATTTCTTCAGCACAGCTTATCTACACCTCGAGTGTGCCAAACATCTACTCAAGAGACTGATCATAATCAAGGACTTAACCCTCTGTGGTTACCTTAAGCTCAGCTTACTTACACCCAGGGCGTGCCAAACAGTTCCTTGTGAAACTGTTATTTTTCAAGGACTTAACCCTCTGTGGTTATACCCCTTCCTCTGCGGTACATTTGTACTTGTATTCCGTTTGTGCATCTACATTTGTATTTTCCAGTCACTATCGTTGATGTACACCCAACCGCCACTAGAGGGCGACATTATGTGTTATTATTGCTAAATAAAACTATGTTTTATTTTACATACTGGTCTGAGTGTCTTTAAAAACCGTGACAGACATTTAAGCCTCAACTCAATTTAACCCACTAAAACAGCCGGTAGGGCAAAAATTGCTACTGGGCAGTAGACACACTATGTCACCTTCAGTATTCAATAACCCCTACCAACTGATACCACAAAGAACATTGGGCCACTGAAACTGACTTGTGGCCACACGTCCATCATGTGTTTTTAGTTCCTCAAACTCATGCTAAATAGTAAGAGTAATGTGAACATCAAAGGAAAATGGCTAATGTTTGCTGCTTGACACACTGTCAAGTACTGACTGTTAGATCAAACAAACAGTCACTTTCCCAAACACTAACCCTACACTACCCTACCAGTACAGTGCAACAAAACTAGACCTAACACTATCCTAACACCCAGATCTGTATAACACCTACCTGCCAGCCACTGTCCATCTTCTCCAATCATCTTCTATCTTCCTTCTCATTCTTTGTCTTCATCTTCTTATTTTCTCTCTTATTCTTTTCAGTCTTCTGATCTTCTAAGAAAGAAGAAGAGGATGACAGTGTAAGGGTTCTGGAGATATATTTTCCTTTTTGTTCGGGTTCGGCTTCCTTACCTTGCTGCCCATTTTTTCCCGCTGCTGATTGGAGTATTAGGGTTTAGCTCCTAGTCTGCCCTGTTCTCCACGCTTGATTAAATGTGCTGCTGGTGGAGTTTGGCGTGATATTTGCTGTTTGCTGTTCCAATATCTGACCCCTGACATGTTTTGACCTGGCTTCCCATTTCGTTTCGGGTCCTGCTGTTCTGACCTTCTGGCTTGTCTGACTATTCTGCTCGCATCCTCAGCTGTCCCTGATGACCTCAGTAAGAGAATTTTGGCTTGCAATTTGACACCGCTTCGCTCCCTCTCTGATAGACTCAGTTGCCCTTGGTATCTAGATTTGTCTGACCTTCCTCTGTTCTCCAGCACCTCCTCTTTGCTCCCTAACTGCTTGTGGTACCTACAGAGGGACACCGGTCCTCTGTGTGTCTCCACTTCCTTCTCTGTTCTCCCCATGCATCTTCCTTGCTGTGCTGCCTGCGGGTGTCCTGTGGGTCCAGGCCTGTCGGCCCTGGTGGTGGGTTCCAGTCCGGCGACCTCCCTCCTGTTTTAGGTTTCCAGTCCATCCCCTGCCTAAGGATCCAGTCCGCCCCAAGGTATAGGTCTCTGTACAGCTCACCCTTGTCTTCATCCTGGTCGGGTCCCGGCTCAACTGGGATCAGACATCTGGCTTTGTGGCCAGCACCTTTAATCCAGCTTCGGCCGCAGTAAGGAGGCAAGGGTGTCTGTCTCCGCTCCCGATCTATGCACCCCAGCGTCGCTTCCTAGCTTCTGTCCTAGTCCTTTCTTCAGGTCATCGTTAAAGACAGAAGAAGACTGACAGTAGCTAACTAGGGTGAAGAACCAACTGGACATCAGGATTACAGGTGTTTCTTTTCAGTGAATGTTAATTTCTGTGTAGTACCACTATGGGCAGGGACCAGCCTATTGTGTGGCAGATTGGATGAAATAAAGGAAACCGAATTAGAGTGTTTTGGGGGGTTTTCAGACATCCATACCATCTTTATCACTTTCCTAGTAATTATTAGAGTGTAATGAATAAAGTGTTTGTGAGGATAAAGATTGAGGTCATTAGGAAGGATTGATAATAAACATATTTTGAGGACAAAGGAATGGGTCTACGTAAGACATCAGAGATAGTGTTAATGACATTACACCAAAAAACATTGACTTTCCCACAAGTGCAGTACCTTTGCATAAATGAACCACCTTCTAAGTTACATCTAGGACATTTGTCCAGCTCCCATACGAAATAATCTATGAGGGGAGAAATTTGTTATGTTTAAAGTCTTAAACTCGATAAGGTGGTGTCTGGAGTGAATTGAAACCTGTTGTGCCCTAGCTAGTGCCATATCTCACTCCCATATCACAGTCTTCAAATTATCCAAAATCACCCTCTCATTTGCTCCTCAGTTGTGGTAGTGCTGGGCCTGCTTGCCCGCTAATCCATTTATAGATAAAATAAATTGTTTTTTTAAATATTTTATTAAGTATTAAGGATGTTTGATGGTATTTAGATATGCCACCTTGAGAGCCAACCCACTGAGTCCTCAGGGCATTCTTAAGATGAATATAAGAATATTACAAAGTATTAGGAATGTTACATTCTAAATATGTTAGCAAAGTCAAGGTGTTGAATTTGGGACATGAAGGAATTGTTCCAAAATGGGGTGTCTGGATCCAAATCAGTATGATTGCAGAATGTTTGGAGCAACCTCCATGGCTGAAATACCACAGTGACAGTGGAGAACCAAATCAAGACAATCTCTGGGCCCAAAATCCATAAATTGAATATTTGGGATTTTCTGTCCAGTGTTACGAATGTTTGGGTTGTGTCAGGGTTCAGCCAAGTTAAATCATATTTGGCCTTGGGCAGCAAGGTAGTATTTGTAGAAGTCAGAAAGTGAAATTCCTCCCTCTGCCATCAGTCTTTTAAGTGTGTCAAGCCTTATTTTGGCCTTCCCTCCTCCCCAAGAAAATGAATAGCAATGCTGCCCAGTTTTTTTAAAGTAATACTTAGGGTACTAGAGAATTTAGGAATGCATAAATAAATTTGGGTAAAAAACAATTTTAAGTAAATTCACCCTACCCAGAACATTAGGGTGCCAAAGCCAAGTGTGTACTTTGTTTCTGTATATGTCAATTAGCAGGGACACATCCTACTTTAGAAAAAGCGATGATCATCCAAAGTATTTGAGCAAATCAGCAATAATCATGGGACAACTTGACAAATTCATTTGAGACAGGTATTTGTTCAGTGGAAACAAAACCAATTTAAACCAGAGTTCAGAGTATATACAAAACCTGTCTACCAGAGAGAGGAGCCCCTGCAATGAACTCTCAGTGTCACCTAAATATATGTGCGTTCCTTTAAGTTTCCTTAGGCAGAGCATGATTCAACATGGAGCCCCCAGGCCCCATTCTAATCTCATTCAATGATATTACATTTTTACATGAAGTTTTAATTTTTGTTTCATTAAGGTATATCTATACCACCTTTATTATTTGAGCACTTTCCATTCTGATCTGCTACGGATGGAGAGATGGGGGATAGCAATACCCCACCAAATATTTATGTGAGCTTCATATTAAACAAATGTTTATAGTTTACCATGTTTAACAGTACAGTAATGGATGAAATTTAGACTTGGTTAGACTTGGGGGGAGTGGGTAGGGTAGTGTATGTGCCATTGTTGTCTAGCTAACTCCTGAAGCTAGACATATTAAAATGCAGTGTGTGGAAAGCTGCCTGGCATGGAAGATGTTAAGGGGGACTTGTGTGAGTTTTGGTAGTTTACTTGGGTGCATATTGGGGAGGCTGTGGTGGGTAAAGACTCATATGTCTGTTTCCCAGTGGGGAAAGCCTATACGGTCAGACAAAAAAGCTGTAAAGGCCATTCTTTCTGTATTGAACAGCACAATGGCATTTTGCAGTGCTATTTTGTATGTATGCCAAACAGAAAAATACTTTTCTATGCTTTTGTCGGCTTAGTTTCCATTCAAGTGGAACAGCCTCGGCCTTGTTTTTTTTTACTTTAGCAAAAAGGAGCCAAAGTTTATGTTACACTAAACAAGTATCTCTCTAGTGAACTTTTCATTTCAAGGCCTGATCAAATAACTAAGGGCTACCCCTTAAAATGAGAGAAAATGAGGTTTCATATTCAATATAGGAATAGAGATTAGTGAAACGTTTCCCTCAAAAGTGAAACAGGTGAAAGTGCACTTTTTCCATCTAGCAATTCTGCATTGAAATCATTGGTAAGACTGATCCCCCTCCATGTGGCAAGTTTGTCTTCTTTTCCCAAAGGGTTAGAATAAAAGGGATCTGTGGTTCCAACAGTATGTCATTCTGTGTTTATTAGAGAGAGAGAAAGCAGTATAGTTTTGACCTAGTTAAAATAGGGAGATAAAGTTTACTTTAGGGAGTCTTGTGGACAGGAAATGTCTTCACTGTATTAGAGGAGTCTGGGGAACTCTTGGAAAATGTGAAGGGAGAAAAGAGATTTAACCAAAATATCCCAAAATCAGGGTAACAGAGATAGGCAGCTGTGATCCACTTTCCTTCCTGAGCTAGTTCTTCTCTGTATTAGGGGAGTCTGGGGTGTGTGAAGGAAGAAAGGAGATTAACCCCAAATTATACCAAGATCTTGTGTGACTGAGAAGAGACAGGCAGGTGATACAAGTAAATTCATGAGCTGGCTGTTCTCTGTGTTAGGGGAGTCTTTAGCTGCGCAAAAGTAGAAAGGAAATTTACCCAAAATGCTGCACAATCTTGGATAATTAAGAACAGACAGGCAGGTGATCGAAGTTCCTTCCTGACTTGGCTGTTCTCTGTGTTAGGGGAGTCTGGGGTGTTTGCAGACAGAAAAGAGATTTATTCCATTTATCCCAAATTCTTGTACGACTGAGAAGAGACTGGCAGCAATGACAAAAGTTCCTTGCTGAGCTAGCTGGCACTTGGTCACTGACTGGCGGACAGAGTATTTTGCAGAATTACACACAATATACAGACACGTTCAATTGATGACTCCTGTCTTTTACTGCAAGAACTTTGCCATTTCCCAACTATGCTTTCTACAGCCTCGATAATTCTTGCCCACTAACATAAAAATCTGCAATATGCCACCATGCTGGGAGATGTAGTTGAGAGAGGGAAATGTAGAACAAAGATAGCTACAAAGAGAAAACAAAAACGCATATCTAGTTGGTATAGGGGCACTTGGCAGCACCTGGCAAAACATATATGTAGCAAATTTACCATGTAGTTACAACACAAATTGAAACAGAAAATAGAGACAGAAACAAGAAAAGTACTTAATGGACAATCTTACATACCCTATGTGTGTTTTATTAATGTGCCAGAAGTTACAATTAAAACTTGACTTTTAATTGTGTGTTTAAACTTAACATAAAAAGGTATAAATTCAAGAAGTGCTTGAAAACAGATTAATGGAATATCACAAATATGAACTGAATTGCTGTTGGATAGAGTGGAATGTTAAGCAAAACATAGTTAACCTATGATACAACTAATAATGAGTCTATATGACTGACATTTTGAAATTTAGTTTGAGCCATATATGAATGCTTGCTGCCTCTTAAGAACTGTGGTTATCTAGAATTCTCTTATTATATTTAAGCAGACATATTCCATATATATATATAACCACAAATAAGAAGGGGCAATTATGGGAAAAATTAGTTCATAACAGTTCTCTCTAAAATATGCTATAGATATGGTGTTTAATATCCACTAACTTAATGGAATGTATTGCTCCCTATCTAATTATGTTGCAAATATTATGAGCTACCGTCTTTATACCAGGGTAAATACAGATTTTTCTTACATCATACTAACAACAAGTACAAAGATTCATAAACTGTGTTTCTAAAACAGTAATTTAATTGATTGTTAACCATTAAAGAAAGCTCCCTGTAAGGAGCATCATGATGCAGACACACACCTAACACATTTCATCTGTGTATTTAGACTTCATCAGAGGTAAATGCTGACTTCATCAAAGAAGCCAGTTTAAATAGCCCTCAATTTGCTTTGTTTAAAATATTAACCAATCAGTGAGTCAAGTGTGAAAACAATGTCAGTATATGAATGCTGATAGTATATAGCAAAAAGTAGCCACTCAAAGGTTATTTAAATTAGCACACTTCCACTTGGAATACCTTACGTGTAACTTAGAGGAACAAAACAAACGTAAGTGAAGAAACCCACAGGACTTCAAACAACAGAGTAGCAAAAAATAAAAATCTTCTTTGCAATGGGTCTCCAGTTTTCTGATTATGCCTCAAACACTTTTGATCATAATACTTAAACATTGGATTGACATACAATCAAATAGATGACAATCAGCATTTCTATATATTGAGTAATTAAAGCAGCAATCATGTATATATTAATTGCAGACATCGATGGTATACACATGGGGAATCAGTAGTTAACATACCTCCAGAGTCTCTCATAATAAAAATAGAGAATCAAAGGTTGCTTACAGACTCTTCAGTTCTGGGATAAATGTAAACAGTCATTATAAGATAATGGATCATATATCCAAAATGTATCATATCTTAATAAGTGTTTAGAATGTACATCATCCATATAATATTTTACGCAACTTTTATAATCAATACAGCATAATAAATGGGAGAACATCAGCAAACTGGAAACCATCTTAAAGGAACAGTAAACTTTTTTTATGAAAAAATATATGTTGTAGGGATTTTCCTATTGAGTAATATAAGGGTACTCCCACTGCCGAGAGATTTATATTTCCAGAGTTATTACAGTTTAACCCATGTTTTTTTACATTAGCTGTGCCCTCTAGTGGTGAAATTCTAATTAGATTTCCTGTAGAGACATACAGTTCTCCATAGATTGTGATAGAAACTGCCTGTCACTTCTTGTCAGTTAGAACTATCAGGAAGTAAAGCACAGTAAATTCACTTCCTGATTATTTGAACTTCTATAAATTTTGAATAAAACATCTGACAGCGATGGGCGTGACCTTGTTTTATTCAGCAGGAAATGCTCTGTAAAATATGTATTTTCATAAAAAAAAGTTTACTGCTCCTTTAAATAAATTCTCTAAAGATTTTTTTTATTAAAATTTGTATTGAAGGATAATGATATTACAATCAAAGTACATTGGTAAGGTACAAGTAGTATAAATAAATCACTAGAAGCAAACAGAGAAACTAAGTCACCTAAATTAATAATTGAATAATAACTTCTCTGGATAAGGCGGAGTCAATATCATGTATGTGATGACAAGAGGAAGAGGTAGAGTAAATATCTTTGAGAAGGTAGCAATGTGCTATGAGGTAAGTAAGGTGTACTTGCGTAGTTTTGAAGAGGAGTCAGATTATGTGCAGATATGTGGATTTTGAGATGATACTAGGATCAGCCAGTAGAGAGTGGGAGAAGGTGGAATGACAAAAAAAAAGGTGTGATATAAATAAATTAGGTATGGAAGACTGAGGGGTGAAGGAAAGAGAAGAACAGGACATCAGGGAGGACCATTAGTGGGAGTGGGGTGACTGCTTAGAAGAGGTATATAAACTGTAGAAGAAAGGGTATTATTTTACTGCATTCAGTGTGGTTGTCCTAAAATGTCTGTTGGAATGACTGAAAAGGAATTTACATGAGTGAATCAAGGAACATACCAATCATATAATAAATATGCAGCATGGTTTAATATAAAATTGGTTTCTCTCTGGGTGGAAGATACGATTTCCATGGAATAAGAGTAGTTGATTGACAATTGTTGCTATGCAGAGAATGTGAGTGGATTTTTAACCTGAACACCAGTTGCAACCACATGGTATAAATGAAACCTTGAAGTTTGGGTTTTCATAAAGAATCCATTGGGTATTATGTTCTGATTATAAAGACTGAGTACAATATTATATGTATAGTGGTGAGTCATAGGATGCAGGGTATAAGGGATCATCTACAAACTGTTCACACAGTAGAATATGCAGAGACAAGGGATGATCAATTATTAGTATCTATTTGGCAATTAGTATAACCCCCAGGAAGTCAACCCACCATCACCAACACAATCACTAGTTACTTATTGTCAGTTGTCAATCCATCATCACTAGTAAGAAAGTATTTACTTAATGGCGTGCCAAGACCATCACACATTTCCATCCTTTAAGGACATTTGATGTCCCTGGCAGCTAATGCTGTGATCATGCCGGGGAGGCTGTAACTGAGTGCTCCAGGACTGTGATTGCTACCAGGACATCAAGGAGGACCGTTAGTAAGAATGTGATGACTGCTTAGAAGAGGTATATAAACTGTAGAAGTAAGGGCATTATTTATTGCATTCAGTGTCTTTTGGAATGACTAAAAAGGACTTTACATGAGTGAATCAAGGAACATACCAATCTGATCATATAAAAAATATTCAGCATGGTTTAATATAAAATTGGTTTCCTTTACTCTCTGGGTGGAAGATAAGTTTTCCCATGGAAAAAAAGAAGCGGTGATGTACAATTATTGCTATGCAGAGAATGTGAGTGAATTTTTAACCTGAACACCAGTGGCAACCACATGGTATAATTGAAACCTTGAAGTTTGGGTTTTCATAAAGAACCCATTGGGTAGTATGTTATGATTATAAAGAATGAGTATATATTATATGTTTAGTGCCGAGTAATAGGATGCAGGGTATAAGGGATCATCTACAAACTATTCACCCAGTAGAATATGCAGTGACCAGTGATGATCATTTATTAGTATCTATTTGGCAATGAGTATAACCTCCAGGAAGTCAACCCACTATCAACAAAACTATCACTAGTTACTTATTGTCAGCTGTCAATCCTTCACCACCAGTAAGAAAGTATTTAATGAATGGTGTGCCAGGAGCATCACACATTTCCATCCATTAAGGACATTTGATGGCCCCGGCAGGTAATGCAGTGATCATGCTGGGGAGGCTGTAACTGAGTGCTCCAGGACTGGAGCAGTCAATTTCAGCCTTTTCCTGGTGGCTCGGCACATGTGATAGCTACTACAGTGATCACATGTGCCGATGGAGCCACATGACAAAGGTAGTGAAGGTATGCATTGCCTTTGTCAGTGTTCCCTGCCTCTCTCTTCCTCAGTTTGATTGTGAGGAAGGGAGAAGCAGATAATGGCCAGAAATTAGCTATTTTTAGATAGTGGGAGCAGGACTGGTGCTGGAGCTTTGAAAAATAAAAGGCATTGACATATTGAGGTCTCATTATGTAAGTGAATAAATGATTTAGAACAAGACCAAAGTATTATATTTACACATACTAATTTATAAAAACCTATACTGAAGTTTAATCAAACATTAAAGTGAGTTATATTGCTGTGGAGCAAAGTGATACTCTTATATACACACGACATAGTCTGATAGCCTATAAGAGGGACACCAGGGTGGGAAAGAGGTACATAGGGATTTTCTCCTCAGATGAACAGTACCCTTTAAAAAGGGACATTTGGGAGGTATGAAGGACCATTCATACATTTTATCCAGACCCTGTTAAAAATGAACCAATTGAGAACAAGTTATCATAGGAAAACCTATAAAAAGTTGTGGGGTTTTTCTTTTATTATTATCAAAAGACATGGTGGGTTATACATATAAATATGGTATCAAAAGAAAGTCATTTATTCTTAAAAAATGGTGTATAATTTGTGTGAGTGGACTAATGAAGGCAAAACTCCAGCCTTGTACGTGGTAGCCATAGAAGCAAAGAAACTGACCCCCAGCTTTGTCCCACTGTACTGGTAGCCATAGATCAACACATAATTATCCCTCCCAGCCTTTTCCCACTGTAGCCACAGAATCACATATACTAATCAAACCCCGCAGCCTTTTCTCACAGTAGCCATATGGCCAAACTAACTGAGTCCCTAGCCTTGCTCAGCTATCTGGTAGCCATCTGTAACCACAAGCCAAAGTCTTGTGGAGAATGATGGGGCCTGTAGTATAGCAGCAGCTGAACCAGATAATATTTTTTTCAAGGCTAATGATTATTGCCATTGGTGTCAGAAGGCTAACAATTTTTTCAAGCCTTATGTTTCAATATGAGAAATGTTTTTGCTAACAGCTTTTTCTATGAAATGTGGATTTTTGTACTTAAGCAGCAGTGGTATGGCAGAAACTTATGAAAATGTCAATGTGGGTAGTGAAAAGGCAGCAACTGTATATTTTTTTTTAATTATTTTTATTTTTTAATCCACAGGGATTTTTGTGAAAAGATGACACATTTTTATTAAAAATAATTTGTAATGAACAGTATTAATTGCAATACTATACTTTGTGTATAACCATAAAAATAATTGTTTTTCCCTTTGTAGATCCACTGTGACAAGAATCATTCTCGCTCAGAATCAAAGCAAAAACAATGGATTTATTCTTCAAGGTTTTTCAGAATATCCAGAGATACAGATTCCACTATTCTGTGTGCTTCTCCTACTTTACCTTATTACGTTGCTCGCAAACCTCACTACTTTCATAGTGATTTGTATGAACCCTGTACTTCATGTTCCAATGTATATATTCATATGCAATCTCTCTATTATTGACATCTCGGCCTCCACTGTCTCTCAGCCTAAGCTTCTCTCTATGCTCTTGATAGGAGATAACACAATTTCATTTTATTCCTGCATGATCCAGCTCCACTTTTGTATGACTTGTGTAGGTATTGAATTTGTTTCATTAACAGCCATGGCGTATGACCGCTATGTTGCAATTTGTTGTCCCTTGAGATATTTAATTATAATGAACAAGAGATTTTGTTCCATACTGATTACCTCTTGCTGGATATTTAGTTTCCTATTCCCACTAGTACACACCATAATTATATCACATTTACCTTTCTGTCGGTCACACCTGATTGATCATTTCTTTTGTGACCCTTCTGTGTTATTAAAAATTTCTTGTGAGAGCACATTTTTAATTGAGATGATAAATTATATATTTGGTTCAATTGTAGATCTTCCTGCCTTTATCCTTATTATAATATCTTATGTCTACATAATTTCCAGCATCCTGAAGATCCATTCTGGTAAAGGTAGGAAGAAAGCTTTTTCCACCTGTTCATCTCATCTTATTGTGGTTATAATGTTCTATGGTACCACAATGATCACATACATCAGACCTTCATCTCAGTATTCATCCACTCAGTCAAAACCAATGGCCTTTCTATATACTTCAATAATTCCATCTGTCAACCCATTTATCTATACGTTTAGAAACCAAGATGTTAAAAAATCTCTATTAAGAAAGCAACCAACTGCATCATAGGTAAGAAAGGAAAATTCCCATTGATTTAAATATATCAGTGAGATGTATCCAACACACTGGAAAAATAATGAGCTTGAGACCTTCCTAGGACTGGAGATTTGATCAATTGTTCCACATTTCTTTGCTCATAATGCCATTTAATATAATGTGACTTGCTTTATCACGGAAAAGGGTGGTTCAGGTTTTTAAATAAATAACTTTGAAGCCAAGACGCTTGTTGTGAAGTTCCCTGGGTTAACAACACCATGGGGGAGATGCAGTATAGGACAATGATATGACAATATCTGGCAATGTGTGGTGAGCACATCTCGATAGGCACTAAGATTTAGCAATGTAAGGGGAGGAGGGGTCTCCTAAGTAGCATGAAGGCTTGTCAAACTGCTGTCAATGTGGAAGGGATGGCCTCATTTACATGACCAACAATTTGACAAGCCCGAACTTGGCAACCCTGTCTGAGTGCATTCTTTCTGCCCCCCCCCCCCCCCGGGGAGAGGAGAAGATGTGCTTAGACTTCAGAACTTCAAACAGCATCACAAACACTTTCAGTGCCATAGGGCTTTGCATTTCATACCCCTGTGTCACTGAAATGGTTTAATCCATTGAGTGCCAGAGGGGTATGCAATGCATTGCTTTGCAATGTTTCGCACACCCAAATGATGCTCAAAGGATTGGGTTGTGTTGGAGGGTGGAGTCTGGGGAATGAATCAAGTGTTCAGGCACACGTTTTAGACCATTCCAATGAAGGTCTGACACGGATCTCCTGCTGACAGCTTTACAGATGTCAGTAGGAGAAATCAAACTTTAAACGTCCGTGTCTCTTAAACCATAGCGTTTGAGAGATACGGTTTTTTGCATTTAGATCAGCTTTTTAAGCTCTTCTAAATGCAAAAAACTTTTTTTTAGACATTACTAACACTTTAAGCTAGTTTGGCACAAGCCCTAAAGAAACATTGATTTGTAGGACTTAGGCTTGTTAGAAACAAACCCACAAAAATTGTTAATTTTTTTGTAGAACTATGTTTTTTTATATTATTATTATTATTATTTAGTAATTTTTTTAAAGTACAAGCGCTGAGAAAAAAAAAGCCCTACTGGCCTAGTGCCAGCAGGTCATGTGGCCAATGGCCACTGGCCATTGTTAATTGCGGAATTTGCAGCTGCTGTTCTTGCTGCTGCTGCTGAGTTGTTTAAGCAACAAGATCATTAGGCAGCTGAAAGGGAAAGGGTTCAGCAATATCAGTAACAGGGGTGATGGATGATGAAGGTTCCACTTGTCATGACTAGCTCCAGTGATGCACCTGAGGTAGTAGAAGCACAATAAGAAACCCCCAGTATATGTGGAGAAAAGAAGTTGGCCAATAATTCTTCTCCACCTGCTCCTCCTCCAAAATCATGTGTGTTATTAGAATATACATGTTTCCCTTGAGAGCAGGAATTGTGCCTCTCATTAGCATCTGAAACGTGCACAGTGTGTGTGGTAAATAACATCTACGGCCACAACTGTATCCAAACATCATGACTCCAGAACCCAAATTCTGCCCCTGTCACTATACCCCTTGTCCATACCCCGCTAAGGACATATGACAACTTGCTGACAATTTAATAGTAATGATGAACCTTCCCTGCCACCAACATAGCATATTCTGCGGGATGGAATCCCCATAGATGCCGCTTGATGCCCTGCTTGCCATTCTCCTCCACTACACTTTCATATTTCTTCAGTGCACCACACAGTGTGCAATGGGTAGACACGAACAGCCACATCCTAACATCAATGGAGTGGCTATCATTTGGCAGGGGAAGGTATCAATGAACAAAGTGGATTGGCAGAATGTGTAGTTTCCCTAGAGGAAGAAGGTGATGGTGAGCTAGTGCTAGTCTATGCCTGGGTTTCTCTTTTCTTCCTCCTCTTTGATCTCTGCTTCGCCTTTTGTTGCCTTTTGGGAGAGTCAGGGGGTACAGCAACAGCGGTGAATGATTTCTGTGGTGGGTGTTTTGCTTTAACATGGTTGACATAAATGCCATGGTGTCTGTGTTTCATGTGTGATATCAGCGCAGTTGTGCCAAGGTGTGTTTCCTCCTTTCCTCTTCTCACTGATTTGTCACAAATTGTCCACAGTGCCGTTGGTGATGACTGCACTGTGCCTGCCCCAAGAGAAATATAGTTCCACACCCATGACTTCAGGGTATAGGGATAGAGAAAAGGTGGAGAAGAATGGCCTCTTTCTTCTTCTCCTCCACATTACCCTTCACTTTCTGTGGCAGCAGATGATGTTGCTGATGTTGCTGCTACTGCCTCAGAATCAGCACTGAAACTAGAACCAGGAGTATTGCTTCCTCTGGCAAGTGGAACCTGTCCCAGTCCTGCATAACTTGTTGACCCCATTCCCACTGTGTCCATGGTGGTCTGTGGCACAACAGCTTGCTCTTCAGAATCCTGATGCCCTCAGCAGCAGCAGGGATTAGAGCAGTTGTAAATTCCAAAAGCTTACTGCTGGTGGGGGTGACGCCCATACTGATCCCTGTTTCCCATTCCTTCTCAGTTTGGGCTAAAAAGACCATCAATGTCTTTTCCACCCAAGCTTCTCCACCATTATCATCACCACCACCATCACTAGTCCCTACGTGCTGCTGCTCTATTACAGGCATCTCAGCGCTGGTTGGCGGACAGAGGGTCCCCTAATGCCACACTTGCCATTTCTTGGTGACATGAAGAAGCAGACTGGCAGCAGTAGCAGCAGACACAGGCAGCTGATCTGTGCTCCTGGTGTTGGTGGTGGTATTATTATTTCTGCTCCTCCTATTATCACAGTGCCTGTGATTCTCTGTCACTCTTACTTGTGGTTCGCTCTGATTTGCTGAGCCAGTTTGGCCCGCCCCTGGTGACCTTCTTATGCCTGGCCCAGACATCTGTCAGATGCCCTTTCGTGGTGTTTCTGAGCCAGTAGTGCTGTTGCTGTGTTCCTGTGTTCCGGATTCTCGTGTACCGACTACGCTCCAGTGTTCCTGATCATGTTTGACCCGGCTTGTCTGCGAACCACCTCCGTTTCCTGACCCGGCTTGGCTGACGTTCCTGCTCATGTATGACCTGGCTTGTATGACTACCTCCTGCGTGCTACGACCCAGCCCGGCTGACTTCCTGCTCCGAGATCGACTTCCAGCCTGTTCCAGTGACCTCTGTTCCCGTTGTCGCCGCCGCAACATTTTTCACCTGCTGTTGCCAGCTTCCGTGTGACCACTCTGCCTTGTGTTGCCTTCGATCAGTGCAGTGTTCCGTTGTTTTGCAGAGCTGTGCGTTCCTCCGTGAGCCTCACTACACTTGCAAAGCTTCTATACCTTACAGAGCCTTGTGTTTAAACATGCATATTAACCCTTGCAGTGCTGCTTTACTCTCGCTACTTCGATTCCCAGTATAGAGCCTCACTCGCTGTGCTACATCTGCTGAGTTGGCCGCTTACCGACGGCGACTCTATCTATCCTACTGCAGAGTAGTCACGTTATGTTGGTCCGGTAGGGCGTCATTGGCTCTCACTTTTACGTTAGTTACTGGGTGATATCTACTGTGGCCTCTGGGCTTGCGTGGCAGCAAAGGGAAGGCTCAAGCTCTGGCAGGTTCTCGTTGTATACGCCCGTGGGGGCTATTGGCTCTATCACTGCTATCGCTGGTCTCCGGTTAACGCCTGTGGAGGCTATTGCCAGCTCTTGCATTGCAGGCCGGTTTCAGTTACGCCCGTGGGGGCTATCCACACTCGCCCTCGCAGAAGCAGTCTTCCTATTAGGTACGCCCACGGGGGCTATTTGGATTTCTGTTCTGCTTAAACTATTTGGTCACTTCGGCTAGGCATTTACATTTCCAGAACACTGTGAACTGTCTCTATCAGCACCTCCGTTTAACACCTAGGGCGTGCCAAACCACCATATCTGAGACTGACTGATTTATGCTCGTAACCCTTTGGGTACTGAACACCATTCTCTGTAAAGAGATATTGTATGTCAATTATACTGTGCATTGACTCTCTGTGTTATATCAGTCATCACTGTGTGTTTATTCCTGCTGCCTCTAGAGGGCGTTCGTTTGCATTATTGCTATTAAAATAAAATTGTGTTTTATTTTACCAACTGGTCTGAGTGTCCTAAAAACCGTTACAGTACGAAAGGGCCATGACCTCAGACGGTAAAGGCGAAAGTAACACACAAAACATCCATTGGAGAATGGATGTCCATGAGCAGTGCCTGGACCAACTGGCACTGGCTTTACAGACCTTACTCGAGCGCACGGTACTGTAACGGTTTGTTTTGACACTCAGACCAGTAGGTAAAATAAAACAATCTTTTATTGAAAGAAAATAAATACTAATGACCGCCCTCTACAGTTGATAGCAACAATAGCAAGCTATTACACAGTACACATAGCTTTAATAATATGGATAGAAGGCACCCAACATAGGAACAGAGAATAGGGAACTGGCCCCTAAAGGGTGAATGAGAGCAATTTGTCAGTCTCAGCTGTGGGGTTTGGCACGCCCGTGTGGTGTAGTGATCAAGTGAGCAAATGTGCACAGCACAGAGTTCTTATAAAGATGGGTAGTAGATGTTCAGTGACCAATGTGAGTTATAGCAGCACAGTAACCCAAAATAGCCCCCACGGGCGTTCGTCAATAGACCACTGATCCTGTAAGTGCGAGAGTATGTAGCCCCCACGGGCGTGATCGAGACTAGCCTGAGATGCGAAGCTGGCATTTTAGCCCCCACGGGCGTATAACCGGAGACCAATGTGTAGCCCCCACGGGCGTTTACCTACGGATCTAGCAAGAGCTTGGAGCCTAACCTTGCCACCAATAGCCGCACCGGACACCTCTGTTGATAACCGTGAGACCAAGAGCCAAGGATGCCCAACCGGCCTAACAGGATAGACTACTCTGCAAACGTAACAGGGAGTCGCCGTCCAAGTAGCGGCCAACTCAGCAGCAGTAGACTTACAAGGTAACTGTTCTGTACTTAGAAAGGAGGTCCGGTCAGAGAGCAGCGGCAGTGCAAGGGTTAAAAGGTACGTTTGAATCTCCCAGGCTCGGTATGGTAGCTTAGCTCTGCAGCGTGTATAGGCTCGGTACAAGAGGCACAGCTTATGCAAGTCAGCAAGGGACTCTGCACTGATGGATGGGTTAACCAGGAAGGTACTGGTCACACTCGTTCGGCACAGCGATGCAGGATTCAGACTGTCGCGGCGGCGACAACAACCAAGCAGGCCGCGATGATCTTGAAGCAGGAAGTCAGCCAGCCGGATCGTAGCACGTAGAGGGTTCTCAGACAAGCCGGGTCGTAGCACATAGAGGATTCTCAGACAAGCCGGGTCGTAGCACGTAGAAGATTCTCAGACAGGCCGGGTCGTAGCACGTAGAGGATTCTCAGACAAGCCGGGTCATACACAATCAGGAACACTGGAGAGTAGTCAGGACAGGCCAAAGTCGGTACACAGGAATCAGATACAGGAACACAGCAACAGCAAGTCTGGCTCAGAAACACCACGAAAGGGCATCTGACAGATGTAAGAGTCAGGTATAAAAAGGTCACCAAGGGGCGGGCCAAACCAAGTGAACAAATCACAGTCTGCCACAGATGAGAGTGACAGAATAATCACAGGCACTGTGATAGTACCCCCCTCTCAAAGACCCCCTCTCCCAGCTGAAGGCTTAGGTTTCTGAGGGTATTTGGAGTGGAAGTTGCGCATGGAGGTCCTTCTGGTCAACCCAAGAGCGCTCCTCCGGGCCATAGCCCTTCCAGTGGACCAAGTATTGCAACTTCCCTCTAAGTCGCCTAGAATTAACAATGCTCTGAACCTCATATTCCTCTTGCCCCTGGACGTCCACCGGCCCAGGAACCACCGGAGTGGTCGTGTAACGATTGCAAACCACGGGTTTTAACAGAGACACATGGAACACATTGTGAATGTGCATAGACGGTGGAAGTTCCAACGCATAGGAGACAGGATTAATTTTGAGAATAATTTTAAATGGGCCAATAAACCGGGGGGCCAACTTATTCGAGGGGACTTGCAGGTTGAGGTTTCTGGAGGAGAGCCATACCCTATCCCCAACCTGGAAAGAGACCGCTGGCAGCCGTCTACGATTGGCATATCGCTGATGACGCTGGAAAGACTGTCTGAGGGTCCTTTGTACCTGTGCCCAGGTGGAACGGAGCTGCTCCATATGCTCATCCAAAGCCGGAATCTGCTGAGCAAACCTGGCTGAAACCCATAATTAATTAAGAACGGGGAGCTCCCGGATGATGAGTTAACTGCACAGTTCCTGGCAAACTCCGCCCATGGCAACAGGTCGGCCCAATTGTCATGATGATCAGTAATAAAACAGCGCAGGAACTGTTCCAATCCCTGGTTGGCACGCTCAGCGGCTCCGTTGGTCTGGGGATGGTAGGCGGAGGAGAAGGACAATTTAATGCCCATCATGCCACAGAATGCCCTCCAAAACCTGGACACGAATTGACTCCCACAGTCGGAGACCACCACTCTGGGTACCCCGTGCAAACGAAACACTTCTTTAGCAAAGACCTTAGCCAATTCCTGAACCGATGGAAGCCCCCTGAGTGGCACAAAATGAGCCATTTTGGAGAACCGATCAACCACCATAAGGATAAATGTATACCCCCTCGAGATTGGCAACTCTCCCAGAAAATCGATAGATATATGAGACCAGGGCCGTTCTCCATTAGGCACAGGTTGAAGCAAGCCCACTGGGAGATGCCTGGGGGTCTTAGCACGGGCACATGTGGCACAAGCGGCAGTAAAAGTGGAACAATCGGCTCTGAGTGTCGGCCACCAGAATAATTGCGAAAGAGACCATACCAGCTGATCCCTGCCGATGTGCCCGGCTGCCCTAGAAGAATGATAGGTCTCCAATAGACGAGTGCGAAAAGGCTCATCTACAAAGCATTTACCAACTGGAGTCTCAGGTGGGGCCCTAGCTTGAGACCCCAAAATCTCCTCTCCCAGAGGTGAGGTTATACTAGTGCGGATAGTAGCCAAATACGGTCGGGCTGAATAATGGGTACCGGTGTTCTCTCCCTGTCAGTGTCCGACGCGAACTGACGAGACAATGCGTCTGCCCTCACGTTCTTACACCCCGGGAGGTACGATACTACAAAGTTAAACCGGGACAAAAAGAGTGCCCACCTGGCCTGTCGAGAAGACAACCTCTTAGCCTCAGAAAGATATGTCAAGTTTTTGTGATCGGTCAGGATCAGTACTGGGTTCTTGGTACCTTCCAACAGGTGATGCCACTCCTTCAGTGCCAGAATAATAGCCAATAAATCCCTGTCGCCAATCTCATAGTGGCTCTGTGCGCTGGAAAATTTCTTAGAAAAAAACCCACAAGGTTTCAAGGTACCACCTCCCACAGGACGCTGGGAGAGCACTGCCCCAACCCCAACCTCAGAGGCGTCAACCTCCAAAGTGAAAGGCAGGGAGGGATTGGGATGGGACAGTACTGGGGCAGACGCAAAGGCAGATTTGAAGGTCTCAAATGCATTATCAGCGGCCTCGGACCAGTGAGAGGGAGTAGCGCCCTTATGAGTTAAGTCCGACAAAGGTTTCACAATTGTAGAAAAGTTACGTATGAATTTCCTGTAATAGTTGGCAAACCCTAAAAAGCGCTGAATCGCTTTTAACCCTTTAGGGCGAGGCCATTGTAATACAGCTGCCAACTTGTCCTGGTCCATAGCGATTCTATCTTTGGAGATTACGAACCCCAAGAATGGTACTTGTGACACATGGAATTCGCATTTTTCCAATTTTCAAAACAGCTTATTCTCCCGGAGTAGCAACAAAACTTGCGTGACATCTTTAATATGTTGGGAGAGAGTGGCGGAATTAATCAATATATCATCCAGATATATCACCACACAGGACTGAAGCATGTCACGCAAGATATCATTAATCAGCTCCTGGAATACCGCAGGTGCATTACATAAGCCAAACGGCATTACCAGATATTCGTAGTGCCCAGTTCTGGTATTAAATGCCGTTTTCCACTCATCACCTTCTCTGATTCTGATTAGATTGTAGGTGGCCCGCAAATCAAGTTTGGTGAAGACAGAAGAGCCCTTCAATCTGTCAAATAACTAGGTGATGAGTGGAATAGGGTATGCGTTCTTGGGCATCAGCTTATTAAGCCCCCGGTAATCAATACATGGCCTAAGTTCGCCATTTTTCTTCTTTACAAAGAAGAATCCGGCACAAGCCGGAGAAGTAGACTTGCAAATAATTCCCCTATCAAGGGCGTCCTCAATGTACTCCTCCATTGCCTTGTTCTCTTCGCATGACAGTGGGTAAGTTCGACCCCTCAGGGGAATCACACCTGGAGGCAAATCAATAGCGCAATCATAGGGTCTATGCTCGGGCAATGCGCTAGCCTCCCCCTTGCTGAATACGTCACTGAATTCCCCATATTCAACTGGCACAGCAGGAGAGGTACACATAATTTTGACAGGGAGAGATAGGCAGTATTCTTTACAGTAATCGGACCAGGAACTAACCTTACATTTTTGCCAATCAAATTGAGGATTATGCCGAAGCAACCATGGAAACCCCAATATGACTGCATGGTGAGGTGAGCGAATAATTTGAAACTGAACCTCCTCCTTGTGGAGAGCCCCAACTGACATAGAAATAGGGATGGTCTCCATTGTAATAAAGGCGGGTTCCAATGGTCTGCCATCAATGGCCTCTACTGCCAAAGGAGATTCTTTTTTGCATAGAGGAATATTGTGCGAAGCCGCAAAAGATTGGTCCATAAAGTACCCGGCTGCTCCAGAGTCCACCAGTGCCAAGGTTTCTGCGCCCTTATCGGCCCAAAAGAACGTCACCTGGATGGTGGGTTTAGCAATGTTAGAATCTAGGGACTGTTGTACACCACCTAGGGCCTGTCCCCCAAGGTACCCTAGGTGCGTGCGTTTCCCGGCCTCACCGGACAATTGCACAAAAGGTGCCCCTGTTTGCCACAATATAAACATAGGCCTTGCCTTTTACAAAAAGACCTTTCTTCTTTGGAGAGTCTAGTAAAACCCAGCTGCATTGGCTCAGCTACCTCTCCTGGACGCTCATTAGGAAAGGGTGGAGAGGGTGGGTCAAAGGAGCTGTCCTGCCCATGTTTTCTGGATGTTGCCCTTCGTGCCAACCGTCTTTCCCGGATACGAGAGTCAATGAGCATTACATAATCAATGAATTCATCCAGGTCACTAGGTACATCTCGGGCAGCTATTTCATCTTTAATTGGTTCAGCGAGCCCTTTAGCAAAAGCTGCCAATAATGCCTCATCGTTCCAGCCCACCTCCGCTGCCAGGGTCCGGAATTCTATCGCATAACTGCCCAATGTACGTTTGCCCTGCTGTATCTCCATTAGCCTTTTGGCAGCGGAGGCCACTCTGCCAGGAACCTCAAACACACGGCGGAACTTCCTTACGAACTCATTAAAGTTCAGCGTGCAAGGTCTGGCACTTTCCCACAAGGGGTTTGCCCAAGCCAAAGCTTTGCCTGTTAGTAGCAATATCATGAATCTGACCTTGCTTCGGTCGTTAGGAAAAGCCTGGGGCGTTAATTCCAAATAGATCTCTAACTGATTAATAAAGCCCCTGCATAGGGAAGGCTCGCCATCATATCTCAATGGTAACGGCGCCGTAGCCGTTAAGCCTCTGACACAAGTAGGAGGAGCTAGAGGCGGATTGTCCGGTGTCAAGACTGGGGAGACCACCGAATTCGGATTAGGCTTGTCTAGGTGTACCGTACGCTCAAGTAGGGTTTGTAGAGCCAGTGCCAATTGATCTAAGCGCTGCTCATGGACATCCATTCTCCAGTGGATGTTTTGTGTGTTACTTTCACCCTTACTGTCTGAGGTCATGGCCCTTTCGTACTGTAACGGTTTGTTTTGACACTCAGACCAGTAGGTAAAATAAAACAATCTTTTATTGAAAGAAAATAAATACAAATGATCGCCCTCTACAGTTGATAGCAACAATAGCAAGCTATTACACAGTACACATAGCTTTAATAATATGGATAGAAGGCACCCAACATAGGAAAAGAGAATAGGGAACTGGCCTCTAAAGGGTGAATGAGAGCAATTTGTCAGTCTCAGCTGTGGGGTTTGGCACGCCCGTGTGGTGTAGTGATCAAGTGAGCAAATGTGCACAGCACAGAGTTCTTATAAAGATGGGTAGTAGATGTTCAGTGACCAATGTGAGTTATAGCAGCACAGTAACCCAAAATAGCCCCCACGGGCATTCGTCAATAGACCACTGAGCCTGCAAGTGCGAGAGTATGTAGCCCCCACGGGCGTGATCGAGACTAGCCTGAGATGCGAAGCTGGCATTTTAGCCCCCGCGGGCGTATAACCGGAGACCAATGTGTAGCCCCCACGGGCGTTTACCTACGGATCTAGCAAGAGCTTGGAGCCTAACCTTGCCACCAATAGCCGCACCGGACACCTCTGTTGATAACCGTAGACCAAGAGCCAAGGATGCCCAACCGGCCTAACAGGATAGACTACTCTGCAAACGTAACAGGGAGTCGCCGTCCAAGTAGCGGCCAACTCAGCAGCAGTAGACTTACAAGGTAACTGTTCTGTACTTAGAAAGGAGGTCCGGTCAGAGAGCAGCGGCAGTGCAAGGGTTAAAAGGTACGTTTGAATCTCCCAGGCTCGGTATGGTAGCTTAGCTCTGCAGCGTGTATAGGCTCGGTACAAGAGGCACAGCTTATGCAAGTCAGCAAGGGACTCTGCACTGATGGATGGGTTAACCAGGAAGGTACTGGTCACACTCGTTCGGCACAGCGATGCAGGATTCAGAATGTCGCAGCGGCGACAACAACCAAGCAGGTCGCGATGATCTTGAAGCAGGAAGTCAGCCAGCCGGATCGTAGCACGTAGATGGTTCTCAGACGAGCCGGGTCGTAGCACGTAGAGGATTCTCAGACAAGCCGGGTCGTAGCACGTAGAAGATTCTTAGACAGGCCGGGTCGTAGCACGTAGAGGATTCTCAGACAAGCCGGGTCATACACAATCAGGAACACTGGAGAGTAGTCAGGACAGGCCAAAGTCGGTACACAGGAATCGGATACAGGAACACAGCAACAGCAAGTCTGGCTCAGAAACACCACGAAATGGCATCTGACAGATGTAAGAGTCAGGTATAAAAAGGTCACCAAGGGGCGGGCCAAACCAAGTGAACAAATCACAGTCTGCCACAGATGAGAGTGACAGAATAATCACAGGCACTGTGATAGGTACACTTGGACAAGCCCAGTCCGAATCCGGTGGTCCCCCCAGTTTTGACACCGGACAATCCGCCTGTAGCCCTTCCTACCAATACCAGAGGCTTAACGGCAGCGGAGCCATTACCATTAAGATATGATGGCGAGCCTTCGCTATGCAGGGGCTTCATTAATCAATTGGAGATATTCTTGGAATTGGCCCCCCAGGCATTTCCTAATGACCGTAGTAAGGTTGGATTTATGATATCTCTGTTGACGGGCAAAGCATTGGCGTGGGCAAATCCCATGTGGGCGAATGCCAAACCCTGCACTCTGAACTTTAGGGAATTTGTAACAAAGTTCTGCCGATTGTTTGAGGTTCCTGGCAGGACTGCCTCTGCTGCCAAAAGGTTGATGGAGATTCAGCAGGGCGAACGCACACTGGGCGACTATGCTATCGAGTTTCGGACCTTGGCAGCAGAGGTGGGCTGGAATAATGAGGCCTTAGTTGCCGCCTTTGCTCAGGGTCTCTCTGAGCAGATTAAGGATGAGATAGCAGCTCGAGATGTACCCAGTGATCTGGATGAATATATTGACTACGTCATGCTAATTGATTCCCGCATCCGTGAGAGACGTTTGGCAAAATGGGCTAAATCAAGAAGCTATGGCCAGGGCAGTCTCTTTAACCCACCCTCACCACCCGTTCCTCCTGAACAACCAGCCGAATCGGCTGAACCTATGCAATTGGAGTTCACTAAGCTCACTAAGGAGGAGAGGTTGTATCGCAGGAGACAAGGCTTATGCTTATATTGTGGCAAACCAGGGCACCTATTACGCACTTGTCCAGTACGGCCGGGAAACGAACACACCTAGGGTACCTTAGGGGACAGGCCCTAGGTGGTGTACAACAGTCCCTAGATCCTAGTACTGTTAAACCCACCATCCAGGTGGTATTCGCTTGGGCAGACAGGGTAATTGAGGTCCTGGCATTGGTGGACTCCGGTGCAGCCGGGTACTTCATGGACCAATCCTTTGCCGACTTGCACGGCATTCCATTATGCAAGAAAGATTCTCCTGTGGCAATTGAGGCCATCGATGGCAGACCCTTGGAACCTGCTTTCATTACGATGGAGACAATTCCTATCACAATGACGGTGGGGGCTTTTCACAAAGAGAAAGTACGGTTCCAAATTATTTCGTTCCCCTCACCATGCAGTCATTTTGAGGTTCCCGTGGTTACTATTACATAATCCTCAATTTGACTGGCAGAAATGTGAGGTTAACTCCTGGTCTGAATACTGTGCTAAGAATTGTCTTTCACTACCTGTCAAGATTATGTGTACCTCCCCTGCCGTGCCAACAGAATATGGGCAATTCGGTGACATTTTTAGCAAAGGAGAGGCCAGCGCATTGCCTGACCATAGATCCTATGATTGCGCCATTGATCTGCCTCCGGGTGAGGTGCCCCCCAGGGGTCGCACTTACCCACTGTCATGTGAGGAGAACAGGGCAATGGAGGAGTACATTGAGGACGCTCTCAGGAGGGGAATAATTCGTAAATCTACTTCCGCAACTTGCGAGCTGCATATAATCTGGTCAGAATTAAGGAGGGTGATGAGTGGAAAACAGCGTTTAATACCAGAACGGGGCACTACGAATATCTGGTGATGCCATTCGGCTTACGCAACGCACCTGCGGTGTTCCAGGAATTTATTAATGATATTCTACATGACATGCTTCAGTCCTGTGTAGTGGTATATCTAGATGATATATTAATTCACTCTGCCAACCTCTCTCAAAACATCAAAGATGTCTCGGAAGTCTTGCTCCGACTTCGTAAAAACAAGCTATTCTGTAAACTAGAAAAGTGCGAATTCCACACATCTCAAGTACCATTCTTGGGGTTCGTAATCTCCAAAGATGGCATTGCCATGGAACAGGATAAGTTGGCAGCAGTCCTGCAATGGCCTCGTCCTAAGGGGTTAAAGGCTATTCAGCGTTTTTTGGGTTTTGCCAACTATTATAGAAAGTTCATCCAGAACTTTTCCACGATTGTAAAACCTTTGTCAGATTTGACACATAAGGGTGCTTCTCCTTCTCAGTGGTCTGAGGCAGCTGAAAAAGCATTTGTTACCTTGAAAACTGCCTTCGCGTCTGCTCCAGTGCTGTCCCACCCTAATCCCTCCCTGCCATTTACGTTGGAGGTTGACGCCTCTGAGGTTGTTGTTGGGGCAGTACTCTCCCAACGTCCTGTGGGAGGTGGCATCTTGAGACCTTGCAGGTTTTTTTCTAAAAAATTGTCCAGTGCACAGAGCCACTACGAGATTGGCGACAGGGAGCTGTTGGCCATTATCCTGGCTCTGAAAGAATGGTGCCACCTGTTGGAAGGTACTCAGACTCCAGTATTAATCCTTACTGATCATAAGAATTTAACTTATCTCTCTGAAGCCAAAAGATTGTCCTCACGACAAGCTAGGAGGGCACTTTTTTTGTCTCGATTTAATTTCCTAGTGTCCTACCTTCCGGGCTCTAAGAATATTAGGGCAGATGCTTTGTCGCATCAGTTCGCATCTGACACTGAGAGGGAGGAAGAACCAGCACCTATCATTCAGCCAGATCGTATTCTGGCTACTATTCGTCCCACTATAACCTCGCCTCTGGGGGAGGAGATTTTGGCATTTCAATCTAGGGCACCTCCTGAGACCCCAGTGGGAAAGTGTTTTGTGGATTAGCCATTCCGTACACGTCTGTTGGAGACCTATCGTGCTTCTAAAGCGGTTGGGCATATCGTTAGGGATCAACTTGTATGGTCCCTTTCGCAATTGTTTTGGTGGCCCACACTCAGAGCCGATTGTTCCGCTTTTACTGCAGCTTGTACCACCTGTGCCTGTGCCAAGACCCCCAGACATCTCCCTGTGGGCTTACTTCAACCAGTGCCCAATGGCGAACGTCTATGGTCTCACATATCTATTGACTTCTTGGGAGAATTACCAGTCTCTAGGGGGTATACGTTTATTCTTATGGTGGTCGATAGGTTCCCTAAAATGGCTCATTTTGTGCCCCTTAATGGCCTTCCATCGGCTCAGGAATTGGCTGTAGTCTTTGCCAGGGAGGTGTTCCGCCTACACAGGGTGCCCAGAGTGATTGTCTCCGACCATGGGAGTCAGTTCGTATCCAGGTTTTGGAGGGCATTTTGTGGCCAGATGGGCATCCAATTGTCCTTCTCCTCCGCCTACCATCCACAGACCAATGGGGCCGCGTTGCTTTGTTACCGATCATCATGATAATTGGGCTGACCTGTTGCCATGGGCAGAGTTTGCCAGGAATTGTGCGGTTAATTCATCGTCCGGGAGCTCCCCATTTCTCGTTAATTATGGGTTCCAGCCTTGTCTGCTCCCAGACTCATTTCAGGCACAACAGATTCCTGCCCTGGATGAGCATTTGGTGCAACTTCGTTCCACTCGGGCACAGGTTCAGAGGTCCCTCAGTCAGTCATTTCGTCGTCATCAGCGGCACGCTAATCGCAGACGGCTCCCAGCGGACTCATTTCAGGTAGGGGACAGGGTATGGCTCTCCTCCAGAAATCTCAATCTGCAGGTACCCTCCAATAAGCTGGCTCCCCGGTTCATTGGGCCCTTTAAGATCATCCGCAAGATTAATCCGGTTTCTTATGCACTGGAACTTCCACCCTCTATGCATATTCATAATGTGTTCCATGTGTCTCTTTTGAAACCTTTGGTGTGCAATCATTATACTACCACGCCAGTGAGTCCTGGGCCGGTGGACGTCCAGGACCAAGAGGAGTATGAGGTCCAGAGTATTATTGACTCTAGGAGATTTAGAGGAAAGTTGCAATATTTGGTCCACTGGAAGGGCTATGGCCCTGAGGAACGCTCTTGGGTGAATCAAAAGGACCCCCATGCGCCTAGACTTGTGCGCAACTTTCACTCTAAATATCCTCTGAAACCCAGACCTCCGGCAGGGAGAGGGGGTCTTTGAGAGGGGGGTACTATCACAGTGCCTGTGATTCTCTGTCACTCTTACTTGTGGTTTGCTCTGATTTGCTGAGCCAGTTTGGCCCGCCCCTGGTGACCTTCTTATGCCTGGCCCAGACATCTGTCAGATGCCCTTTCGTGGTGTTTCTGAGCCAGTAGTGCTGTTGCTGTGTTCCTGTGTTCCGGATTCTCGTGTACCGACTTGACTTGTCCTGACTACGCTCCAGTGTTCCTGATCGTGTTTGACCCGGCTTGTCTGCGAACCACCTCCGTTTCCTGACCCGGCTTGGCTGACGTTCCTGCTTGTGTATGACCTGGCTTGTATGACTACCTCCTGCGTGCTACGACCCAGCCCGGCTGACTTCCTGCTCCGAGATCGACTTCCAGCCTGTTCCAGTGACCTCTGTTCCCGTTGTAGCCGCCGCAACATTTTTCACCTGCTGTTGCCAGCTGCCGTGTGACCACTCTGCCTTGTGTTGCCTTCGATCAGTGCAGTGTCCCGTTGTTTTGCAGAGCTGTGCGTTCCTCCATGAGCCTCACTACACTTGAAGAGCTTCTATACCTTACAGAGCCTTGTGTTTAAACTTGCATATTAACCCTTGCAGTGCTGCTTTACTCTCGCTACCTCGATTCCCAGTATAGAGCCTCACTCGCTGTGCTACATCTGCTGAGTTGGCCGCTTACCGACGGCGACTCTATCTATCCTACTGCAGAGTAGTCACGTTATGTTGGTCCGGTAGGGCATCATTGGCTCTCACTTTTACGTTAGTTACTGGGTGATATCTACTGTGGCCTCTGGGCTCGTGTGGCAGCAAAGGGAAGGCTCAAGCTCTGGCAGGTTCTCGTTGTATACGCCCGTGGGGGCTATTGGCTCTATCACTGCTATCGCTGGTCTCCGGTTAACGCCTGTGGAGGCTATTGCCAGCTCTTGCATTGCAGGCCGGTTTCAGTTGCGCCCGTGGGGGCTATCCACACTCGCAGAAGCAGTCTTCCTATTAGGTATGCCCACGGGGGCTATTTGGATTTCTGTTCTGCTTAAACTATTTGGTCACTTCAGCTAGGCATTTACATTTCCAGAACACTGTGAACTGTCTCTATCAGCACCTCCGTTTAACACCTAGGGTGTGCCAAACCACCACATCTGAGACTGACTGATTTATGCTCTTAACCCTTTGGGTACTGAACACCATTCTCTGTAAAGAGATATTGTATGTCAATTATACTGTGCATTGACTCTCTGTGTTATATCAGTCATCACTGTGTGTTTATTCCTGCTGCCTCTAGAGGGCGTTCGTTTGCATTATTGCTATTAAAATAAAATTGTGTTTTATTTTACCAACTGGTCTGAGTGTCCTAAAAACCATTACACCTATCCCCCAACAGCTCTGACCTCTTCTGGATCACATTCCACTGGGACACTGTAGTGAAGGGAATGGGACTCCCAGGTCCAGAGGAACAGTGTGGGCTCCCTTGACCACTAGTATGGATGCTCTCAAATGCTTCTCCTACCACTCCCTTAACTCTAGTTCCACCTGATGCTTCACCATTACTGTTACTGCTACTAACACCAACCACATCAAGTTCAGCCACTGAGTCTTCCTCCTCACAGTCACTATTAATATGGGGATATTGATTACCCCCTCCTTCACTCCTAAACGCTAACAAGCAGCTGGACCTTAGTGTGGTGCAATGCCTTCACTTGGCAACCAGGGGCTCTTTGGGTTTGGGGGGCCTGGACTGGGAGCAGCCATTTGACCATACAGAAGCATGGACCAAACTAGATATTGTAGAAGGGAGTCGGCTGGACTCCAAGGAAGCACTGGGGCTGAGAGTCTATTACATATTAGGGGTGGGAAAGTGGCTACCTGAGACAGCATCTGGAGACTGGGAGTCAAATATACTATTGTCTCACCCATTGTGTGCTGAGTTATTGTTTATACACAAAGTAGGTTCCTGGGGTTATGTGCTTCCATTTGTTGCTTTGTGAAACCAATTGTAGTATGTCACTGACTGATGTAAATGTTATTACGTTTGCAGACCTGATAGAAGGACTGTGTGTTTGTATTCTATTGTGTGTTACCGTAATTAAGTCTCAGTAGGATTGGGGATTTTGTTAATCTCATCTGCTATTGGTTGACTGTGCTCCCACACACATGCACACACACATATATAGATAGATAGATAGATAGATAGATAGATAGATAGATAGATAGATAGATAGATAGATAGATAGATAGATAGATATAGCTATATATATATAAACCCTGTGTGTGTCCAAATAAAGGAGTTTTTGTTTTTACCTCAAGCATCATGTGTCATCTGATGTTACATAGTAACATAGTAACTTAGTAATTTAGTTGAAAAAAAGACTTGCATCCATCTAGTTCAACCCTTTTCCTATTCCTGTTTACCATTGTTGATCCAAAAGAAGGCAAAAAAACACCCTCAATATAGCAATTTCAAATTCTGCCTTGAATGGGGGGGGGGGAATTCCCTCTTGATTCCAAATGGCAATCAGATTTCTCCTTGGATCAACAAGCCCTAAGTAAATATTAATCCCAATACTAACGTACATAGCCCTCTATGTTGTGCTCTTTTAAATAAGTATCCAGGCCCTTTTTAAAGGTGTCTAATATATTCGATAGCACCACCTCCTCAGGCAGTGAATTCCATACCTTTATTGTGCTTACAGTAAAGAAACCTTTCCGCTGTTGTAGATTAAATCTCCTTTCCTCAAGTCTAAGCGGGTGGCCCCTTGTCCTATGTACTGTTCTATTAATGAACAGGTCTTTGGAGAGCCCTTTGTATGGGCCCTGAACATATTTATATAGTGTTATCATATCCCCTCTAAGACGCCGTTTCTCTAGTGTATACAAGTTTAACTTTTCTAGCCTTTCTTCATAACTAAAACTTTCCATTCCCCTTACTAGTTTTGTAGCCCTCCTCTGCACTTTCTCTAGTTCCATAATGTCCTTTTTCAGAAAGGGCGCCCAGAAATGAACAGCATATTCTAGGTGGGGTCTTACCATGGACCTGTAAAGAGGCATAATAATATCTTCCTCCCTTGAGTCAATACCCCTTTTAATACATGCCAATGTCTTATTGGCCTTTGCAGCTGCCAGCTGGCACTGCATGCTACTGCTAAGTCTATTGTCTACCATTACTCCCAAATCCTTTTCATTTGTAGATTTCCCCAGAGAAACACCATTTAAACTGTATGTTGCATTTTTATTATTATACCCAAAATGCATAACTTTACACTTGTCTATATTGAATCTCATTTGCCTGCCCAGTTACTCAATTTGTCCAAATCCTCTTGTAATGAAGACAATGTTCTTGGGGAAAAGATGCTAGCGGACCAAATCTTCGGGATCGGGCTGACATAGGAGGTTTGTCCTCTGGGAAGAAGCTGTTTGGATGGATGTGCTCGGTCGGGGCACAGTGGACCCGTCACACTTAGTAGTAGTAGTAATAGCACTGGCGGTACTGCTTGGGGATGGCAAGTGTGACTTAGGGTCCCCTGCTGCCACACTTGACATCATCTTTTCCTTCCCCCTCCTGAGTATTACAAGACACACTAGCAGCAGGTTCAGCATTGGCAGCAGGCACAGCACTGGTTGCAGCAGGTGCATCACATCTGACAGCAAGCACAGTATTGGTGGCAGCAGGTTCAGTACTGGCAGCAGCCACAGCACTGGTGGAAGTAGGGGCATCATGTCTGGCAGCAGGCACAGTACTGGTGGCAGCAGGTTCAGCACTGGCAGCAGGCACAGCACTGGTGGACACATAAAAACATAGAATTTGACGCAGATAAGAACCATTCGGCCCATCTAGTCTGCCCATTTTCCTACAGTAAAAACCTCAAATCTTTTTTGGTCCTTGGTCTTTTCTTAAGTTTAGTACAGCCTTATGCCTTTCCCATGCATGCTTAAATTCTGTCACTGTATTAACTTCTACCACTTCTGCTAGTAGGCTATTCCACTTATCTATTACCCTCTCAGTGAAGTAAAACTTTCTTACATTACACTAAACCTGTGTCTCTCTAGTTTTAGACTATGGCCTCTTGTCCTAATATTTTTACTCCTTTGCAATATACTTCCATCCTGCACTTTGTTGAATCCCTTCATGTATTTGAATGTTTCAATCATATCCCCTCTCTCTCTTCTCCCCTCCAAGCTATACATGTTCAGATCCTTTAGTCTATCCTGATATTTCTTTTCCTGTAAACCAGTCACCATTTTAGTAGCCTTTCTTTGAATTTTCTGTAGAGTATCTATATCCTTTTGGAGATGGGGTCTCCAGTACTGCACAGTTCTCTAGGTGAGGTCTAAGTAGAGATCTGTAGAGTGGCATCACCACTTCCCTTTTTCTGCTACTAATGCCCCTAGCTATACAACCCAGTACCCTGCTTGCATTCTCCACCTCTTTATTACATTGCCTGCCTACCATTAAGTCATTAGAAATAATTACTCCCAAATACCTTTCCTCTGTTGTCTCTGACAACACAGTACCCATAATAGTATATTATTCCTTTGGATTTTTATGTCCCAAGTGCATTATTTTACATTTATCAACATTAAACTGCATCTGACACACTCTTGTCCATTATTCTAATTTACCTAAATTATTTGTCATTTGGCTTATTCCCCCTGGAATGTATACCCTATTGCAGATCTTGGTATCCTCTGCAAAAAGGCATACCTTTCCTTGCAGACCTTTTTGCAATATCACTAATAAAACTGTTAAAAAGAATGGGCCCCAGTACAGATCCCTGAGGTACTCCTCTAGTAACGCTCCTTTCGTCCAAATATTCTCCATTGACTTCCACCCTCTGTCTCCTGTCACTCAGCCATTGCCTTATCCATTTAACTATTTGTACATCCAGACCCAAACACTGCAGTTTATTAATGAGTCTTCTATGAGGGACAGTGTCAAATGCTTTACTGAAATCTAGATAAGCTAAATCTACTGCTCCACCTTGGTCTATTATTATAGTTACCCAGTCAAAAAAATCTATGAGGTTAGTTTGACAAGATCTCCCTGCTGTAAACCCATGCTGTTTGGTATCTTCCAAGCCATTTAAATTCAGATATTCAACAATTCTTTCCTTTAACATAGTTTCCATTAATTTTCCCACTACTGATGTAAGACTTACTGGTCTGTAGTTATCAGACTCTTTCCTGCTACCTTTTTTTGAAGAGGTACTACATTTGCTAACTTCCAATCTTCTGGAACTATTCTTGTCATTAGTGACTGATTGAATAAAGTTAAAGGTTTTGCCAGAACACACTTAAGTTATTTTAATAACTTTGGGTGTATCTATCACGGTGCCCATGCTATGCTGGCTACATTCTGTGAGTCTTTGATTACTGCTGACGCTTATTGGCTGAAGTGACTTTGTCCCGTCCAGTATTTGTCCTTAAATTCTGGGCCTTGTCACTACTCCGGTGCCCTTTCGTGGTGTTTCCGTTGCCAGCGAGCGCTTGTTCCAGTTCTCGCGTGATCTCTGTGTACCGACCCGGCCTGCCTGACTACTCTGCTGTATCCGTTCCTGCCTCTGTACCGACCCGGACTGCCTGACTACTCTGCTGTATCCGTTCCTGCTCTGTGTACCGACCCGGAATGACTGACGTTCCTGCTCTGTGTACCGACTTGGATTGGCTGACGTTCCTGCACTGTGTACCGACCCAGCCTGGCTGACGTTCCTGCTCTGTGTACCGACTCGGATTGGCTGACATTCCTGCACTGTGTACCGACCCGGCCTTGCTGACGTTTCTGCTCTGTGTACCGACTCTGATTGGCTGACGTTCCTGCCTGTGTACCGGCCCGGTAGGGCTACATCTCCTGTGTGTCTCTACTGCCTGCGGTCCCATTACGGTCCTTGGTTTGGGTTTCTCCTCCGGGTTTCTGTCTCCAGACAGTACCATTATGCCTTAGTGCCACTCCTGCAGTCTAGTCTCGGTTCAGTCTGTGTCGCAATGGCGACATTCCAGTGTCTATTTCCCATCTGTGCACCACGGTACACTTGACCCTCCTTCCTGCCAATACGCAGAGGTTGGTCTTACATTGGGCACTGTGCTTACGATCGGGCAGTTGACATTGGTCTTAGCGTTCAGTAACCCCTTCGGGGAAGGTGCCATTATTCACCAGCTATTTATCACGGTACCCGTGATTGCTGCCTTTGTGTGTCTATCACCTGTAGGGGGCTCCCATTGGCTGTTTGCCTTCAGCCCGCCCCACTTTGCCTATTTAGACTGAGTCTGGGCACCCATTGGTTGCCCTTTTGTAGTGTCTCTAGGCTGCTTGTTTTTTCATCATGTTCCTGAAGTTCTATGGGTCATAGCTGTGTTCCTGCTATTCTGAGATCATCCAGTTCCTGAGTCTCCTGTTCAGCGGTTCCAGGTTCCATTCCTGATCCAGTTGGAGTCGCCTGACGTTGCTGCTTACTGCTGCCAGTTCTCATTGTCGTTCCTGATCCGGTTGACCATCGGAGTGCTGGGTCCTCTTTCATCGGCAGCGTCCAGTTTCCTACTCATCTGTGGCTGCTTTGCCCAGGCGACATTTCTACTCTTGCTGGCTCCCAGTACGTGGGTACTGGTTTGCTCCACTACTGTATGGCTATGGCTGCCCTGATACTGTTGCTCCCAGTACGCGGGTACTGGTTCGCTCCACAGCCATCCAGCTGTCTTACATTCATGTGATTGCTCCAAGTAGGCAGATGCTGGTTCGCTCCACTGCTTCACGGCTTACCTTGCATTGATACTGTTGGTTCCCAGTGCGCGGGTGCTGGTTCGCTCCATGGCCTCACGGCCTACATTGCCATTGCTCCTGTTGGTTCCCAGTACGCGGGTATGGTTTGCTCCACTGCCTCACGGCTTACATTGCATTGATACTGTTGGTTCCCAGTACGCGGGTACTGGTTCGCTCCACGCTGGTTGCTGTCAAGATCTAGACAGCTAGTTGTTTGCCCAGTACGCGGGTACTGGTGTTTCCTGTGTTGCTATTATTGACCACTTATGCTCATTTAGCCTCTGTATATCATCTCTATGACTGTTGTTGTCATCTGACGGTCATTGAGGCCTCAGTGGTTGCCACATCTCTGTTAAGGCTGCCTTGCCCGGTATATTGGTAAGGCCGGTCGAACCTTCCTTTCATTTTCATCTTGGGTTGTCTTACTCGGTATTGGCAGGGCTGGTAGAGCCTGTATACATATTGCGTTCCGTTAGGCTGCCTTGCCCAGTATATTGGCAGGGCCGGTAGAGCCTGTATACTCCTTGTAATCCGATAGGCTGCCTTGCCCGGTATATTGGCAGGGCCGGTAGAGCCCCCTATATTTCGTTGCTTGCTCAAGCTGCCTTGCCCGGTATATTGGCAGGGCCGGTAGAGCCTGTATATTCCTTGTATTCTGATAGGCTGCCTTGCCCGGTATATTGGCAGGGCCGGTAGAGGCATCTATTTCTCATTGCTTGTCCAGGCTGCCTTGCCCAGTATATTGGCAGAGCCGGTAGAGCCTTACTCGCTATTATTACCGCTTTCCTGTCATTTCTATGTATGTGTATGTATATGTATGAGATCCTATGGGATTGTCTTAAACTTTTCAATAAAGTTGTGTTTTTACCTAACTTTGCGTCTGAGAGTCTTAACAAACCATGACACTATTCTATCTTGCTGTCTCCGTTGGGTGCCCTCCCGGACATACTGTCTCAGTCCTCCATTACTGCTATGGCATTCCTTAAAGGGATAGTAATACTTCATTTTAACTTTATTTTATTTTGTAGGCATTAAAAAAACATGAAGAATGATATAAGTCTTATCTCTGAAACCTTTATGGTTTAAGAGATATTCACAAACAAAGTATCCCCCCCCTGTTCAACCAGATAAGAAGGGAGATGCCCAGGTAGACTGCAGAGAGGGACAATCTTCAATTAAGATAATGGAAAAAGCTGAAAAACTTTTCAAGGGGGGAAGGGCTTTCATTGTTTTCATACAAAGAAAATTGTCCCCTTCTGTTATCTGTACTGTCATACAACCAGACTCACATCTGAGAAGAGATGGCTTACACTAGGAAAAAGGGGCGGGGAGGGGAACTTTGCTTGTGAATATCTCATAAACCATAAAGGTTTGAGAGATAAGACTTATATCATTCTTCATGTTTTTTTAATGCCTACAAAATAAAATAAAGTTAAAACGAAGTGTTACTATCCCTTTAAGCTTATCCTGGGCCTCAGTTGTCTACTGGGCGTTTCTCGCTATTTAAGCACTTTCTGCAGAGTGAAAGACTTAAGGGCCTCGCACTATTAGGGCCTGTCAGCATTCTTGGCCTAATAGTAACCCGTTCCATGCTGCCTCGGTTGAGTTTCACACGAACTTTGCCTGACCTGTGTCAGTATATTGTAAATTCTGCATTGTAAATATACTGGACCCGTGTGAGTATAATTTGCTGTAACCTGTACTGTGTCAATACTATATTGTGTATATATATATACTACTGGACCCGTGAGGGTTATCATTTCTGACTCTGTTCAATAAAACTGTTTTATCTCACCTACTGTGTCTGAGTGTCAAATAAAACTGTAACAGTACGAAAGGGCCATGACCTCAGATGGTACAGGTGAAGGTAATGCACAAAGTATCCATTGGCGGATGGATTTACATGAGCAACGTTTGGACCAGTTGGCACTGGCTATTCAAACCATTCTAGAACGCACCGCTCATCTAGATAAACCAGTTCAAGCCTCGGTGGTCTCCCCCGTTTAGACACCGGGAGCTCAATCCCTGAGCAAGTAGCCTCGAACAAAAGGCTAACTGCCACAGCTCCGTTACCTCTAAGATATGAAGGCAAATCTACCCTGTCCAGAGGGTTTATCAACCAACTAGAGATATACCTGGAGCTAACTTCTCAAGCCTTTCCGAATGACCGAGCTAAGGTGGGCTTTATGATTTTGTTACTGACAGGCAGAGCCCTGGCATGGGCCAACCCCTTGTGGGAATCTGCCAAACCATGTACACAAAACTTCAGGGAGTTTGTGCATGCCTTCCGCAGAGTGTTTGAAGTTCCAGGTAGAGCCGCCTCTGCTGCCAAAAAATTAATGGAGATACAACAAGGTTCTCGTACGGTGGCGGATTATGCGATTGAATTTCGTACATTGCCAGCAGAGGTAGGCTGGAACAATGAGTCGCTGGTGGCAGCATTTGCTCAGGGACTCACTGATCGTATTAAAGATGAGACAGCAGCCAGAGATTTGCCTAACGATCTGGATGAGTTAATTGATTTCGCTATTCTGATCGATTCTAGCATCCGTGAACGTATTGCGGCAAAATACCGCAGGCAGTGGGCCAGAAATTTTGGTCAGGCAAGTCAAAATTTCCCACCCATGCCTCCTTTGCCTCCCATGCCTCCTGAACGTAATCAAGAGAATAATG
This sequence comes from Rhinophrynus dorsalis, assembly GCA_037306005.1. Taxonomy (NCBI): domain Eukaryota; kingdom Metazoa; phylum Chordata; class Amphibia; order Anura; family Rhinophrynidae; genus Rhinophrynus; species Rhinophrynus dorsalis. Next base: position 48,363,650 of record CM074728.1, on the reverse strand, counting down.
AACCCATGCAGCTAGGGTTCACCAAGTTGTCTAAGGAGGAACGGGCGCATCGTTGCAGACAGGGGCTCTGATTGTATTGTGGCCAACCTGGACACCTGTTGCGTACCTGCCCTATACGGCCAGGAAACGGATGCACCTAGAGTACCTTGGGGGATAGGCCCGAGGTGGCGTTCAGCAGTCCCTAGATCCAGTAAATCAGAAACGTACTATCCAGGCTGTAATGTCTTGGGCAGAGCACTCAGTGGAGGTTCTGGTCCTGGTTGATTCCGGTGCAGCCGGATATTTTATGGACAACTCATTTGCTGCTCTACACAAGAGTCCGCTGGTTGAGAGGGAATCTCCTTTAGCCATTGAGGCCATCGATGGCAGACCCCTGGTACCAGCTCAGATCACTATGGAAACGATACCGCTATCTGTGAGTATTTTGGCGCTCCACACAGAGAAACAGCGGTTCCAGATCATCCAGTCCCCTCACCATGCGGTCATCCTGGGGTTACAACCCTAAGTTTGACTGGCAGACGTGTGAGATAACGTCTTGGTCTGAATTTTGTATGAAGCATTGTGTCTCTCATCCAGCTAAAATCATGTGTACCTCTCCCTCCGTGTCAGCTGAGTATAATCAATTCAGTGACGTTTTCAGTAAGGGAGAGGCTTGCGCCTCGCCTCGGCATCGAACTTACGATTGCGCTATTGATCTGCCTCCTGGCGCCATCCATCCCCGGGGTCACATGTACCCGTTGTTGTGCGAGGAGAATCGGGCCATGGAGGAATATATCTCTGATGCCCTCGAAAGGGGTATTATTAGAAAGTCAACCTTACCTGCTGGGGCTGGTTTATTTTTTGTAAAAAAGAAGAATGGCGAGTTAAGACCATGCATCGATTATCATGGTTTGAATAAGCTTATGTCCAAAAACACCTATCCGATACCACTCATCAATGAAATGTTTGAAATGCTCCTCGATTTTCACTAAGACCTACGGGCTGCTTATAACCTGATCAGAATAAGAGCCGGAAAACGGCGTTCAATACCAGATCTGGACACTACGAATACCTAGTGATCTAGTGATGCCGTTTGGGCTATGTAACGCTCGTGCAGTGATCCAGGAGTTTATTAATGACATTCTCCGTGATATGCTACAGTCGTGTGTGGTGGTTTATCTTGACAATATACTCATACATTCATCTAGCTTGTCTCAACACATCAAGGATGTGTCTGAAGTTCTGCTCAGATTACGTAAGAATAAATTATTCTGCAAAATTGAGAAATGTGAATTCCACAAGTCCATGGTGCCTTTTCTGGGCTTCGTGTATTCTAAAGATGACATTGCCATGGATAAGGAAAAGTTTGCAGCAGTGTTGCAATGGCCATGACCCAAGGGACTCAAGGCTATCCAGCAGTTTCTCGGTTTTGCCAATTATTATAGGAAATGTATCTGAGACTTCTCCACAATTGTTAAGCCACTGTCTGACCTTACGCATAAAGGCGCCAATCCATTCCAATGGTCTGAGGCAGCTGAACGGGCCTTTGTCACACTTAAGTCCGCTTTTGCATCCGCTCCTGTGTTATCCCACCCTAACCCCTCCCTTCCATTCACCTTGGAGGTTGATGCCTCTGAGACTGGTGCAGGGGCAGTGTTGTCACAGCGTCCGGTCCTGGGAAGTATACTGAGATCATGTGGGTTCTTCTTCAAAAAGTTGTCTAGTGCACATAGTAATTATGAGAGTGGGGACAGAGAACTCCTGGCAATTATCCTTGCTTTCAAAGAATGGTGCCACTTGCTGGAAGGTACTAGGACTCCGGTGTTGATCTTGAAAGACCATAAAAACCTGATGTACCTTTCGGAGGCTAAGAGGTTGTCCTCTCGACAGGCCAGATGGGCCTTGTTTCTGTCCCTCTTCAATTTTATTGTATCCTACTTGCCTAGTTCCAAGAATGTTAGGGCAGATGCCCTGTCCAGAGATAAAGATGAGGACCCCTACCCATCATTCAGCCTGATTGCATTTTGGCTACCTTACGTACCAACATCACTTCACCCCTAGGGGAGGAGATTCTTGCTACCCAGGCTGCTGCACCCACTGACACCCCAGTGGGCAAGTGTTTTGTAGTTTAGCCATTTCGTACCCGCCTACTTGAAACATATCACGCATCTCGAGCAGCTGGGCACATAGGGAGAGATCAATTGATCTGGTTTCTTTCACAATTGTTTTGGTGGCCTTCTCTACGTGCTGACTGTACCGCATTCATAGCAGCTTGTACTACATGTGCCCAAGCCAAGTCCCCTAGACACCTCCCAGTTGGGTTACTTCAACCTGTGCCTTATGGCGAGTGTCCTTGGTCCCATGTTTCTATTAATTTCCTGGGAGAACTGCCAGTGTCTAGGGGTTACACTTTCATCCTGATGGTAGTGGATAGATTCTCTAAGGTAGCACACTTTGTGCCCCTTCCTGGCCTTCCCTCGGCCCAGGAGTTGCCTATTGTTTTTGCCAGAGAAGTGTTCCAATTGCATGGGGTACCCAGGGTACTGGTGTCAGACCGCGGGAGCCAATTCGTGTCCAGATTTTGGAGAGCCTTCTGTGACCAGATGGGCATACAGTTGTCCTTTTTGTCTGCCTACCATCCCCAGACCAATGGAGTAGCCGAGCGTGCAAATCAGGGATTGGAACAATTCCTACTCTGTTTCGTGTCCGATCATCATGATAATTGGGCCAACCTGTTGCCATGGGCAGAGTTCGCCAGGAACTGTGCAGTCAATTCATTGTCCGGGAGCTCCCTGTTTCTTATAACTATGGGTTCCAACCATGCTTGCTCCTGGACTCATTTCAGACGCAGCAGATTCCAGCTCTGGACTAGCATATCGAGAAACTTCGCTCCACCTGGGCACAGGTACAAGGGACCCTCAGTAAATCGTTCCAGCGTTATCAGCTTGATGCTAATCGCAGACAGTTGCCAGCGGTCTCCTTCCAGGTTGGGGATAGGGTATGGTTATCCTCCAGAAACCTCAATTTGCAAGTTCCTGTTTTGCTAATCTCTAGGCACATTTGGCAATCGAACAGTTAAATACTACTATCATTTTTTTTTCTCTGCTTTGTCACCAGTGCTTGTGAAAGGAGGAAGGAATTTTAACCCTTTGAACACCAGATGGGTCTGCAATGCATTGCTTTGCAATGTGTTGCAGACCCATCTGGCACACAAATGGTTAAAGCACAGATGGATGGCATTCATAGCATTACAAGGAGCAGATGTGCCACACATCAGAATATTGCAGACCTTTTGATGCGGGCTTGTGAGAGGAGGAGGGCATCTGAAGAGGATATGCATAACATTACTGTGATGCTGCTGACATTCTGATGCAGGCTTGTGAAAAGAGCAGATTTGTGCTATGTTCTTGGTGACACTTAACCATGCGACATCAGAATGTCACCCCTTTAATGCTAGCAGAATTCTGATGTCTCCCTTTTGACGCAGGTGACAGTATGATGTCGCCATTCTGATGGTTGCCAAATAGAGCGTGAGATTTCAATAGGATAACCTGACCCTATGATTCTCTTTCCCCCAGTATTGTCCCTCTGGGACATGATGATGAAGAAGGCAGAACTGACTAGCAGTATTAGCATCAGCACCGGTCAGCAGCCTGTGACTGCTGCTAGTGCTGCCAGTGTGCCTTCCTTACCTGAAGAAGAGATTGCAAGTGTGACAGTAGGGGACCCGGCTCTGACACATTTGTCATCATCGCCAACCAATCCAACTCATATAGAGCCACAGCACTAGTATTAGTGGTCATGAAAGTGAGGTTGATGGGGGAGCCGCTGATATAGAGGAGAGAATTAGAACCTTTATAGGTGAAGTGAAAAGGAATTGGAGACGGATATACAAATGGGGATCAGCCTAACCACTACTATCAGCAGTGACATTGTAGACATTGTTGCTGCTATAATTCCTGCTACTGCTGAGTTGCTAAGGCAGACATGATAATTATTGATTATTGATTTATTTATTGCAAGGTTGTTTTGTTGCAGGACTCCAAGTTCTCTTACTTGAAGAATTCCTAGTCCATAACAAAAAAGTAAAGGATACAATATTTTCATAAGCACAAAACTATATTGTATGGTTAGTCAGTTGTTGGGCATCAAGCTGTTGAGAGGTTTGGAATAATGAACATTATAGTCCCCCACCGGTTGAAAGTTCAACAACTGACTACTCTTGCAATATTGTGGTAAAATGTACTTAACCCTTAAATGCAAGACACACCTCCAAATCAATGTGATGTGGAGCAGGATGTACTGATACAATTCAACACTAAAATAGGTGCTAGAATACATTTTTGTGTGATGTACCTGCCTATTGTTTATGAACTAATCTATTTAAACTGAACATTCTCCCATTAACACCCTTTGAGCCAAGGGAAGGGCAGTGCAAAGTGTATACGTGTGTTCTGCCGCATTCTGGTCCTCTGCCTCTTTTTAACCATTTGAGTGCCAGAGGAGTACACAACGCATTGCAAAGCAATGCTTTGCATACCCATCTGGCACTCAAAGGGTTAAGTCAAAGTACTATACAAGGATCAGAGGAAGTAATCATCAAGTAACTCAATTTCCCTTGACATAGTAGAATGGTGACATTCAGGGCTTGCTTGCATTGAAGAGTTTATGATAGAGGAGTGTGTACGCTGGCAGACACAAACATGACCATATGAACCATTGATAACTGAAAGTGTAGATGCATAATTTGGAGGCTAATGTGAAATTTCAGAAAATAATCTGTACTTTCAGATTTGTACATTCTGACATTAAGTTTGTGACGTATCTAGCATCCAGTGGATTAAACATAAAGGCCCTTAGAGTATTATTATTAAGGTTTCTGCTCTTCAATATTATTTCAAAATGTGTATTGCTATAATTGGTGTTTTGTAATAACATTTATCAGTATACTATATATTGTATGCATAAAATATGTTTTGTGTTTTTCCACTGTAGATCCCTTACCATAATTTCATTCCATATGAGAACCAAACCGGAGTCAATTAATTCATTCTTCTGGGTTTTTCAGAATATCCAATGCTACAGATACCATTATTCTGTATATTTCTGCTGTTTTACATTTTCATGCTACTGGGAAATCTCCTTATTTTAATAGTGATCTAAACGAACCCTGTATTGCATATCCCTATGAATTTTTTGTTGTGTTACAGATAATGCAACTGCATTCCAAAAATCAATGGATGCCTATCTAGCACAGAACAATATTGATAATTATGACAGATGGCTTCAAAGCAAATAGTATATTGATCCGGGGAACTATTTGACTACCAGTTGGAGTCAAGAAGGAATAATTCCCCCCCCCCCCCACACACACACTTGGGACTACATTGGAAGTTGCTCCCGAGGGCTTTTTTGCCTTCCTCTGGATCAACAGGGGTGTTATTGGCATGGGGTGGACTTGATGGACACATGTCTTTTTTCAGCCTTATCTACTATGTTACTATGTTTTCCTATGCAGTCTCTCTTGTATAGACATCTCTGCCTCTTCTCTTTCTCAGCCCAAGCTTCTATCTATGCTCTTGCTGGGAGATAACACCATATCATTTTCTGACTGCATGATCTAGCTCTACTTTCTTATGACTTTTGCATTTATTGAGTTTATATCATTAACAGCCATGACATATGACCACTATATTGCAATTTTCTGTCCGTTGAGATATTTGATTTTAAATAGCGGTAGATTTTGTCATACTCATGACTTGTTGGATTGCTGGTTTCCTATTTACAATACATACATACATTGCTTTTATAATAATTACCTTTCACACCTGATTAATCATTTCTTTTTTGATACATAAGTGGTATTATACCTGCCTTGTGTGGACACATCTTTCATTCATGATTACTTAAATTATTGCTGCATTTGTAGATCTTCCTGCCTTAATCCTTATTATCATGTCGTATACCTACATCATTTTCAGCATCCTAAAGATCAGTTCTGCTAAGGACAGGAAGAAAACTTTCTCCACCTGTACATCTTACCTTACTGTGGTCATTATGTTTTGTTGTAGCTTTAGGATCACATACATCAGACCTTCATCTCAGCATCCATCCACTCAGTCAAAACCATTTTCCTTTCTCTATACTGCAATAATTCCATTTATCAACCCATTTGTATATACTCTGCGAAACTTAAATATAAAAAAATCTCTTTGCATTAGGAACATTATTCAAATGTATTAAATCCTCTATGGTTTTTATCTGTATCTATGATCAGTCAGAGAAATGTGTGGCTTGTTTTGTTTTTTGCCTTATTCCATCCATCTGTATGCCAAATGCTTTAAAGAGAGAGGTGTAGTAGTAGTGGTAGAACACACACAGCTATAAATTGACCTGGCTCTGGCTGAATTCCTGCTCCGTGATTTGACCCGGTTCTGGCTGACGTTCCTGCTCCGTGATTGACCCGGCTTTGGCTGACTTCCTGCTACGTGATTGACCCGGCTCTGGCTGACGTTCCTGCTCCGTGATTGACCCGGTTCTGGCTGATGTTCCTGCTCCGTGATTGACCCGGTTCTGGCTGACGTTCCTGCTCCGTGATTCAGCCGGTCCTGACCGACGTTCCTGCCTGGAGACATTCTGTACCTGCTCGCAGCTTGCACTGACTGATCACGCCTCCTGTGTTACTGTGGCCTCCGATACTGAGCCCGTTTGTTGCCTCCGTTACCAAGCCAGTCCGAGAATACTTGCCGAGCTATTGCCGTGGTTACCAAGTCTGTCTGAGAACACTTGCTGTGCTGGTTGCCTCCGTTACCGAGCCTGTTGTATACACTTAAAAAGCCTTGTTGCCTCCCATCCTGAGCCGTTTAACACTTGTTGAGCTGTTGCCTCCATCACTGAGCCTATCCGTTACCACTGCAGAGCAGTACCTTTCTTTAGGTGCTCGTTCCCTAGGAGTTATCGCACCGCGTGGTGCTATTGGACATTCCAAAACTCTGTCAGTGTGTTGCTCCGTTCTGGCACCGGAGGGTGCCGTGGCTCTGGTCTCCTCTCGTTCACAGTGTTGTTCCAACAGATCGCACCTGGAAGTACGGCAGTGTCTCTCCTCCGTTACTACACCCTAGTAGGGGTATTGGCTCTAGCTCCAGTTGGTCCTTGCTATACTATTGGGCATTACAATACAGCTATCTGGTTGTGATTCAGTTCAGTCGCACTGCTTGAGCTTGCTTGCTGCACTACTACTAATGGGACTGTTTATAGCACCGGTCGTTGGCTAATCGCCACCACCGAGACTGTATACCTGTTTTGAGCATTAACCCTTTTCTGTGTTACTGCTATATTCTACTTGTTCCTGCTATATTGGGCCTGTATATTATCCATTACTTACCTCACTGCAATACCGATTCTGGCCCCCAGGGGCACTGTTCCTTATTTTATCTCAATAAAACTGTGTTTTATTTCTAACCTTGGTCTGAGTATCAGAAAACCATAACATTATCCTACCTTCAAAGAAGCCAAGGATGAGGAGGAAGAAAGACTCCCTACTTTAGCTATCAAAAGTGCCCTCCACACTTACCTGTTCAGTACCAAGGACTGGAGAAAATATGCAAACCTGGTGATTACCTTTTCATGAACAAGTAAGGGACAGACGGTGTCTAAGGGAAGTGTTAGTCACTGGATCAAATCATCTATTGATTTTCATGTTTATACATGCTGTTATATAATCTCACTTCGAGGAGACCATAAGGGATTCCGAAGGTTTATTCAATCTCTGTATTGTCATCTGTCAAGGATCTGTTCTCTGCAGCATATACCCTACCAATTTTAGATAAGCAGAATCAGTTGAACAGGGATTTTTTTTGGGGGGGGAGTTGTTTACTGGGATTGGGGGGCAGTTAATAAAAAAATAAATACAATTTCAAACACCTCCATAAGACATGGTATAAAAGGGGTTTGAGGAAGGTGCCTGTGTTGGAGGGTGGAGTCTGGGGAAAGAATCAGTTGAACGGGGAATTTCTTTTGGGGGGGTGATTTCTTAACTGGTATTGGGGGGACAGTTAATAAAAAATTAAAATAAATAAAATAAAATAACTTAAGACATTTTTATGTAAAGTTATAGAGGGGACCCCCTGATGTAAGCTGCTACTGTGGTAGACTGATACTTGACATGACAGATTAATTTGTAGAGGATAATTTGTAAGATTTGTTATTAGAGGCCCAGGCCCTAATTAAACATTGATTTGTAGGACTTATGCTTGTTTGGCACAAGCCCCCCAAAAATGTTTATTTTTTTGTAGACCTCTGCTTTTTTTTGCTTTTTTTAAAGCACAAGCCCTGAGAAACAAAAATGCCGTAATTGCCTAGTGCCAGCAGGTTATTTCGTGATGGCCAGTGGCCTGATATAATTGTGGAATTTGTGACTGCTGTTGTTGCTGCTGCTGGTGAGTTGTTTAAGCAGCAGGATAATTAGGCAGCTCAAAGGGAATGGGATCAACAACAGCAGTAATATTGGTGATGGATTATGAAGGTTCCACTTGCAACTACTAGCTCCAGTGATGCGTCTGAGGCAGTAGCAGCACCATAACTAGCTTCCACCACTTCAAGAATATGTGGAGAAAAGAAGAAGATGGTCAATAATGCTTCTCCACCTGCCCCTCCTCCAAAATCATGGTTGTGTTACTAGAATAGAAATTTTCCCTTGAGAGCAGGAATTGTGCATCTCACATCAACAACTGCAATGTGCTCAGTGTAAATAAGGGAAGGACTTGGAGGTGGAACAATGGGTACATCTGTACTTACATGAAACACCTGGCACAACTGTATGAAAAACACCATGACACTTAGGGTCCCCAGTGTGAAATTCCCCCCACCAGAAACCAAGTACTGCTTCTGTCACTATGCCCTTTGTCCACACTATTCTAAAGACAAATGAGTGACAACTTGCTGACAGTTTAATAGTAATGATGAACCCTCCCTGCCACCAGCTTAGCATATTCTGTGGGATGGAATCTTTTCAGATTCTGCTAGATGTCCTGCTTGCTATTCTCCTCCACCACACTGAAATGTGTGGCCATGTGTAATGGGTGGACACGAGCTACCATATCCTAACATCTACAGAGTGGCTATCACTTGGTGGGGGAGGTAACGGTGAACAAAGTGGACTGGCAGAAGATGTAGTTAACATATAGCAAGAAGGTGATGGCGAGGTAGTTGTTTTGCTCATTGTTGAACTTTCAGCCTGTGGTTGGGTTTCTCTATTCTTCCACCTCTTTGATCTTCTCCTCACCTCTTGTTGCCTTTCCGGAGAGTCAGGGGATACAGCAGGTGGGTGTTTGGCTTTAACATGCTTCACATAATTGTCATGGTGTCTATGTTTCATGTGTGTTATCAGGGCAGTTGTACCAAGGTGTGTTCACTCCTTTCCCCTTCCCCTACCACTTCCCTAATCCTAGTCCCACCAGCTGCTTCACCATCACTGTTACTACCACTAACAGCAACCACATCAAGACCAGTCCCTGAATCTTCCTCCTCACAGTCGCTAGTAATATGGTGATCACCCCACCTTCACTCCTAACACTAACAAGCTGTTGGAACTTTGTATAAGTACTAGTGACAGGACTGCCTGGGGATGTCAGATGTGACTTAGGGTCCCCTGCTGACACACTTGGCATCATCTTCGCCTTCCACCTCCAGGGAATTAAAAGACACACTGGCAGCTGGTTCAGCACTGGCAGCAGGTTCAGCACTGACAACAGGCACTACATTGGTGTCAGCAAAGGAAGTACTAGCAGCAGGCGCAGCATGACTGTCAGCAGGCACAGGAGGTTGACCTGTCCTGCTCTCAGTACTACCCTCTTCGTCCTCCCAAGAAATTAATTTCCCCACAATCTCTAGGGGTGATTTATGGGGACTGACCAGCATTGGGTCTGTAGTGGGCACTTCCTCCTCCTCCTCAGACTCAATGGACACATAAGGGTCCTTCCATCTCCTCCTTTTATTATTCTTAAACTTGCTCATGGTGATAGCAGTCACTATAAGCCTCTCCTGCCTCAATTTTGCTTCTAATTCACAGCAGAACAGCACAGCACCTCTCTCTCTCGCTCTGTATTTGCTCGTTTTCTGTTTCACTTCCTGGAAAATGGCACATTTACAGTGAAAAGGCAAAAAACATGTTAATCAAGGGACTAAATCTTTCTAGCCATTGAAATATGGCAAAGAATGTTAGCCAATGAGTGAAAACAGTGAAGATTTTAATTGTTGTGTTTAAAGATCTTCCCGCAAAAAAGTCGACAACAAGGTTGTTTTCTCTGATGTTTCACAGGAACACAATGGGACCTTTCTCCCACCCCTAGTTTTAACAGTGGAATATTCAAATAATATGTTTGTCAACCTTTTGCTACTCAAGACCTATATATGAAAGCTTGAGAAAGAGAGAATCCATCATATTTGAGCTAAAGTGGCAACCTATATATAAAAGTACCTCACTTTCGTTATCCATGCCATAACTCTTAAAACTAAAGTATTTGTTCAGGTGGGTTTTACACTTCTCACAATTGGTAAAACATTTTGCCAAATACTTAGGTGTACTCTCCTTTAAGTCTAAAGAATTTGATTAACTTGGTATAAAACATCAATATTGATCTACTGTATTCTGGTATTGCTCTTAGGTCATGAATTGTGATTTTTTTTATTTTTTTATTTTGTATTTCTGAAGATGTTGCTGAAGTCTTTATTTACTAATTGGAGAAAGTCATTCAATGCTTCTGAGGGATTGTCATCAGGGAAAGTCCAAGTATCCAAGCAACATCATGGATTTTGACTCTTTGTCTGCCTTACATAAGCTTTACAGATTGTATAAAAATGTAAGAGCTTACTTTGTGAACATTTTCTCTTTCAAATCACCAAACTCTATTAAGGTTTAGTGTCACTTGAACCATTTGTTGTGGATGAAAATTTTGATTTGAGATGTCAAGTGCAAAGGACATCAGTAGGTAAGAGTATGATGTTATTTTAAAAGCAATATTAATATTTGTGGATTAAATTAAAGGTATCCAAATATGAATGAGGTACTGTATTTCAAAATTAGATAAACAGTGAGATAAATTATACATTTTCTTATTAGCAATTGAGAAAGTATTATACGTGTTCTCCAGAAAAATATGCTTTACTGGATGCTTTATAGCTCAGAAATGTACTATAAAATAAAATCAGCTAATTTAACAGACTGGATTTATCTCTCAGGGCAAACACAAAATCATGTTGCTAGCATTTTACTCTGAAGAATATGAAGTGACTGAGAAACAGGTACCAATTCTTGCCTGTTGAGTTAAACAAGAGATGTAATAATATTTATTTTTTTAGAGTTAAGATAATTTTCACAATGCTCTATATAAAACTGAGAGATTCGTAAATGAACAAATGTATTATGAATTGTAAAACATAAGATGTATATGAGTAGAGAGTGAGTAAATTAAACAGAACGATAAAGGTTAGTCTGAAACATAGACAAATGATTGCTAACTGTGAGAGTGTACAGTAGATTTAGATTAGTTCAGGCATTATGATAGATACAGTTGATGTCATTGCTGTGTATGCAGAAGATGAGAACATACACTACTTTAAAACAGGTATCTGAGGATATAGATAGATAGATAGATAGATAGATAGATAGATAGATAGATAGATAGACATATTCACTAAATGCATAGTGCTAAGCTTAAAATCACTAAAATACTTAACAAATCCCCTCTAATTAAAAACATTAACCAAACTTATAGAAAAAGGGTGTTAAAATTCATTTATAAAGGTCAGAGACAATACACATTTTTGGAATCCCTAATTTTGTGCAGGGGATCAGGAACCAGGATCATGGCTGCCTTAGTCATCTTTTTGACTACAATAAATCCCAAATATGTGTACTTGTTGTCTGCAATGCTGGGAAATATATTTCTTGGATTGGCCAGATTCATTTCATTGAAATTAATTTATTAACTAGAATAATTTGTTTAGGATCATCCCAATATTGATAAAAAAGAGTAAACTGCATCTCCTACAACAAATAATATTTTCTCTTTTTTGGGTATCTTAAAAATTTAAGAAACAAACATGTATTATGTTTCTACATAAATATAAGGGTGAATGAGGATGGGGGTTCCACTCTTCATAAATATTTATTTGTGGCCCAGTTTGTTCAGCTGATACACTTGCATTTGGAGAATAAAGTTTCCAAACAAGTTGAACCGGAAGGTGCCATCACAGCGATATCATACCAGACCCTGCAATCTTTGTTTTATTCTTGTAACACTGTAACTTTCCTTAGGGAGCAATCACAAAAAATGATCCCATCCTCATGCACCTGTTGTTTGGAATTGAGCACCAGCTAAATGTAAGTTGTAGTAACCTATTTAATTTTTCTGGTGTTAGTGTTCCTTTACGGGTTTTTTATATTTTTATTGATGATGTGACTTACATCAATTAACATAATAAGCACATTCATAATCATCATCAACATGAGTAGTACATAACAATGAAACTTATATCAGAAAGTTAAGTATAAAATTATATGCCCATTTTTTTTCTTGTATTTAGTTGAGACCATGAGCCTACACTGTTGTAAACTATCTCAGTCCTAAACTAAAAATTCTAAATTCCTCTCCCTGCACACCAAATCCCCCGCCTGCACCGGTGCACAGTAACAAAATAGTAAAATAAAGTTATAGTAAATAAGTGAATAGATAGATAAAGTGCCCCATTCCTCTCCCTCCATTCTTTGCAGTCATCTAGAATTAAAGGTGATCATAGAATAATTGAGAGTATTTAAGACATTTAAGCCTCAACTCAATTTAACCCACTAAAACAGCCGGTAGGGCAAAAATTGCTACTGGGCAGTAGACACACTATGTCACCGTCAGTATTCAATAACCCCTACCAACTGATACAACAAAGAACATTGGGCCACTGAAACTGACTTGTGGCCACACGTCCATCATTTGTTTTTAGTTCCTCAAACTCATGCTAAATAGTAAGAGTAATGTGAACATCAAAGGAAAATGGCTAATGTTTGCTGCTTGACACACTGTCAAGTACTGACTGTTAGATCAAACAAACAGTCACTTTCCCAAACACTAACCCTACACTACCCTACCAGTACAGTGCAACAAAACTAGACCTAACACTATCCTAACACCCAGATCTGTATAACACCTACCTGTCAGCCACTGTCCATCTTCTCCAGTCATCTTCTATCTTCTTTCTCATTCTTTGTCTTCATCTTCTTATTTTCTGTCTTATTCTCTTCAGTCTTCTGATCTTCTAAGAAAGAAGAAGAGGATGACAGTGTAAGGGTTCTGGGGATATATTTTCCTTTTTGTTTGGGTTCGGCTTCCTTACCTTGCTGCCCATTTTTTCCCGATGCTGATTGGAGTATTAGGGTTTAACTGTTCTCCATGCTTGGTTATTCGTGCTGCTGGTGGAGTTTGGCGTGATCTTTGCTGTTTGCTGTTCCAATATATGACTCCTGGCATGTTTTGACCTGGCTTCCGATTTCGTTTCGGCTCCTGCTGTTCTGACCTTCTGGCTTGTCTGACTATTCTGCTTGCATCCTCCGCTGTCCCTGATGACCCCAGTAAGAGAATTTTGGCTTGCAATTTGACACCGCTTCTCTCCCTCTCTGATAGACTCTGTTGCCCCTGGTATCTAGATTTGTCTGACCTTCCTCTGTGCTCCAGCACTTTCTCTTTGCTCCCTGACTGCTTGTGGTACCTACAGAGGAACACCGGTCCTCCGTTTGTCTCCACTTCCTTCTCTGTTCTCCTCATGCATCTTCCTTGCTGTGCTGCCTGCGGGCGTCTTGTGGGTCCACGCCTGTCGGCCCTGGTGGTGGGTTCCAGTCCGACGACCTCCCTCCTGTTTTAGGTTTCCAGTCCATCCCCTGCCTAAGGATCCAGTCTGCCCCAAGGTATAGGTCTCTGTACAGCTCACCCTTGTCTTCATCCTGGTCGGGTCCCAGCTCAACTGGGATCAGACATCTGGCTTTGTGGCCAGCACCTTTAATCCAGCTTCGGCCGCAGCAAGGAGGCAAGGGTGTCTGTCTCCACTCCTGAGCTAAGCACCGCAGTGTCGCTTCCTAGCTTCTGACCTAGTCCTTTCTTCAGGTCATCGTTAAAGACAGAAGAAGACTGACAGTAGCTAACTAGGGTGAAGAACCAACTGGACATCAGGATTACAGGTGTTTCTTTTCAATGAATGTTAATTAAACTTAGTTGGATTCACCCTATGAGTGCCAGTGGTGTATGCAACACATTGCAGAGCATTGCATAACCCACAGGCACTCATAAGGTTAAATTGTATGTACTGAGAAGGGGCCCCATATCAATATATCCACTTGTCACTTTTATTGCTTTCTTTTCCTCTTCAATTCCTGCATCAGCAGGATTACACATGCGATAGGGGAACCTGTGTCCGAAAAAAAGGGTGTCGATTTTCACCAGTCAAAGTGGGTCCCTTAATACATAGAACTAACTTGAAATAGGAGATTGGTTTCAGTGGGCACTGATTGTACCTTGCTTGAAAATATAACATTGGGTGTTTTTTTTGGCAATGGGTGAACTGAATCAAGGACTTATTTAGGAAACAGTAATTTGACTGTGTTCTGTCCAATGAATCTAGCCATGGTTGCCTGAAATAAGAGAATTTCTGTGTAGTACCACTATGGGCACGGACCAGCCTATTGTGTGACAGATTGGATGAAATAAAGGAAACCGAAGTAGAGTGTTTTGGGGGGTTTCAGACATCCATACCATCATTATCACTTTCCTAGTAAATATAAGAGTGTAATGAATAAAGTGTTTGTGAGGATAAAGATTGAGGTCATTAGGGAGGATTGATAATAAACATATTTTGGGGCCAAAGGAATGGGTCTGCTTAAGACATCAGAGATGGTGTTAAAGACATTACACCAAAAAGCATTGACTTTCTCACAAGTGCAGTACCTTTGCATAAATGAACCACCTTCTAAGTTACATCTAGGACATTTGTCCAGCTCCCATAAGAAATAATCTATGAGGGGACAAATTTGTTATGTGTAAAGTCTTAAGCTCGATAAGGTGGTGTCTGGAGTGAATTGAAACCTGTTGTGCCCTAGCTAGTGCCATATCCCACTCCCATATCACAGTCTTCAAATTATCCAAAATCACCCTCCCATTTGCTCCTCAGCTGGGGTAGTGCTGGGCCTGCTTGCCCGCTAATACATTTATAGATCAAATAAATTGGCTTTTTAAATATTTTATTAAGTATTAAGGAGGTATGATGGTATTTAGATATGCCACCTTGAGAGCCAACCCACTGAGACCTCAGGGCATTCTTAAGTTGAATGTAAGAATATTACAACGTATTAGGAATGTTACATTCTAAATATGTTAGCAAAGTCAAGGTGTTGAATTTGGGACATGAAGGAATTGTTCCAAAATGGGGTGTCTGGATCCAAATCAGTATGATTGCAGAATGTTTGGAGCAACCTCCATGGCTGAAATACCACAGTGACAGTGGAGAACCAAATCAAGACAATCTCTGGGCCCAAAATCCATAAATTGAATATTTGGGATTTTCTGTCCAGTGTTACGAATGTTTGGGTTGTGTCAGGGTTCAGCCAAGTTAAATCATATTGGCCTTGGGCAGCAAGGTAGTATTTGTAGAAGTCAGAAAGTGAAATTCCTCCCTCTGCCATCAGTCTTTTAAGTGTGTCAAGCCTTATTTTGGCCTTCCCTCCTCCCCAAGAAAATGAATAGCAATGCTGCCCAGTTTTTTTAATGTAATACTTAGGGTACTGGAGAATTTAGGAATGTATACATAAATTTTGTTAAAAAACATAATTTTAAGTAAATTCACCCTACCCAAAACATTAGGGTGCCAAAGCCAAGTGTGTACTTTGTTTCTGTATAAGTCATCTTTTTATAGTAGACTTGGATAATGATATGCCTACCTCCTGGAGACTGTTCTTCACTTGGCTGGATGTTGTGAAGGGGTTTTTCTTTAACATGGAAAGGATCCTACGATCATCAACCACTGTTGTCTTCTGTGGATGTCCAGGCCTTTTTGTGTTGCAGTGCATTCTTTTTTTCTCAGAATGTACCAAACTGTTGATTTGGTACACTATCACAATCTCCCTTAGAGGCTACGTTTTCTTGTGCTTCCTACCTCTATATGGCCGCCAGCCGGCATGGCCCCCGGCCACTTCCTCATTACTGACATCAGGTAACAGGCACTAGCACGGATGCCTGTTTATGGGCCTATTCTGGGTGGCCTAATTGGGTCCCACCTCCTTCTGCTCCTTTATAAACCTCCTTGGGCCTGGGAGTCATTGCCATTATGTGGTGTTCATGCTTGTTACTCTTGCTCTCCGTTGTGACCCATGTTTGCCTGATAATCTCACTCTGTGTATGTCCCTGGCTTGCCTGACTACCCACACTGGTTCTGACCTGTGGCTCTGGCTGACTACTCGCTCTGTGTGTGACCCTGGCTTGTCTGACTACCCACATCGGATCTGACCTGTGGCTGTAGCTGACTACTAGCTCTGTGTATGACCCTGGCTTGTCTGACTACCCACATCGGTTCTTACCTGTGGCTCTGGCTGACTACTCGCTCTGTGTATGGCCCCCTGCTTGCCTGACCAGTTGCCCTGGCTACTACCCGCTCAGTGTAGCCTCCGGTTGCCTTTCCTGTGGGCCTGGCCACTTTCGCTCATTGCAGTCCTTGGTTTGCCTGACCAGTGTCCCTGGCTCTTACTTGCTCAGCATAGTCTCTGGTTGCCTGACCAGTGGCCTGGTTACTCTCCCTTTGTGTAGTCCCCAGCTTGTCTGACCTGTGACTTTGGCTGCCTATTCACTCCATGCACTACCTGCTTGCCTGACCTGTAGTCTCGGTGTCTCCTGGCTCTGGTCTGCTCTCGCTCTCTGTTGCCTCCATTCGCAGACCAAGTGTTGACTTACACATATTCTACCATTCTTCTGTTGTCCCACTTGAGCAGCCTCCCTAGTCTTGAGATCTTGAGTAGTGCAGTGCACAGCACCTTGGGTCCTATTTGCATATGTCTGGGGTTCTGTGTGGGCTCTACCATTATTGCTGCTATAATAAATAAAGGTGGTTAATTTTATCTTTGTGTCTATCCTTCTTTGCCTGATTACCGTGACACACTCCTAATGTTCCTGCTAGCTCGCTGATGGATTTTTTTTCAGCATAAGGATGGCCTGTTTCACTTGCATTGAGAGCTCCTTTTACCACATGTTGTGGGTCCACAGCAACAGCTTCCAAATGTGAATGCCACACCTGGAATCAACTCCAGACCTTTTACCTGCTTAACTGATGAAGAAATAATGAAGGAATAATCCACACCTGTCCATGAAACAGCTTTTGAGTCAATGGTTCAATTACTTTTGGTCCCCTGAAAAAGAGGGGACTACACATTAAATAGCTGTTATTCCTAAACCCTTCCTCCAATCTGGATGTGAATACCCTCTGTTATAGTTGGCAAGCAGGACAAGGAGTCAGACGGTATAGTTGGGATCACCTTTGTTAGATATATATAACAGTAATGCAAATAACAAATAACACACAGAGGGTGATCAAAGAGGCAAGCAATGTATCAGAAATAGCAGTCTTCCAATAGATCCACCACACTGTCCGAGACTAGGCCTCAGCCCACTGGAGTCTCATGGTAAAACCTAACGCCCAGAGGTAGCACTGACTCAGCCTGCAGTCAGTCTAGGAGAGGAGTCTCAATATTGTATGCAACCACGAAGACTACTGACTCATGCCTGCAGTCAATAGCTAGGATTCTGATAGAGCCCCAAGTCAGTAATAGAAAGGATGTCTGTGGAACGGGACCAACACACGGAGCAAACAGACAGAGCC
This sequence comes from Rhinophrynus dorsalis, assembly GCA_037306005.1. NCBI lineage: Eukaryota > Metazoa > Chordata > Amphibia > Anura > Rhinophrynidae > Rhinophrynus > Rhinophrynus dorsalis. The sequence continues at coordinate 48,345,767 of CM074728.1, read as the reverse complement.
CTCTAGTAAGCACCAGATAGGATAGTCAGACAAGCCAGGTCATACACAGAGCGGGTAGTCAGCCAGAGCCACAGGTTTGCACCAGATAGGATATCCACTGAAGCGTTGGTATGCTGGATGCGCAGTGGACAGAACCCCAGGTGAACACTAGAGTGGGTAGTCAGACAAGCCAGGTCATACACGGAAAGGGTAGTCAGCCAGAGCCACAGGTTTGCACCAGATGGGATATCCACTGAAGCGTTAATATGCTGGATGCACAGTGGACAGAGCCCCAGGTCAACGCCAGAGTGGGTAGTCAGACAAGCCAGGTCATGCACAGAGCCACAGGTTTGCACCAGAAAGATGTCTAAGCCAAATCGGAAGCACAAGGAGAATGGTCAGACAGAGCCACAGGTCAACACCAGAATGGATAGACAGACAAGCCGGCTCATACACAGGAATCAGGAATACCAAATAAATGAACTGCTCAGAACATCAACATAAGGGTAACTGAGTCAGAACCCAGTCTGCCCTTCAAACCCCTACTCAGGAAGTAGGTAGGAGGAGCAGCTTAGAGGGAGGAAGTGGGTAGGAGGAGACTACATGCCTCAAACACATAAAACAGAGGCCTGCAGCATGCTGAAGCCTCGAGCCTGCAGATAACGCATCTAGCATTGATGCGTCCAACTGTTTGCGGAAATTACATAGGAGCGTCATTGTGAGCATCGCCAGAAATGGCAGCGCTGCAAGGTACTGTGACACCCTCAAATTAAAGCTAAGAGATACACTTTAAGCCCATATTCATTATTTAACTGTAACTTGAATTAATTTTGGTAAACAGCCAAAATAGCAAAACTTGTGTCAGTGTCCAAATATTTCTGGACCTAATTGTATATATGCATTGCAGACATCGATGAGATACACATGGGGGGGATCAGTAATTCACATACCTCCATAGTCTCTCATAATAAAAATAGAGAATCAAAGGCTGTTTATAGACTCTTCCACTTTCAGTTCTGGGATATATGTGAACAGTCCTTATAAGATAATGGATCATATTTCCAAAACGTATCATACCTCAATGAGTGATTAGAATGTACATCATCAATATATCGTACTCAGCCTTTATAATCAATACAGCATAATCAATGGGAAAACATCAGACTCAACAAATGGGAAAACATCTTAAATTCTTTAAAGATTTTTTTTTAATACAATTGAAGGATAATGATATTACAATCAAAGTACATTGGTAAGGTACAAGTAGTATAAACAAATCACTACAAACAAACAGAGAAACTAAGTCAACTAAATTAATAACTGAATAATAACTTCTCTGGATAAGGCGGAGCCAATATCATATATCTGATGACAAGAGCTACAGGTAAAGTAAATATATTTAAGAAGGTAGCAAAGTGTTATGAGATTAGTAAGGTGCACTTGTGTAGATATGAAGGGGAGTCAGGTTATGTACAGATATGAGGATGTAGAGATGATACTAGGATCAGCCTGTAGAAAGGAGGAGATGGTGGAATGACAAAAATAAAGGTGTGATATAAATAAATTAAGTATGGAAGACTGAGGGGGGAAGGAAAGGGAAGACCAGGACATCAGGGAGGACTGTTAGTAAGAATATGATGACTGCTTAGAAGAGGTATATAAACTGTAGACATAAGGGCATTTTTGATTGCATTCAGTGTGGTTGTCCTAAAATGTCTGTTGGAATGACTTAAAAGGACTTTACGTGAATGAATCAAGGATCATACCAATCCTATATAATAATTCGCTAAATCGTGTGTAACGCCGCGACATGCGCTGTACACACTGCTGTGTGTGCTGCAGTCATGCGCAGTAGAGACCGTCCACGCCACGGCTGATACAGAGCTAGGCGCTCCGAAGGAGCGTCCAGCTCTGTAACAGCCGTGGCGCGGGCAGTCTCTGCTGCGCGTGACTGCTCCGCGACCGGGTGGCAATGGCACTGTGGCCCATGTAACGTGCTGTTCAACTAGTCATATAATAAAAATGCAGCATGGTTTAATATAAAATTGGTTTCCTTTACTCTCTGGGTGGAAGATAAGTTTTCCATGGAAAAAAAGAGGCAGTGACGTACAATTATTGCTATGCAGAGAATGTGAGTGGATTTTTAACCTGAACACCAGTTGCAACAACATGGTATAATTGAAATGTTGAAGTTTGGGTTTTCATAAAGAATATCTAGAATATCTAGTTATGTTCTGATTACAAATAATGAGTACAATATTATATCTATAGTGATGACTAATACAATGCTGGGTATAAGGGATCATCTACAAACTGTTCACCCAGTAGACTATTTCAGGGACCAGGGATGATCAATTATTAGTATCTATTTGGCAGTATAACCTCCAGGAAGTCAACCCACCATCACCAACATAATCACTAGTTACTTATTGTCAATCCTTCACCACCAGTAAGAAAGTATTTAATGAAGATGTGCCAGAACCATCACACATTTCCATCCTTTATGGACTCCAGAACTGGATCAGTCAATTTCAGCCTTTTCCTGGTGGCTCTGCATATGTGATCACTACTACAGTGATCACATGTGCTGATGGAGACACATGACAAAGGTAGTGAATGTGTGCATTGCCTTTGTCAGTGCCTCTATCTCCCTCAGTTTGATTGTGAGGAAGAGAGAAGCAGAGAATAGAGCTCCCAGTGCCTCAAATAGCCAGAAATTAGGCTTTTTTTAGATACTGGGAGCAGGACTGGTATTGGAGCTTTGAAAAATAAAAGGCAGTGACATATTGAGGACTCATTATGTAAGTGAATAAATGATTTAGAACAAGACTAAAATATTATATTTACACATACTTATTTTTAAAAACATATACTGAAATTTAATCAAACATTAAAGTCAGTTATATTGCTGTGGAGCAATGTGATGCTCTTATATACACACCACATAGTCTGATTGCCTATAAGAGGGACACTAGGGTGGGAAATAGGGACATAGGGATTTTTACCTCAGAGGAACAGTACCCCCCCAAAAAGGGACATTTGGGAGGTATGAAGGACCATTCATATGTTTTATCCAGTCCCTGTTAATAATGAACCAATTGAGCACAAATTATAACAAGAAAACCTATAAAAAGTTGTGGGTTTCTTCTCTTATTATTTTCAAAAGACATGACGGGTTATACATGTAAATATGGTATCAAAAGAAAGCCTTATTTATGTTTAATAAATGGTGTATCATTTGTGTGAGGGGACTAATGAAGGTAAACCTCCAGCCTTGTACATGGTAGCCATAGAACCAAACAAATTGACCCCCCAGCTTTGTCCCACTGTACTGGTAGCCATAGATCAATACATAATTATACCTCCCAGCCTTTTCCCACTGTAGCCACAGAATCACATATACTAACCAAACCCTGCAGCCTTTTCTCACAGTAGCCATACGGCCATATATACTGTGCCACCAGCATTGTTCCACTGTGTGGTAGCCATTGCGAAGTTTAAGTGAGGCCCTCCAGCTGTTACCAGTCTACAACTACCATTGGTAACCACAAGTCAAAGGCTGGTGGGGGATGATGGGGCTGGTAGTCTAGCAGCAGCTGAAGCAGATAATATTTTTTCAAGGCTAATGATTATTGCCATTGGTGTCAGAAGGCTAACATTTTTTTCAAGGCTTATGTTTCAACATGAGAAATGTTTTTTGCTAGCAGCTTTTACTTTCAGATGTGGATTTCTGTACTTCAGCAGCAATAGTTATGCAGAAAGTTTTCATGGAAATTTCATTGTGGGTAGTGATAAGGCAGCAACTGTATTTTTTATTATTTTAAATTTTTAATCCAACTGTATTTTTGTGAATAAGAGGAATAATTTCACCCATTCCTATTAAAGATCTGTAATTTGTAACAGTATTAATTGCAATACTATACTTTGTGTATAACAATAAAATTAATTATTTTTCCCTTTGTAGTTCCATTGTGACAAGAATCATTATAGCTCAGAACCAAAGCAAAATCAATGGATTTATTCTTCAAGGTTTTTCAGAATATCCAGAGATACAGATTCCACTATTCTGTGTCCTTCTCCTACTTTACCTTCTTACGTTGCTTGCAAACCTCACTACTTTCATAGTGATTTGTATAAACCTTGTACTTCATGTCCCAATGTATATATTCATATGTAATCTCTCTTTTATTGACATCTTGACCTCCTCTGTCTCTCAGCCCAAGCTTCTCTCTATCCTCGTGATAGGAGATACCACCATATCATTTTATGCCTGCATGATCCAGCTCTATTTTTGTATCACTTGTGTAAATACTGAATTTGTTTCATTAACAGCCATGGCGTATGACCGCTATGTTGCAATTTGTTATCCCTTGAGATATTTAATTATAATGAACAGAAGAGTTTGCACCAAACTGATCATCTCTTGCTGGATATTTGGTTTTCTAATCCCAATACCACACATCTTATTTATATCACATTTAACTTTCTGTCGGACTCACCTAATTGATCATTTCTTTTGTGATCCTTCTGTGTTATTAAAAATGTCTTGTGATGACACATTTTTAATTGAGATAATTACTTACATATTTGCTTCAATTGTAGATCTTCCTGTCTTTACCTTTATTATAATATCTTATGTCTACATAATTTCCAGCATCCTGAAGATCCATTCTGCTGAGGGCAGGAAGAAAGCTTTTTACACCTGTTCATCTCATCTTATTGTGGTTATTCTGTTCTTTGGTACCACTGTGATAACATACATGAGACCTTCAGCTCAGTATTCATCCACTCAGTCAAAACCAATGGCCTTTCTATTTACTTCAATAATTCCATTTGTCAACCCATTTATCTATACATTTAGAAACCAAGATGTTAAAAAATCTCTATTAAGGAAGTAACCAGCTGCACCATAGGTAAGAAAGGAATATTGATTTAAATATATTGAGATGTCTCCAGCACACTGCAAAAACAATGAGCTTGTGACCTTCCTAGGATTTGAGATTTGATCAATTGTTCCACACTTCTTTGCTCATAATGCACTTTAATATCATGTGACTAGCTTTATCGGCGAAAAAGGGTAGTTCAGGTTTTAAGTAACTCACTTTGAAGCCATGACACTTGTTTTGAAGTTGTGAAAATCACCACGGGAGATATGCACTACGGGACAATGATATGACAAAGTCTGGCAATGTGTGGTGAGAACATCTCGATAGGCACTAAAATGTAGCGATGCAAGGGAAGGAGGGGTCTCCTCAATAGCATGAAGGCTTGTCACACTGCTGTCAATGTAGAAGGGATGGCCTCCTTTATACATGGCCCACAATTTGACAAGCTGAAACGTGGCAACCCTGGCTGACTGCATTCTCTCTGCTTCCCCCCACCCCCAAGGGAGAGGAGAAGATGTATTTAGACTTCAGCACTACAAATAGCACCACTAACCATTTCAGTGCCATAGGGCTGTGCATTTCATACCCCTGTGTCACTGAAATGGTTAACCCGTTGAGTGCCACATCGCTTTGCAATGTGTTGTGTACCCCTCTCACAGTCAAAGGGTTGAAAGGTGCACTAGAAACAATTACATTTGCTTTCATCTCATATACATGTTTACAATAATTTACCTAATTTTCTTGACTGTAAAGCAAATGGATAAAACTGACATCTTTAGTTGAAAATGACAGATGAATGATAAGATGCAGATGAAATATATCCCAGTATGTGAACATTGCTGCTCCAAAGGTCTTCAAATAATTAAATATCCCCTCCATAGGACATGCATTGCAGGACAACAAGCACATGTAATATGAAACAATACAATTACAAACCATTATGAGATCTGTATATACACAAATCTTACAGAACCTTCTGTTATATTTTTTATACAATTTCTCTGTTCTCCAGATTACAGAAACTGTGTAAATCATCTTGTGGGTTTATAGGTATTTAACAGGCATATGTGGATTATGTATGGCTGCTTTCATTTAGTCTATCTCTGGTGTTCAAAAAGCCCCACTGCCGACGTAGTGAAGCATCCACTGCCATCCACTCACCTAAGCAGCTTGCACAGTGTTTCTGGTGATGTGAGGGGATGTCACTAGGGATGGGTGAACATTTTTCTCCTCAAACTGAAATCGGCAAATAATGCCACTTCCGGCATGGCAAATAATTTCCTATGAAAAGTCCAGTTTTTCTGCTTTTTTCACCTAGCTCATTCTATTGAAATCAATGGGAACATTGATTTTACATACCACACATAACAAACATTATTTTATTTCCCAAAGGCATAGTATAAAAGGGGTATGAAGGTGCCTGTATTGGTGGGGTGTGTAGAAAGAATCAGTTGAATAGGGAATGTTTTTTGGGGGGTTTGTTTACTGGGATTGGGGAGCAGTTAATAAAAAATAAATCCTAAATACAATTAAAAAAAAACATAAGACATGGTATAAAAGGGGTCTGAGGAGGGTGCTTGTGTTGAAGAGTGGAGTTTGGGGAATGAATCAGTTGAACAGGGAATTTATTTTTGGGGGTTCTTGACTGGTATTGGGGGGGCAGCTAATAAAAAAATAAATAAATAAGAAATGTGTATGTAAAGTGAAATAGACAGGAACCCGCTGACATAAGCTGCCACTGGCATGAACTGATACTTGATAGAGTATTTTGTAGAGGATGATTTGTTAGCTTTGTTGTTAGAGGCCCAAGCCCTGAAGAAACATTGATTTGTAGGACTTAAGCTTGTTTGGCACAAACCCTAAGGAAACATTGATTTGTAGGACTTGTTAGAAACAAACCTCAAAAATTGTTTATGTTTTTGTAGGACTATGTTTTCATTATTATTATTATTATTTTAAAGCACAAGCCCTGAGGAAAAAAAATGCCACATTGGCCTAGTGCAATCAGGTCACGTTGGCCAGTCGCCACTGGCCATTGTCAAATGTCCTCCAGTCCTAAGTCCATAAGTGCGGAATTTGCAACTGCTGTTCTTGCTGCTGCTGCTGAGTTGTTTAAGCAACAGGATGAATAGACAGCTGAAAGGGAATGGGATCAACAATAGCAGTAACATGGGAGATGGATGATGAAGGTTCCACTTGCCAGGACTAGCTCCAGTGATACACCTGAGGCAGTAGCAGCACAATAAGTAGCCCCCAGTCTATGTGGAGAAAAAAAGAAGTTGGCCAGTAATTATTCTACCTGCCTATCCTCCAAAATCAAGGTGTGTTGCTATTAGAATGCATATTTTTCCCTTGAGAGCAGGAACTGTGCCCCTCATCAGCAACTGCAATGTGCACAGTGTATGTGGTAAATATCATCTGGGAGCACAACTGTATCCAAACACCATGACACCAGAACCCAAGTACAGTGCCTCTGTCACTATACCCTTTGTCCAGACTCCACTAAGGGAGACAAAAAGAGTTGTGAGGAGCACACATCAAGCACGAACAAGATTGAGTGCCTTGTTCTAAGGCATGGTAGCCTCCCATGTGCCATTGCAGAGAGGAAATATCCATGACCATATCAGACTGGTCCCGGCCACAGACAGTCCAGCTCCGAAATGTCAAGCAAATCCTCTCCGCACAAGAGAAACGGCAAAACCACAGATGTACGTTTCGGCCTATGTGAGCCTCATCAGTGTGGTGCAGCCAAATCCCTCTAGGCACATGGAAGCAAGGGCCCATGCCTGGGATGCCCTTAAACTTAGGGAGACAAAAAGAGTTGTGAGGAGCACACATCAAGCACGAACAAGATTGCTTCCATGTGCCTAGAGGGATTCGGCTGCACCACACTGACGAGGCTCACATAGGCCGAAACGTACGTCTGTGGTTTTGCCATTTCTCTCGTGCGGAGAGGATTTGCCTGACATTTCAGAGCTGGACTGTCTGTGGGCGGGACCAGTCTGATGTGGACATGGAGATTTCCTCTCTGCAATGGCACATGGGAGTGAAAAACGTGAGTTGTAGCACCATTGAGAGGCTACCATGCCTTAGAACAAGACACTTAATCTTGTTCGTGCTTGATGTGTGCTCCTCACATCTCTTTTTTTGTCTCCCTAAGTTTAAGGGCATCCCAGGCATGGGCCCTTGCTTCCATGTGCATAGAGGGATTTGGCTGCACCACACTGACAAGGCTCACATAGGCCGAAACGTACGTCTGTGGTTTTGCCATTTCTCTCGTGCGGAGAGCATTTGCCTGACATTTCGGAGCTGGACTGTCTGTGGGCGGGACCAGTCTGATGTGGACATGGAGATTTCCTCTCTGCAATGGCACATGGGAGTGAAAAACGTGAGTTGTAGCACCATTGAGAGGCTACCATGCCTTAGAACAAGACACTTAATCTTGTTCGTGCTTGATGTGTGCTCCTCACATCTCTTTTTTTGTCTCCCTAAGTTTAAGGGCATCCCAGGCATGGGCCCTTGCTTCCATGTGCCTAGAGGGATTTGGCTGCACCACACTGACAAGGCTCACATAGGCCGAAACGTACGTCTGTGGTTTTGCCATTTCTCTCGTGCGGAGAGCATTTGCCTGACATTTCGGAGCTGGACTGTCTGTGGGCGGGACCAGTCTGATGTGGACATGGAGATTTCCTCTCTGCAATGGCACATGGGAGTGAAAAACGTGAGTTGTAGCACCATTGAGAGGCTACCATGCCTTAGAACAAGACACTTAATCTTGTTCGTGCTTGATGTGTGCTACTCACATCTCTTTTTTTGTCTCCCTAAGTTTAAGGGCATCCCAGGCATGGGCCCTTGCTTCCATGTGCCTAGAGGGATTCGGCTGCACCACACTGACGAGGCTCACATAGGCCGAAACGTACGTCTGTGGTTTTGCCATTTCTCTCGTGCGGAGAGGATTTGCCTGACATTTCGGAGCTGGACTGTCTGTGGGCGGGACCAGTCTGATGTGGATATGGAGATTTCCTCTCTGCAATGGCACATGGGAGTGAAAAACGTGAGTTGTAGCACCATTGAGAGGCTACCATGCCTTAGAACAAGACACTTAATCTTGTTCGTGCTTGATGTGTGCTCCTCACATCTCTTTTTTTGTCTCCCTAAGTTTAAGGGCATCCCAGGCATGGGCCCTTGCTTCCATGTGCCTAGAGGGATTTGGCTGCACCACACTGACGAGGCTCACATAGGCCGAAACGTACGTCTGTGGTTTTGCCATTTCTCTCGTGCGGAGAGGATTTGCCTGACATTTCGGAGCTGGACTGTCTGTGGGCGGGACCAGTCTGATGTGGACATGGAGATTTCCTCTCTGCAATGGCACATGGGAGTGAAAAACGTGAGTTGTAGCACCATTGAGAGGCTACCATGCCTTAGAACAAGACACTTAATCTTGTTCGTGCTTGATGTGTGCTCCTCACATTTCTCTCTTTTTTTGTCTCCCTAAGTTTAAGGGCATCCCAGGCATGGGCCTTTGCTTCCATGTGCCTAGAGGGATTCGGCTGCACCACAATGACGAGGCGTACATAGGCCGAAACGTACGTCTGTGGTTTTGCCATTTCGGAGCTGGACTGTCTGTGGGCGGGACCAGTCTGATGTGGACATGGAGATTTTCTCTCTGCAATGGCACATGGGAGTGAAAAACGTGAGTTGTAGCACCATTGAGAGGCTACCATGCCTTAGAGCAAGACACTTAATCTTGTTCGTGCTTGATGGGTGCTCCTCACATCTCTCTCTTTTTTTGTCTCCCTAAGTTTAAGGGCATCCCAGGCATGGGCCCTTGCTTCCATGTGCCTAGAGGGATTCGGCTGCACCACAATGACGAGGCTCATATAGGCCAAAACGTACGTCTGTGGTTTTGCCATTTCTCTCGTGCGGAGAGGATTTGCCTGACATTTCGGAGCTGGACTGTCTGTGGGCGGGACCAGTCTGCTGTGGACATGGAGATTTCCTCTCTGCAATGGCACATGGGAGTGAAAAACGTGAGTTGTAGCACCATTGAGAGGCTACTATGCCTTAGAACAAGACACTTAATCTTGTTCGTGCTTGATGTGTGCTCCTCACATCTCTCTGTTTTTTTGTCTCCCTAAGTTTAAGGGCATCCCAGGCATGGGCCCTTGCTTCCATGTGCCTAGAGGGATTCGGCTGCACCACACTGACGAGGCTCACATAGGCCGAAACTTACGTCTGTGGTTTTGCCATTTCTCTCGTGCGGAGAGGATTTGCCTGACATTTCGGAGCTGGACTGTCTGTGGACGGGACCAGTCTGATGTGGACATGGAGATTTCCTCTCTGCAATGGCACATGGGAGTGAAAAACGTGAGTTGTAGCACCATTGAGAGGCTACCATGCCTTAGAACAAGACACTTAATCTTGTTGGTGCTTGATGTGTGCTCCTTTTTTTTTTTCAGACTCCACTAAGGACACATGACAACTTGCTGACAGTTTAATAGTAATAATGAACCTTCCCTGCCACTATCTTACCATATGCTGCAGGATGAAATCTCCTCAGATGCACTTTATGCACTGTTTGTGATTCTCCTCCACCACACTGCAATGTGTGGTCAGTGCACCACACAGTGTGAACAGGATGGAGACAAACTGCCACATCCTAACATCAACAGAGTGGCTATCATCTGGCGGGGGAGGTAACGATGAACGAGGTGGATTGGCAAAAGATGTAGTTACCCTAGAGTAAGAAGGTGATGGCGAGCTAGTTGTGTCACTCGTCATGGAACATCCAGTCTCTGTCTGTGTTTCTCCTTCCTCCTCTTTGATCGCCACCTTGCCTCTTGTTGTCTTTCTGGAGAGTCAGGGGGTACAGCTACAGTGGTGCTTGATTTCTGTGGTGGGTGTTTGGCTTTAACATGTTTGACATAAATGTCATGGTGTCTGTGTTTCATGTGTGTTATCAGTGCGGTTGTACCAAGGTGTGTTCCCTCCTTTCCTCTTCTCACTGATTTGTCACAAATTGTGCACAGTGCCATTGATGATGACTATACTGTGCCTGCCCCAAGAGAAAAATAGTCCCACACCCATGACTTCAGGGGATAGGGATAGGGAACAGGTAGAGAAAACTGGGCTCTTTCTTCTTGACCTCCACATTCCCCTTCATTGTCTGGGGCAGAGGATGATGTTGCTGCTGTTGCTGCTACTGCCTCAGAACAAGCACTGTAACTAGGACCAAGAGTATTGCTGCTGCTGCTGGAAAGTGGAACTTTTCCTAGTCCCAGATCACTTGCTGACCCCATTCCCACTGTGTTATCACAGTGCCTGTGATTCCTGTCACTCTCATCTATGGCAGACACTGATTTGCTGAGTTGGTTTGGCCCGCCCTCTGGTGACCTTTTTATACCTGGCTATCACTTCTGTCAAGCGCCCTTTCGTGGTGTTTCTGAGCCAGTTTACTGTTGCTGTGTTCCTGTGTTCCGGATTCCTGTGTACCGATTCGGCTTGTTCTGACTATTCTCCAGTGTTCCTGCTTGTGTATGATCCGGCCCGTCTGACTACCACCCTTAGATCCTGACCCGGTTTGGCTGACGTTCCTGCTTGTGTATGACCCGGCTTGTATGACTACCTCCTACGTGCTCCGACCCGGCCTGGCTGACTTCCTGCTCCGAAGATCGACTTCCAGCTTGTTCCAGTGACCTGCGTTCCAGCTGTCGCCGCCGCGACATCCTTATCCGCTGTTCCAGTCTCTGTATGGCTGTCTTGCCTGGTGTTACCCCGATCAGTGCAGTGATTCTACCTGTGCAGAGCTGTGTGTTTGTACGCCTCACTCATACGACAGAGCCTTGCTGTACCGCTGAAAAGCCTCGAGTAAACGTGCTTTTTAACCCTAGCACTGCTGCCTTGGTCCTACTCTCGCTACTCCAGTGTGAGCCTCGTTCACGGTGATACTCCTGCTGAGTTGGCCGCTCTCCGTCAGCAACTCTCTACACCCTAGCAGAGTATTCATTCTGTTAGGCCGGTTGGGCTCTTTTGGCTCTCTCTCTCTCTCATTGCATATACTGGGCGATTCCGTTATACCGAGTAGTGGCAGGCAAAGGCTTCAGCTCCAGCAAATCCGGTACTACGCCCGTGGGGGCTATTGGCTCTTGTACGTTATATCCCAGTGTCCGGTTGAGTCCGAGGAGGCTTGGGAGCTCTCGCATTGCAGGCCGGTTCCAGTTACGCCCGTGGGGCTATTTTTCACTCGCACTAGCAGTAACAATTCCATTAGGTACGCCCGAGGGGGCTAAGTGGATTCCTGTTCTGCTTATTACTGAACACCGTGGCGAGGCAGTCCTGTATCCAGTCTATGGTGAATGTCGTCTCCAGCACAGCTTAATAACACCCAGGGCGTGCCAAACATCCACATCTGAAACTGACTGTTATCAAGGACTTAACCCTCTGTGGTTATATGCCATTCTACTGCTTGTATTTGTACATGTAATACGTTTGTGCGTTTACATTTGTATCTATCAGTCATCATTACTGGTGTATATCAATCGCCACTAGAGGGCGGACCTTTGCCTTACCTTACTCTAAATAAATTGTGTTTTATTTCACACACTGGTCTGAGAGTCTTAAAAAAACGTTACATGTGTCCACGGTAGTGTGTGGTGCATTAGCTTGCTTTTCAGCACCTTGCTGCCCTTGCAACTCAGCAGCAGTAGGAATTAGAGCAGTTAAAAAATTCCAAAAGCTCACTGCTGGTGGTGGTGGTAATACCCATCCTCATCCCTGTCTCCCTTTCCTTCTCAGTTTGGCCTAAAAAGGTAATCATTTCTTCCACCCCAGCTTCTCTACCATCAATCATCATCACCACCACCAGTAGTCCCTATGTGCCGCTGCTCTATTGCAGACATCTCACTGCTGGTTGGAAGAGGTGACGAGTAATGTAACAGAGGGCCTCCTAATGTCACACTTGCCATTTCTTGGTGGCAGACTGGCAGCAGTAGCAGCAGGCACAGACAGCTGATCTGTGCTCCTGGTGTTGGTGGTGGTATTATTATTTCTGCTGTAGTGAAGGGAAGGAGACTCCCAGGGCAAGATAAATAGTATGGGCTCCCTTGACAGCTAGTCTGGATGCTCTCAAATGCCTCTCCTACCATTCCCCTAACAGTAGTCCCACCGGCTGCTTCACCATTACTGTTACTACTATTATTATTATTATTCTTTATTTATAGTGCCAACTCATTCCGCAGCACTGTACAATTTGGAACAGAGGTATTAAATAGTGCAATCAAATATGGAGAGCAGAAGGATCAGAGGGCCCTGCTCGTGAAAGCTTGGGAGCCAGGAAGTGATGTGATCAAGAAATCTGGCAGTAGGAGCAGGTGGCCTGTATATGCTACTAACACCAACCACATCAATTTCATCCCCAGAGTCTACCTCCTCACAGTAACTATTAATATGAGGATATTAATTACCACCTCCTTCATTCCTAATGCTAACAAACTGCTGGATCTTCTTAGTAGTAGTACTGGCATTGGGAGTACTGCTTGGGGATGGCAAAAGTGATTTAGGGTCCCCTGCTATCAAACTTGATATCTTCTCCTTTCACTATGAGAAAGCTTAAAAGTAATAAAACAAGGAATTGGAAGGACCATTATGTGTCCATTGAGTCTGAGTCTGAGGAGGAATTGAGTACTAAAGAAGCAATGATGGCCAGTCCCCCTAAATCACCCTAAGGTTCTTGGGGAATTTAATGTCAAGGGAGGAGTAGTAGTGAGAGCAGGACAGGTTAGCTGCCTGTGTCTGCTGCCAGACGTGCTGCCTCTGCTGCCAGACATGCTGCCCCTGCTGTAAAGAGGTGCTAATCTCACTTGACATCCTCTAGCAGTCCCGCCAGTGCTAGTAGTACTACTAAGAAGGTTGATCAGCTTGTTAGCATTAGGAGCAAAGGAGAGGGCAGTCATCATATTAACAGTGACTGTGAGGAGGAAGACTTGGGGTCTGATATTAATGTGGTTGGTGTTAGTAGTAGTAGTAACAGTGATGGTGAAGCAGCCTGTGGGACTAATGTTAGGAGAGTGGTAGGGGAAGCAATTGAGAGCTTCCAGACTAGCGGTCTAGGGACCCCACACCATTCCCCTGACCTTGGGAAACTCTTTCCCCCCATGGCGTTGTTCATGTGCAACATGATCCTGAAGAAGGTAAAATTGTCACCACCACAATAATATCACCAGGAGCACATATTAGCAGCATGTGCTGCTGCTACTGCTGCCAGTCTGCCTTCTTCACATCACCAAGAAATGGCAAATGTGAAATTAGGGGACCCTCTGTCACATTGTTCATCATCTCCTCCAACCAGCAGTGAGAATTTGGAATTTAAGGAATTTGCAACTGCTCCTCAGGATGCTGAGGAGTAGGCTAGTGTGCCACAGACCACCATTGACACAGAGGGAATAGGGTCGACAAGTGATCTGGGATTAGGAAAGTTTCCACTTGCCAGTAGCAGCAATAATCCTGGTCCTAGTTTCAGTGCTTGTTCTGAGGCAGTAGCAACAACAGCGGCAATATTATCCTCTGCCCCAGAAGTCATAGGTGTGGGACCGTTTTTCTCTTGGGGCAGGCACAGTGCAGTCATCACCAACGGCATTGTGCACAATTTGTGACACGTCAGTGAGAAGGGGAAAGGAGGGAACGTGCATTGGCACAACCGCCCTGATAACACACATGAAACACAGACACCATGACATTTATGTCAAACATGTTAAAGCCAAACACCCGGAGAAGAAAAAAATGGGAGAAAGCGCACACCATCTGAGAGCAATCCGTGTAAATTGAACGCAATAAAGGATAGTAAATGATTCTACTCACAAGACAAATTCTTGTAAGTGAGGCCCATATAGAAGACAATGTGGGTATCTGTCCTGAATCTCAGTTGTCCTGCTTGTCCTGGGGTCTTAACGGTCAGGCTTGTCACATATAAGTACACTGTATGGTGCTGTATTGGAACACATGAGACTTCCTCTAAGCATAAAACTGTATACTAGTGTTCCCAAAATTGACCCCCTTACATGGAACGCACTCACCAGATATATGATTGCAGTATATACGTGACCGAAGCCCGACCCGGCTCGATGCAAACCAGAGTTAGGATAATGTGAACACGTCAGAGTGGGTGAATAAAACACTTTATTGTGTATTGAATTTCACTACGCGTTTCATGAAAGACACTCTTCACTTCATCAAGGGATTAAGTACACATTAAAACATAGCTGTTATTTATTAATTGACACGTAAAAAATCAATAAAAGTACCGTAATGAATGAGAGTCGCATTCCCGCCTCCAAGTGCTAGCCATAGGGAGGCTGGAGCCGTGTAAACCGGTAGCTAGATTCAAGATGTACTTGGTAATGGGATGTTTACTGTTGCCACAGATACGCTACCGCTTTTCAACAGTGCAATACAACACATTCTCCCAAAACTTAAAGGATAAAAATACATACAATATATGAAATATATAAAGTATATAAAGTATATGCAAATTATTTCATGTCTAAATTAGGATATATAAAAAATAATATGTAAAATATCTAGTTAAAAAATAACAAATATGAAAACTTAGATAGTACCGTACTCTATATGTATGGACTATCTTTCACATACAGGATAGCATATTTTACAAACACTAAAGATACTTCCTTATGGCTGAATATAATCACCCTATTAGCCTAACTATACCAGTTCTAAAGGACTACACATAGCTCTACCTCCTTCCAAAAATCTTTAAAGTTATAGTAATGTTTCACAAATACAGCAGCTCCAATTAATTTTCATAGCAATGGAGCCATAGAGAGTGTTATATCAATACTGTTAGAGTTGTAGTTCAAGAGTAATTGAATGATAAAGTTTCCCCCTCCCGTCCCTTTTACCTAGTGTATACCCCCACTCCAGTCCATAGACCAGAGAGCTCACATCAAGGGTCAATATTCTACTGTGAGAACAATGAAAACCCTGCCCCCCTTGACAGGTTTTTCAGCTTTTTCCCTTATCTTAATTGAAGATTGTCCCTCTCTGCAATCTACCTGGACACTCCCTGCTACTCTGAGGTGAGCAGTGTTATATCAGTAAAAGGGGTGGGAGGAGGATACTTTATCATTCAATTACTCTTGAACTACAACTCTGACAGAATTGAGATAACACTCTCCATGCCCCAAATACTATGATGATTAATTAGAACTGTTTTTATTATGAAACATTACTATCCCTTTAAATATAAATTACCTAGAAAACAGGATGGGGTTTGAAAAGTGGATGGAAAAAATGGAGTACAAAACAAAATATAGAAAGTTTCAATCTTGGAGGAAATTGCTCACCTCCAATTCTTCATTTAACCCTTTTAGAGACAAAGCATCTAGTGTATAGATCCAAAATGCTTCCCTTCTGCATAATGTTGAGAATCTACTAGGGTTTGAAGTTGGGATATGTTCTATACCCGAATGCACCTACTGTGTAAGCATCTAAAAGTGCCTACAGGGGTGCTGCTATTGAAGATACCTTTATCTTGACTCTCTTTCTTCAATGTCTTTGGGCAGCTTCTAGCAACATGTCCTCACATATTTCTGGCTCTTCTATATGTCAGTTTGGCTGTGTTAGATAATATCTCTTGTAATAAGGGATCTTGTTGAAGAATACCCCAATATTTTTTGATGATGTTAAAGATCATGGGTGAGGCTCCTTTATATTGGGTGATTATGATAGGTCGTCTTCTGTCTACTACTTTCCTGTTCTTCTTCTTCAGGATCTTCTCTCTATCCAGATCTAGGGGCTCTTCTCACTGCAGATTCTACTACTGAGTTCTTATGATCTCTTTCCAATAGCTGCTGTTTAAGACTTTTACTTTGATCAATGAAATCCTGCTCGCTACTACAGGTTCGTCTTAATCGGTGGAACTGTCCTAATGGTATCCGTTTGGGATGATGGCAGCTATCTGCCCTAAGGTACTGGTTCCTAGATACATCTTTCTTGTATATAGAACTAATGATTTTTTGGTTGGGACATCCCTTAAGTTGTAGGTCCAAGAAATTGACTTGGTGTTTGTTGATTTCTGAAGTAAATTTCAATCTCATATCATTAACATTAATATCCTGTATCAGTTGTTGTAAGTCTTCTGGGGGTCCTCCCCAAATGATAACGATGTCATCTATGAACCTATCGTAATAGACCAGGCTGTCGCCCATCTCTCCATGGACCAAATGGTAAGATCTTCCCATAGGCCCATGAAGAGGTTCGCATATGAAGGGGCAAATCTGGTCCCCATTGTTGTCCCTTTGATCTGGAGATAGAATTCTTCCTGAAAGGAGAAGTAATTGTGATTCAGAATAAAAGCTACATATTTACCTAGGAATTCAGTTTGCAATTGTGGCAGTGAAGGGTCTAACTCTAAGAAATATCTGACTGCCTGTAAGCGCAAAATATGGTATATACAGGTATATAGCGAAGACACATCCAAGGTAGCCCAGATGTAGTTTTCCTGCCAGATGATATTAGATAATGCATTCAATACATGTTGTGAATCCCTAATATATATATGCAGACAAGTGAGAGGTAAAGGAATTCATTCCAGAAATAATGGGCCTAACAGGAGGGTTATTATGGTCCTTGTGTAATTTTGGGATATGATAGAAAAAATGTGAGTCTGCATATGGTAAGTAAATATACTCAAACTCATTTTTATTCAGTGTTTCCTTTTCTACCCCCTCTTCCAGTAGGTTCTTTAGTAGCTCATTATACACTATCAACGGATTGTATGACAATTTCTGGTAAGAATCTTTATCAGAAAGGAGCCTGTATGCCTCTTCCCTTCCTTGTCTGCCTCACGTATTTTAATTGATTTGTTGGAAGAAAGTTCTTTTAGGGCCTTACGTTCTTTGTAATTAAGATTGTTTTTGTTATTATTGAAGTACTTATTTTTCTTCACATTATCCTTAAATTCTTTCATAACCATGTTGAAAAAAGTGTCAACGTGTGGACCCTTATACTGTGAGGGAAAAAATTGGGAACCTTTTCTGAATGGTGTATGCAATATATGTTTCTCATCCAATTCTATGTGAGAATTTTGTATATGCCCTCCTTCATTCTCCATTAGTAGGGATTCCAAGACTGATAAATGCTGCATATCTTCCTCTCCCAATACTTGCCTATCCTCTACTGATGTATCCTGTTCTGAATTCTTTGTCTTTTTGATTGTAAAATATCTATGTAGGGCAAGTTTTCCTGTAAATCGTTTCAGGTCTAAAAAGAAGGACAACTCATCGGATTTACAGGTCGGTGCAAATTTAAGGCCCTTCTCCAATAGTGATTTTTCCTCTTCAGTCTCTTTTTCTTTGTGGATTTTCCCTTTCTTTTCCTTCTCCTTGGGATGTGTGTCCAAGACCAAAAAAGAACCCTGATGATTGATGGTTTCTTTATTGGTGATACCTCTATCTATAATATTTGTTTGTAGAACTTCAAATGAATTTTTCAAGGGTAATGAATTCCTAGAGGTTGATGCTGTTACCTCATGGGTTGTGGAGTATGAAGTTTAATCAATAGAAGGTATCAAGTGAGCTGAATTTTGATAAATCTTGGGTCCTGAATGACTATTCTCATTTCTATCTTCCGTTTTGGGTCCCGCGTAACAATCTTTATTTCTATTTTCAGTCTCAGTTGTTTTTTGTGATCTATTATGAGATCTTCTAAAATTATATTAATTGTTATGATTTCTCATCCTTGACCAAGATTTTACTTGATTTTGTGCATAGTCCTGTCTATACCTGTTTAACTTTTTATCTTTGCGTTCTTTCAATTCTTTTTCTAAACTTTCTTTCTATTATGTGTTTTGAGGTCTAATTCTTTGAATAGGGGATTACTACTAAATCAAGTAAAATCTTGGTCAAGGATGAGAAATCATAACAATAAATATAATTTTAGAAGATCTCATAATAGAAATAAAGAGCCTCACCCATGATATTTAACATCATCAAAAAATATTGGGGTATTCTTCAACAAGTACGGTACTAAGTTTTCATATTTGTTATTTTTTAACTAGATATTTTACATATTATTTTTTATATATCCTAATTAAGACATTAAATAATTTGCATATACTTTATATACTTTATATATTTCATATATTGTATGTATTTTTATCCTTTAAGTTTTGGGAGAATGTGTTGTATTGCACTGTTGAGAAGCGGTAGCATATCTGTGGCACCAGTAAACATTCCATTACCAAGTACATCTCTTTATCTCACAGTGCAATCTCACGTCACCCATTGGATGTAAGAGGGCATTGACATCACCATAGTGATATCCAGGGCAAGGCAGAGGAACCGGAGCAAGGAGTGTATCTAGCTACTGGGTTTGCACAGCTCCGGCCTCGCTATGTCTAGCACTTAGAGGCTGGAATGCGACTCTCGTCCATTACGGTATGTTTATTGATATCAATTATAATGTATAAATAACAGCTATGTTTTAATGTGTACTTAATCCCCTGATGAAGAGAAGAGTGCCTTTCACGAAACACATAGGGAAGTTCAATACACAATAAAGTGTTTTATTCACCCACTCTGACGTGTTCACATTATCCTAACTTTGATTTGCATCGAGCCGGGTTGGGCTTCGGTCACGTATATAATGCAATCATATATCTGTTGAGTGCCTTCCATGTAAGGGGGTCGATTTTGGGAACACTAGTATACAGTTTTACGCTTAAAGGACGTTTCTTGTTTTCCAATACAGCACCATACAGTGTACTTTTATGTGACAAGCCTGATCGTTAAGACCCCAGGACAAGCAGGACAACTGAGATTCAGGACAGATACCCACATTATCTTCTATATAGGCCTCACAAGAATTTGTCTTGTGAGTAGAATCATTTACCATCCTTTATTGCTTTCAATTTACATGGATTGCTCTCAGATGGTGTGCGCTTTCTCCCATTTTTTCTTCTCTAGTTTTACACCAAGTGATGGGTGCCACTGAGGACACCATAGAGACCATCTACATTTTCTACTGACTGTGGTGTCTTTTATATATATTTTAACTATCAAGCAATAGTGTGTGGAGTGCTATAGGTGCACATATATATCTTTTCATTTCTATAAGGCCAAACACCCACCACAGAAATCAACTGTTATGGTTCTTAAGCAAGGCAAGGAGTCAGATGGTATAGCTAAAATCACCTTTATTTTGGATAATAAACAATAGGCAATAAATGAATATACTATACGCAGAGGGTGCCTGGAGAGGCTAGCGGCTCTATCAGAAATAGGAGCCTGCCGACAGGTCAACCACTTCTGCTGGAGGCTAGGCCAAAGCCAACTGGTAGTCTAGGGGTAATAGGTGGAACGCACACAGAACCTACAGTCTCCCGAAATATAGTAACACGGGAGACTACTGACTCATGCCTGCAGTCAGTAAGGAAGAGCTCGTCTCCAATAAGGATGGCAACAATGGAGACTACTGATTCACAGCTACAGTCAGTAAGGAAGACCTCATCTCCAATAAGGATGACAACAATGGAGAATACTGACTCACGGCTGCAGTCAGTAAGGTCGGAGTCTGCCAGAGCCCCAGGTCTGCACCAGGATGGATGCCTGTGGGAACGGAGCCACACAGCGGAGTGAAGAGACAGAGCCACAGGTCGGCACCAGCTAGGATAATCAGACAAGCCAGGTTCATACACGGAGAGGTTAGTCAGCCAGAACCACAGGTCTGCACCAGATAGGATGTCCAATAGTAGTAGGCAACACTGGGAGGATAGTTGACAGAGCCACAGGTCAGCACCAGCTAGGATAGTCAGACAAGCCAGGTTCATACATTGAGAGGTTAGTCAGCCAGAACCACAGGTCTGCACCAGATAGGATGTCCGATAGTAGTAGGCAACACTGGGAGGATAGTTGACAGAGCCACAGGTCAGCACCAGATAGGATAGTCAGACAAGCCAGGATCATACACGGAGCATGTAGTCAGCCATAGCCACAGGTCTGCACCAGATTGGATGTCTAAAGCCATAGGAGCGCACAGGTAGAATGGTCAGACAGAGCCACAGGTTAGCACCAGAATCGATAGTCAGACAAGCCGGGTCATACACAGGATACAGGAGCAACAGGAACTAGAACTGCACTGAACACCAGCATAAGGGTAATGATACACAGGCCCAGAGAGGTTTATAAAGGAGTAGGAGAAGGCGGGAACAATTAGGTCCCCCAGGCTGGGCCTATAACTGGCATCCAGGCATGTGTCTGATTCATGATGCCAGTAACAAGAAACATACACGACCAGGCCGCAGACAAGCGGGATGCAGCTAGTGACACCAGAGTGTCCAGAACCCTGCTCCAGGCCGAATGGCGCAGGCTGGGGTAAGGCACTGTGACGTCAAGCACCGCTGTTGCTGTAAACCCTGACTCTCCAGGAAGACAACAAGAGGTGAGTCAGAGATAAAAGAGGAGGAAGAATAGAGAAACCCAGGCAGAGACTGGACGTTCCATGACGAGTGAAACAACTAGCTCGCCATCACCTTCTAGGGTATCTGCCAACCCACCTCAGTCATCGTTACCTCCCCACCAAATGATAGCCACTCAGTTGATGTTAGGATGTGTCAGTTTGTCTCTACCCATTGCACACTGTGTGGTGCACTGACCACACATGGCAGTGTGGTGGAGGAGAATTGCAAGCAGTGCATCAAGCGGCATCTGAGGAGATTCCATCCCGCAGAATTTGCTAAGATGGTGGCAGGGAGGGCTCATCATTACTATTAAACTATCAGCAAGTTGTCATGTGTCCTTACCGGTGTCTGGACAAGGGGTATAGTGACATCAGTATTACTTGGTTTCAGGTGTCATGGTGTTTGAATACAGTTGTGCCCCCAGATGTTATTTACCACACACACACACATTGTGCACATTGCAGTTGCTGATCAAAGCCACAGTTTCTGCATTCAAGGGGAAAAATTACATTCTAATAACAATACACTCATGATTTTGGAGGAGCGGCAGGTGGAGAAGAATTGATGGCCAACTTCTTCTTTTCTCCACATAGACTGAGAGCTACTTATTGTGCTGCTACTGCCTCAGGCACATCACTGGAGCCAGTCGTGTCAAGGGGAACCTTCATCATCCATCCTCCATGTTACTGCTGTTTTTGATCCTATTCCCTTTCAGCTGCTTAATCATCCTGCTGCTTAAACAACTCAGCAGCAGTAAGAACATCGGTTGCAAATTCCACAATTATGGACTCAGGAGGACATGTGACAATGGCCATTGGCCACTGGCCACCAGGACCTACTGGCACTAGGCCAGTAGGGCATTTTTATTTTTTTCTCAGGGCTTGTGCTTTGAAAAAAAAACAAAATAAATAAAAAATAAATAAAAAAAAAATCATACTCCTACAAAAAAATAAACAGTGTTTGGGGGGGTTGTTTCTAACAAGCCAAAGTCCTACAAATCAATGTTTCATTAGGGCTTGTGCCAAATAAGCTTAAGTCCTGCAAATCAATATTTCTTCAGGGTTTGGGCCTCTAATACGTCTAAGTCCTACAAAGGCCTCTATCAACAAATCTAATAAATTATCCTCTACAAAATACTCTGTCAAGTCAAGTATCAGTCCAGCCCAGTGGCAGCTTATGTCAGGGGGTTCCTGTCTCTATCACTTTACATACCAATGTCTTATTTTATTGATTTATTTTTTAACTATCCCCCCCAATAGCAGTCAAGAAACTCCCCCCAAAACAAATCCAACTGATTCATTCTCCAGACTCCACCCACCAACACAGGCACCCTCCTCAGACCCCTTTCATACCATGTCTTATGGGGTTTTTTTTAATTTTATTTAGGATTTATTTTTAATTAACTGCCCCCCAATCCTAGTAAACAACCCCCCCCAAAAAAATAATCCCCTGTTCAACTGATTCTTTCCCCACATGTCAGAGATGCAGCAACTATCAGTTGCAGAAGCACTCCTAAAAGTTTCCAGGGCTCTGGGACACATGAAAGAAATAGGCTCTAGGCTAAACCAATGAATGGTTTGTAAACTTCCAAATCTCCACATTAGTAAATGCAAAATAAATGAGGATGTGTAGAACTGAAGCCGTTTATAAGTTTGCCCTCGTGTATATTTATACCTGAAAAGAAAACAATCCCACAAACGATTCTTTTGTCTCCAAGTAGTTAAAAGACAATAACACGTGGCAGAGTAGACCAAAACTGCTTACTGTGGCAAGTGTACAAAATAACAAGTAGTGTCTTTCAGCCTAGTAAAAAACTTGGTCTGTATATCCAGACTCTGTTGGAGCCTGATTTAAGTAATCTGGGACAGAATCTATTCTCAAAATCTACATTCTAAGTACAATTGGATATTAGGGATAAAATTCATCTTGGTTATAATCAATAAAACAGGAAGACACCAGGATCAATAAAGTTGCTTATTATCAACGACTCTGGTTTGAAGAAGAAATTCAATAAAACTTAAATGCAATTGATACAATCAGTGTTTTTGATACACACATGCCAATAAAGTGATTGGGATTATTTCTATAAATTAATAAATCCTGATCTATTTATAGTGTGCCACTTGTTTCATTTCCACATTGAAAGATATGCACATGACCATGAAAAGGAGCTGGTCAGAAACACATTGACGTTTTAATCAATATTTTAATAAAGAGACAAATAAAGTTTCATATTTTTAACTAAAGTACACCCTAAATAAATATACCTTTACAGCACTGAACTAGTCCCCCTCTTTTGTTCAGTCTATGAGATTAAAATATTTCATTTTGATTGTTTCTCTAAACATTGACTGCACCCTCTGTTCTATCTTCTTGTTTTTCTGTGATATTTGATGCACATGATAGAAGTCATATCGTTAATGTGCCAGAAAGTGTGCCAAGAGTTTGTTAATTTGAAATGATATTTATGGCTCCTGCTGCAGAGGAGTATGACTCTGAGTTTGCATTAGGAGATGACAATAGTCATAAACTACCCAAACATGCTGCAGCCACCTCCTCTAGCCGTGTTGTTAAAGTGATAAAATTACACAGTTCTTCTGCTATGTACTGCCAACCCACGCTTACCAAGTTCTTGGGAAGGAGTCAAAAACTTTGTAAAAATAATCCCAAAATATGCCTGTGGAATGGAAAACTAGCCAAGACGTTATTTCATAGAAGAACAAGGATTTCATGTGTAGCTCCTCACTTGTATATCCCAAGCTGCAGTTATTTTTCAAGGATGGTTGTGCCATAATTGTAAAAGCAGTTGGTTAGTGTGGGGGAAAAAGTCTGACAACAGATATTTGAATAAGTGGGCAGAGTACAGACTATATGACTGTCATTGCTCACTGGGGTTCCCTTCCACCATCAGTCAGAAGTATTAGCTTGCAGAATTAGGTGACAGCCAGTAATCTTGTCTCTGGTTCTGGCAGTATTAGTAAAAGGCAACATCCTGATAGCCCATACCATCAGCACGCAAGCTTGTGCATGCAGGGTTTTGAGAGACAGTTCCACAAAGCCATAGATGTATTAAGTAAGCTAGAGCAGGTGAAGGAATGGCTTGTACCACTCTCCTTGAAATCTGGTCTTGTGTCTGTTGATAATGGCTCCAATATAATAGTTGCCTTGAGAACAGGTGATAAGGTACATGTACCTTATTTTCCCCTTGTGCTAAATTTAGTTGTGACCAGATTCTTGGCAGAATCCAAAACCCTCAGAGAGATCTGTGCTCATTTTAGGCACTCCTATAGTGCATGCAACACATTATTATATACAAGAGCATAACAACCTGCTCCATCACCAGCTAAAAATGGAGGTCCCTACCAGGTGGAATTCCACATTCTACATGCTAAAGCATTGATACGAGCAGAATGAGGCCATTAGCAAGTACAAAATGCAAAAGTGAAAAGGTTTTGGTGGGTGCTTCCTTGTCACCTGGGCAATGTCAAATAATGTGCAATGTATTTGAGCTGCTGAAACCTTTTGAGGGGCAACCATGCTGGTTAGCCGTGTGGAGGCATGAATTAGCTAAATTCTTTCACTGATATATTTATTGCATAGAAAACTGTGGAGCATGAGGGAGGAATCCTACCATTATAACAACACAGAGGTGCACCAGCTGGTAAAGGACATATTAGCATGCTTTAAGCAGGGTACTCACATAGTGTAAATTAAAAGCAATAGGAACATATTTTTGCCACTTTGCTGGACTCCAGCTTTAAAGACAAAATTTCAGAATTTCTGCCAAAGCATGATCAGTTTGTCACAGCAACGAGTCGTGATTGTCAGCAGCATCTCTCTGAGGAAACAAATTCTGTCAAGGGATATAAAGATATGCTTATTGATCGAGTGGAGGGTTGCATTGTGGAGGATGAGAGGGAGAAAGTTAGGGCCAAAAAAACTGCTATAAAGCAGTGAAGAGGAAGTCAGCAAAGGGTTTATACCAGCAGAAGCAGGAGAAACAACATCAATGAAAACATCCCTTTCAAATTCTGAACACAGAGCGATGCAGGGGTCTCAGGGGCAGAAAATATCCAGCACTGGTGGTGGTGGAGTCTCTGGTGGTGGCATATCGCTTTGGGACTTACTCCCAGAGTATGGGTTGGTATCTGATACACAGGAACACTGTGTAGCTCTTAGGAGTGGTCATACTGCCTGTGAGATGGAATTAGCATACTTTCAGGATAACTACATTCTTGGCAGAAACAATGACCTCATGGACTACTGGCAAACAAAACAATGTGTATGTCCAGCACTGACATATACTGCAGTGGAAACCCTTAGTTGAAAGTAAGGATTCTGAGCATGTTTTAAGTGCAGCCAGTTATATTGTAAATATCCATAGGACACGGATATCAAGCAGCAGTGTTGTGAGACTCTTGAAAATGAAGCAACATCTAATTCCATCTGAGCATCAAGTAACAGAAGTGGACAAAACCACCCATGACAGAGAAAGACAACATAAAGAGGATGAGGAAGAGGGATCTGAAGGGTTGCTATCATCTACCACTGTTGGGGTCACTGCTATGACCACTGATTAATGTGTGTCAATAATATGAGGATAATGAAAGCATAAATAAGACTGAAAGATGATAGTGCAAATAATTGGTCTATAAATCATGATATATATATATATACCTCCATCACACCACTCCAGTCCCCCACCACCATACACATCTGCCACATTCAGTTAAAGTTGTAACTTTTTTTTTAATTAGCCCTTTAAAAATAATAGTCAGCACCCTGCAAGCAAAGCAGATGTATTTCTTTTGTAGGCTTATAAAAATGTAAACATTTACCATATTACTGAAAGGCTAAGCTTGAAACAATAGAGAATGTGCAGGCTTAAATTAAGGCTAGCCCTGAAAAAAGTTTGTGGGCCTCAGGCTATCAAAAAACATGCCCTGAGAAAAAATTAATTGTAGGCCTCTTGGATGCCACAAACAAACCGTGGGAAAATGTATTTGTAGGAGTGATGCTTGCAAAAAACAAGCCATGCGAAAAATTCATTTGTAGGACTCAAGCTTGCAAAAAACAAGCTCTGAAAAAAATTGTATGACCTTTTGGCCTTGTGCCAGCAGTGCTAGATGGTGTGGTGATGAATGACACTTGTGACATTCTGGCATTCGCTATTGCTATAACTGTTGCAAATTCGTCTAAGCAGCAGGATGATTAGGCTGCTGCATGGGATTGGGATCATCATCGCCACAAGCACATCTATATGACAGTTTGTGGTACAATAATGCTTCTACTTGCCACTAGCGGTAGCCACAGTACAAGTACCCACACCACTTCAGGTGCATCTAGAGAGAAGAAGTTGGCCAATTATGCTTCTCCTCCTCTAAAATCATGAATTGTAGTGGAATACTAATTTTTCTCTTGAGAGCAACTTGGAAGGAACTGTGACTTTCATCAGCAACATCCATGTGCACAGTGTGCTCAAGGAAACATTGTGAAATGGGAAAGAACTGGGTGGGAAGTATCACAACAATTAACACATCCGCATTCATATTAAGCAATAGGCAAAATTGCAACGAAACACCTTGATACTTAGATCAGCTTTGTAAAACCATACCCAATAAACCAAGTACTGCTGTCATTATGGGCTTTGTTCACTTCGCTAAGGACATGCAATGTGGAGATAGAAGAATATTTAATAAAAATAATCCTCCCTGCCACCAGTTTAGCACATTCAGCAGGATGAAATGTACACAGATGCTCTATTGTACCCTACATTCCATTGCTGTCTACCACATTGCCATGTGTAGTCACACAGTATTCAATGGGTGAACGCAAACTGCCAGATCCTGACATCTACATACTCACTTTCAGGTGCTGGGGGAGGTAAAGGAGGCAAAGGTGGTATGCCAAAGGAGGAAGTAGAGGATGCTGAGGATGCCGAAGCAGGACAGTGGGTACATCTTTCTTCACCCAGGTGCTTGCACAAGAAGACAATGACTGTGTAGGTGTTATGCTTATCACTGACATTCCAGCCTGGATTCCTCTAGTCTGCCCCCATTCTTAATGACCGTAGGAAGGAACAAGGGGCATAGTGACAGTTGCTCTTGATTTCTTTTTTTGGGGGGGTTGGCTTTTGCATGCTTAACATAAACTTTATGGTGTCCATATTGCATCATTTGCATGTGCTTTATGAGGGCAGATGTGTCAAGGTGCATCCTCTCCTTCCCCCCTCTTCACTACCTTATCACACAAAATGCATAGTGCAGTAGCTATTGACTGCATTGTAGCTACACCAAAGGGAACATATCCCCACACCCATGATTTCAGTGAGTGGACAGGTGGAGAAGAATGACATAGTAACATAGTTTATGTGGATGAAAAAGACATGTGTCCATCAAGTCCATCCCACACCCCTATTGATCCAGAGAAAGGCATAAAAAAACCCATTGAAGCCATTCCCATTTAAGCCTCAACTGGGTAAAAAAAAAACTAATTCCTGACTCCAAATATCAGTCAGCTATTTCCCTGGATAAACATCATATCTGCTTTGAAGGCATAATTCTCAATATATTGCTAGATAGGTATCCATTACTTGTTTTGAAAGCAATAACAGTATCTGCAAGCACAGCATCCCGAGGTAAAGAATTACATAACTTTACTACCCCTACTGTAAAAAAATCCATGCCTTTGCTTTAGTCAAAAGCACATATCCTCTAGACTTAATGGATGACCTCTTGTTCTTAGCTCAGCTCTTTGATTAAATAATTCATTGGATAGTTCTTTGTATTGACCTTGTAAATATTTGTAAATGTAACCATATCACCCCCTTAGACACCTCTTCTCTAATGTAAACACACCCAGTTTGGCAAGTTAACAATAACTTTTATAACGGTAGAATTATATTTGCATACCGTGCATCTATACCTCTCTTTTTGCAGGACAGTACCCTATTTGTTCTTGCAGTAGCTGAGTGACTGTATACTTCAGTGAAGTCTATCATCTATCAGTACTCTTAAATATTTCTCTAATGAGGATTCCCTATATAGTTTCCTATTTAGTGTATATGTTGCATGCTTGTTTCTACAGCTCAAATGCATAACCTTACATTTATCTACATTAAATGTCATCTGCCACTTTTCTGCCAATTCACTCAGCTAATCTAAATCCTGTGCAGAGAAAAAAATCCAGCTCTTTATGTACTTCCTTACACAGCTTAGTGCCATCAATAAAGATTGAGACAGTACTGTTATGGCTGACAAGCAAAACCAGGAGTCAGATAGTATAGTTAATATAACCTTTATTATGAGAATAATGACAGTAATGCAATATATAAATAAACACACAGTGGGTGATTCTAACGGCGAGCACTGTATCAGGAATAGCAGTCTCCCAATCTCTGCACCACATTGTCTGAGACTAGGCCTCAGCCCACTGGAGTCTCGTGGTAAGGTAACACCCAAGAGATACTGACTCAGCCTGCAGTCAGTAGCTAGGAGTCTGCTAGGGCCCCAGGTCAGTACTAGGAAGGATGTCTGAATAATGGAACCAACAAACTGAGCGAACAGACAGAGCCTTCTAGTAAGCACCAGGTAGGATAGTCAGACAAGCCAAAGTCATGCACAGAGCGGGTAGTCAGCCAGAGCCACAGGTTTGCACCAGAAAGGATATCCACTGAAGAAATGGAATGCTGGATGCGCAGTGGATAGAGCTCCAGGTCAACACTAGAGTGGGTAGTCAGACAAGCCTAGGTCATACACGGAGCAGGTAGTCAGCTAGAACCACAGGTTTGCACCAGATAGGATATCCACTGGAGCATATGTATGCTGGATGTGCAGTGGATAGAGCCCCAGGTCAACACCAGAGTGGGTAGTCAGACAAGCCTAGGTCATACACGGAGCGGGTAGTCAGCCAGAGCCACAGGTTTGCACCAGAAAGGATATCTGAGCCAAGTAAAATAGTCAGACAGAGCCACAGGTCAACACCAGAATGAATGGACAGACAAGCCGGATTATACACAGGAATCAGGAATACCAGAAAATGAACTGCTCAGAACAACAATGTAAGGGTGACTGAATCAGGACTCAATCTGCCCTTTAAACCCCTCCACAGGAAGTAGGTAGGAGGAGCAGCTATAAGGAGGAAGTAGGTAGGAGGAGACTGCAGGAAACAACATAAAACAGAGGCCTGCAGCATGCTTGAAGCCTCTTGCCTACAGATGACGTGTGGAAAGACGCCGAGCGTCACTGAAGCGGCGGCGCTGGAAACAAGGTACTGTGACAACTACTTTCAATTCCCACTTCTAGATCATTAAGGAACAAATTAAAAAGCATTGGGCCCTGGACTGAAACCTGTGGCACCCCAACTTACAACATTAGACCAACTTGAAATGGTTCTATTTTTACAAGAACTCTTTGCCATCTATCATTTAACCAGTTCTCCATCTGTATGCAGATGTCTCCTCTGAAACCAAAGCCATTTAATTTATGCAGTAACCTATTGTAAAATGCAAGTAAATTAGTCTGAAATTATCTATTCTTTGTAAAACCATGCTGGCTCCTATTAATTTAATTGTTTGTCTACATATTTCTGAATACTGTCAGTAACATTTATAATACCTTATCCACAACCTTCTTCTACTGCTCCAGAATCACATTCGCTAGCTCAGGCAGGTGATGTTGCTGCCTCAACATCATCTCTGGTGCTAGGACCAGGAATATTGGTGTCAAGTGGAGAAAGTCCTGGTCCCATTTCACTGCTTGAAGAAGACAGTCCCATGCTGGCCATGGTGGTTTGTGGCACACTAACCCTCTTATCATCATACTGCTGCTGTGACAGATTAACCTCTGCCTCTGGGGACTTAGCAGCAGGAAATACAGCAGCAGCAATAATGTCACTGCTGATAGTGGCAGTGATGCCAATCCCCATTTCTCCCATTCCTTATTGCTTTCCACCCAAAAAAATTTGCAATTTTAATTGTAAATTTAAACGTGAGTTGAAGAATGCAAGCGAGGTGCAGTGCCACAAGGTGGAAGGTAGAGCATTCCACAGATAAGGAGCAATGAGTGAAAAAGATTTGAAATGTGAGATGGTTGTAGACACAAAAGGAGCTGAGAGAAGACTGTCATTGAATGAACGTGAGTGGTGGGATGGGGTATACTGGGAGATCAGAGTGGAAATTTAGGAAGGGGTAGAGCAGAGAAGGGTCTTGAATGAGATAAGCAATATTTTCTAATATATACAGAGTTTCATAGACAGGCATTGGTGAGATTTGAGGAGATGGGGGCAGGGAAACTCTTAGGTAACAGTAAGGTAATTTATGCTGCAGCATTCTTTATGGATTGAAATGAATGGAGTTGGGAGGTAGGAAGGCCAGAGAGAAGAAGATTATAGTAGTCAATGTGGGATAGGCTGAGTGTTTGTGTAAGACTTTTAGCTGTGAAGGAACAAAGGAATGGACAGATTTTTGCTGTATTACACAAGAGAAAGTGGCAGAATTTAGCGATGGCATTAATATGAGGAGGAAATGAGAGCAGAGTCAATTATCCCCTCTAGGTACAGTGTGTATGATACTGGATTTGTGTTAGTGACATTTACAGTCATCTAGAAGGGCACTACTGGACCAGGACTGGGTGAGATGAAGAATAGCTCTGTTTTAGACATGTTGAGCTTGAGGTGCCTATGAACCATACAGTCTGAGATAGCCCATAGGCAAGCTGTAACTTTAGACTGAATATCAGAAGTTAGTCAAGGTGCAGTTAAATAAAGCTCATATACATCGCACATTCGTTGCCATTAGCCAGGTGACAACGAGGCTCCCTCCAGTTTTGCATGGCATACTTGCTCATGGCCTTATTAAACTCATACAAAAACTCTAGCATGTACAGTATAGAATTCCACCTGGTAGGGACATCCATTTTCAGCTGGTGATGGGGCAGGTAGGAATGACTAAAATGAGCACAGATTTCGTGGGCAATAGTAAGCATCTCTCTGAGGTTTTCAGATACTGCCTGGAATCAGGTCACAACTAAATTTAGCACATAAGCAAAACAGAACACATGCACCATATCACCTATTCTCAAAGCAGTGATTATGTTGGAGACATTATCAAAAGACACAAAACCAGCTTTTTAAGGAACATTGTACAAGTCATTCCTCTATCACATGCTTTAGCTTACTTAAAACATCTATGACTTTGTGGCATTGTCTCTCAAAACTCTGCATGCGCAAGGTGACATTCCAATGGTATGGGATATCCTGCTGCTGCTGCTGCCGCCTTTTAATCATATTACCAGAACCAGAGGCACAATTACTAGCTGTCACCTGATGCTGTAAGTTAGTCTTGCCCACTGTTGGTGGTGGAAGGGAAACCCAGTGAGCATTCAAGGTCACATAGTCTGCGCTCTGCCCACTTCTGCATATATCCATTGTCTGGTGGATTTTCTTGCCATACACACTTTAAAGCCAATTGCCCACCACACCAAACACATGCTTGTACAATTCAGGCACAGCCATCATGGGAAAAACAACTGCGGCTTGGGATATGCCAGTGTGGAGCTACACATGACATAAGTTCTCTGAAACCTCAATTTTCTACAAAAGAATATGGAAGCATGGCACTGCCAACATTTGGCAACCTTGCCATTCCAAAGGTGTACTTTGGAATTTTTTTTTGTGAAGTTTTTGACTCCTTCCCAGGAATTCAGTCAGTGTGGGTTAGCAGGACAGTACACAAGAATCCTGGAACTTTATTGTTTTAATAACATGACTAGAGGAGGTGGTGCAAGTAGAGGAATCATAAATAACATCATGACTTCCCTTATCTGCTCCAGAGCCCTGGGAACTTTTTGGAGTGCTTCTGCTGCTGCTAGATGTGGCACATCTGACCTGCTAATAGTGTGTCTCCAAGTCAGACCTGTGGTTGTGCTTCAGGTGGGATCTCATAGAGGAGGTGTGTAGGTACAAGCCTGCTTTCCACTGCTCACATGCTTTTTGCACAGACAACAGATAGCAACATGCTTAGCTTTTGGATCCTGAGTGAAGTATCTCCATACTGTGAACATCATTGACTAAGGGGATTCCTGAGGTTCTGCTACTACTACTGAGGCTAGACGTTGATGCAATTTTACTGCTGCTACTATTACAGTATCTTAGGCACCGATCGTTTCTATGGCTAATGTCCGTTGTGTTTTCATCTGGTAGGGCAATTGAATAGCTCTGCTAGCACTTTTTGCTACTGGGCTGTTAGCCAATATTACCCTACAGGCTGTTTTACCAGCCTCAATTTAATTGAGGCCTCGGAGATATATTTTTGTTCTGAGCTGATAAATGAAAGTTTTTGTGAAGGGTATATGGCATATATGCAGCAATATGCTATGTTTCTTTTGTTTCCCGTCTCTCATAGACCATTTGTTTAGGTGCTATATTTATATAATACTATTCTTTATTTTTGATTCAAAAGAGTGCTTTCATAGCTCTGGGTACTGACACGTGGTCAGATGTGAAATAACACTTTTAAGATACTTTTCTGCATGCATTTGCACATATCTTTGTTGATTAATGTTTAAAAAGTTTTGCACTTTATTGTTGCCTTTTTATGAAGATATATATGTATAATTACATGTTGCAGTTTTAATTAATTATTTAGGATATTTATTTGAAGTTTTTACTCACGATTTTGATATTTGCTATTTTAAGAGTGGTTTATAAAAAAAAACAACACCCTGAAATACTTGAGATTTTTATATAAAAGATTGAGAAACATAGTAAATTTAGTAACATAGTAAATTAGGTTGAAAAAAGACACAAGTCCATCAAGTTCAACCTTCGCCTCATACCCCAGTAACTGAGAATTTTATAGCTTTCCTGCTACCAATTAAATTAGATTTTATCAGACCTTCCTGATCAGCCTACAGATAAACAGTATAACTCTGTATGTTCCCTTTTGAAAGAAATGTATCTAATCATCTCTTAAATGTATCTATTGTATCTGCCATAACTACCTCCCTGGGCAATGAATTCCACAATTTAACAGACCTTACCGTAAAAAAACCCTTCCTCTGCTGAAGTTTAAACCTCCTTTCCTCTAATCTCAAGGGGTGTCCCCTGGTCACCTGATCAGGCCTTGGAATAAATAGCTCACCGCAGAGATCCTTGTATTGACCTCTCATTGGTTGGTGTTATTTGGCACGGTGGAGGAAAACACTTTTTGAAGAAGGTGGAGGTGCAAGATATATTTACAACAGTCTACACTTAGATTTGTGTGCGCTTTTTCTCTTTTTTTTCGTTTTGTATCTATATATGGGAGAGGACTGTGGTACCGAAGTCGTCTGAGGAAACGGCTGCACCATCAAAGTTGGAGACTAAAGTGAAGGACTCTATTTATATACCAGGTGTATTGATCATTGAGAATTCATTTGCGCTATTACAGCAGTTTTAAGTAGTTGACCTCTCATATACTTGTACAATGTGATAAGGTCTCCTCTTAGTCGTCTTTTCTCTAGAGTAAATAAACCAAGTTTGTTTAGTCATTCCTCATATGTCAAGTCCTCCATTCCCTTAATTAATTTTGTTGCTCTCCGCTGTACCCTCTCTAGTTCTAGTATATCTTTTTTCAGAACCAGTGCCCAAAATTGCACTGCATACTCAAGGTGAGGTCTTACCAATGATTTGTATAATGGCAAAATAATGTTATCCACTCTTGCTTCAATACCCCTTTTTATGCAAGACAGGATTTTGTTTGCCTTTGCTACTGCTGTTTGACATCGGTCACTGATTCCAAGCTTGTAGTTGACAAGGATACCCAGGTCTTTCTCCAGCAATGAGTCACCTAAAATTATTCCATTAAGTTTATAAGTAGCCTTGGGATTGTTTCCTCCCAAATGCATGACTTTATACTTCCCCACATTAAACGTCATATTCCACATTTTTGCCCAATCTGACATTGTATGTAAGTCCCTCTGTAGAGAGAAAATATCCTGTTCTGAATTAATGACTTTGCATAATTTAGTATCATCTGCAAATATTGATATTTTGCTTTCTATATCTATTTCCAGGTCATTTATAAACATGTTAAAAAGCAGCGGACCTAATACTGAACCCTTAGGTACTCCACTCTCCACTTTAACTGTACTGGAGAATTTTCCATTTACAACCACACACTGTTCCCTATCCTTCAGCCAGTTTTGTATCCAATTGCAAAGGTTATCTCCTAGCCCCAATGTCCTTATTTTATACACCAGCCTTCTGTGTGGCACTGTATCAAATGCCTTTGCAAAGTCTAAATATACTACATCTACTGCCTTGCCATTGTCAAGGTTGCTGCTTGCCTCCTCATAGAAGCTGAAAAGATTAGTTTGGCATGATCTATTCTTCATAAAACCATGTTGATTCGTGCTAATGATTTTATTGTTTGTGTTGTAATCCTGAATATAGTCCCTTATTATCCCTTCTAACAGTTTTCCCACTACAGAGGTCAAACTCACTGGTCTATAATTCCCAGGTTCTGTTTTAGTTCCCTTCTTAAACAGAGGCACTATGTTAGCTCTTCGCCAATCCTGTGGCACTGAGCCTGTGGTAATAGAATCTTTATCCCCTTAACGACCGGGGTACCGGTGCCGTGACACGACTGAACGTCCGCGGAGCATTTTTTTTTGTTTTCCGGTTCCGGACTCCCCAAATGGCGTGCAGCCGTAGGGGGAGCCCGGAACTCTATGATGGTCATAGTACGTCATGGGTCGTTCAGTCAGATTGACCTTTGACTTACTATGACCGTCAAGGGTCGTTAAGGGGTTAAAGAGTAAATATAGGGGTTTTGCTAACACTGCACTAAGTTCCTGAAGAACCCTTGGATGTATACCATCAGTACCCGGTGCTTTGTTGGTCTTAAAGCGGAACTTTCACCTCCGCATTATCATTCTTGTATGCCTTCATTTGTGTCCCCTCTGTACATTGCGGTGTTTCTTTTTGCTTAAAAATCTTTTTAAATGAAGCAAAAAGAAACTTTAATTTTGTACCTCATGACGTTAGCAGCCGCACAGCCGCACACCGTATGGTGCAGAAGACACTCCCACAGCCTCAGCTACTTTCACTTGCCCCAGCATCCTCTGATGATGGAGGCGTTCTGTTAGTAAGCTGGAGAGAGATCTCATTGGCTAGATATTGATCTCTGCCAATGAGATCTCTCTCCAGCTTACTAACAGAACGCCTCCGTCATCGCCTCCGTCATAGGAATACATATAGTAGGCAAGTGCAAAGTACACAGGGTCGAAATAATAATACTACGAGTGGAGCATATAACAAAGCCTCCCAACAGTATGAGTGTATTGTTGGGAATTCTAGAACGTTTAGAGATTCATCTCATGGTAACGGTAGAATTAAGAGCTCGAGATTGGAGGATAAGGTTGTTTCCGTTAACAACAGTGCCAAAGATTTCTTACAAACGAGGATTCATTCAAATACATCGGTTGGAGTGAGTAATAATAATAACATGAGGACAGTAATAGGACAATCTGTAACTAATGGTTCAGTTAAACAAAATCAAGAGATAATGACGCCTAATGAACAAATATGTTTTGAGGATCCCTTGGAGGGGACTTCACAAAATACAGATCCACAACGTTTTTTAGGGGTGGGTTCACAAAGAGCCAAGAGCCCCTTACCACCCTGGTGGGAACAGTTTCAAAAAGCCAACAGATATGCAGTACTAGGGGGGAACAAACGCAGTCTGGAGGAGGATCTAAGTATTTTAGACGTCGAGGTAGAAAGAGAAGCAAAATTGGGAAGAAAAGAATAGTTAATTCTTCAAAATCTATTATTTTCAATTTGTCTTCATATCATCTTACTCCCACTGAGAGTAATGTTTTAAACAAAGGTTTGAATTTTTGTCCTACAGCTAAACCCAATATCTTTGGTTTATTAGTGGATTTGGAAAGATTCACTCGTAACCTAACTCTAAAAAGACATTTTGTACAGGCTAAATATAAGCAAGATGAATCGGCAGGTGTGATGCCTATTATTGCACAAGATATTGAGATGGAAACAGCTAGATTAGAAACGTATATATTGGAAGGCGCTATACAAACTCCATATCGTCCTAGATCAAAATTTAATCCAGTACAAAGTAGAGGACATTTTTTGAATACTTATCACCATTTGGTTTTAGAGGATTTTAGAAATTTGGTTGATAATCGGGAATATAAGATATATTATAATTTATCTAAGGTAGAACAAAAAGCGATTGAAGATTTGAGAGCCAATAAACAGATAGTAATTAGGTCGGCAGATAAGGGTGGTGGGGTCGTTATACAAAATAGATCAGATTATATAATAGAGGCCAATCGGATCTTGAATGATCCAGAATATTACCAAATGTTGCCCATAGACCCCACAAGTGATTTTCAAAAATCGTTGATCACATTGGTTGATGGGGCCCGAGATGATGGGGTGATCACGAGGGCAGAGAGGGACTTTATTCTGATTGAGGATCCTCAACCAGCTATATATTACCATCTTCCTAAGATTCATAAGTCCCTCTCTGATCCGCCTGGTCGCCCCATCATTTCGGGCATCAATTCTCTGACTTCAAACTTATCACAGGTAGTAGATTATCATTTAAAGAGATTTGTTATGGGTTTGGATTCATATTTGAAAGACTCCACACATTTATTACAACTGTTGAGGGATTTCACCTGGAGTGAGAGATGTTATTGGGTCACTTTGGATGTGTCTGGCCTGTATTCCAATATTCCCCATGAGGGAGGTTTGAAAGCAGTTGATTTCTTTTTGAGAGGAGATTTATTAATGCCAGATAGGCAGAGGTTGTTTTTGTCACATGCTATTGAACATGTATTGACCCACAACTATTTTACATTCCAGGGGACCTTCTACTTACAGTTGAAGGGTGCGGCGATGGGCACGAGATTCGCCCCTAGCTATGCCAATTTATTTATGGGTTATTTCGAACTAGCCCATTTTTGGCGGGGGCATGGCTTTGGGGCGAACATCGTGTTCTATCGCCGCTTTATAGATGATCTATTGATCATCTGGAAAGGGGAGACTTCGGATATTCAGTCTTTTGTTGATCATCTTAATAAGAATAAATGGGGTTTGAAGTTTACCCATACTTGGAATAAGTCACAAATAGTATTTTTGGACTTAGTGTTGTCATCAGGAATCTTTGGTGGAATTAGCTCCATAACACACTTTAAAGACGTTGATACTAACAGCTTTTTACGTTATGATAGTTGTCATTATAGGAGCTGGCTCAATAATGTACCTTTTTCGCAGTTTTTACGTTTAAAGCGGAATTGTGATTCATTGGAACATTTTTTAATACAATCTGAGTTCATTAAGAATAGGTTTCTAGAAAAAGGGTATCCTAGAGATCTAGTAGAGAGGGCCATTTCCAAAGCATCTAAAGTAAATAGAAAAGAGTTGTTAGGATATAAGAATTCCCGGAAAAAGAGGAAGTTCCATTTAGAAGAGGTTGGGAATCCATATCAGGTTTCATTTATAACGGATTATAATTGTGCACAGAAAGATATAAAGAAAGTCCTAAACAAACATTGGTCGATTTTATTCCATGATCTATTTTTGAAGGGACAAATTACGAAAACCCCTAAAGTGGTATTTAGGAGAAATAGAACCCTTAAAAATTTGATTGCACCGAGTAAATTGGACAATCAGATTGAGAACTTTAGGGTGACCCAGAATAGAATGAGGGGGGTTTATAGATGTGGGAAAATAAGATGCAAAACATGTAGATATATTCCGCACAAGAAAAATTCATTTGAATCACATAACACAATGGAGAGTTTTGAGATCAGACAAGTTATGGATTGTGATTCAGATTATGTTATTTATCTTTTGAATTGTGTTTGCGGAATGCAATACATTGGAAGGACTACGCAAACGATTAGGTCTAGATTTGGCCAACATAGGCGAAATGTCCTGAATGGTTATGAATTACATAGTGTGTCCAAACATTGTTTGGATAAACACAATAAGAAAATAGAGGTTCTCTCAGTGATTCCTATAGAACATATTGAACCATCATCGAGATATAATAGGTTGCAACAACTTAATAATAGAGAGTCATTTTGGATGTTTCGATTAAAGACGAGATATCCTGAGGGTTTGAATGATATGGTGGTTCATACATATTGATTTGGGAAGTTATGTGGGTTTGAAGATGTAGGGATATAGTGATAGAGTTTGAGGTATATTATATTGGTTTATTCGCATAGTTGTTTATGTGGTGATCAATATTGTCTTTTTTTGAGCACTTTCATGAACACATTCATCAAGTCAGGTGATTAGGGTATTTAAGGGTCATTTATTTTATTTTAATTGCCCTGTGTTTATTTAACAATAGACACTTATAAGATACATAAGGTATATATATATATTTCACTTATATTTTATATCAATATATGATCTAATATTATGAATCACCTTAAAAGTAAATAGTAATCACAACGTCCTGTAGATTGTATACACAATGTTTATTTGCACGTTGTAGTTTCACTAATATATATAGGTGGTAAAATATTCATTTGGGATTTAGTTTATCACTGTTTATTTTTCATACCTAAGATATGGTTAGATAAACAAGGGATGTTTTATGTGTTGTTTAATTGTGGGAGGGTTAATCGTTAGTTTTGGGAATGCTATAGCCGCTCGGGGTTAAATATAGACGTTTAGTATGGTGGCTCGGGGCGGCTGTGATCATTCCCTGGCGTTTTATACTTTAGAATGATTCTTTGTTATAGATAGATATGTTCTGTTTTTAACAATATATGGAATCTTGAGATGTGTGGGGATGGGAGATTTTTGGATATGAATCCTTCAAATATATTGTATGAAATAATTATAATGATGTAAGGGTTAATAGATGAGATACATGTAAATCAAGTAGATGTTTATTGGTGGGTTTGTATTTCAATTAACCTATTGTGATGTGTTTTGGATTAGTTTGTATGTTATTTATATTCAAGTGATAGAGCGGACAGGTGTATTCCTCTGAAGAAGTGGTCTGTGGACCACGAAACATGTCAGGAGAAGATTTTTAAATAAATTTGTTATTTTTATAGTGATTTTTCCCGTCCGCTTTTTATTTGTTTATTATTTTTTTATTTATGTATGCTTAGCTGTTTGCTACACGGATCTTAGAAGCTTAAGATTTCAGTGAGCCAATTTTGGAGTGCGGTCCCTTTGTGGGGAGGACCGGCTGTTATTCCCCACTAGTGGTCTCACCGGTTTCCATTTAATTTGGACCGGTGAGAATAAGTGATGTAAGTATACATCTAAAGCTCACTGTTGAAGTGATTGGATCTATTTGGGTTCCCGAAGCTCTCCTCTGGTGTGTTGTCTTCATAGTACGTCATGGGTCGTTCAGTCAGATTGACCTTTGACTTACTATGACCGTCAAGGGTCGTTAAGGGGTTAAAGAGTAAATATAGGGGTTTTGCTAACACTGCACTAAGTTCCTGAAGAACCCTTGGATGTATACCATCAGTACCCGGTGCTTTGTTGGTCTTAAAGCGGAACTTTCACCTCCGCATTATCATTCTTGTATGCCTTCATTTGTGTCCCCTCTGTACATTGCGGTGTTTCTTTTTGCTTAAAAATCTTTTTAAATGAAGCAAAAAGAAACTTTAATTTTGTACCTCATGACGTTAGCAGCCGCACACCGTATGGTGCAGAAGACACTCCCACAGCCTCAGCTACTTTCACTTGCCCCAGCATCCTCTGATGATGGAGGCGTTCTGTTAGTAAGCTGGAGAGAGATCTCATTGGCTAGATATTGATCTCTGCCAATGAGATCTCTCTCCAGCTTACTAACAGAACGCCTCCGTCATCGGAGGATGCTGGGGCAAGTGAAAGTAGCTGAGGCTGTGGGAGTGTCTTCTGCACCATACGGTGCGCGGCTGTGCGGCTGCTAACGTCATGAGGTACAAAATTAAAGTTTCTTTTTGCTTCATTTAAACAGATTTTTAAGCAAAAAGAAACACCGCAATGTACAGAGGGGACACAAATGAAGGCATACAAGAATGATAATGCGGAGGTGAAAGTTCCGCTTTAATTTTGTTCAGTCTTCCCATGACATCTTCTTGAGTTAACCCAATATCTATTAATTGTATTGTTTTATTTGTTACTTGCGGAGGCTCTTCTACCATTCCTTACTCCCTTGTATATACTGATGCAAAGAAAGTGTTTTAAACATCGGCCTTTTCCTTATCCTCACTAATCAACTCACCCATCTCATTTTTGAAAGGTCCAATACACTCCCTCTTAAGTTTTTTGCTATTTATATATTTGAAAAACTTTTTTGGATTAGTCTTGCTTTCCCTTGCAATTTGAGTTTCATTATCTATTTTTGCTACCCTAATTGCTTTTTTGCAATCTTTGTTGCACTCCCTGTATTTTAAGAAAGATTGTTCAGTTCCTTCAGACTTAAATAATTTTAATGTGTTTTTTTTCCTTGCCATTTCCTTGTTTACATGATTAATTCTTCATATTAAAGTTAACTTAGCAGCTAGATGTAAGAGTAATAAACTTTCTTTTTACATATTCCAAACTGCTTGAAATAAATGTATTTTTTTCAGGTGGGTTTATAAGCTACAAATATAGGGAACATATTTGGCTAAATATTTAAGTTTGTATCTGTAAGAGACAACTCAAGAGTTACTTTCCTTTGAGTCAGCAGAATTTCTTTGGATGACACATATATTGACCTATTGCTGAACTCACACATTGTAAAAGTTTCTTCTGTTCTTAATTATGCATCCAAATAATTTCACAGATCTTAGCTTCTGTCTCTTGAGTTCTCTTTCCTTCAGGGGGTTACCTCCTGTTCTGTAACCTTCAGGGGGTTATCTCCTGCCCTAATAATATTATAAGATTAACTACAGCAGCCTAACAGACAGATGTGTATGAAGAAAGCAAGACATGACCCTGTGTTCATATTCTCTTTATATCTTTGCATTTTTTTTGTATCAGTTGAACACTTTGTTTTGGAAGAAAAGCTGTTCTTAGATGTCATCGGCAAAGGTCAGCACCACATTATGATGTTCGAAACTAAATACAAAAATAATATTTTATTTTAAAAGTTATATATTTATGTTTTGGGAATAAAATGTAAGCTTTGCAAATGCTGGTGAAGTTCTGCATTTTAAAATTAGATATTTGAAGAAAATCAGTGAGAGAAGCTCTAAAAAGGTTATTATAGAAGTAGAAAGCATTTGATTCACAAAATAACTAGTACTTACCTTTCTGTGAATTATTAAAACAAGTGTTCTATCCATGATAAATATTATTTGTTTAGATTATTTAATTGATTAAATCTGGTGACCATCACAGCAGATGCAGTCTGAGCAGACATTACCAGGGGTAACAAAATAATGAATTTATCTTTCTGATTTATTGGTTTGCATTTTACTTGTGCAGAATATGAATTTACAGAGAAACAGGTACGAGAGTATATCTGTTGAATTACAATTAGAACGTGTATTTTTTATAGTTATCATAATGGCACAAAGGCAGGGATTCTTTACAGTAAGGGCAGTAAGGCTATGGAATTCTTTGCCTCGGGATGTTGTGCTTGCAGATAATGCAACTGCATTAAAAAAAGCAATGGATGCCTATCTAGCACAGAACAATATTGACAATTATGACAGATGGCTTCAAAGCAGATAGGATATTGATCCGGGGAACTACCAATTGGATTCAGGAAGGAATAATCCCCCCCTCACACTTGGGACTAGATTGGAAATGGCTCCAGAGGGCTTTTTTTTGCCTTCCTCTGGATCAACAGGGGTGTTTTTGGCATGGGCTGGACTTGATGGACGCATGTCTTTTTTCAGCCTTATCTACTATGTTACTATGTATGTTAATGTGCACAATGCTGGATATAAGACGATTCTGTTTAATCATTTAAAATTAGACAAATGTAAGCAATTTTGCAAATCTTATTGTAAGCATGGAAAGCAGGAAAATAAAATAAACAGAAGGGAGAAAGTTCAGTAAGAAATTTCAAAGATGGTTGGTTATGAATGTACAGTGGGTCTAAGACAGCATGCTAGATTTACGTTAATTCAGACCTTTGGCTAGAATGGCATTGTAAGGCATGCAGAGAAGCATCTTGCACTATTTCTGGGGAAGATAGGAACAATCACTACTTTAAAAATATCTAATATAGATTCAAAGATAGATGGACATGTCATACAACAGGCAAAATTTAAGTTATTAGCATTACTATATTACCTAACATTCTTTAATTATTTCTTACATTCCCAATATTTATTAAACATAATGCATTGCATCTCTTAATAATAAAATATTTTATGTCGTGCTAATACTCTGTATGCAGCACTCTACACAGACTATTTTGGGGCAGTGAATTTTTGCTCTTCGGAGCTTACATTCTAGGTTTCTGTGCTTGAGGCTTAGGGGTTAAAGAAACTTTCCCAAGATCTCCATGAGCTGACACAGTCACACTTCCCCTCCTACATAAAAGTATTCTCTTTCATTTGGGGATTTAAATAAGTAACCAATCACATTTTTCTCCATAGACATGAAAGTGGATTATGGGATTCTAATCTTTAAAATATGTATTTGTTGCCCAGACTGCACAGTTAATATCTTATTATTGGTCAGTAAAAGCCTACATTCCATTGCAGTTAATAAATGATTAGTATTGTTTCTAAAATACCACATTTTCCTCAACTGGAATCTGTGAGAGTTAAATAGTGATATCGTGAAACTGAAGGGATCTCTAATTTTTTCATGTTACATTTACTATATCCCTTTGAGTGCCAGAGGGGTATGCAACACATTGCTTTGCAATGCGTTGCGTACCCTTCTGGCACTCAAAGGGTTAAACCCCCATCTCTTAGAGTCAAAACATTTACTTGTTATTTGGAAATCAGCAAACATTAAGTTGAAGTTATGGTTAAAGGGATAGTAATACTTCATTTTATCTTTATTTTATTTTGTAGGCATTAAAAAAACATGAAGAACGATATAAGTCTTATCTCTCAAACCTTTATGGTTTGAGAGATATTCACAAGCAAAG
Organism: Rhinophrynus dorsalis; assembly: GCA_037306005.1. NCBI lineage: Eukaryota > Metazoa > Chordata > Amphibia > Anura > Rhinophrynidae > Rhinophrynus > Rhinophrynus dorsalis. The sequence continues at coordinate 48,302,359 of CM074728.1, read as the reverse complement.
TTTCCCACTCCCGCCCCTTTTACCTAGCGTAAGACATCTCTTCTCAGATGTGGAATGCAGTCCATAGACCAGACAGATAAAAGAAGGGGACTATCTTCTTCCTATGAGAACAATGAAAGCCCTGCCCCCTTGACAAGTTTTTCAGGTTTTTCCCTTATCGTAATTGAAGATTGTCCCTCTCTGCAATCTACCTGGGCACCTCCCTTCTGATCTGGCTGAACAGTGTTACATCAGTAAAAGGGACGGGAGGGGGATACTTTGTCACTGAATTACTCTTGAACTACAACTCTGACAGAATTGAAATAACACTCTCCAAAGTCCAAATACTATGATGATTAATTAGAGCTGCTTTTATTATGAAACATTAATATCCCTTTAAACATTCCGTTAGGTTACCTTTGCTCATGGTTTAGAGTAGACAAAAAGGCTGTTGGTTGGTGGGATAATGCTGGTTTTAAAATATATGGATATCCAGACCAAACTCTAAAGTCATCTTTCAAAAGTTTTATAGTTATTTCACTTCTATAGCTGACTCTTCCATTAAATAACCTCACACACTGGCCTCGGAAAATCTGTGCCATGAGCTGGATATAACATACTCTCCTTTCCAATAGTGGTAGATTCCATAGAACAGACAAGGGCAATTTGTGGACCACTAACTGTATCAGGCCCTCTGTCTAGTTTGATCTGATGCAGGGGATTAGGGGTATTATGCACCTGCCTGCTACTATTTAGAAACAGTGATGTGAGCAAGGAACAGTGCATGCTGTGACTTTTACTACATTGGCACACTTGATTTAACCCATTAAGGAACAGGGTGAGGGGTTAGCACATTTCTTCATAATGTATTGTACATGCCTCTGGTCATTAAGGGGTTATACATATATTCCATTAATGCTAGATTTGGACTATGTTTAATGTGGCCCTATCACATTGAAGTAATCTGCATAGAAGAAAACTCAATCAAAAACTGCTTCTGTATCCTGTTACCCAAAAGACCAGAAAATGTACAGTTTAGAGGATATTTAATATTTTAATTAATCTCTGAGTGCAATACCATGTGCTAATTTCTATTGATTTGTTTTCGTTCAGTTTCCTGCACTAATTAAGTTTTGTACTGAAGTATGAGACTTTCACTTTTTCCAGAAATAAAATTATCAGTATCTTCTAAACCAGTGTTTCTCAACTCCTGCACTCAGGACCCACTTACAGGCCAGGACTTAGGGATTTCTCTGCTAGAGCACAGGTGTGGTGATCAGAGGCTCATTCACATTGATTAACTCACCTGTGCTCTAACAAGGAAATCATCAAATCCTGGTCTGTTAGTGGGTCCTGAGGACAGGAGTTGAGAAACACTGTCCTAAACTATACGTCTTCTGGACTTTTGGCTAACACGATACATAATTTTGAATGAAGTTTTTAAATGTACAAACAAATTCAAGATGACAGGTCCAGTTTAAACTGTCTTCACTGATGGCCAACTATATTAAAAACCTCAGCATGCACCTTGCAAGAGTTCATTCTGCTTCCTGCTCTGTGTGCGTGTGTGTGTGTTTCTACGAGTATGTGTTTAATTAATTAATTTAGACGATCTCTTCTTTTTTCTAAATGTCTTCAAATGTAAAAATTGGAAAACTATTAAAAATAATTGTTAAAATGTGTGTGTGTGTTCAAGGGAGAGAGAATCAGAGTTTGTTTTAATAAGTATGTGCTAGAGAATGAGTGTGTATGTAGAATTTTCTGAGAAATTAAAAGTGACTTAAAAGTGTACTTGTCTTTATGATATTATTTGCACAAATGTCCGAACTATAACTGTGGCCCTACTCCAGAAAGATTTGCCCACTTCTGCTTTGGAAACAATATTTTTCTAGTCTTATTTTGTTGCTATATGGTGTAAATTTGATTACTATTATTTATTTATATTACCTAAATAAGCTATTTTAGCTTTAGGAGATGTCCATCAGAAGGTGCTATGGTTCATGTTTAGTGGGAATTACAATGAATCAACAATTCTGGTCTTGTATCTATAGTTTATTAGGCCACATTTCTTATTCTAATTTGAAGAGTCCACTAGCTGACAGGACACTAAGGCTGCATTGGGCCACTCCAAAAAACCCATGTCCAAGAAATGCTGAAATGTATATTCATTACTACATAACTGACTATTATTGGGCATGGATTCTTTGGAGTATCCCGTGCAGCCCTAGCAGTTTGTCAGCTTCTGGAGTTTATATATATATTGCTGGTGCTTTGATTGCAGGCACACCCATGATTCATTGTGAACTGTGTGCGATGGAGTTCTTACACCTCTCTGTATCCACATATTTCTAAGTTGGACAAATACCGGCGAGTTCTTGCTCCACATGAATGTTCCTCATATCCTGAAGGATAAAATGCAATTTTTTTCCAATATATTTTTATGAAGAACTGGTTACAACCCAATATAAATGTTAACCATTTAATTAACAAACTGGACTATTTATGACAATGAAAATGTGATATTTTCACTTATGAATACATTTTTTGACATTTGACATGTATGGTAATCTTTTAGCCACCCGGAAGACCTGAAATCTATCTCTCTCCTCAAATTTAACTTGAACAATGATGTCAAAGTTCATTCCTCAAGAGCAGGAAACTGGTCAGGTTTTTTTTTTTGCCTTCCTCTGGATCAAAAGGGTTTTTTTTTTGGCATGGGCTGGACTTGATGGACGCATGTCTTTTTTCAGCCTTGTCAACTATGTTACTGTGTTACTCATGCATGAGCAGATGTTCTGTAGTCACTAGACCATCAGGTACATCAATTTTGTTTAAACAGGAGCAGGGTGGAGGCTTTTTAAATGCCTAGATATTATACCCTTCAAATGTGACCAGAGTATTCTTAAAATAGGCTACTTGTGTAATGTTGGGTGATGCTGTGATCACCCATTATAATTCAGTATAGAATGGGGTAAGGAAAGGGCTCTTAAAGAGGGTATCCTTTTGAAATGTCAGCCACTGTTGGGTGACCAACAAAATGCTGCATTAAAAATTTTGTCTGGCTCAAAAGGGCGACATTCTCATGTTGAAGGCTTAAGTGTCAAGACATCAGAATGTCACCAGCATAAGTGCCAAGTAACCAGGCGACAGAGGTGAAGGAGTTAAGAAAAAACTAGCAGTTTTGTTGGTCACCCAATTAACAAGATCTGGTGCTTTAAAATCTTGAGCACCAGAGCAGTATGCAACACTTTTCTTTGTACTCTACCTATGCACTTTACCTTTAAAATTCTGTATGTAAAATTGCTGCTTTTTAGTGTGGAACCACTGACGTGTGCTTCTTGTACCACTCTTGAACCACTGCTCATTCAGCGCCTATTGTACCAGCCACGAACCCCAGACTGACACTCGTTACCATTGGGGAATTTAATGGGAAAGGAGGAAGAAAAGGGTAGTAGTGAAGTAAGAGAGGTCAGCTGCTTTTGCCTGCTGCCAGACATGCTGCCCCTGCTGCCACCTTTGCTATACCTGCTGTCAGACATGCTGCCCCTGCTGCCACCATTGTTGTACCTGCTGCCAGATATGCTGCCTCTGCTTCCACTAGTACTGTGCCTGCTGTCGGACATGCTGCCCCTGCTACTGCTACCACCATTCCTGTGCCTGCTGTCAGATGTGCTGCACCTGCTACTGCTACCACCATTCCTGTGCCTGCTGTCAGATGTGCTGCACCTGCTACTGCTACCACCATTCCTGTGCCTGCTGTCAGATGTGCTGCACCTGCTGCCACTAGTGCTGTAATATACAAAAAACTGAAAAAATATATAGACCTTAATGGGGCACTTGCGTGATAGTGTGATGATTGTAAATACAATAATGTAAATAATGCTCGTGATGAAAGTAATAAAATATAACTTTTATTGAAATCTAAAATAAAAAGAAAATATTTCTAAAATTCCCTAAAATTACCAAGGAACTCTGAGTTGCTAAACTATTAGTAAGGGATATAGGGAACACCCTCCTAGCTCCACTCAAAAAAGTGTCCCACAACTACCCTTAAATATCACACACCAAGATAAAGTGTCAGTGTGTTAATCTCCAATATTGAGTCACCTTTATTGGGATCTGTATATCACACTGATATCTCTCGTGTCCTTAGAATACCCTATAGGACATTTCATTAGCATTTGGACTTATCAACAAACCTCTATCCAGAGGAATGTGATAATGGTACAGGAAACTCCTTTGTACAATCGTAAGAAATTGGTGACTGGTTTACAGGAAAATAAATATCAGGATAGACTAAAGCAGTGTTTCTCAACTCCTGTCCTCAGGACCCACTAACAGACCAGGATTTGATGATTTCCTTGTTAGAGCACAGGTGAGTTAATCAATGTGAATGAGCCTCTGATCACCACATCTGTGCTCTAGCAGAGAAATCCCTAAGTCCTGGCCTGTTAGTGGGTCCTGAGGACAGGAGTTGAGAAACACTGTACTAAAGGATCTGAACATGTATAGCTTGGAGGAGAGAAGAGAGAGAGGGGATATGACAGAAACATTCAAATACATGAAGGGATTCAACAAAGTGCAGGATGGAAGTACATTTCAAAGGAGTAAAAATATTAGGACAAGAGGCCATAGTCTAAAACTAGAGGAACACAGGTTTAGACATAATGTAAGAAAGTTTTATTTCACTGAGAGGTTAGTAAATAGGTGGAATAGCCTACTAGCAGAAGTGATAGAAGTCAATACAGTGACAGAATTTAAGCATGTATGGGATAGGCATAAGGCTGTCCTTAACATAAGAAAAGACCAAGGACCAAAAAAGGTTTGAGGTTTTTACAGTAGGAAAATGGGCAGACTAGATGGGCCGAATGGGTCTTATCTGTCATCAGATGCTTTGTTTCTATGTTTCAACGTCATGGGTGTGGGACTATTTTTCTCTTGGGGCAGGCACAGTGCAGTCATCACCAACGGCACTGTGCACAATTTGTGAGAAGTCACTGAGAAGGGGAAAGGAGGGAATACACCTTGGCACAACCGCACTGATAACACACATGAAACACAGGATCCATGACATTTATGTCAAACATGTTAAAGCCATACACCCACCACAGAAATCAAGCTCCACTGTTGCTGTACCCCCTGACTCTCCAAAAAGGCAACTAGAGGCGAGGCGGAGATCAAAGAAACCCAAGCAGAGACTGGAAGTTCCATGATGAGAGAAACAACTAGCTCACCATCACCATCACCTTCTTCATCTAGGGAAACTACATCTTCTGCCAATCCACTTAGTTCATTGTTACCTCCCCCTGCCAAATGATAGCCACTCTGTTGATGTTAGGATGTGGCAGTTTGTGTCCACCCATTGTACACTGTGTGGTGCACTGATCACACATGCCAGTGTGGTAAAGGAGAATCGCAAGTAGGGCATCAAGTTGCATCTGAGGAGATTCCATCCTGCAGAATATGTTAAGATGGTGACTGGGAGTGTTCATCATTACATGTCAGCAAGTTGCCATGTGTCCTTAGCGGGTTCTGGACAAAGGGTATAGTAACAGTGGCAGTATTTGGGTTCTGGTGAAATGGTGTTTGGATATAGTTGTGTCCCCAGATATTATTTACCACACAAACTGTACATATTGCACTTGCTGATGAGAGGCACATTACCTGCTCTCAAGAGAAAGATTTCTATTCTAATAACAACACACCCATTATTTTGGAGGAAGGTCAGGTAGAGAAGAATTATTGGCCAAGTTCTTCTTTTCTCCACATATACTGGGGGCTACTTATTGTGCTGCTACTGCTTCAGACACATCACTGGAGCTAGCTGTGGCAAGTGGAACCTTCTTCAGCCATCACCTGTTTTACTGCTATTGTTAATCCCATTCCCTTTCAGCTGCCTAATCATCCTGTTGCTTAAAGAACTCAGCAGCAGCAAGAACAGCAGTTGCAAATTCCACAATTATGAACTCAGAGGACATTTTACAATGGCCAGTGTCCACTGGCCAACATGACCTGCTGGCACTAGGCCAGTAGGGCATTTTTTTCTCAGGGCTTGTGTTTAAAAAATAAATAAATAGTCCTACAAAAAAATAAAAAATTATTGGGGTTTGTTTCTAGTAAGCCTAAGTCCTACAAATCAATGTTTCCTTAGGGCTTGTGCCAAACAAGCTTAAGTCATACAAATTAATGTTTCTTCAGGCTTGTGTGTCCAATAAGTCTAAGTCCTACAAATTAATATTTCCTCAGGGCCTCTAACAACAAATCATCATCTACAAAATACTCTATCAAGTCAAGTGTCAGTCCGCCCCAGTGGCAACTTATGCCAGGGGCTACCTGTCTCTATCACTTTACATAGACATTTCTTATTTTATTGATTTATTTTTTTTTATTAATTGTCCCCTTAATAACAGTCAAGAACCCCTCAAAAACAAATTCCCTGTTCAACTGATTCTTTCCCCAGACTCCACCAACCAACACAGGCACACTTCTCAGACCCCTTTTATACCGTGCCTTATGGGGGGTTTTAATTGTATTTAGTATTTATTTTTTATTAACTGCCCCCAATCCCAGTAAACAACCCCCCACTCAAAAAATAAGATTCCCTGTTCAACTAATTCTTTCTCCACACCCCTCCAACTCATGCCCCTTTTATAGTATGCCTTTGGGAAATAAAATATTATTTGTTATTCTTGTGTGTAAATTCAATGTTCCATTTGATTTCAAAGGATTGAGCTAGGTGACAAATGCAAAAAAACTGCACTTTTCGTGGGAAATTATTCTCCAAGCTTGAACTGCCATTATTTACTGATTTCAATTTGAAATCCCTATTTGATGTCTTTGTTACCGGTCAACATCAGCTCACAAATTATTTATGTGAGCTGCTGAAGCCTTTTGAGGAGGATGCAGATAATTAGTACTGATGCAGGGTTATGTGAGATAATTCCACTAGTATGTTTGCTGCTGAAAAAAATGAAGAGCATGACCAATGATTTTAACAAAAATGACAACAAAATAATGAACCAACTGGTGAATTACGTTAGCATGCTTTGAGCAGGATCTTAGCATAATCTCCATTAATAGCAATGAAGGACACATATTTGCAATATTTCTGGACCCTCTGCTTTAAACATATCATTTTTGAAACTGTTCCAAGGCATGAGCAACAGAACTATGAGGAACTAGATTTTGTGCAAGAATTAAATAAATTATTATAGATCAAGTGAAAGATTGCATTGTGGAGAATGAGAGAGAGAAAGTAAATGCAAAAAAACTACTAGAAAATATAGTTAGGTAATAAGCAAAGTCAGCAATAGCAACAACAACGATATCACAACAATTTGCAGAACAAAGGACTTCAACACAGAAAACAATACAAGTGTCTCAGGGGAGGCAGTTTACATATTTTTTTTATTGCGGGTAGTACTGTAACATCTCTATGGGACTTGCTCACAGAATATGGATTTATAACTGATACACATAAACATTGTCTAGCTCCACTGCATGATGGTTAGAGCATACCTGCAAGATAATTATGTGTGTGTGTGTACGTGTGGCGACTAAGGATGGGTGAAAATGTGCACCTGAAAAGTTTGAACTGTACTTTTTGTTTTCTTCATTAATTCCCATGAAAAGAGCAGTTTTCCTGATTTTTATTCTGCCGCAACCCTCAGCCTTGTTCAACTACACTACAATCAGACATGCTGACCTACAGTCTTGTCCCATAGAAGTACATATACTGACTCCCAACCTTGTCGCATTGCACTGGTATCTATAGAACCACACATGCCTTGTGCCACTGCACTGGCATCCATAGAACTACATATACTGACCCTCAGTCTTGTCCTACTGACTGATATCCATAGAACTACACGTACTGATCCCCAGATCTGACCTATGGTTTCTATAGAATCACATAAGCTTATCCTGTATATATAGATAGATAGATAGATAGATAGATAGATAGATAGATAGATACACATATATTATATATATATATATATATATATATATAGAAGATGAGAATAGGATGCACTCACGACAACAGGACAAATGCCTGGGTGCACGATCAAAAATCATAATGACAGCGGAAGGATTCAGCACTCACAGGACTTCAAACAAACTTTTCTCAGTAGCTTTATTAAGTGGTCAATGTTTCGATCCTCACATGGATCTTTATCAAGACGCCATTTTAGCGTTCCCATCCTCCTGTAAATACCCAGTGACCTAAAAACATCCAATGATGTTGCACATAAACGCTGTGATAAAAATAACCATAACCCATGATGTGCCCTCACCTAGATGTTAATCAAAAGGCTTTCCGTGTCAAAAACATATTAAAGCAAATTAAAATCAGGGTACAGAGAGAATCACCTCAGAATACCATGCACAATCGAACAGTCATAAATGCGGGTCTCCAGCACATTGCAAAGCACCAAATATGTTCACATTTTTAATCCAAACCACTACTCTCATAGTCCTCTATCCCGACGATGTTTAATCGCTAGTTTATATTAATAAAAATAAAGTATAATAATCTTAAATCCATATTACAAGGGTCAGTGGAGGTCAATAAAGGTCTTTCCGTTACCTCTGACCTGACCCGCTCCACTAGATTGGACACAATCATATCCAGTTAAAAACAAGATAGAGAAGTTATGTTACATACTTATAAGTGCTATGGTGTAAGATAAGGATAAATATAAGGACAACCGTGGAGGGTATATATGTCCATGTCCAGTGCAACAAATCTATCTAATTTGCTACAGTTTTGTATAAACATTGCATCTTTGTTGCATTGCATTAGTATCAACAGTATACATTACATTAATATCAACAGTACATGGATAGGTGCGTGTGGATATCAATGCTGAATGTTGCAAATGGTTCATGAACCTGGTACATGAGAAAAATAATATAAATATGAATATAAATATAAATGAGAAAGCACACCCCATAATCAGACCAGTGGTGCCAGGAGGAAAAAACAGACATATAACATGCGGAGTCTGACCGGTACTGCCCGACCTCGTCCTGTCACAATTGCCATCATCTCTACCGGCTGCATTTCAGATAGAAGGTTGCCGTGTAGGGTCCGCATCCCTTATGCGGAGAAACGCTACCCCCACATCAACCCATCAACCAGTGCTTCCACTCTAAGTCCTAGCGGGTGAGCGTTGAACCTATCAGAGGCCAAATTCTGGTCTCAAAAGTACCAAATCCAATATATATCCACTTATCCGCACATATTTAGTCTAACCCATACCTGGTCCATAAGTGGGTCCATAATATATGGGGTTTAGTCTCCATCTAGAAGAATATTGGGATTCCAGCCACCTCCACCTACGGTGTATCAAAGTGGCCCTCCCTATATGTTATGTCCATTCACCGTATCCATGCATGTAGGGGTTCCATCGCCCATCTCCACCGTTGTGGATTAGAACAGGTCTGTTCATACTTCATAAATGAACCTGTCATTAATTGGAGCTTTAACCAAGTCTAGATCAGATCTTGACGTAAAAGTTCACAGGAAACATCCATAGGAGAGGTTCTCATTCAAACCTCCCGGTGCCACTGTATTTAGTCTCCTTATCCATCGTACCTCTCGTTGCAGGAGTAATTTCCCTGGGCGATGGAACCCCTACATGCATGGATATATATATATATATATATATATATATATATATATATATATATATATATAGTACACAGAAATAATAAATGAAAAAGCACAGTTTGACAAAAAGTAACATACAATGGTCACATTTTTTCACTTCCAAATTCAAATATATTTATATTCTTATAGAAGACGCTAGTAGTCCTTTTGTAAACAATTTAGCTTTCTTCGCTGCTCATGTAGAATAGGCTACAGTACCCACACATCGCCATCTATAGTAGAGAAATTAAAGATGAAAGATGGAGCAGAAGATTTCACCTTCAATTTTGCACCTTCAATTTCACCCTTGTGGTCTCATAATTTTATTAACATCTCCCTAGTATCTATCCCGGTATCAGTATTCTTTCATATTGGTTAGACTTTGCAAATATAATTATAAATACAGGTAAAACCTTTAGAAAAATTGTTAGCTCAACCTACTATGGCAAATTGATCCTTGAAAAATTTAGTAAGCCTACGTCAAGATTGGGATATAGGTGTAGGTGGTGCACCTGGTATCACACTCTCAGACACCGCAGTAGTAGGCTCAGTTAAAGGCGTGAACTTCTGCGCATATTCACTTGGGGAAAAAAATATTCTCACCTATCAAAATTAACCCCAGGTCCCTGGGGATGTGGTGGCAGCATTATCTGCTTTGGTGGTGGCAAATGCAATAATTTCTGGCAACTGCAGCAACCGGTGTATTGGTGATGCTAACTCTCTCTCACTACACAAAGTATTTTGTTTTCTCTATATATATATATAGATCTCTGCATCTACAGTTCTCTGCCTCAACAACATCTTGCAGAATAACAGGAAGTTCCAGATTTCTATAGCAGTGGATCTGGAATTAGCTCAGTAATATAAATCATAGGCTGGAAATGGCATAGTTGACGTGTGGAATTTATCAGTGGTAGTGGAAAGCCATATATTTTAGACTTGTGCAATTCGGTTCAGTGACAATCGGAATTCGATGAAAAAGGGGTCATTCGGAGGCATTCGGACCTTCCGACAGGCAAGGGTCATTCGCCAAGAATATACGAATCCGACTAGCCCTGGTCCGAATGTCAACTAAACTTTTGGAAATTCAGCGACAACTGCCCGCGCTTGATTACTTTCCCTCCATACTTTCCCTACATGTCTCTAGTCCAGTTAGCTTCTCTGTTTCA